>CM022298.1:33114488-33833054 GCA_011799875.1 Thinopyrum elongatum
AAAAAAAAAATCAGAGTGAAGTGGAAAATCATCGTAACAAGAAAATAAAATTTCTGTGATCTGATCGTGGAGGTAAATATTTGAGTTATGAGTTTGGTCTTCATTTGAAACAATGTGGAATAGTTTCACAACTCATGCAACCTGGAACACCACAGCGTAATGGTGTGTTCGAACGTCGTAACCGTACTTTATTAGATATGGTGCGATCTATGATGTCTCTTACCGATTTACCACTATCATTTTGGGGTTATGCATTAGAGACAGCTGCATTCACGTTAAATAGGGCACCATCTAAATCCGTTGAGACTACACCATATGAACTGTGGTTTGGCAAGAAACCTAAGCTGTCATTTCTTAAAGTTTGGGGCTGTGATGCTTATGTGAAAAAGTTTCAACCTGATAAGCTCGAACCCAAATCGGAGAAATACGTCTTCATAGGATACCCAAAGGAGACTATTGGGTACACCTTCTATCACAGATCCGAAGACAAGATATTCGTTGCTAAGAATGGATCCTTTCTAGAGAAGGAGTTTCTCTCGAAAGAAGTGAGTGGGAGGAAAGTAGAACTTGATGAGGTAATTGTACCTTCTCCCGAATTGGAAAGTAGTTTATCACAGAAATCAGTTCCAGTGATGCCTACACCAATTAGTGAGGAAGTTAATGATGATGATCATGAAACTTCGGATCAAGTTGCTACCGAACCTCGTAGGTCAACCAGAGTACGTTCCGCACCAGAGTGGTACGGTAATTCTGTTCTGGAAGTCATGTTACTAGACCATGATGAACCTACGAACTATGAGGAAGCGATGATGAGCCCAGATTCCGCGAAATGGCTTGAGGCCATGAAATCTGAGATGGGATCCATGCATGAGCAAAGTGTGGACTTTGGTTGATTTGCCCGATGATCGGCAAGCCATTGAGAATAAATGGATCTTCAAGAGGAAGACTGACGCTGATAGTAGTGTTACTATCTACAAAGCTCAACTTGTCACAAAAGGTTTTCAACAAAGTTCAAGGTGTTGACTACGATGAGATTTTCTCACTCGTAGCGATGCTTAAGTCTGTCCGAATCATGTTAGCAATTGCCACATTTTATGAAATCTGGCAAATGGATGTCAAAAACTACATTCCTTAATGGAATTTTTAAAGAAGAAGTTGTATATGATGCAACCAGAAGGTTTTGTCAATCCTAAAGGTGCTAACAAAATATGCAAGCTCCAGCGATCCATATATGGACTGGTGCAAGCATCTCAGAGTTGGAATATACGCTTTGATAAAGTGATCAAAGCATATGGTTTTATACAGACTTACGGTGAAGCCTGTATTTACAAGAAAGTGAGTGGGAGCTCTGTAGCATTTCTAATATTATATGTGGATGACATATTGTTGATTGGAAATGATATAGAATTTCTGGATAGCATAAAAGGATACTTGAATAAGAATTTTTCAATAAAAAGGACCTCGGTTAAGCTGCTTAAGTATTGAGCATCAAGATTTATAGGGATAGATCGAGACACTAAATAGGACTTTCACAAAGCACATACCTTGACAAGATTTTGAAGAAGTTCAAAATGGACCAGTCAAAGAAGGAGTTCTTGCCTGTGTTACAAGGTGTAAAATTGAGTAAGACTCAAAACCCGAACACGGCAGAAGATAGAAAGAGAATGAAAGTCATTCCCTATACCTCAGTCATAGGTTCTATAAAGTATGCCATGCTATGTACCAGACCAATTATGTGCCTTGCTATGAGTTTAGCAAGGAGGTATGATAGTGATCCAGGGATAGATCACTGGATAGCGGTCAAAGTTATCCTTAGTTACCTAAGAGGACTAAGTAAATATTTCTCGGTTATGGAGGTGATAAAAGAGTTCGTCGTAAAAGGTTACGTCGATGCAAGCTTTTACACCGATCCAGATGACTCAGAGTCTCAATCTGGATGCATCTTGAAAGTGGGAGCAATTAGCTAGAGTAGCTCCGTGCAGAGCATTGTAGACATAGAAATTTGCAAAACACATGCGGATCTGAATGTGGCAGACCCGTTGACTAAACTTCTCTCACATGCAAAACTTGATCACACCTTAGTACTCTTTGGGTGTTAATCACATGGCGATGTGAACTAGATTATTGACTCTAGTAAACCCTTTGAGTGTTGGTCACATAAGCGATGTGAACTATGGGTGCTAATCACATGGTGATGTGAACTATTGGTGTTAAATCACATGGCGATGTGAACTAGATTATTGACTCTAGTGCAAGTGGGAGACTGAAGGAAATATGCCCTAGAGGCAATAATAAAGTTATTATTTATTTCCTTATTTCATGATAAATGTTTATTATTCATGCTAGAATTGTATTAACCGGAAACTTAGTACATGTGTGAATACATAGACAAACAGAGTGTCCCTAGTATGCCTCTACTTGACTAGCTTGTTAATCAAAGATGGTTAAGTTTCCTAGCGATGGACATGTGTTGTCATTTGATGAATGGGATCACATCATTAGGAGAATGATGTGATGGACAAGACCCATCTGTTAGCTTAGCATAATGATCGTTAAGTTTATTGCTATTGCTTTCTTCATGACTTATACATGTTCCTATGACTACGAGACTATGCAACTCCCGAATATCAGAGGAACACTTAGTGTGCTATCAAACGTCACAACGTAACTGGGTGATTATAAAGATGCTCTACAGGTGTCTCCGATGGTGTTTGTTGAGTTGGCATAGATCGAGATTAGGATTTGTCACTCCGATTGTCGGAGAGGTATCTCTGGGTAAATCATACCCTAGAATTTTTACCTCATACTCAAAAGTTTGGTTTTGAAGATCATAGATTTGGCCTTGCAGATAGTCAATTTGTTTGTCGAGCTTGAAGATGATGTCCCCCATTGATTGGCCATCCACCCTGTGATCGCGGGTGAATTCCGTGATCATAGTGTGGTTGGCACTGAGTCCATGTTCCACCATCCCTTGGCACTTGAAGATCTCCTGCTCCACCCCTTCGAGCCTGGCCTCCATGCTCCCGGTCCTTGGGTCCTTGAACGCCCGGATGTGAAGCACCCCCTCATGCATCTCCATGGCTTGAGGGTCTTCAACACCTCTGTAGGTAGGGGTTGATGACCTTCTCGTAGAACTTGTCCTTGGAAGAGCTTGGTGGGAGCCATAGCATCTAGATCTGTCAGAAAATATCATGAAAAAGAACAGAGGAGATTTCTATGATACGGTGTCAAAATGTCCGAGAGTAATATATAAGAATTTTTATCATGCAAACAAGTAATCCAGAGAAAACGAAGTCGGGAAGGCTCATGAGGGGCCCACGAGCCACCAGGGTTGCGCCTGGGGGGTTGTTGTGTAACGTAGCAGAAAACAAAAATTTCCGTACTGCGAGCATGCCCCAGATCACTATGGAGATCATAAAGGATTTGATTTGATCGTACCTACTCGTAGCATAGCGGAGGTAGAGTCGATGTAGATTGTCAGTGGATCCCCGCAGCTAGGATTACACACCTCCCAACCGAGGATGTACTTCCCTCGTCTGCCCACCGGACAGTCCCTCGGACAGCCCTTCGGAGCTCGGACAGTCCCCCGAACGGTGTCACGGACAGCCCTTCGGGCAAAAAGATTGACCTACAACCTCTCTACAAGTTTGCCACACATACGGTGTCAGTTATCCGGCAGGGCTTTGCCATCCAGAACTAGTTCCACCGAAACCCAACAGCCTTCGGCTCTAGAACTCTTTTCGTGGGAGGGAGAGAAGAAGCCAGATCATTGCATGGCATTGTGTGACAGAGTTTGAGTCAGTGTGGAGAGCTCCTCTCCACTTCTATTCATAGGAAAACCAGGGTAGAGTTGGCATATTAAAATACCAAAGCACCCACACTTTGTCACACATAAAGGGCATAAAGGGCATAAAAGGATGGCATGTAGAGCTCCATGGAGGAGCTCCACCCTTGGCCGGCCACCCTCATGGGGGCCCCCAAAGGGGGTTCCTTGGTCCTTAAGTCCTTAGAAGCCTTTGGGAAAAGCCCTAAAGGTGGTCCAAAAAAAAGCAACATAAATATGTTTCACTATTCACAGAAACATTTTTCCATGACCGTTAAATCCGAAAATATTTCCGTGGGTCTTAGAATAATTTTAGTTCCCACTAAAATGATTTTGGACGTGTTCCAAAACCATTCTGGTTAGTGATTTTCATCTGCGAAAAGCACCAAAAGCGGTTCCGGCAGCTCCGGAACATTTCCAGTTTTTCTTTCTGCAAAAATCCCAGAAGTTTCTAGACCAATTCTGGCACTCTCCAAGAATTTCCAGGCATGTGCCAATACCAATTTGACTTAAGTGGTATACCCTGAACAACTTTTCAGTTTTACCGAACTCTTCCGGTGTTCTCTCTCCGGAACTCTTCCGCTGTCTCCAACTTTTCCGATGACTTTCTCTCAGACTCCCTGTCTAGTATTCACAGATAGGTGACCCCTTAATGTGGTGACCCTTAGGTTCGGTGAAGTATAACAGGGCCGAAGACACTTTCCCATCAATGATACCATCGGAGTCGTGGACACCATATGACCCCTATACCCATGAATAATATCCGAGTGAACCTCCAGTTGCCGTGTGCTATTCTTGTTGCTTCGCGTATTTAAAAACACACTGATGAGATTTATCGGCATCCCCTTGGATCAACACTTGTCCACAATGCCGTTACCTCATTATCGGTTTTGTTCTCTTTCTCGTTTCCCCGTGTTCCGGTATCCCTGGATCAAATCACAAGGTGTCTGCCAGAGATATCTCTCCATTGTCGACGAGCAAATCCCAATCTTGAGCTATCAAGTTACTTGTCAATACTTTCCCATAGACCCGTAGCCGCCATAATAGCCACCCATTTACAATGACGTTTAATAAACTCCAAAGTTCATGAATCAAGCATGAAGGAACTCGATACTCTCCATGGTCTAAGGATTATGCAAACATTAACTTTCCTCTGTGTTATTAACCATAACTTGTGATGAATGTATCTCATAGCATGACATCATCACGTAATTCAACACAAGTGTTCTCCTAACTTGTGCCCTCAAAGTTGTCGGCATAGTCATGCCCATATCAGAAAACAGAACCATCATGCAACAATTGAGCTAGTCTTAGAGGCCAGACTAGGAATACATATTACCGTTTATTATTCCACAAGTGCATATGGTCTTCCTCCGAGCCTCGTGGTTTATTTGTAGACTCGAGAACCATAGCAGTTATAGCATGGAACATAAACATAATTATGACATGGAGACAAATAATAGCATTTATTATTGCCTCTAGGCATATCTCCTACAGACTCCCACTTACACTAGAGTCATAATCTAGTCATGCTAATGCACTTCACACCTATGGCATACTAGTGTAAAAATGCTTCGCTGGGTATAGTCTTCGTCTAATGGACCTGACAACTTCAGCTCCGTGTGTATCTTTGCATATCCTCGCATTTTCACGCTTTCACAAAATTCATATTTTGTTTGACTTGGCTTTGTATATATGTGAATCACTAGTCGAACCTTGATTCCTCAGACTGAGCTATGGAGCAACTATCTACAATAGTGTCCCATTGGCCAAAGCCTCTTGGAACCATACTAAGTTCATGAATGAACTATATGATTCAAACATCTTCTTTGTCACTTCCAAAGTGTCAACATACTTAGCCTTTGTTATAGAATTCGCCACATAATCCTGTTTGAACATTTTCAACTACCGTGCCACCATATCGTGTATTACGGAAAACCCTTAACTTAAATCGAAATCCATGGAGCATTGATGAAGACTGTATCGATATAACCTTTTACAATGACTCTTCATAATCTCTGCTTGCAAGAACATGGCATCAGTGCTACTCTAGTACACACATGACATTTTTCACTGTTGTCCCATGATCAGCACTTTGATCACTATGGTATCTATACTCGCAACACTTGGGATATCGGACATACCTGTTGTTTTACATACCATGTAATACATGATTAATCCAAACCAAAAGTGTGTGGAATCTCCATCATGTATTTTGCTCATCAGTGTTTTGGGACACCGAGTCTTGCAAGCTCTTTCCATGTGACTAGGCAAGAATTACTCCTTGCGTTCTTATGCTAAACTGTTTTAGCCATCTGTCATTATATTTTTGGCTTAGCCTATTAGGCAATTCTATCTCTGTAGATAAATATGCCTAACATCAGGCTACTTAGCCCAGCACTTCAATCGAAAAACTATTTTCATGAGTCCTAATTCGTGTCAAGAAATTTATATTATTTCCAATCAACAATGTGTCAAGCACACAAGGTTTTTATACAATATTATTTGCTCCCTCTTACTTGAAGGAAATATGCCTAGAGCAATAATAAATTATTATTTATTTCCTTTTTCATGATAAATGTTTTTATTTCATGCTAGAATTGTATTAACCGGAAACTTAGTACATGTGTGAATACATAGACAAGCAAGTGTCCCTAGTATGCCTCTACTTGACTAGCTTGTTAATCAAAGATGGTTAAGTTTCCTATCCATGGACATGTGTGTCATTTGATGAACGGGATCACATCATTAGAATGATGTGATGGACAAGACCCATCCGTTAGCTTGCATAAATGATCGTTAGTTTATTGCTATGCTTTCTTCATGACTTATACTGTTCCTATGACTAGAGAGACTATGCAACTCCCGAATATCGGAGGAACACTTAGTTCCTATCAAACGTCACAATGTAACTGGGTGATTATAAAAGATTCTCTACAGGTGTCTCCGATGGTGTTTGTTGAGTTGGCATGATAGATTAGGATTTGTCACTCCGATTGTCGGAGAGAGTATTTCTGGGCCCTCTCGTAATGCACATCAATGAAGCTGCAACATGTGACTAATGATTAGTTACGGGATGATGCATACGGAACGAGTAAAGAGCTTGCCAGTACACGAGATTGAACTAGGTATGATGATACCGACGATCGAATCTCGGGCAGTAACATACCGATGACAAGGGAACAACGTATGTTGTTATGCGTTTTACCGATAAAGTCTTCGTGAGCATATTAGGAGCCAATATGAGCATCCAGGTTTCCGCTATTGTTATGACCGGATGTGTCTCGGTCAGTCTACATAGTTCTCGAACCCGTCGGGGTCCGCACGCTTAACGTTCGATGATGTATTTGTATTATGGTTATGATTTAGCCGCTTATTGGGCCATAGGGACGGAAAAGGAGGCAGTCCAAGGGGTACTGCACCCCCCCCCCCCCCCCCCCCATGCAAGTCGAATTGACTAGGGAGGGGGCGCGCCCCCCTCTTTCCTTCTCCCTCTCTCTCCTTCCCTCTCTCCCCCTCTTGGAAAGGAAGGAGTCCACTAGATGTAGGACTCTAGTACATAGGACTCCCCCCTTGGTGGCGCCTCCCCTTAGCCGGCCACCTCCTCCTTCCCTCCTTGATATACGGGGGGGGGGGGGCACCCCAAGACACCCAAGATTTGTCTTAGCCGTGTGCGGTGCCCCCCTCCACAGTTTACCACACTCGGTCATATCGTGTATGGCTTAGGCGAACCCTGCGCCGTAACTTCATCATCAACTACAGAAAACTGTTATTCCATGACGGATTTCTGGTGACGTTCTCTGAAACCATCATGATCTATGACGATTTTCACGTTCACTGCTTCGTCAGGAAAATCCGTCACGGATTAGTGAGGTGAGAACAAACCCAAATGACAATGGCGCCCTCACGACGAGACCGTCACAGTATACCTCATATCATCACTATACACCAAACGACCGTCATGGATGGCTCATGCTGATGTGTCATGCGTGCCTGACCCCACATGTCAGGTTTATTTTTTTAAGCTGTTCGAACGTCATGGTCTCATGGACGGCGCTGCTGTCCTTTTTAAGGAAAAAACAGACTGTGGTGGTGTTCGTCGTCCTGATTATTAGTGATTTTTTAAGGGAAAACGTACCTGCGGTTTTGTCGTCCGTCATGGACGGCCTTCTGCTGTTATTTTTATCTACTATTAGGAAATGACTGCTGCGCTGTCTGCGTCGTCCCGTGTTGCTTTTTTTAGGAGAAAAAATAGACTGTTGGTTGTGTCCGACGTTGGGGCCTCGTAAGATTTATGTTTTTTACAAAAAAAAAACCGTATGGTTTCTTAATTAAAAAAGGAGAAGCGGCGAGAGGGGATCGTACTAGGGACCTCACGCGTACATGCCTGGCCACTACCGCTAGTGTTTACATTCCTTTCCAAGTTCTTAAATAGAACGAGCCCAGTTTATTAGTAAAAAAAGAGATTGAACGGAGAATCGAACCACGTAGCACTAACCACATTCCTTGCCTGGTAGGCTATAGTTCGCAGACCAACCATGATGCTTTTAGTTAATTTTGCACGTGTAGGCAACAATATATTTTCTTCTTTTTTTTGCCAAAAACAACAATAGTTTGTTCTACTCACTCCTCGTCCCATCAACAAATTAAGACCAGTAATTTGGGACGGAGAGTATACTAACGTCATTTATAGCAAACATCCACGAAACTCCTAAAACATTTGCTGCCAATCTTATGGATCATAATATGTTCCATGCCCATTATAAGAATTTTCTTCCATCCTTGATATTATTATCATTTTTTTCAATAGTTGCAAATAGAGTTTGAGTTATCCCTAAGTATCTTTGACATTTTCATCTATTCTCTTCTAGGATGAGCTAAAATAAACATAATTCCTTAAAACTTTTTGAAATGTTAAACATTAATTTGACTTACATATACATCAATTGGAATACCTCCAATAAGCACACATAAATTCATTTAAACTATAGAAAAAATACAACTCATCTCTAAAATTATTGAAACATCCTACAAAACAATAATAGGGGTACGCCGCATGCTTAATTAAAAAAAAGAACCGCACATGAATGGAACTTGAACGCGAGACATGAATTTAACGCGGTTAGCTCCTTCCCCACTTGGCAACTATGTTTGTTGTGATATGAATGAGACATTTTTAATTAGTAAAGTAACATATACCACACTTTTAGCTTCGGATCCAGGGGAAATGTAGCTTTGAAACAATCATATTGTGTGTGAAGGATGTTTCGTACGATTACTAAAAATGGTCCAACATTGTATTTAAAAAGTTTAACATTTTTTCCAAAGTTTCAAACAGTATCTTGAAAAAGGTTTATCATTTTTTTTGAAAACATGGTGTGTACGTGTATCAAAAAATGTTCGTGTGCATACAAAAAATGTAAACTTCTATGTGATAAAGTTGACAATGTATTTTTTAAAAAGAAAAGGAAAAAAAAATAAATAGAAAAAATGAAAATGAAAATGAAAATAAAAATGAAGAAAAAAATGCAAAAACAAAAAAAAAATCGATGAAAACTGTAAAACACATAAAACCAATAATGAAATACAAAGAAACCGTGAGCTCGACTCAGACTTCACCCCATTACAGGGAATCTTTTTTCCATTAATAAGTGCATAATTGATTTTAAGCCAAAAAAGAACAAATGATATCCACGTAAGTTTTTTTGGTTTTGCTTCATGTTTTTTCTATTTTCTTCAACTTTTTCTGTTTATTTTAAAGACTAAAACTTTTTAATACTACATCAACTAATCAGAATGTCATTATTATTAAAAATTATTTATTGTATACTTAAAAAATTTTATCATCTACTAAGAAATGTGCATCATTTAGAGAATACACCAGAATTTACAAAATTGCATCCTTATTTTTTTTTACTCTTCTTATGTAATCATTTGAGAGAAAACACCATCAAAAACCAAAAAGAGAGAAGAAAAAAAAAAGCAAATCCTAAACAAAAAACCAAAAACCAAAACCAAAAACGCCAACACACGAAAAATGAAAGAAAAAAGGCGAACTTAACAGACGCGGGACGTGGACGTGCGAAGCTCGAACTAGGAGGCCCGACCAGAAATAGGTTGAAAAATCAATTTGAACTGCAAGTGTGTTGAAGTAATGGCCATAAATTGGTTGAAAAATCCTATTGGTGGTCTTTTGTCATATGTTTAGGCCTTATCCAACAAAAGAAAAGCAGTGTCAAACACCAGGGTGCCAAGGCTCGACCACCAACATGGAGCTTGTTGGTTTTTTAATTCTAAAAATTCAAACAAGTCAGAAAAAACATGAAACTGGACATTGGTGTCTGTTATTTGACCCCTAAAGTCCGGTAAAAATCTGGAGCATTTCACAAAATTTGTCACGTAGACTGCATTAGAATCGGAGCACTCCGGAAGAAATAGGTTTTCGAGAGAGAACGGGTCAGATTTGAAGACAAAGCAATGGTTGCTTTGTCTGTTTGGTTTGAATTTTTTTCCTACACTCACATACGTCCATTACATGTGAGTGTAAAATTTGGCTTTTGGATCTTTGCTAATTAAGCATTAGTGCATTTCTAGACATTTAATGAATATAGCTCAATTTGACACAGCAATGTGTCAAATAATGGCCAGAAATGGGTTGAAAAATCCTATTTGTGGTCTTAAGTCTATGTTTAGGCCCGTATCGAATAAACGAAAGCAGTGCCACCACCAGGGTTGCCAAGACCTCAGGCTCGCACCAACATGGAGCTTTGTGGTTTTTTTATTCATAAAATTCAAACAAAGTTAGAAAAATATGAAACTTGCATGGTGTCATGATATGACCTCTAGATTTTGTGGTAAAAATTTGACAATGTTTCATGAAAGTTGTCACGTAGACTGCTTAGAAATCGGAGCAGTTCCGAGGAGAATCTAGGTTTTTTTTTAAAAAAAAAATCACCGGGGGGGAGCTCCCCACCTGAATTTTCTCAGTTTTGTACCCAACATTTGCCTGATACAAAGGTGAATACATAAGCACTTGTAATCGTGATAAGAAATAGGGACCATAATGAGGCAGCCTGTTTTATAGCGCCGGCTTCTTCATCGGTGCGTCCATAGCATAAGGTCTCGATGATTCGTTTGAGGGTGAAGAGTGCTGTGGTGGTTCTGTTGTTCTTAAAGTCATGGCATTTCTGGAGTGAGAAAGGGTCAGGTTTGAAGACAACGCGAGGCTGCTTTTGTCTGTTGGTCTTGAATTTTAAACTTTGAAGTGTATACAGCAGAGGAAAATATCTGGTGTGTACGAAACTTTAGAGTTTGTGTTCAGTTATATGAAAAACCCGAGAGATGTATCAATTTGTGAACAATGTTTGGTCCAATTTCCATCAACAAAACTTCTAATTTTTTATGCTGACCTTATGAAACTATATATGATTTCTTAAAAAAATTACATATTTTATTTACCGCTTTTAGATATTATTATCATTTTCCCAGATAGGTTGCAAAATAGAAGCTTTGAATATAATATAGTATGTTGCATGTAATTCTTTTGGGCATTTTGGGTAAATATTTTTTCCCCTGATATTGTGCCAGGACCAGTACAAGCTACCGCTTATTATATAGGCAAATAAAACGAATAGCTCTTACTTCGTACAGTATACATCTCGCGTGAGGGTAAAAGCCCAAACAAGAACCAAAAAACCCATAGGAATTCAAGAGAATATCAACGAAGTTATGTATACTACAATACATTTAATATCATTGAGCGACGTGAGTTAACTTAAAAGAATTGTGTTTAAAATTAACCATGGTGAAATAAAAATGTAATGTTAAAAGATACCACAGGTTAAAGTGGTCGGCACGTTATTCACAATATTGTTCTCAGATGAAATGAAAGACTGAAACTAAGAACCAGCGACATAAACAAATAATCATGAGATTACACAGGAAGGCGCAGTGTATGTTGGTGAAAACAGACCTGAGGTCAGTGTATCCAGGGTCGTTAATCTCGGAGTCAATGCATGCCATCCAGATAGAGAATTCTCGGCAATGCTCCCACCGCTCCGATCTCTACACTCCAGCAGCAATAACAGTCCACTTTGGCTCTTTCTCGCTACTTCTACCAGCGTGTGCGTGACAGACTGAGAACACAACTGCACGAAGTAGTGCGCCAGGTAGACATAATCGATTCCCTAAAGCCAGCGAGTGCCATGGGAGGAACGACCACTCTGCAGGACCCACCACGATCGCACGCCGAGAATTTGGCAGCGACGTGCAGTAGTATGAGGTCGTCATCAATTGCCAGGCGTGTGGCCCACGCTGAGACAAGTAACGTCCAGTTCGGTCGGCGCCGCCGGCCGCACTGTTCCGCAGGCTGGGCAAGGACGTAGAGATGGAGCAGGTGCCATGGGCGGGGCGACCGGCGGTGGATGGGTGCTGTCAGCGGAGCCAAGTCTCGCATATGCCCGCTCCAGAAACAGCGCGGGGGCTCCTGTCTCAGACCAGTTCGGGAGGAGCCCGTCGGGACCTCTCCGCACACGGTCGCCTGCGCGGGGGACCCGTTGCCGAGGAGCTGCGCTTCGCTGACCCGTCGCGGAGAGCTACGGCCGGGGACCGTCACCGGGGTGCGCCGGGGAGGATGGCGACCAACCAACGGCACAGACGTGTGCGACAGCCTCCACTGTCTGGAGGGGTGGCTGGCGTTCTGCGTTGTGGCCGAGGGATGGCCGAGGGCCGGCTGTGAACATATGGTTGACGCTGTCGCCGGTTAGCAATGTTCCTTGTGCGTGCTAGAGGTCGCCAAGGCAATGGGTACATGGGCGGCAGAGGGCTCGTGGCTCTGTCCCGAGGTGGAAGCGATGTCGAACTCGAGGAAGAAAGAACAGGGACGGGCCGTGCGTTTTTCTTCTGCTTATTGGGGTCCTTTTTGCAATCTTAGGGACCAGCTTGTAATTCCTCCAAAAAACTTTGGGTCTAGTTTGTAGGAGTGTGTTGTACTAATGCTTTCTATTAAATAAAGCATCGAGGCCTTTTTAGGCCCTCTCCTTGTTCAAAATAAAAAATTGTAAACTACACTTAATCATGTGCCCAAAAGCAAGTGTAAAACAGTTGGGCTTTTAGCATATGGCTCAGCTAAAATTAGTGGGCCAAGAGATAACTAATTAGGCCAATTCCCAACCACGTGGGCTGGTCATCTCAACAAATAAATTAACACATGGCTGCAATTTCACTATTGGGCCGTTATCACCTGTGGCTGCCAGTCAGATCCATGTGATCTGCCATGTATCATATGACTGGCAGAACTAACAGATAATGCCGTCCCGAAGGGGGAGGAAGTACAGCGGGAAGAAAATAACGAGAAGCGTAGACATCAAAACCGTCAGGATCCTGACAGTTCTCGAAATCCTCAAGGAGGTATGGATATCAAATTATAACGCGATATACATGACGGATTTCAAGTCCGTCATGCACGGGCACCCATGACAGTTTTTCAGTGACCCGTGATGGATCAGAACCGTAATGTAATTAACATTTCTTGTAATTATCACCGAGTCGCCCGCCGTCGTGATGACGGACGGACACTCTCCCTCGTCCTCCACAACTGGATAACGAGCTCGGATGTCATGGAGCTGAACGTATGCTGAACGAGGAGGTCCTACGTTTCGGTACTGTGGATCGGTTGGATCGCGAAGAGCTTGGGCGACTACATCAACGCGTTACTAAATCTTCGCGTTTTCGGTCTACGACGTACTAAACCCTCGCGGGGAAACCGTCTGGTCGTACTATGCATCACATAGATAGATCTGCGTGAATCGAGGTAATTGTGTTGAAATACTTGTCTTTGTCCCCAACATGTTTTCAGAAATCGCGGATCTAGTCGGAGATGTTAGAGGTTGCACGTGAGTAGACACCAAGAGTTGTGGGCGATAATAGTCATACTGCTTACTGGGCATGTCATACTTTGATTCGGCGGTATTGTTGATGAAGGCGGCTCAACCGACATTACGCGTACGCTTACGCGGACTGGTTCTACACGTAGCGTGCTCGACACAGGTGGCTAGTGGTGTCAGTTTCTCCAACGTAGTTGAATCAAGTGTGGCTACGCCCGTCCTGTTTGAAGGTTAAAATAGCACACTTGACAAAAAATCGGGTTGTGTTAGGAGTGGATAGTAAGGTAGTAAGACGGTTACTTGCTCAAGCCGGCAGCCACGTAAAACTGAACAACAAAGTAGAGGACGTCTAAACTGTTTTTGCCAGGGCTTGCTAGTGATGTGGGAGAGGAAGGTCAAGACATGATGTGAGTATAATTTATTGTATGATGATGATCATGTGTTGTAACAGAGTTAGGCAAAAGGACAGGAGACGCCATGGTGTATGTGTAGGTGTGACAATGCGATCGCCGTATTAGGCTTGGCTTTATCACCGAGTAGAGATAGCGATAGTCGTAGAGCATGAAAGTTGGCGAGTTGAAGGTTGCCTACGGGGGATCAGTCGGTGCGACATGAATCAACTGGGGCCGGGTTGACGATAGAGATCATGATGGTGCTGCGATGATTGGAGATCAGAGCACAAGATGATGATGGCCATATCATGTCACATATTAATTGCATGTGATGTTAATCCTTATGCATCTTATTTTGCTTAGTACGGCGTAGCATTATATATATGATCTCTCACTAAATTTCAAGGTACAGTGTTCTCCCTGAGTATCACCGTTGCTACAGTTCGTCGTGCCGAGACACCAGCGTGATGATCGGGTGGGATAAGCTCTACTTCACATACAGACGGGCAAGCCAGTTTGCCACACGCAATACTCGGGTTAAACTTGGAGCCGAGCATAGTGCAGATATGGCCTCGGAACACTGAGACCGAAAGGTCGAACGGTGACTCATATAGTAGAGTATGATCAACATGAGATTTTCACCATTAAACTACGCTACTCCATCTGACGTGATGATCGGACTGTTTTATTGTATGGATCCGTGATCATTTAGATGACTAGAGGGATGTCTATCTAAGTGGGGAGTTCTTAAGTATATGATTAATTGAACTTTAATTTATCATGAACTTAGTCCTGATAGTATTCCAATTATGTTGTGTAGATCAATAGCTCGCGTATAGCTCCCCTGTTTAGTTTTTGATATGTTCCAGAGAAAACTAAGTTGAAAGATGATAGTAGCAATGATGCGGCTGGTTCCGTTGATCTGAGGATTATCCTCATTGCTGCACAGAAGAATGTATGTCCTTGATGCAGCCCTAGGTGACAACCTTGGCAGGAGCAGATGCAAACGTTATGAATGTTTAGCAAGTCTGATATTGACTACTTGATAGTTTAGTGCGCCTGATTTACGTCTTAGAACCGGGCTTAGTTCAAAAATGTGTTTGAACGCACAGAGCATATGAGATTTTCCAAGGCTGAAATCGGTATTTCAACGTCTGCCCGTTGTCGAGAGTATGAGACTCTGACCAATACTTTGCCTACAATGGAGGGAGAATGACTCACCAGTGAGACATATGCTCAGAATGTCTGGGTACTACAATCGCTTGAATCAAGGTGGGAGTTAATCTTCCAGATAAAATAGTATGATTGACAGAGTTCTCTAATCACTATCACCAAGTTTATAGAACTTCGTGATGGACTATAATATGCAAGGATGAATAAGACAATCCTCCCGAGCTCTTCACGATGCTAAAGGCGGCTGCGAAGGTAAAGATCAAAAAAAGGCGCATCAAGTGTGATGTGTTACAAGGACCAACTATTTCAAGAAAAAGGGCAAAGGGAAGAAGGGGACTTAAAAGAATAGCAAGCAAGTTGCTAATCCGGGAAGAGCCCCAAGTCTGGACCTAAGCCTGAAACTGAGGGCTTCTAACTGCTGCAGGAACTGGTCACTGGAAGCGGAACTACTGCCCCAATATTGGGCATAAGAAATGGCAAAGTGAACAAGTATATTGATATACATGTTATTGATGTGTTATTTTACTAGTTTCTAGTAGCGGAGAGTGATAAGAGTCGAGGTGCATGTTGAATACTGGTATCTTGCTACAGTAACTCGAAACAGAGTTGCAAATGAACAGAGGCTAGTTAATGAGCGGAGGTGACGATGTATGTTGGAAGTGATTCCAAGGTTGATAAGATCACCATCGCACGCTTCCCTCTACCTTCGGGATTAGTGTTGGACCTAAATAAATGTTATTTGGTATTTGCGTGAGCATGAATATGATTGGATCATGTTTATTGCGATACGGTATTCATTTAGTCAGGAGAATAATTGTTGGTTCTGTTTAAATGATAAAACCTTTCATGGTCTACACTCAATATAAATGGTTTATTGAATCTCGATCGTAGTGATACACAATTATCATAATATTGATGCCAAAAGATGCAAAGTTTGAAGGTAATGATAAGCACAATTTTTGTGCACTGTCGTTTAGGTCATATTGGTTAATGCGCATGAAGAACCTCACTTCGGCATGACTTTTGGAATCACTTGATTTGAATCATTGTTCGGATGCTTGCGAACCATGCCTCATGGCAAGATGCACTAAGGACTCTTTCCGCTTTCTCTCAGGAAAACATGGAGTCGAGCTAATGACTTATTGGAATAAACATATCGATGTATGCGGTCCGTAGCGTTGTGGCTCACGCGGATATCATTATTTTTCTGACCTTCCGAAAATGATTTGAGCCAGATATGGTAAGCGAGCTTGAATGAAAACATAGTCTGAAACATTGAAAAGATAAAAAAAACAAATCAGAGTGGAAGTGGAAAATCATCGTAACAAGAAAATAAAATTTCTGTGATTGATGCGTGGAGGGTAAATATTTGAGTTATGAGTGGTCTTCATTTGAAACAATGTGGAATAGTTTCACAACTCATGCAACCTGAACACCACAGCTATAGTGTTTGTTCGAACGTCGTAACCTACTTTATTAGATTATGGTGCGATCTATGTTTATCTTAGCTCTTATCTTTACGTATTTATCACTATATTTTGGGGTATGCATTAGATACAGCTGCATTCATCCGTAAATGGGCACCATCTGAAAATGTAGTATAGATCCTTGCTTGCTGAGTACTTCGGATGAGTACTCACGGTTGCTTTATTTTCTCTTTTCCCCCATATACCCCACCTTGATGATACACCAGACGATGGAGTCCAGGAGCCAGACGCCACCACCGGAGCCTACTACCAGGCGGGTCCAGAGGGCACGTACTACTGGATCGAGCCATCTGACCAGGAGTAGGATCGGAGGCTCCCAGGCAGGAGGCCAACGCCTTTCGATCTAGTGTCGCTGTTTGTGCTAGCCTTCTTAAGGCAGAACTTGTCTAACTATGTCTGTACCCAGATATTATTTGTATGACTGACTCATGTATTCGGATCTTCGGATCCCTGGTCTGTAATATTGTGGACCTCCGTTTATTTGTGTTTAGAGTTGTGTTGTGATATCTTCCCGTGAGTCCCTGGGTTTGATCGTACACGTTTGCGTGTATGATTAGTGTACGATTGAACCGGGGGCGTCACACAGGGGCCCCACGAGCCACCAGGGCACGCCTGGGGGGGAGGGGGTGGCGCGCCCTGGTGCCTCATGGGCACCTGGGTGGCCCCCTCTGGTACTTCTTTGCTCCAATATTTTTTATTTATTCCAAAATAAATCTCCGTAAAATTTCAGCTCATTTGGAGATGTGCAGAATAGGTATCTCTGACATAGCTTTTTCAGGTCTAGAATTCCAGCTGTCGGCAATCTCCCTCCTTGTGTAAATCTTGCATATTAAGAGAGAAAAGGCATTAGAATTGCTCCACAAAGTGTTATACTGATTAAAAACACTATAAATAACAGTAAGAAAACATGATGCAAAATGGACGTATCAACTCCCCCAAGCTTAGACCTCGCTTGTCCTCAAGCGAAAACCGATATCGATAATCATGTCCACATGTTTAGAGAGAGAGGTGTCGATAAAAACAAAATACAGACATAGTGGCATCATGATCATTATTATAACAGCAATATTCATTATCATAGAACTTTTCATGAGCAAGTAACAATTCATCACAACAACGAAGTATAAGACATAAACTTTCTTGAAAACTAACAAACTATGTTCTTAGTCAACAATGCAAATGCAATTCATCATATTTTCAGGAAGGGTCTCATGTAGGAGCTTGTTAGCAAGTCCACATACTCAACCATCATTTAGTCTTCTATGATTGCTAACACTCACAACATATATATGGAGCAAAAAGTTTCAGCCAGACACATAGAAAGATAGGGGCTTATAATTTCACCTCCCAACTTATTCACCTCAAGGCTAATGTCAATAATAATAACTCATGATCACTCATATCCAACTGGATATATGTGCCAAGATCTTTCCCCACCACATGATGCTTGAAAAAGAGAAAAATTAAAAGGAATAGAGGAGAACACTATTGACTCTTGCATAAAAAGTAAATACATAAAAGTAAAAGATAGGCCCTTCATAGAGGGAAGCAGAGGTTGTCATGCGCCTTTTGTTGTTGGATGCACAAGCTCTTAATGCAAAGGAACGTCACTTTATTTTGCCCCTTGTGATAGCAACCTTTATTATGCAGTCCGTCGCTTTTATTTCTTTACCATCACAAGTTCGTACAAAGCTTATTTTCCCTTACAATAAAAGTTCATACATATTTAGAGGCAATTTTTATTGCTTTTTGCACCGATGACAACTTACTTGAAGGATCTTATTCAATCCATAGGTCGATATAGTGGACTCCCATGACATGAAACTGGGTTTAAGGGTTTTTGGATGCACAAGTAGTATCTTTGCTTGGTGCAGATTTTTGGCTAGCAAAGATATTGAGCAGGCACCACATGTTGGAGGATCCATGACAATATAACTTCTATTTGAATATAAGCAAACATAATTCATTACGTTGTCTTCCTTGTCCAACGTCAAAAATTTGACATAAAATACTTAATGGGGGCTCACAATCATAAAAGATGTCCAAGATAGTGTATTTGCATCTGAATCTTCTCTTCCCTTATTAATTTTTTCATGAATTGCATCATTGACCAATGTTATGCTTGTTAACCTTCAATAAATTTTACCACTTATACTTTTCTTTACGTAATGTCATTACTTTCAATAAGATTAGCATATGATCTTTTTCATTATTTTCATTCCTAGGATTGAAGCATAAAAGTAAAGAAGCAAAAACTCAAACTACTCTTTATTATATAACTCTCAACTCAATTACATAGATATATAGATCACGAAACTAGCACTCAAAAATAGATCATACTAAACTTTTATTCAACTAACTCATGAAATAACTATGGATCGAACTAAAAATAGGTAAAGATGATAAAAGTGATGGTGATACGATACCAGGGCGCCTCCCCCAAGCTTGGCACAAGCCAAGGGGAGTGCCCATACCCGTGTGCTCAAGTTTCTTTCTTCAGAGATGATGGTGGTGATGAAGTGGTGAGCTTGTCCTCCAGCTTCCATGGCATAGGTTCCCCATCATAAAAGGATGAACGAGTCTCCGGAGTCCTGAAACTTCCAGCTAAATTCATACCCTAGAATTTTACCTCATACTCAAAAGTTTGGTTTTGAAGATCATAGATTTGGCCTTGCAGATAGTCAATTTGTTTGTCGAGCTTGAAGATGATGTCCCCCATTGATTGGCCATCCACCCTGTGATCGCGGGTGAATTCCGTGATCATAGTGTGGTTGGCACTGAGTCCATGTTCCACCATCCCTTGGCACTTGAAGATCTCCTGCTCCACCGCTTCGAGCCTGGCCTCCATGCTCCCGGTCTTCTTGGGTCCTTGAACGTCCCGGATGTGAAGCACCCCCTCATGCATCTCCATGGCTTGAGGGTCTTTCATCACCTCTTGTAGGTAGGGGTTGATGACCTTCTCGTAGAACTTGTCCTTGGAAGAGCTTGGTGGAGCCATAGCGATCTAGATCTGTCAGAAAAATAGCATGAAAAAGAACAGAGGAGATTTCTATGATACGGTGGTCAAAATGTCCGAGAGTATATATAAAGAATTTTTATCATGCAAAACAAGTAATCCAGGAGAAAACGAAGTCGGGAAGGCTCATGAGGGGCCCACGAGCCACCAGGGTGCGCCTGGGGGGGTTGTTGGGTAACGTAGCAGAAAACAAAAATTTCCGGTACTGCGAGCATGCCCAGGATCACTATGGAGATGCATAAAGGATTTGATTTGATCGTTACCTACTCGTAGCATAGCGGAGGTAGAGTCGATGTAGATTGTCAGTGCAGATCCCCGCAGCTAGGATTTACAACCTCCCAACCGCGAGGATGTACTCCCTCGTCTGCCCCCGGACAGTCCCTCGGACAGCCCTTCGGGAGGCGGTCGGACAGTCCCCCGAACGGTGTCACGGACAGCCCTTCGGGCAAAAAGATTGAACCTACAACCTCTCTACAAGGTTGCACACATACGGTGTCAGTTATCCGGCAGGGCTTTGCCATCCAGAACTAGTTCCCACCGAAACCCAGACAGCCTTTCGGCTCTACGAAACTCTTTTCGTGGGAGGGAGAGAAGAAGCCAGATCATTGCATGGCATTGTGTGACAGAGTTTGAGTCAGTGTGGAGAGCTCCTCTCCACTTCTATTCATAGGAAAACCAAGGGGTAGAGTTGGCATATTAAAATACCAAAGCACCCACACTTTATGTCACACATAAAGGGCATAAAGGGCATAAAAGGATGGCATGTAGAGCTCCATGGAGGAGCTCCACCCTTGGCCGGCCACCCTCATGGGGGCCCCCCAAAGGGGGTTCCTTGGTCCTTAAGTCCTTCTAGAAGCCTTTTGGGAAAAGCCCTAAAAGGTGGCTTTCCAAAAAAAGCAACCATAAAATGATTTTCACTATTCACAGAAACATTTTTCCATGACCGTTAAATCCGAAAATATTTCCGTGGGTCTTAGAATAATTCTAGTACCCACTAAAATGATTTTGGACGTGTTCCAAAACAATTCTGGATTAGTGATTTTCATCTGCGAAAAGCAACCAAAGCGGTTCCGGCAGCTCCGGAACATTTCCAGTTTTTCTTCTGCAAAAATCCCAGAAGTTTCTAGACCAATTCTGGCACTCTCCAAGAATTTCCAGGCATGTGCCAATACCAATTTGACTTAATGGTATACCCTGAAACAACTTTTCAGTTTTACCGAAACTCTTCCGGTGTTCTCTCTCCGGAACTCTTCCGCTGTCTCCGAAACTTTTCCGATGACTTTCTCTCAGACTCCCTGTCTAGTATTCAGCAGATAGGTGACCCTTAAGTGTGTGACCCTATAGGTTCGGTGAAGTATAGACAGGGCCGGAACACTTTCCCATCAATGATCAACATCGGAGTCGTGGACACCCATATTGACCCCTATACCCACATGAATAAATATCCGAGTGAACCTCCAGTTGCCGTGTGCTATTCTTGTTGCTTCGCGATATGTTAAAAACACCTGAGGTGAGATTTATCGGCATCCCCGTGGATCAACACTTGTCCACAATGCCAGTTACCTCATTATCGGTTTTGTTCTCTTTTCTCGTTTCCGTGTTCCGGTATCCCTGTGATCAAATCACAAGGTGTCTGGCCAGAGATATCTCTCCATTGTCGGACGAGCAAATCCCAATCTTGAGCTATCAAGTTACTTGTCATACTTTCCCATGAACCCGTAAGCCGCCATAATAGCCACCCATTTACGAATGACGTTTAATAAACTCCAAAGTTCATGAATCAAGCATGAAGGAACTCGATACTCTCATGGTCTAAGGAATTATGCAAACATTAACTTTCTCTGTGTTATTAACCATTAACTTGTGATGAATGTATCTCATAGCATGACATCAATCACGTAAATTCAACACAAGTGTTCTCCTAACATTGTGCCCTCAAAGTTGTCGGCATAGTCATGCCCATGATCAGGAAAACAGAACCATCATGCAACAATTGAGCTAGTCTTAGAGGCCAGACTAGGAATACATATTACCGTTTATTATTCCACAAGTGCATATGAGTCTTCCTCCGAGCCTCGTGGTTATTGTAGACTCGAGAACCATAGCAGTTATAGCATGGAACATAAACATAATTATGAACATGGAGACAAATAATAGCATTTATTATTGCCTCTAGGGCATATCTCCTACAGACTCCCACTTACACTAGAGTCAATAATCTAGTCAATGCTAATGCACTTCACACCTATGGCATACTAGTGTAAAAATGCTTCGCTTATGGTATAGTCTTCGTCTAATGGACCTGACAACTTCAGCTCCGTGTGTATCTTTGCATATCCTCGCATTTTCACGCTTTCACAAAATTCATATTTTGTGTGGACTTGGCTTTGTATATATGTGAATCACTAGTCGAACCTTGATTCCTCAGACTGAGCTATGGAGCAACTATCTACAATAGTGTCCCATTGGCCAAAGCCATCTTGGAACCATACTAAGTTCATGAATGAACTATATGATTCAACATCTTCTTTGTCACTTCCAAAGTGTCAACATACTTAGCCTTTGTTATAGAATTCGCCACAGTATCCTGTTTAGAACATTTTCCAACTACCGTGCCACCATATCGTGTATTACGGAAAACCCTTAACTTAAATCGAAAATCGCATGGAGCATTGATGAAGACTGTATCGATATAACCTTTTACAATGAACTCTTCATAATCTCTGCTTGCAAGAAAACATGGCATCAGTGCTACTCTAGTACACAATGACATTTTTCACTGTTGTCCCATGATCAGCACTTTGATCACTATGGTATCTATACTCGCAACAGCTTGGGAGTATCGGACATACCTGGTTGTTTTACATACCATGTAATACATGATTAATCCAAACACAAAAGTGTGTGGAATCTCCATCATGTATTTTGCTCATCAGTGTTTTGGGACACCGAGTCTTGCAAAGCTCTTTCCATGTGACTTAGGCAAGAATTACTCCTTGGCGTTCTTATGCTAAACTGTTTTAGCATCTTGTCAATATATATTTTTGGCTTAGCCTATTAGGCAATTCTATCTCTGTAGATAAATATGCCTAACATCAAGGCTACTTAGCCCAAGCACTTCATCGAAAAACTATTTTCAATGAAGTCCTAATTCGTGTCAAGAAATTTATATTATTTCCAATCAACAATGTGTCAAGCACACAAGGTTTTTACAAATATTATTATGCTCCCTCTTACTTGAAGGAAATATGCCTAGAGGCAATAATAAAGTTATTATTTATTTCCTTATTTCATGATAAATGTTTATTATTCATGCTAGAATTGTATTAACCGGAAACTTAGTACATGTGTGAATACATAGACAAGCAGAGTGTCCCTAGTATGCCTCTACTTGACTAGCTTGTTAATCAAAGATGGTTAAGTTTCCTATCCATGGACATGTGTTGTCATTTGATGAACGGGATCACATCATTAGGAGAATGATGTGATGGACAAGACCCATCCGTTAGCTTAGCATAATGATCGTTAAGTTTATTGCTATTGCTTTCTTCATGACTTATACATGTTCCTATGACTATGAGACTATGCAACTCCCGAATATCGGAGGAACACTTAGTGTCCTATCAAACGTCACAATGTAACTGGGTGATTATAAAGATGCTCTACAGGTGTCTCCGATGGTGTTTGTTGAGTTGGCATAGATCGAGATTAGGATTTGTCACTCCGATTGTCGGAGAGGTATTTCTGGGCCCTCTCGGTAATGCACATCATATGAAGCCTTGCAAACAATGTGACTAATGAGTTAGTTACGGGATGATGCATTACGGAACGAGTAAAGAGACTTGCCAGTAACGAGATTGAACTAGGTATGATGATACCGACGATCGAATCTCGGGCAAGTAACATACCGATGACAAAGGGAACAACGTATATTGTTATGCGGTTTGACCGATAAAGATCTTCGTAGCATATGTAGGAGCCAATATGAGCATCCAGGTTCCGCTATTGGTTATTGACCGGAGATGTGTCTCGGTCATGTCTACATAGTTCTCGAACCCGTCGGGTCCGCACGCTTAACGTTCGATGATGATTTGTATTATGAGTTATGTGATTTGATGGGCCTTATTGGGCCATACGGGAAAAGAGGAGGCAGTCCAAGGGGTGACTGCACGCCCCCCCTCCCCACCCCCCCCATGGCAAGTCCGAATTGGACTAGGGAGGGGGCGGCGCCCCCCTCTTTCCTTCTCCCTCTCTCTCCTTCCCTCTCTCCCCCTCTTGGAAAAGGAAGGGGAGTCCTACTAGGATTAGGAATCCTAATAGGACTCCCCCTTGGTGCGCCTCCCCCTTAGGCCGGCCACCTCCTCCTTCCCTCCTTTATATACGGGGGCGGGGGCACCCCAAAGACACACCAAGATTTGTCTTAGCCGTGTGCGGTGCCCCCCTCCACAGTTACACACCTCGGTCATATCGTCGTAGTGCTTAGGCGAAGCCCTGCGCCGGTAACTTCATCATCAACTACAAGAAAACTGTTATTCCATGACGGATTTCTGGTGACGTTCTCTGAAACCATCATGATCTATGACGGATTTCACTGCTTCGTCATGAAATCCGTCACGGATTAGTGAGGTGAGAACAAACCCAATGACAATGGCGCCCTCACGACGAACCGTCACAGATACCGTCATAAATCAATCAGCTATACACCAAACCGACCGTCATGGATGGCTCATGCTGATGTGTCATGCGTGCCTGACCCACACATGTCAGGTTTATTTTTTTAAGCTGTTCGAACCGTCATGGTCTCATGGACGGCCTGCTGCTCTTTTTTAAGGAAAAAACAGACTGCTGCTGTTGCGTCGTCCTGATGTTGATTTTTTTAAGGGAAAACGTACTGCGGTTTTGTCGTCCGTCATGGACGGCCTTCTGCTGTTATTTTTTCTACTATTAGGAAAATGACTGCTGCTGCTGCGTCGTCCCGATGTTGCTTTTTTTAGGGAGAAAAAATAGACTGTTGTTGTGTCCGACGTTGGGCTGCTGTAAGATTTATGTTTTTTTACAAAAAAAACCGTATGGTTTCTTAATTAAAAAAGGAGAAGCGGCGAGAGGGGATCGTACTAGGGACCTCACGCGTATACATGCCTAGGCCACTACCGCTAGTGTTACATTCCTTTCCAAGTTCTTAAATAGAACGAGCCCAGTTTATTAGTTAAAAAAAAAGAGATTGAACGGAGAATCGAACCACGTAGCACTAACCTCTAAATTCCTTGCCTGGTAGGCTATAGTTCGCAGACCAACCATGCTTTTAGTAATTTGCACGTGTAGGCAACAATATATTTTCTTCTTTTTTTTGCCAAAAGACAACAATAGTTATGTTCTACTCCCTCCGTCCCATCTAGACAAATCTAAGACAAGTAATTTGGGACGGAGGTAATACTTAACGTCAATGTCAGCAAACATCCACGAAATCTCCAAAACATTGTGCCAATCTTATGGATCAATAATATTGTTCCATGCCCAATTATAAGAATTTTCTTCCATACTTGATATTATTATCATTTTTTTCAATAGGTTGCAAATAGAAGTTTGAGTTATCCCTAAGTATCTTGACATTTTCATCTATTTCTAGGATTGAGCTAAAATAAAACATAATTCCTTAAATAACTTTTTTGAAATGTTTAAACATTATTTGACTTACCTATACATCAAAAGGAATTACCTCCAATAAGCACACATAAATTCATTTAAACTATAGAAAATACTAAATCATCTCTAAAATTATTGAAACTCCTACAAAACAAATAATAGGGGTACGCCGCATGCTTTAATTAAAAAAAAGAACCGCACATGAATGGAACTTGAACCGGAGACATGAATTTTAAGCGTTAGCTCCTTCCCACTTGGCAAATGTTGTGTGGATATGAATGAGACATTTTTAATTAGTAAAGTACATATAGCCACAATTTTAAGGCGCGATCCCAGGACATGTAGCTTTGAACAATCATATTTGTGTGAAGGAATGTTTCGTACGATAACTAAAATGTCCAACTTGTATTTTAAAAATGTTTAACATTTTTCCAAAAGTTCAAACATGTATCTTGAAAAAAGGTTTATCATTTTTTTGAAAAATGTGTAACGTGTATCAAAAAATGTTTCGTGTGCATAAAAAAATGTAGAACTTCATTTGATAAAGTTGACATGTATTTTTAAAAAGAAAAGGAAAAAAATAAATAGAAAAAATGAAAAATGAAATGAAAATGAAAAATAAAAAATGAACAGAAAAAAATGAAAAACAAAAAAAAACACGATGATGAAAACTGTAAAACACATAAAACCAATAATAGAAATACAAAGAAAACCGTGAGCTCGACCTCAGAATTTCAACCCAATTGAAAGGGAAATCTTTTTTCCATTAATAAAGTGCATAATTTGATTTAAAGCAAAAAGAAACAAATGATATCCACGAAAGTTTTTTGGTTTTATGCTTTCATGTTTTTTCTATTTTCTTCACTTTTTCTGTTTATTTTTAAAGACTAAAACTTTTTAAATACTACATCAACTAATCAGAATGTTCATTATTTATTAAAAATTATTTATTGTATACTTAAAAAATGTTTATCATCTACTAAGAAATGTGCATCATTTAGAGAATACACCACGAATTTACAAAAATTGCATCCTTTATTTTTTTTTACTCTTCTTTATGTAATCATTTAGAGAATACACCATCAAAAAACCAAAAAAGAGAGAAGAAAAAAAAAAGCAAATCCTAAACAGAAAACCAAAAAACCAAAACCAAAACCACAAAACAGAAAAATGAAAGGAAAAAAGGGCGAACTTAACAGACGCGGGCACGTGCGAAAGCCTCGAACTAGGCCGACCAGAAATAGGTTGAAAAATCAAATTTGAACTGCAAGTGTGTGAAGTAATGGCCATAAATTGGTTGAAAAATCCTATTGGTGGTCTTTTGTCAATGTTTAGGCCTTATCCAACAAAAGAAAAGCAGTGTCAAACACCAGGGTGCCAAGGCTCGACCACCAACATGGAGCTTGTTGGTTTTTTAATTCTAAAAAATTCAAACAAAGTCAGAAAAACATGAAACTGGACATGGTGTCGTGATATGACCCCTAAAGTCCGTGATAAAAATCTGAGCATGTTTCACAAAATTTGTCACGTAGACTGCTTAGAAATCGGAGCACTTCCGAGGAAGAATATAGGTTTTCGAGAGAGAACGGGTCAGATTTGAAGACAAAGCAATGGTTGCTTTGTCTGTTTGGTTTTGAATTTTTTTTCTACACTCAACATACGCCATTACATGTGACGTGTAAAAATTTGGCTTTTTTGGATCCGTTTGCTATATTTAAGCCACTTAAGTGCATTTCTAGACATTTAATGAATATAGCTCAAATTTGAACAGCAAGTGTGTCAAATAATGGCCAGAAATGGGTTGAAAAATCCTATTTGTGGTCTTAAGTCTATGTTTAGGCCTTATCGAATAAACGAAAAGCAGTGCCAAACACCAGGGTGCCAAGACTCGCCCACCAACATGGAGCTTGTTGGTTTTTTAATTCTATAAAATTCAAACAAAGTTAGAAAAATATGAAACTTGGCATGGTGTCATGATATGACCTCTAGATTCTGTGGTAAAAATTTGACAATGTTTCATGAAAGTTGTCACGTAGACTGCTTAGAAATCGGAGCAGTTCCGAGGAAGAATCTAGGTTTTTTTTTTAAAAAAAAAATCACCGGGGGGGAGCTCCCCACCTGAATATATTTCTCAGTTTTGTAACCCAACATTTGCCTGATTACAAAGGTGAATTACATAAGCACGTGTAATCGTGATAAGAAATAGGAACGCCATAATGAGGCAGCCTGTTTATGCGCCGGCTTCTTCATCCGGTGCGTCCATAGCATAAGGTCGTCGATGATTCGTTTGAGGGTGAAGATGCTGTGGTGGTTCTGTTGCTTGAAAGTCATGGCATTTCTGGAGTGAGAAAGGGTCAGGTTTGAAGACAAAGCGATGGCTGCTTTGTCTGTTGGTCTTGAATTTTTAACATTTGAAGTGTATACGAGCAAGAGAAAATATCTGGTGTGTACGAACTTTAGAGTTTGTGTTCAGTTATATGAAAACCCCGAGAGATGTATCAATTTGTGAACAATGTTTGGTCCAATTTCCATCAAAACTTCTGAAATTTTTATGCTGACCTTATGAACCTATAATATGATTTCTTAAAAAATTACATATTTTATTTACCGCTTTTAGATATTATTATCATTTTCCCAGATAGGTTGCAAATAGAAGCTTGAATATAATATAGTATGTTGCATGTAAATTCTTTTGGGGGCATTTTGGGTAAATATTTTTTCCCCGGGAATATGTTTGCAAGGTACTACGAAAGGAACCTTTATTTAGTATTTCAAAAAGTGGAAAATACACATTATGTATAAACTATATAATACATGTTCACATATCATAGGAAACGTGTATGTATTTAAAAAAATATGTTTAAAACATATAGTTACGTGAAAAGAAAATTTCATGTATTAAAAAAGATACCCACATGTTTAAAAAGATGTTCACATATGTCCAAATAATGTTCTCAGATCGAAATGAAAACTGAAAAAGAAAATAAACAAAAATATGATTAGTGTTTACAGAGGAGGCGTGTATCCAGGGTGAGGTAATTCCTGAGTTCTAATTGGTTGTTCCAGCCATCCCATGGATCGCACTCTCCCACCGTCCGATCCTCCACATCCAACAGCAATAACAGCTGTCCTCCTTTCTCTTTTTTCTCCTACCTACCCCACGTGCCGTAGTGTGCACTGGAAAACTGCAGAAGCTCTCGCCAGTCTATTCCCCTAGCCAGCGGCGCCATGGAGGAGGACGACCACTCTCAGACCCACCACGAGCGCACGCCCCAGATCAGCGACGATGAAGATGAGGTCGTCATCTATTGCCCGGGCGCCCGACTGTAACAAGTACGTCCAGTTCGTCCCCGCCGGCACGCTGTTCCAGCAGCTGGGCAAGGACGGAGAGATGGAGCAGGTGCCAGGCGGCCACCGCGGTGGAGGGGGGCGTCAAGCGGACCAAGATCATCATATGCCGCTCCAACGCAGGGGCTCCTCGTCTCAAGGGACCCCGTCGGTGAGGAGCTCCGCGGACCCGTCGCCTCCGCGGACCCGTTGCCGAGGAGCTCCGCTGACCCGTCGCTGAGGAAGCTACGCCGACCCGTCCCCGGGGTGCTGCGCCGTGGAGGATGCTACCACCCAACGGCAAGCGCTGCGACAGCCTCCACTTCTGGAGTGGCGGCGTTCTGCGTTGTGGCCGACGGTGGCCGACGCTGTGACATATGGTTGACGCTGTCGCCGGTTAGCAATGTTCCTTGTGCGTGCTAGAGGTCGCCAAGGCAATGGGTACATGGGCGGCGACGGGCTCGTGGCTCTGTCCCCGGTGGAAGCGATGTCGAACTCGCGAGGAAGAAGACAGGGACCCGATTGCGTTTTCTTACTGCTTATTGGGGTCCTTTTTGCAAATCTTAGGGACCAGCTTGTAATTTCCAAAAAACTTTGGGTCTAGTTGTAGGATGTGTTGTACTAATGCTTTCTATTAAATGAAGCATCGAGGCCTTTTTAGGCCCTCTCCTTGTTCAAAATAAAAAATTGTAAACTACACTTAAATCAATGTGCCAAAACAGTGTTGGGCTTGTTAGCATATGGGCTGCAGCTAAAATTAGTGGGCCAAGACACTAATTAGGCCAATTACCACGTGGGCTGGTCATCTCAACAAATAAATTAACACATGGGCTGCAATTGTAACTATTGGGCCGATTATCACATGGGCTGCCACGTCAGATCCATGTTGTCTGCCATGTCATCATATGACGTGGCAGACATGATAATGCCGTTACCAGCAGAAATCCGTGACAGTCAAAAACCGTCATGGATCCATGACAGTTCTCGAAATCCGTCAAGGAGTGGATGGATATCAAATTATAACGCGATATACATGACGGATTTCAAGTCCGTCATGCACGGGCACCCATGACAGTTTTTCAGTGACCCGTGATGGATCAGAACCGTCATGTATTAACAGATTTCTTGTAATGATCACCGTCGCCACGCCGTCGTGCTGACGGAACTCTCCCTCGTCCTCAACTGGATCAAGAGCTCGAGGGATGTCATGGAGCTGAACGTATGCTGAACGCGGAGGTGCCGTACGTTCGGTACTTGGATCGGTTGGATCGCGAAGACGTTCGACTACATCAACTGCGTTACTAAATGCTTCCGTTTTCGGTCTACGACGGTACGTGGACACACTCTCCCGCTCGTTACTATGCATCACATAGATAGATCTTGCGTGATCGTAGGTAAATTTTTTGAAATACTGCGTTCCCCAACAGTGGTATCAGAGCCAGATCTATGCGTAGATGTTATATGCACGAGTAGAACACAAAGAGTTGTGGGCGATAATAGTCATACTGCTTACCGGCATGTCATACTTTGATTCGGCGGTATTGTTGGATGAAGCGGCTCAGACCGACATTACGCGTACGCTTACGCGAGACTGGTTCTACCGACGTGCTTCGCACACAGGTGGCTAGTGGGTGTCAGTTTCTCCAACTTTAGTTGAATCAAGTGTGGCTACGCCCGGTCCTTGTTGAAGGTTAAAATAGCACACTTGACAAAAAATCGTTGTGGTTTTGATGCGTAGGTAAGAACGGTTCTTGCTCAGCCCGTAGCAGCCACGTAAAACTTGCAACAACAAAGTAGAGGACGTCTAACTTGTTTTTGCAGGGCTTGCTGTGATGTGATATGGTCAAGACATGATGTGATATAATTTATTGTATGAGATGATCATGTTTTGTAACAGAGTTATCGGCAACCGGCAGGAGCCATATGGTTGTCGCTTTATTGTATGCAATGCAATCGCCATGTAATTGCTTTACTTTATCACTAAGCAGTAGCGATAGTCGTAGAAGCAATAAGTTGGCGAGATGACAATGATGCTACGATGGAGATCATGCTGGGGCGCCGGTGACAATGGAGATCAAGCTGGGGCGCCGGTGACGATGAAGATCATGATGGTGCTTCGATGATGGAGATCAAGAGCACAAGATGATGATGGCCATATCATGTCACATATTGAATTGCATGTGATGTTAATCCTATTATGCATCTTATTTTGCTTAGTACGGCGGTAGCATTATAAGATGATCTCTCACTAAATTTCAAGGTACAAGTGTTCTCCCTGAGTATACACCGTTGCTACAGTTCGTCGTGCCGAGACACCACGTGATGATCGGGTGTGATAAGCTCTACGTTCACATACAACGGGTGCAAGCCAGTTTTGCACACGCAGAATACTCGGGTTAAACTTGACGAGCCTAGCATATGCAGATATGGCCTCGGAACACTGAGACCGAAAGGTCGAACGTGAATCATATAGTAGATATGATCAACATAGAGATGTTCACCATTGAAAACTACTCCATCTGACGTGATGATCGGACATGGTTTAGTTGATATGGATCACGTGATCATTTAGATGACTAGAGGGATGTCTATCTAAGTGGGAGTTCTTAAGTAATATGATTAATTGAACTTTAATTTATCATGAACTTAGTCCTGATAGTATTTCCAAATTATGTTGTAGATCAATAGCTCGCGTATAGCTCCCCTGTTTTATTTTTGATATGTTCCTAGAGAAAACTAAGTTGAAAGATGATAGTAGCAATGATGCGGACTGGTTCCGTGATCTGAGGATTATCCTCATTGCTGCACAGAAGAATTATGTCCTTGATGCACCGCTAGGTGACAGACCTATTGCAGGAGCAGATGCAAACGTTATGAATGTTTAGCAAGCTCGATATGATGACTACTTGATAGTTTAGTGCGCCATGATTTACGGCTTAGAACCGGGACTTCAAAAATGTTTTGAACGCCACAGAGCATATGAGATGTTCCAAGAGCTGAAATCGGTATTTCAGACTCATGCCCGTGTCGAGAGGTATGAGACCTCTGACAAATACTTTGCCTACAAGATGGAGGAGAATAGCTCAACCAGTGAGCATATGCTCAGAATGTCTGGGTACTACAATCGCTTGAATCAAGTGGGAGTTAATCTTCCAGATAAAATAGTGATTGACAGAGTTCTCTAATCACTATCACCAAGTTAATAGAACTTCGTGATGGACTATAATATGCAAGGGATGAATAAGACAATTCCCGAGCTCTTCACGATGCTAAAGGCTGCGAAGGTAAAGATCAAAAAGGAGCATCAAGTGTTGATGGTTAACAAGACCACTAGTTTCAAGAAAAAGGGCAAAGGGAAGAAGGGGAACTTAAAGAAGAATAGCAAGCAAGTTGCTACTCCCGGGAAGAAGCCCAAGTCTGGACCTAAGCCTGAAACTGAGTGCTTCTACTGCAAAGGAACTGGTCACTGGAAGCGGAACTGCCCCAAGTATTTGGCGGATAAGAAGGATGGCAAAGTGAACAAAGGTATATTTGATATACATGTTATTGATGTGTATTTTACTAGTGTTCATAGTAGCCCCTGGGTATTTGATACTGGTTCAGTTGCTAACATTAGTAACTCGAAACAGGAGTTGCAAAATGAACAGAGACTAGTTAATGACGAGGTGACGATGTATGTTGGAAGTGATTCCAAGGTTGATAAGATCACCATCGCACGCTCCCTCTACCTTCGGGATTAGTGTTGGACCTAAATAAATGTTATTTGGTATTTGCGTTGAGCATGAATATGATTGGATCATGTTTATTGCGATACGGTTATTCATTTAAGTCAGAGAATAATTGTTGTTCTGTTTAAATGAATAAAACCTTCTATGGTCATACACTCAATATAAATGGTTTATTGAATCTCGATCGTAGTGATACACATATTCATAATATTGATGCCAAAAGATGCAAAGTTGATAATGATAATGCAACATATTTTGTGGCACTGTCGTTTAGGTCATATTGGTGTAATGCGCATGAAGAAACTCCATTCGGATGGACTTTTGGAATCACTTGATTATGAATCATTCGATGCTTGCGAACCATGCCTCATGGGCAAGATGACTAAGACTCCGTTCTCCGGAACAATGGAGCGAGCTAATGACTTATTGGAAATAATACATATCGATGTATGCGGTCCGATGAGCGTTGTGGCTCACGGCGGATATCATTATTTTCTGACCTTCACAGATGATTTGAGCAGATATGGGTATATCTACTTGATGAAACATAAGTCTGAAACATTTGAAAAGATAAAAAAAAAAAATCAGAGTGAAGTGGAAAATCATCGTAACAAGAAAATAAAATTTCTGTGATCTGATCGTGGAGGTAAATATTTGAGTTATGAGTTTGGTCTTCATTTGAAACAATGTGGAATAGTTTCACAACTCATGCAACCTGGAACACCACAGCGTAATGGTGTGTTCGAACGTCGTAACCGTACTTTATTAGATATGGTGCGATCTATGATGTCTCTTACCGATTTACCACTATCATTTTGGGGTTATGCATTAGAGACAGCTGCATTCACGTTAAATAGGGCACCATCTAAATCCGTTGAGACTACACCATATGAACTGTGGTTTGGCAAGAAACCTAAGCTGTCATTTCTTAAAGTTTGGGGCTGTGATGCTTATGTGAAAAAGTTTCAACCTGATAAGCTCGAACCCAAATCGGAGAAATACGTCTTCATAGGATACCCAAAGGAGACTATTGGGTACACCTTCTATCACAGATCCGAAGACAAGATATTCGTTGCTAAGAATGGATCCTTTCTAGAGAAGGAGTTTCTCTCGAAAGAAGTGAGTGGGAGGAAAGTAGAACTTGATGAGGTAATTGTACCTTCTCCCGAATTGGAAAGTAGTTTATCACAGAAATCAGTTCCAGTGATGCCTACACCAATTAGTGAGGAAGTTAATGATGATGATCATGAAACTTCGGATCAAGTTGCTACCGAACCTCGTAGGTCAACCAGAGTACGTTCCGCACCAGAGTGGTACGGTAATTCTGTTCTGGAAGTCATGTTACTAGACCATGATGAACCTACGAACTATGAGGAAGCGATGATGAGCCCAGATTCCGCGAAATGGCTTGAGGCCATGAAATCTGAGATGGGATCCATGCATGAGCAAAGTGTGGACTTTGGTTGATTTGCCCGATGATCGGCAAGCCATTGAGAATAAATGGATCTTCAAGAGGAAGACTGACGCTGATAGTAGTGTTACTATCTACAAAGCTCAACTTGTCACAAAAGGTTTTCAACAAAGTTCAAGGTGTTGACTACGATGAGATTTTCTCACTCGTAGCGATGCTTAAGTCTGTCCGAATCATGTTAGCAATTGCCACATTTTATGAAATCTGGCAAATGGATGTCAAAAACTACATTCCTTAATGGAATTTTTAAAGAAGAAGTTGTATATGATGCAACCAGAAGGTTTTGTCAATCCTAAAGGTGCTAACAAAATATGCAAGCTCCAGCGATCCATCTATGGACTGGTGCAAGCATCTCAGAGTTGGAATATACGCTTTGATAAAGTGATCAAAGCATATGGTTTTATACAGACTTACGGTGAAGCCTGTATTTACAAGAAAGTGAGTGGGAGCTCTGTAGCATTTCTAATATTATATGTGGATGACATATTGTTGATTGGAAATGATATAGAATTTCTGGATAGCATAAAAGGATACTTGAATAAGAATTTTTCAATAAAAAGGACCTCGGTTAAGCTGCTTAAGTATTGAGCATCAAGATTTATAGGGATAGATCGAGACACTAAATAGGACTTTCACAAAGCACATACCTTGACAAGATTTTGAAGAAGTTCAAAATGGACCAGTCAAAGAAGGAGTTCTTGCCTGTGTTACAAGGTGTAAAATTGAGTAAGACTCAAAACCCGAACACGGCAGAAGATAGAAAGAGAATGAAAGTCATTCCCTATACCTCAGTCATAGGTTCTATAAAGTATGCCATGCTATGTACCAGACCAATTATGTGCCTTGCTATGAGTTTAGCAAGGAGGTATGATAGTGATCCAGGGATAGATCACTGGATAGCGGTCAAAGTTATCCTTAGTTACCTAAGAGGACTAAGTAAATATTTCTCGGTTATGGAGGTGATAAAAGAGTTCGTCGTAAAAGGTTACGTTGATGCAAGCTTTTACACCGATCCAGATGACTCAGAGTCTCAATCTGGATGCATCTTGAAAGTGGGAGCAATTAGCTAGAGTAGCTCCGTGCAGAGCATTGTAGACATAGAAATTTGCAAAACACATGCGGATCTGAATGTGGCAGACCCGTTGACTAAACTTCTCTCACATGCAAAACTTGATCACACCTTAGTACTCTTTGGGTGTTAATCACATGGCGATGTGAACTAGATTATTGACTCTAGTAAACCCTTTGAGTGTTGGTCACATAAGCGATGTGAACTATGGGTGCTAATCACATGGTGATGTGAACTATTGGTGTTAAATCACATGGCGATGTGAACTAGATTATTGACTCTAGTGCAAGTGGGAGACTGAAGGAAATATGCCCTAGAGGCAATAATAAAGTTATTATTTATTTCCTTATTTCATGATAAATGTTTATTATTCATGCTAGAATTGTATTAACCGGAAACTTAGTACATGTGTGAATACATAGACAAACAGAGTGTCCCTAGTATGCCTCTACTTGACTAGCTTGTTAATCAAAGATGGTTAAGTTTCCTAGCGATGGACATGTGTTGTCATTTGATGAATGGGATCACATCATTAGGAGAATGATGTGATGGACAAGACCCATCTGTTAGCTTAGCATAATGATCGTTAAGTTTATTGCTATTGCTTTCTTCATGACTTATACATGTTCCTATGACTACGAGACTATGCAACTCCCGAATATCAGAGGAACACTTAGTGTGCTATCAAACGTCACAACGTAACTGGGTGATTATAAAGATGCTCTACAGGTGTCTCCGATGGTGTTTGTTGAGTTGGCATAGATCGAGATTAGGATTTGTCACTCCGATTGTCGGAGAGGTATCTCTGGGCCCTCTCGGTAATGCACATCATATGAAGCCTTGCAAGCAATGTGACTAATGAGTTAGTTATGGTATGATGCATTATGGAACGAGTAAAGAGACTTGCCAGTAACGAGATTGAACTAGGTATGATGATACCGACGATCGAATCTCGGGCAAGTAACATACCGATGACAAAGGGAACAACGTATGTTGTTATGCGGTTTGACCGATAAAGATCTTCGTAGAATATGTAGGAGCCAATATGAGCATCCAGGTTCCGCTATTGGTTATTGACCGGAGATGTGTCTCGGTCATGTCTACATAGTTCTTGAACCCGTAGGGTCCGCACGCTTAACGTTCGATGACGATTTGTATTATGAGTTATGTGATTTGATGACCGAAGTTTGTTCGGAGTCCCGGATGAGATCGGGGACATGATGAGGAGTCTCGAAATGGTTGAGAGGTAAAGATTCATATATTGGAAGGCTATATTCGGACATCGGAAAGGTTCCGAGTGATTCGGGTATTTTTCGGAATACCGGGGAGTTACGGGAATTCACCGGGAGAAGTAATGGGCCTTATTGGGCCATACGGGAAAAGAGGAGGTAGTCCAAGGGGTGGCTGCGCCCCCCCCCCCCCATGGCAAGTCCGAATTGGACTAGGGAGGGGGCGGCGCCCCCCTCTTTCCTTCTCCCTGTCTCTCCTTCCCTCTCTCCCCCTCTTGGAAAAGGAAGGGGAGTCCTACTAGGATTGGGAATCCCAATAGGACTCCCCCTTGGTGCGCCTCCCCCTTAGGCCGGCCACCTCCTCCCTCCCTCCTTTATATACGGGGGCGAGGGGCACCCCAAAGACACACCAAGATTTGTCTTAGCCGTGTGCGGTACCCCCTCCACAGTTACACACCTCGGTCATATCGTCGTAGTGCTTAGGCGAAGCCCTGCGCCGGTAACTTCATCATCACCGTCGCCACGCCGTCGTGCTGATGGAACTCTCCCTCGTCCTCAACTGGATCAAGAGCTTGAGGGACGTCATCGAGCTGAACGTGTGCTGAACGTGGAGGTGCCGTACGTTCGTCACTTGGATCGGTTGGATCGCGAAGACGTTCGACTACATCAACCGCGTTACTAAACGCTTCCGCTTTCGGTCTACGAGGGTACGTAGACACACTCTCCCGCTCGTTGCTATGCATCACATAGATAGATCTTGCGTGATCGTAGGTAAAATTTTTGAAATACTGTGTTCCCCAACATTACTTTCTTGTAACCACAAGCATCTTCGTTATCCATTGATGAAATCAAACTCTTTTGACTATTTCATCAAAAACAAAGATTCCAACTCCATTTTGCTCTCTTCTGTCCATTGCAGGAACTCTAAAGTTTGCATACTCACTAGCATCCTCTGGATCGACAAAATACTTTGGACTGTATCACATACAGGTCCTAGTTTGTATTCCCATTTCATGGAAATCCTTTTGGCATCCATGTTTCATATCTCTTAACTGAAATATGTATTAATTGCTAGTTTAACCCGATCTGACTTTAAGCATCGCTACGGTGAGACAATGTCATCGTAGTCAACTCCTTGAATTTGTTATTGCAACAAGTCGAGCTTTATGGATAAAACCTTTTATCCACATCAGTTTATATTTCCATTAATATTCATTAGACTCTAAGTCTTCCGAAGGGTATATCAAGATATAATCTTGAATCAATTTTATGGAAACTATCTTGGATTATATTGGAATTTAGCCAATTCCGAAGTCAGGGCCCATCAATGCTTCCTTGTGTATTGTAGGTATACTGTTGTCCAACAACAATATCTCGTTAGTGCACCTGAGAGGTTTGCACGAGTCTTGCCTACGTGGTTCAGCTGCAAGTTCGACCAAAGTCCATACATTTTATTGTAGAGACTTCCGTATCAGTCGCAGTAGGAAACTCTAGAATTACTTCCAAGGTTTCTTTCCTTTGACCTGATGACAAAGATACTGTTATCTCATCAAGTTGCACTGTCCTCCCACTCACCTTTTTGAAAGAAACATTTTCTTCAAAATCACACCGTTCTTTGTGGCAAACATTTTTGCCTTAGTACAGTGAGGGAGGAATACCCAATAAATCAGGATAACCTACAAAGTAGCACTTGTCTGATTTGGAATAGGTTTGTAAATTTTTACACAAGCCCCATTTTCCAAATGTTAAGAAAATGAGATAACATGGTTGGGGTTACCATACCATGGCGTCATTTCAACAGATCTGGTAGCGCTCTTTTCAGTGTAAAAACCACAGTCACTAAAGCATTACTTTAAAAGCGATAATGGCAAATTGATTTATGTCATCTTTGATCTCACCATGTCATAAATGGTTTGAATACATCTTCACAGACATTCCACTCACAGTGGTGTTCCGGGAGGTGTAAGTTATGAAACTCTTTTCACAACTCAACAGACATTCACTAAACTTGTAACTCAAATATTCCTTTCCGCAATCAAATTGCAGAAACATAATTTTCTTGTTACAATAATTTCTACTTCATTTTTAAAACCTTTTGAATGATTTCAAAGGATCCAGACTTACGTCTCATCAAGTAAATATCCATATATCTACTTGAGCCATTTCTGAAGATAGATAAATCCACTGCTAGCAACAACATTTATCAGATAACATACATCAAAATGTATGATCACCAATAAGTTCGTTGCTCGTTCCTTATGGCCTGTGAACGGTATTTCAGTCACTTCACTTTTCGGAGGAAAGTTGCAAGTGTCAGATGATTCATCATCAAACGACTTCAAAATCCATCATGATGGAATTTCTCCATGTGGGTTTTGTTGGAGATATGCCCTAGAGGCAGTAATAACAGTTATTTTGTATCTCCGAGTTTGTAATGAATGTTTATGTTCCATGCTATAACTGCAATGATTCTCGAGTCTACAATATCCATGAGGCTCGGAGGGAAACTCATATGCACGTGTGGTATAATAAATGGTAAAATGTATTCCTAGTCTTGCCTCTAAGACTGGCTCAAGTATTACATGATGATCCTATTTTCCCCATCATGGGCATGGCTATGCCGGCAATTTTGAGGGCACAATGTTAGTAGAACACTTGTGTTGAATCGACCCGAATTGATGTTATGCTATGAGATTCATTCATCATAACTTAATGGTTTATAACACAGAGATAGTTAATGTTTGCATAATTCCTTAGACCATGAGAGTATCGAGTTCCTTCGTACTTGCTTCATGAACTTTGGGATTTGTTAAACGTCACCCGTAACAGGGTGGCTATTACGGCTGCTTACGGGTTCACGGAAAAGTATGGCAAGAAACAAGATAGCTCAAGATTGGGATTTGCTCCTCCAACGATGGAGAGATATTCTCGAGCCCTCTCGGTGTTACGGTATTCATCATCGTCTGGCCAGACACCTTGTGATTTGATCACTGGGATGCCGGAACACGGAAACGAGAAAAGAGAACAAAAACTAGTAACGAGGTAACTTGCATGGTGGACAAGTTGTTGATCCATGGGGATGTAGAAAATCTCACCTCGGGTGTTTGTAACATATCGCGAAGCAACAGGAATAGCACACGGCAACTGGAGGTTCACTCGAATATTCATTCGTGTGGGTATAGGGGTCAATATGGGTGTCCACGGCTCCGATGTTGATCATTGATCGAAAAGAGTTCCAGTCATGTCTATACTTCACCAAACCTATAGGGTCACATGCTTAAGGGTCATCTATCTGTTGAATACTAGACAGGGAGTCTGAGAGAAAATCACCGAAAAAGTTTTGGACGAAACGGAAACGTTCCGGAGAGAACACCGGAATAGTTTCGGTGAAACTGAAAAGTTGTTTCAGGGTATTTCATTAAGTCATATTTGTTCTGGCACAACCCTGGAAATTCTTGGAGGGTGCCAAAATTGTTCTGGTAACTTCTGGAATTTTTCCGGAGAGAAAACCGGAAATGTTCCGGAGCAGCCGGAACCGCAATGGTAGCTTTTCACTGAAGAAAAACATTATTCTGGAATTGTTTCGGAATGTGTTCAAAATTGTTTTAATGGGTACTGGAATTATTCTAGGGACACAAAAATAATTTTGGATTTATCAGACGCAGAAAAATGTCTTCGTGAATAGTGAAAGTGCTTTTCGGATATTTTTTGGAAAGCACCTTTTGGGATATTTCCCAAAAGGCTTCTAGAAGGGCTTGAGGGCCAAGGAAGCCCCTCATGGGGGGCCCCCAAGGGGTGGCTAGCCAAGGGAGGTGGAGCTCCTTGGCACCCCTTTTTGCTTTATTCTTTTATGTAATGACATAAAGTGGGGGTACTTTTGGTATTTTTGAATGCCAACTTTACCCCTTGGCTTTCCTATAAATAGGGGGTGAGGGGGCTGCCCAAACTTCATCCTTGCTCTCATACACATGCCATTTGACTTGTCTGGCTTCTCTCTCCCTCCCAGCGAAATAGTTTCGTAGAGCCGAAAGGCTGTCTGGGTTCCGGCAGGAACTAGTTCTGGACGGCGAAGCCCTGCCGGATAGCTGACACCATATGTGTGCAACCCCGTAGAGAGTTTGTAGTTCCGATCTTTTTCCCGAGGGGCTGTTCGAGTGTCCTCCCAAAGGGCTGTTCGAGTTACCGTTCAAGTATCAAGGGTCCTCCCGAAGGGCTGTCCGTGACATCATCCGAGGGACTGTCCGACCGCCTCCCGAAGGGCTGTCCGACGAGGGAGTACATCCTTGTGGTTGGGAGGTTGTAAATCCTAGCTACAGGGATCTGCACCGACGATCTACATCGACTCTTCTTTCGCTGTGCTTCAAGTCAGTACGGATCAGATCAAACCTTGTATGCAGTCTCCATAGTGATCCTGGGCGTGCTCGCTGTACCGATTTTTTTTGTTTTCTGTCGCGTTCCCTACAGTGGCATCATGAGCTATGCTATGCATAGATGCAGGTTGTGATCTAGAATACATTGAGATGTATGGGTATTGCATAATATAATTTTGGAGTAGATGAGATCTATTGCTGAAAATTATTTATGCGGGTGGCAGATGAAATCTGTTGCCCAATGTTCTTGTTGCTTCCCTAGAATTTGCGTATTTCTGATCTTGAAACGGCATGGTGGAATTTCACAAAGTTTTGGCAATCCGTGATCCTGAGTGATCAATGAAGTGCTATCAGTTCTTTGTGTTCCACCATAGTTGAGAGAAAGATGAAATTGCGCAGACAAAAGGGCATTGCAGATATGATCTGCACGGGGGTCATGCGTATGACGAAGTTTAGTATGGGGCTCGATATTTTATTATCTCGTGTTTCATACACCCCGCGATGTTAATCTAGTGACTTGAATAATCATACTTGATGATGAATGTTGGTAGCTACGGTTTAAGTCAAAACCTTAGAAGCCACGTAAAATAAATTTTTGCATAAACCGATTAGAGGCGTCTAACTTGGTTTTGCAGGATGGTTTGCATGTGATGTGGTATAGCAATGCTCATATTAATTCGATTATGTATGAGATGACTATATGATGTAAATTTATTAACATGACCTGCATGTCATGATTCGGCATGATGGCTGGAGCCATATGATTGTCACTTTAATGACATGCGTGTCAACCTTAAGTAATGCACTTATTTTATTAGCTATAGAGATAGCAATATTATCTGGTGCATCGACAAGGTGGTGGCAATCTTCGCGAAGGTGAACACCGATGCAAATGCCGAAGACGAAGAAATGCTTGACTTCTCCGTGAGAAAGGGTTATACCATATCATGCTATTATGAATTGCCTGAGATGTTTATCCCTTATGATGCACCCTTTTGATTGCGCGGTAGTCGCTTTTTATTAGGGTGATCTCTCACTTAAAATATCAAGTAGTTAGTGTTCTCCCAAGTGTAGCACTGTTACGGCACCTATCTCTTCTGGGCATCACATGATCTCCATGGGTGCGAACGATTAGAGAAGTGTGAGGCGGGTGAGTTGAGACCTCGCAGCAAGATCACTTGGTTGTCTTGACGTTCTGGAAGGATCTCCCTGAGCTCGGAACACGCCCATCGAAAGATGAACAAGAGTCACATAGAGATGTGATCGGCAAGTTTGCCTACCGATTGAAGTTCACGCCATCAGTGTTCATCTCGTTCAATGGTGTTGAATGGAAATGCGGGTCTTGAATCACTCATAATCAATTTTGAGAGATATTGATTTGAGTGGGAGCGCACTTTAGAATAAAATTGTTTATTCACTAGTGCTAAAATTGTTATGAACAAAGTCTAAGTGAAACTTGTGTTTTCTATGTAGATCAAATGGCTCGCAACACCGCGCTCAACTTAGGCTCGATGTTAGAGAAAGAGAAGTTAGTTGCGACTGGAAACAACTATGCGGACTGGGTCTGCAACCTGAGGATTGTCCTCAGGAGCGCTAGGAAAATGTATGGACTTGAAACTGCTCTTCCAGCTGAACCAGTGGCAGATGCCCCGGAAGATGAAAGAAATGTCTGGGCCACTAAGGATGATGATCACAACTTAGTGCAGTGCCTCATACTAGCTTGCATGAGTCCAGGGCTTCAAAAGAGTTTTGAATTCCATAAACCCCGTGATATGATCCGGGAATTGGATGCCCTATACAAGGAAACCGCAAGGTCTGAACGATTTGATATCATGAAGGCCTTGATGGAATGCAAGATGGTTGAGGGCAGTTCGGTTGGCGAAAATGTAGTCAAAATGATTGGCTATGCTAAAAGGCTTAAAACCCTGGAGTTTCAACTTCCACCTGACCATATGATGGACATGCTGCTTTCTTCACTCCCCCCCGTCTTACGACAGTTTTATCATGAACTACAACATGAGTGGGCTGGAGAAGACACCAGAAGAGATTTTTGCCATGCTGAAAACTACAGAAGGAGGACTGCGGAAAAATCGCAAGCAAGTGTTGCTTGTGAATAAAACCACTAGTTTCAAAAAGAAAGGCAAGCCAAAGAAGGGCAAGGGCGCCGGTAAGAACGGCTCCCAAAGCAACTCTAAGGGTGGAGCCAAGAATGAAACTGAGTGCTTCTACTACAAGGGCACGGGACACTCGAAGAGAAACTGCAAGAAGTATCTGGAAGATAAGAAGTCCGGGAAAACCGGAAAAGGTATAATTGTTATAAAAGTTAATGTCATTGACGTTTTGCTTGCTTGTGAAAATTCTAAGTCTTGGATATTTGATACTGGATTAGTTGCTCACATTTGCAACTCGATACAGGGGCTTCAGAAGGTGCGCAAACTAGCAAAGAATGAAGTCGTGATGCGTGTCGGGAACGGCACTGGGATCGCCACTCAAGCCATCGGCATTATGCCTCTACGTCTCCCTTCAAGATTTACTTTGGAACTTAGTAACTGTTATTTTGTTCCGGCATTGTGTAGAAACATTATCTCTGGATCATGTTTAGTACACGATGGGTACTCTTACAAGTCTGAGAACAATGGTTGTTCACTTTATTGTAATGAAATGTTTTATGGATTTGCACCCATTGTTGGAGGCCTTTTCATACTAAATCTTGAATGTGGAAATGATGTCATTAACGTGAATGCTAAATGCCTTAAGAAGGCTGATACCACCACCACTTACTTGTGGCACTGTCGCCTTGGCCACATCGGAAAGAAACGCATGCAAAGACTCCATAAAGATGGAGTTTTACCGTCCTTTGATTTTGAATCATTGGACACATGTGAAGCTTGTCTAATGGGAAAAATCGTTCACGGGTCATCCTGAATGGGCGAGTGAATTGTTGGAAATAATACATAGTGATGTATGTGGTCCAATGAGCACAATCGCACGAGGTGGGTATTTCTACTTCGTGACTTTTACTGATGATTTGAGTAGGTAAGGCTATATCTACTTAATGAAGCATAAGTCGGAAACCTTTGAAAAGTTCAAAGAATTTCAGAATGAGGTAGAAAATCATCGTAACAAAAAGATTAAGTTTCTGCGGTCTGATCGTGGGGGCGAATATCTTAGTCACGAGTTTAGCCAACATCTGAGTGACCGTGGAATCGTTTCACAGCTTACGCCTCCCGGAACTCCACAGAGAAACGGAGTATCGGAAAGACGTAACCGAACCCTGTTAGACATGGTAAGGTCGATGATGTCTCTTATAGATCTACCGATATCTTTTTGGGGTCACGCACTACTCACTGCCACTTATACATTAAACAGAGCACCGTCTAAGTCTGTTGAGACGACGCCATTTGAATTATGGTATGGGAAGAAACCCAATGTGTCACATCTCAAGGTTTGGTGTTGTGAAGCTTATGTAAAACGTTTACAACCAAGCAAACTTGACCCCAGATCAGACAAATATTACTTTGTAGGTTATCCGAATAACACCATTGGGTATTCCTTCTACCACAAGTCCGAGGGCAAAGTGTTTGTCGCGAAAGTTGGACACTTTCTCGAGAAAGAGTTTCTCGCCAAAGAATTAAGTGGGAGGACAGTACAACTTAATGAGATTAGTGAATCTTCGGCAACCGTTGATATGGCTAAGGAACCGGAAGAAATTCCGCTAATTATCCCTACAACCGAGCCGAAAGTTGTCGCATGTGATGCGGAAACTTCAGACAATGTTGTAACTGAACCGCGCAGATCAGGTAGGGCTATCCAGCCACCTGAGTGGTTTCATAACGAAGTCTTCATTCTTGAAGACGATGAACCTGCGCACTACAAGGAAGAGATGGCGGGGCCCAGCTCAAGGGAATGGCACAAGGCCATGAAATCCGAGATGGAATCCATGTACGAAAACCAAGTTTGGAACTTGGAAGAGCTTCCAGAAGGCATAAAGCCCATTGGTTGTAAATGGATTTTCAAAAGAAAGACAGACGTGGATGGTAACATTACTATCCACAAAGCTAGACTTGTTGCGAAAATGTTCACACAAGTTCCAGGAGTGGACTACGATGAGACTTTCTCGCCCGTAGCTATGCTTAGGTCTGTTTGGATATTACTAGCAATTGCTGCTTATTTCGATTATGAAAATATGGCAGATGGACCTCAAAATGGCTTTCCTATATGGAAACCTCAAAGAGGATGTATACATGATACAGCCAGAAGTTTTTGTTGACCCTAAGAATGCTGGAAAGGTATGCAAGCTTTAGAAAGCCATTTATGGTCTCACGCAAGCATCAAGGAGCTGGAACATTCATTTTGATAAAGTGGTCAAAGAGTTTGGCTTCATCGGGAATGACGAAGAATCTTGTGTTTACAAGAAGTTTAGTGGGAGCGCAAAAGCATTTCTAATCTTGTATGTGGATGACATATTGTTGATTGGAAATGACGTGAATTTTCTTAGCGAAATAAAAGACTCATTGAAGAAGAGTTTTTCAATGAAAGACTTAGGCGAAGTGGCATATGTATTGGGCATCAGGATCTATAGAGATAGATCAAAACGCTTGATAGAGCTTAGCCAAAGCACGTACATTGACAAGGTGTTGAAAAGGTTCAACATGGAGAACTCCAAGAAAGGCCTACTCCCCATGTCACCTGTCACAGTGCTTCGCAAGAATCAGTGTCCTCGGACCCTCGATGAGCGAGTACAAATGAATGATGTTCCATATGCTTCGGCGGTTGGTTCTATTATGTATGTCATGCTATGTATAAGACCGGATGTTTCCTATGCGCTAAGTGTTAGCAGCCGGTATCAAAGTGACCCAGGATTGGAACACTGGGCCGCAGTCAAGGGTATTCTTAAGTACCTCAGAAGGACCAAGGATTTACTCCTTGTGTACGGAGGTGATGAAGAGCTCATTGTAAGTGGTTACACTGATGCAGGCTTCATGACTGACCCAGATGACTTCAAATCTCAATCAGGCTATGTTTTCATATTGAACGGCAGTGCAGTTGATTGGAAAAGTTCCAAACAAAAGACTGTGGCGGATTCTACGACGGAGGCGGAATATGTTGCAGCTTCAGAAGCCTCCAAGGAGGCTGTATGGATCAAGCAATTTCTTGAAGACCTTGGTGTGGTTCCAAGTGCTCTAGACCCGGTGGAGATCTATTGTGATAATAGTGGCGCCGTGGCTCAGGCAAGGGAGCCAAGTTCGCACCATAAGACAAGACATATTGAACGCAAATATAAACTCATTCGACATCATGTCGAAGCGGGTTTAGTGAAAGTACACAAAGTTCACACGGATCTAAACGTGTCAGACCCGATGACAAAGCCTCTACCACGAGCAAAGCATGAACAGCACCGGACAGCCATTGGTGTTAAGGAAGCCATGTAACTGGATTATGACTCTAGTGCAAGTGGGAGTCTGTAGGAGATATGCCCTAGAGGCAGTAATAACAGTTATTTTGTATCTCTGAGTTTGTAATGAATGTTTATGTTCCATGCTATAACTGCAATGATTCTCGAGTCTACAATATCCACGAGGCTCGGAGGGAAACTCATATGCACGTGTGGTATAATAAATGGTAAAATGTATTCCTAGTCTTGCCTCTAAGACTGGCTCAAGTATTGCATGATGATCCTGTTTTCCTGATCATGGGCATGGCTATGCCGGCAATTTTGAGGGCACAATGTTAGTCGAACACTTGTGTTGAATGGACCCGAATTGATGTTATGCTATGAGATTCATTCATCATAACTTAATGGTTTATAACATAGAGATAGTTAATGTTTGCATAATTTCTTAGACCATGAGAGTATCGAGTTCCTTCGTACTTGCTTCGTGAACTTTGGGGTTTGTTAAACATCATTCGTAACTGGGTGGCTATTACGGCGGCTTACGGGTTCAGGGAAAAGTATGGCAAGAAACAAGATAGCTCAAGATTGGGATTTGCTCCTCCGACGATGGAGAGATATTCTCGGGCCCCCTCGGTGTTACGGTATCCATCATCGTCTGGCCAGACACCTTGTGATTTGATCACTGGGATGCCGGAACACGGAAACGAGAAAAGAGAACAAAACCGGTAACGAGATAACTTGCATGGTGGACAAGTTGTTGATCCACGGGGATGCAGAAAATCTCACCTCGGGTGTTTGTAACATATCGCGAAGCAACAGGAATAGCACACGGCAACTGGAGGTTCACTCGAATATTCATTCGTGCGGGTATAGGGGTTAATATGGTTGTCCACAGCTCCGATGTTGATCATTGATCGGAAAGAGTTCCGGTCATGTCTATACTTCACCGAACCTATAGGGTCACACGCTTAAGGGTCATCTATCTGCTGAATACTAGACAGGGAGTCTGAGAGAAAATCACCGAAAAAGTTTCGGACGAAACGGAAACGTTCCGGAGAGAACATCGGAATAGTTTCGGTGAAACTGAAAAGTTGTTTCAGGGTATTCCATTAAGTCATATTGGTTCCAGCACAAGCCTGGAAATTCTTGGAGGGTGCCAAAATTGTTCTGGTAACTTCTGGAATTTTTCCGGATAGAAAACCGGAAATGTTCTGGAGCAGCCGGAACCGCAATGGTAGCTTTTCGCTGAAGAAAAACATTATTTCAGAATAGTTTCGGAATGCGTTCAAAATTGTTTTAGTGGGTACTAGAATTATTCTAGGGACACAGAAATAATTTGGGATTTATCAGACACAGAAAAATGTCTTCGTCAATAGTGAAAGTGCTTTTTGGATATTTTTTGGAAAGCACCTTTTGGGATATTTCCCAAAAGGCTTCTAGAAGGGCTTGGGGGCAAGGAAGCCCCTCATGGGGGGGGCCAAGGGGTGGTCGGCCAAGGGAGGTGGAGCTCCTTGGAGCTCCACATGGCACCCCTTTTTGCTTTATTCTTTTATGTAATGACATAAAGTGGGGGTACTTTTGGTATTTTTGAATGTCAACTTTACCCCTGGATTTCCTATAAATAGGGGGTGAGGGGGCTGCTCAAACCTCATCCTTGCTGTCATACACATGCAATTTGACTTGTCTGGCTTCTCTCTCCCTCCCAGCGAAATAGTTTTGTAGAGCCGAAAGGCTGTGTGGGTTCCGACTGGAACTAGTTCTGGACGGCGAAGCCCTGCCGGATAGCTGACACCGTATGTGTGCAACCCCGTAGAGAGTTCGTAGTTTCGATCTTTTGCCCGAGGGGCTATTCGAGTGTCCGCCCGAAGGGCTGTCCGAGTTACCGTTCGAGTTTCGAGGGTCCTCCCGAAGGGCTGTCCGTGACATCTCCCGAGGGACTGTCCGACCGCCTCCCGAAGGTCTGTCCGACGAGGGAGTACATCCTTGCGGTTGGGAGGTTGTAAATCCTAGCTGCAGGGATCTGCACCGATGATCTACATCGACTCTTCTTTCGCTGTGCTTCGAGTCGGTACAGATCAGATCAAACCTTGTATGCAGTCTCCATAGTGATCCTGGGCGTGCTCGCTGTACCGAAATTTTTTGTTTTCTGTCGCGTTCCCTACAGGTTTCTCCAATGTGACCAAATGCAGTGCCACACATGTGTGGTATTCTTTTAGTCTTGCAACATTTAGCGTCAGTGTTATGGATGTATCATATTACCATCAATATTCATAACATACATCCCATCCATGATGGAAGTATGGCCCTTTATGTTATTCATGATACTGAACAACAATTGTTCTTTTATGAACAACCCTTTTGTAACAAACATTATGCAATGGGCTAGAGTGTATAAAACTCTAAAATGAATTATGAAAGTAAATACGAAGGTAATATATTATCATCTATATTCATAAGATACATCTCATTCATAATGAAAGTATGGCCCTTATATTATTCATAACACCGAACATGAAAGTTCTCTGATGAACAACCTTCTTGCAAGATACTTTATGCAATGGGCTAGAGTGTATGAAACTCCAAAAATGAATTATGAAAATAAATACATAGGTAATACACCGATGGAAGGTATAGTAACTTTTACTAAGTTCCCAACATGTATCTAAACCTCACTCCGGCAAGTCTTCTAGGTCGTAGTAGTTCTTGCATCGCATCGCAACAGAATGCAATCGAGCGGGTATCTCTGTGATCAACTCACAATACCCAAGAATTAGTGATTAACATGTTTAATCATAATTCCCAAGAATTATATCTTTGACCAGCCTTTTATACATCAATAACTTGTATGACATTTCATACATGAGCTGGATATTCCAGTCTTCTCTCTTTGTGCCTTTATACTTCTAACAGTTTAACTTTTACTATTTCTCCTACTCTCAGAAGAAGCACCCAACTTAAGAGTGGTGTTAGTCCCGGACTTCCTAGCCGTGTAAGTCATACTAACACCCTTTGGACATTTCCTTTCTCTTTAAGTTGTTGTTTTATTCACCTTCATCATATGACAGGCGTTCTTCTGGATCCCTCTCTTTTCAGTCAAAAGCTCAGTAAACACTTTACTAATACTTTGCAAACAAACATTGCTTTGGATATTTCATATCTTTTTGCCTTTGTTTGTATCTGAAACTAATTTTTAGTTCCATGAATATCACATAGCTATCCCAAACTTTTGAAGTTCGGGTCTCATGGAAGCAAACATATTGCACTTGACTGTAAGGGAATTCTAGCTTCTGGCTCGAAGGACGAGAGTCACATCATCCATAGTATTAGCGGGAGAATACTAAAAGCATGTGATAGGACAAAGTCCTTCTCGGCACTCTTGAGGACAATCCTCACATTACATTACGAACTGTAAAGTTTTAACCAGATATTTAACAGCTATTCAATTTTAATAGGGAAGGTGGAAACGCGAGCTATTATTCTACAACTATCATGCAAAACACACTTAGACAGTGTTCATAATTAATTGCACTGATAATTAAACAAGTTAATTCTACAGTGCACTCCCACTCAAATCAATATCTCTGATAATTGATTGTGAGCGATACAAGACCCACGTATCAATTATTCGCCATTGATGTAGACCATCACTGATGACGAAAATCTCAACCGGTAGGCCAATGATGTCTACTACACAACATATTTTTGTAGACTCGTGTTGGGCCTCCAAGCGCAGAGTTCTGTAGGACAGTAGCAATTTTCCCTCAAGTGGATGACCTAAGGTTTATCAATCCGTGGGAGGCATAGGACGAAGATGGTCTATCTCAAACAACCCTGCAACCAAGTAATAAAGAGTCTCTTGTGTCCCCAACACACCCAATACAATGCTAAATTGTATAGGTGCACTAGTTCGGCGAAGAGATGGTGATACAAGTGTAGTATGGATAGTAGAAATAGGTTTTTATAATATGAAAATAAAAAAACAGCAAGGTAACAAGTAGTAAAAGTGAGCACAAACGGTATTGCAATGCTTAGAAACAAGTCCTAGGGTTCATACTTTCGCTAGTTCAATCTCTCAACAATGTTAACATAATTGGATCATATAACCATCCCTCAACGTGCGATAAAGAATCACTCCCATGTTCCTATTAGCGGAGAACATAAGATAGAAATTGTTTGTAGGGTACGAAACCACCTCAAAGTTATTCTTTCTTATCAATCCATTGAGCTATTCCTATAAGTGTCACAAACAGCCCTAGAGTTCGTACAAAAATAACACCACATGACACACATCAACCAACCCTAATGTCACCTAGATACTCCAATGTCACCACAAGTATCCGTGAGTTGATTATACGATATGTATCAAACAACTTCATGATCATAATATTCAACACAAAGAACTCCAACGAGCACCCCAAAGTTTCTATCAGAGAAGAGATAATGAAAATGTGCATCAACCCCTATGCATAGATTACCCCAATGTCTCCTCAAGAATCCGCGAGTTGAGTGCCAAAACGTACATCAAGTGAATCAATATAATACCCCATTGTCACCACGGGTATTCATATGCAAGACATACATCAAGTGTTCTCAAATCTGAAATATTCAATCCGACAATAACGAAACCTCAAAGGGAAAAGATTCAATTCATCACAACAAAGATAGAAAGGGAAGAAACACCATATGATCCAACTATATTAACAAAGCTCGCGATACATCAAGATCATGCCATATCAAGAACACGAGAGAGAGAGATCAAACACATAGCTACTAGTACATATCCCTAGTCTCGAGGGTGAACTACTCCCTCCTCGTCATGGAGACCGCCGGGATGATGAAGATGGCCTCCGGTGATGATTCCCCCCTCCGACAGGGTGCCGGAAAAGGGCTCCAGATGGGATCTCCTTGGTACAGAGGCTTGCGGCAGCGGAGTAAAAGTTCTAGGGTTATTTCTAGGGGTTTTGGTATTTATATGAATTTTTGGCGTTGGAATCACACGAAGAAGAGCCACAGGGGGCCCACGAGGCACCAGGGCGCCCCCGGGGGGGTGGCGCGCCCTGGTGGCTCGTGGAGCCCCTGTGGGTCTTCTACTGCTCTCCCAAAGCTTCCTGGGTCTGTTTCCTTCTAGAAAAAAAATTCCAAAAGTTTCGCTGCATTTGGACTTCATTTGATATGGATTTTCTGGAAAAACCAAAAACAAGCAGAAAACAGCAACTGGCACTGGCACTGGGCACTAGGTCAATATGTTAGTCCATGAAAATCATATAAAGTCGTATAAAAGTGCACCAAAATCATACAAAACTATAATAAACATGGCATGAATACTTCATAAATTATAGATATGTTGGAGACGTATCAGCATCCCCAAGCTTAATTCCTGCTCGTCCTCGAGTAGGTAAATGATAAAAGAAATAATTTATGAAGTGTGAATGCTAGCATAGTGCATAAGTTTGATCAATGATAATTTCAATCACTTTTCCTAGCATCAATATATATCATAATCAGTAGCTCATAAAACTTCTCATGATCAAGTAGCAAGCTATTCACATGTTTAAAGTATCGGCCATAAACTTTCTTAAAACTAACAAACTATGTTCTCAGTCAACAATGCAATTGCAATTCATCATATTTTCAGGAAGGGTCTCATGTAGGAGCTTATTAGCAAGTCCACATACTCAACCGTCATTTAGTCTTCTATGATTGCTAACACTCATGACATATATATGGAGCAAACAATTTCAGCCAGACACATAGAAAGATAGGGGCTTATAATTTCGCCTCCCAACTTATTCACCTCAAGGGTGATGTCAACAATAATAACTCATGATCACTCATATCCAACTGGATATATATGCCTAGATCTTTCCCCACCACATGATGCTTGCAAAAGAGAAAAATAAAAAGTAATAGAGGAGAACACTATTGACTCTTGCATAAAAAATGAATACATAAAAGTAAAAGATAGGCCCTTCGCAGAGGGAAGCAAAGGTTGTCATGCACTTTTTATTGTTGGATGCACAAGCTCCTAATGCAAAGGAACGTCACTTTATATTGCCCCTTGTGATAGCAACCTTTATTATGCAGTCCGTCGCTTTTATTTCTTTACCATCACAAGTTCGTACAAAGTTTTTTTTCTCTTACAATAAAAGTTCACACATATTTAGAGGCAATTTTTATTGCTTTTTTGCACCGATGACAACTTACTTGAAGGATCTTATTCAATCCATAGGTAGATATAGTGGACTCCCATGACATGAAACTGGGTTTAAGGGTTTTGGATGCACAAGTAGTATCTCTACTTGGTGCGGATTTTTGGCTAGCAAAGATATTGAGCAAGCACCACATGTTAGAGGATCTATGACAATATAGCTTCTATGTGAATATAAGCAAACATAATTCATTACGTTGTCTTCCTTGTCCAACGTCAACAATTTGACATAAAATACTTAATGGGGGCTCACAATCAGAAAAGATGTACAAGATAGTGTATTTGCATGTGAATCTTCTCTTCCCTTATTAATTCTTTCGTGAATTGCATCATTGACTAATGCTATGCTTGTTAACTTTCAATAAATTTTACCACTTATACTTCTTGTATGTGAAGTCACTACTCCCCATGGGACAAGCATATGAAGCATATATAATTTCAACTTTATGATATTCAATTCTTTCACAATTTACTCATAGGATATAAGTGAAGCACAAGAGTAAATGACAAACTACTCCAAAAAGATATAAGTGAAGATCAAATGAGTAGTTAAGTAAGTAGGTGGCTATGTGAGGACTCTCTCTCATTTAAAAATTTCAGATCTTAGGTATTTTATTCAAACAGCAAAGAAAAAAAATGACATTCCAAGAATAGCACATATCATGTGAAGAAGCAAAAACTTAGGTTCAACCAAGACTAACCGATAATTATTGATGAAGAAAGGTGGGATGCCTACCGGGGCATCCCCAAGCTTAGATGCTTGAGAATTCTTGAAATATTAAATTGGGATGCCTTGGGCATCCCCAAGCTTGAGTTCTTGTGTCTCCTTAATTCTTCTCATATCATGGCTTCTCCTAAATCTTAAAAACTTCATCGACACAAAACTCAACAAGAACTCGTGAGATAAGTTAGTATAAATCAACTCAAAACCTTAACATTCTCTACTGTAGCAAATCAAAAAAATTATAATTAAACATTGCATACTAAATGCCTCTGCATATTTAATACTCCTATCCACAAATACAAACATTAAACTAGCAAACATATGCAAACAATGCAACTATAACAGCAATCTGCCAAAACAGAATAGTCTGTAAAGAGTGAATCAGAATTCATACTTCCCTAACTCCAAAAATTATGAAAAATTACCATGTGACAGAGAACTCATGCATTCTTACTATGTAAAAATTTCAGATTTTTATCATGTTCTGGCTATTCAGGAATATTCTGGACATAACTGAAAACTTTCTGTTTTCAAACAGCAACACATGAACTTGCAAACTGAGCATGGTAAAGGCTATACTTGACATTTTATTGAACTAAAAGATACAAAACATGATTATTGATAGCAGCAAGCAAATCTCAACAAAATAAAATGACACTCCAAGCAAAACTCATATTATCTGATGAATAAAAATATTGCTCCGAGTGAGGTTACCGATAATGTTGAAGACGAAAGAGGGGATGCCTTCCGGGGTATCCCCAAGCTTAGTTGCTTGGGTCTTCCTTGAAGATTACCTTGGGGTGCCTTGGGCATCCCCAAGCCTAGGGTATTGCCACTCTTTATTCTCCTCATATCGATATCTCACCCAAAACTTGAAAACTTCAATCACACAAAACTTAACGGAACTTGTGAGATAGGTTAGTATGATAAAAATAAATCATCCACTTAGGTACTGTCAAGACAAGATTCATAATTGTTCTCACATAATTCCTACTGTATTCTACCATAATATAAGCTATGGAAACACTAAAACAAGCAAACTATGCAATAAAAACAGAATCTGTCAAAAACAGAACAGCATGTAGTGAGCGATTTAAGAACCATACTTCTGTACGTCCAAAAATTCTGAAAAATTAGAACAACGTAAAAATTTCAGAATTTTATCATGTCCAGTACAGAATAGAAATTCTAGCACTGGACGCAAAAGTTTCTATTTTTGCACAGAATCAAATCAACAAGCATCCACACTATCCCAAAGGTTTTACTTGGCACATTATTGAAAGAAAATTGTGACGCCCCCAACTTATTCGTGCACTAATCATACACGCAAATGCACATGATCAAGCCTAAGGACTCACTTGAAGATATCACAACACAACGCTAAACACAAATAAAAGTCATACAAGCTTTATATTACAAGCCAGCGGCCTCGAGTGCTCAAATACATAAGCTTGAGTCATACAAGCATCAGCGTAAGCATCAGATATCTGAGTACAGACATAAAAGGGAAAACAAGTCTGCCTTAAGAAGGCGGGGCAAAACAACGACAAAGATCGAAAAGGCACAGGCCTCCTGCCTGGATGCCACCTATCTACTCCTGGTCATCGGTCTCCACGTAGTAGTAGGCTCCACCGGTAGGGTAGTAGTAGTCGGCAGGATCAGCTGGCTCCTGGGCTCCGCCATCTGATCGCAGCAATTGGGTATAGGGGAAAAGAGTAGCAAAGCAACCGTGAGTACTCATCCAAAGTACTTGCAAGACTTACATCAGAACTATTCTATTTATGCATTGGTATCGAGTGAAGGGGTTGTATCAGTGGACTAGACTACAGAAATGCCAGAATAGAGAGAAAGGCCTAGCCTATCGAAGACTAGCATCTTCAACCTCTTGCAGCATTAGAAGAGTGTAGGTTAGTAGCATAACATAAAGGAACAAGCATGTAGAAGCAAAGCCCAGAGATCCTTCCTCGACTCCCTGCGAGAAAGCCATCCCGGAGCTTACAATTAATTAACATGTATCCAGTTCAAGTTCTAGTAGATCGGGATACTACACTGAGCGTCCTGTTACCGTGGACATGGCTATTCGAATAGATAACTTCCCTGCAGGGGTGCACTACTATTACCCAGCATGCTCGATTACATCTGACCATACACACTTGCTGGGTGATGCCCGGCCTCGGGTAAAAAACACTCCGTAGACCAACCTAGACTCTCCAGAGAGGTCAACACGCCGGTCTAAATCCTAAGTGCGAAGGGGTCTTGGGCCATCGCCCTTTGCACTCCTGCACGTTACGTGATTGGTCGGGGCCCAGGCGCAACACTATATACACAAGTGACGTAACCAGCCCACCCCAACAATCAGCCCGCATCTCTGAACTGTGACATCTGGATCGCTTTCGGAAGGAACGTACGTCGTAGAGGGCCCCATAAACCATTATCCCGAGTGGTGGTAGTGCGTATAGGCCAGCGGCCAACTCAGATCTAATACCCAAATCCATTAGGCGTGTTGGGAGCTCGCGGTGACGATCAGTACTCCTATCGCCCCTTCTCGAGGAAGTGCAACAAGGGTCAGGCCCATCCCTCTCTAGGGTGGTCTCTGCCTGCCCGGCTGCGCCTCGTAATTATCTCGCGGGTACCCTCCAGGTCAACCCGACTCCACATTTCTCACGGGTACCCCTTGGGGTCGAACCGCCTGCAACAAAGGTCTAAGGTAAAAGTCATGGTAACCGTGTGTTCAAAACATCAAGGGGAACCCGAGGAATCACCCTCGATGGATTCCTACTTGATGTAATCCGTCAAGGAGAACCAGGAGGAATCACCCTCGATGGTCCCCACTTGAGGGGTTGCATGACAGAGTCATCATCGGGAAGGGGAGAGCGAGGAATCACCCTCTGCAATCACCATCGATGTGCTATACAAGAGAGGTATCATCAGGAGTGCAGTACGAGGTATCACCCTCAGCACTCGATAGTAGCCCTGCAGAGCCGTACAACTAAGGGGGTGTGCGGTGATGTGAGGGTCTCTGCACACTGATCACAAGGATCGAGGCACTGGTAACAAAGCGGGGCAACAGGGACAAGGGTGAGGGGTCACTGGTGGATCACTAACCAACATATTCTAAACAGTTTAGGATGATAGGTAAAGTAACAACAACAGGTTACAAAAACAAGCTATGCATCAAAATAGGAGCAAGCAATTACAGTAGCAAATTCCAATGCAAGCATGGGAGAGAAAGAATAGGCAATATTGGAATGATCAAGGGGGGTTTGCTTGCCTGGAAGCTCTGCTGAAAAGGTCTGGTCGTCAGGGGTATAGTCATACTTGGCAGTGGCGTCAGTCTCGGGATCTACCGGACAGAAGACGGGGGAAGAAACAATAAAGAAAAGCAAACAATGCAACACAGATGCATGGCATGGCATTATGCAGTGATGGTGGTGACCTATCGCAGTACCAAACATAAGAGACGGAGCAGGAAAATATCTGGGAATATTTTCCCGGTTTTAGGCATCTGTCAGACAGATGAACCGGAGGGGAAGGTTCCATGTTTGCATGGTTGTGGGCATGTGATAGGTAAACGGAGGGCATATTCGGGTTCGTCTCGTTTTTCCGATCAACTTTCATGTAGAAAACTTTTTGACCCGAGCTACGGTTTATTTTCTATGACTTTTTGAATATTTAAAGATTTTTTCTGAAATTGTTTTAATTAATAAATTTGATAGAAAAGGAAATATGACATCAGCATGAGGTCAGTGTGATGTCAGCAAGTCAACTTTGACCTTTGACTGGTCAACCTCACATGTGGGGCCCCTCTGTCATAGACTAGTTAGTTTGAACAGAAGATTAAATTATCTAATTAATCTAATTAGTTTGTGGGAACCACTGTCAGTGACTGATTAACTAACATATTTAATTAATAGATTAATTAGCATTTTTATTATTTATAAAAACATTTAAACAGCGCGGGGCCCGCATGTCAGAGATTGTGCCCAGTCAGCAGTTGACCTGGTCAACTGGGTCAACTGGGCCCACGGGACCCAGCTGCCAGTGACCCAGGGCATGCCACGTGGGCGCCACATCAGTGTCGTCGCCGGAGTTGCACCGGCGACCACGTTTTGTGGTGGCGCGCGTCGGGAGGTGGTCGAAAAACGCGTACGGTGGGGCGTTTTGCGCGCGGTTGGCTCTACGGGACACTGGGAACGTGTCGTGTCCAATGGTGGTGGTTACAGCGCGTGAGGCGGTCGAAAACGTCAACGGCGACCACCACGGGCGGCGCTGGAATTCGGGACTCGTCAGAAACGACGTTGCGGGCACGCTCCAGTCGAACGGATGGGCCAGGAAGCATCTACGCGACGGCACGAACTCGGTGACGCGCTCAGTTGAGCCGGAGTGGTGCTAGGATGATGGCAGCGAGCTCACCCACAACGGCGGAGCTCCGGCAATGGCAGCGGCAAGGCAGGGCTCGTGCGGGAGGGAAGAAGAGAGGGGAGTGGTGTCGAAGCTCACCTAGTGGGCGCACGAGGGCCTGGCGGAGGCTTAGTAGCTGCAAAGGAGCAGATCGACGCCGGCGAGCTGCGGTGATCCGAAGGAAGAAGAGGTCGAGGCGGCTACTGGGGCTGTCTAGCATCGCGTGGCTCGACGGGGAGATGTGGTCGACGGAGGCGAAGCGCGTAGACACGATGGAGAGGCGAGGAGGGCACAATGGCCACGACGTTTACGGTAGCGAGGCCATGGCGGCATTCGGACGAAGTGGGGGAGATCTAGGGAGGGGAAGGAGTGGCGCTAGGGTTTGTCCGCCGGGGCAAGGAGGGTCTTAAGCGTCCAGGGACGGGTGCGGCGACGCGTTGTTGACCAGGAGAGAGGGGGGCCTGGTGCGGTGATCGCGCGCGCAGCGACAGCAGCTCGGGGAGGAGCAGTAGGAGGGAGAAGAGAGGAGTTGGGCCGTGCCGGCACTGTGCACTTAGGCCTGGTGCACAGGGGCCTCTTCTTTTCCTTTTTCCTTTTTCTTTTTCTACCTTTTCTATTTTGCAAATTGTTTGGGCACCAAAACACTTTTGAAAAATGTGCAACCTGGCCAAATAGTTATGTTGCAATATATGGCAGTGACATAAAAACTTTGGAAGCCCAATGATTTCATTTGAATTTTCCATAAAGGAAATGGCATTTAAAATGCTGACTTGGCACTGTTTTCATGATGTTAGAGCCATCTAGGGAATTTAGGTGATGTTGTTTTCCTGAACATAAATAGTTATGGAATATTTCCAAAATTATGAACTATTTAGCTTCCAAATTTGAACAACTTTTATTTTCACCTCAGATTTGAATTTCAATTTGAATTCGAATTTGAAATGAGATATGATTCAAATGTGATCAAGCATTGTAATTGATGATGACTTGGCATGATTAACAGATGATCACTGTGCTCAATACATAGTGGTGTTACAAAAACATATAAAACATGATTACTACAGTAGCTTAATCATGTGAACACACAAAAACAGTAGGTACAAATATGGGGTTGCCTCCCAACTAGCACTTTTCTTTAATGCCTTTTTAGCTAGGCATGATGATTTCAATGATGCTCACATAAAAGTAAAGAATTGAAACACAATGGGAGCATCATGAAGCATATGACTAGCACATTTAAGCCTAACCCACTTCCTAAGCATAGGGATTTTGTGAGCAAACAATTTGTGGGAGCAAGAATCAACTAGCATAGGAAGGCAAAACAAGCATAACTTCGAAACTTTCAACACATAGAGAGGAAACTCGATATTATTGAGATATGTAAAAGCAAATGTTCCTCTCTCATAATAATTTTCAGTAGCATCATGAATGAATTCAACAATATAACTATCACATAAAGCATTCCTTTCATGATCCATGAGCATAGAATTTTTATTACTCTCCTCATAAGCAAATTTCTCATTCATAATAGTGGGAGCAAATTCAACAAAATAACTATCATGAGATACTTGATTGGCATAATCCAATTGAAAATTAAAATCTTGATGACAAATTTCATAGTTATCATTATTCTTTATAGCATACATGTCATCACAATAATCATCATAGATAGGAGGCATGCTATCATCATAATAAATTTGATCATTCAAAGTAGGGTGACTAAAAATATCATCTTCATCAAACATAGCATCCCCAAGCTTGTGGCTTTGCATATCATTAGCATCATGAATATTCATAGAATTCATACTAACAACATTGCAATCATGCTCATCATTCAAAGATTTTATGCCAAACATTTTATTGAATTCTTCTTCTATCAATTGAGCACAATTTTTCGATCCATCATTTTCAAGAAAGACATTATAAAGATGAATAATACGAGGCAACCTCAATTCCATTTTTTGTAGTTTTTTTTATAAACCAAACTAGTGATAAAACAAGAAACTAAAAGATTCAATTGCAAGATCTAAAGATATACCTTCAAGCACTCAACTCCCAGGCAACGGTGCCAGAAAAGAGCTTGATGTCTACTACACAACTTATTCTCGTAGACTCGTGTTGGGCCTCCAAGCGCAGAGTTTTGTAGGACAGTAGCAATTTTCCCTCAAGTGGATGACCTAAGGTCTATCAATCCGTGGGAGGCGTAGGATGAAGATGGTCTCTCTCAAACAACCCTGCAACCGAATAACAAAGAGTCTCTTGTGTCTCCAACACACCCAATACAATGGTAAATTGTATAGGTGCACTAGTTCGGCGAAGAGATGGCAATACAAGTGTAGTATGGATAGTAGAAATAGGTTTTTATAATCTGAAAATAAAAACAGCAAGGTAACAAGTAGTAAAAGTTAGCACAAACGGTATTGCAATGCTTAGAAACAAGGCCTAGGGTTCATACTTTCGCTAGTGCAATCTCTCAACAATGTTAACATAATTGGATCATATAACCATCCCTCAACGTGCGATAAAGAATCACTCCCAAGTTCCTATTAGCGGAGAACATAAGATAGAAATTGTTTGTAGGGTACAAAACCACCTCAAAGTTATTCTTTCCGATCAATCCATTGAGCTATTCCTATAAGTGTCACAAACAGCCCTTGAGTTCGTACTAAAATAACACCATATGACACACATCAACCAACCCTAATGTCACCTAGATACTCCAATGTCACCACAAGTATCCGTGAGTTGATTATACGATATGTATCACACAACTTCATGATCATAATATTCAATCCACACAAAGAACTCCAAGGAGCACCCCAAAGTTTCTATCGGAGAAAAGATAATGAAAATGTGCATCAACCCCTATGCATAGATTACCGCAATATCACCTCGGGAATCCGCGAGTTGAGTGCCAAAACATACATCAAGTGAATAAATATAATACCCCATTGTCACCACGGGTATTCATATGCAAGACATACATCAAGTGTTCTCAAATCTGAAATATTCAATCCGACAATAACGAAACCTCAAAGGGAAAAGATTCGATTCATCACAACAAAGATGGAGAGGGAAGAAATACAATATGATCCAACTATATTAACAAAGCTCATGATACATCAAGATCATGCCATATCAAGAACACGAGAGAGAGAGAGAGAGATCAAACACATAGCTACTAGTACATACCTCTTGGGCATATCTCCTACAGGGGTGGCACGCCCTGGTTCATCGTGGGCACCTGGTGGGTCCCCCCGGCTGTTTCTTATTTTTGTATTTTTTATAATATTCCAAAACTGACAGAAATATTTTTTATGGAATTTTTGGAGTCGGTTTAATTACCGTATCACATACCTACCCCTTTTCAGGGTTCTGGAGCGTTCCGGAAGGACTCTTTAATGTGCTCTTCCGGTGTAATTGTTTCAATAATATTAGTTTCAACATTAATAAGAGTACCTGAAATATAGTGCTTATTTCTTTGCCCATTCACCACTCTCGGATTATTGCCTTCGGAGTTGTTTATTTTGATGGCTCCGGAGCGATAAACTTCATCGATGATATACGGTCCTTCCCATTTAGAGAGAAATTTTCCTGCAAATAATCTCAAACGAGAATTGTATAATAGAACATGATCACCTACTTTGAATTCCCATTTTTGAATTCTTTTGTCATGCCATCTTTTAACTTTCTCTTTAAACAACTTAGCATTATCATAGGCTTGGGTTCTCCATTCATCTAGCGAGCTAATATCAAATAACCTCTTTTCGCCGGCAAGTTTAAAATCATAATTGAGTTCTTTAATTGCCCAATACACTTTATGTTCTAATTCCAGAGGTAAATGACATGCTTTTCCATAAACCATTTTATAAGGAGACATACCCATAGGATTTTTATAAGCAGTTCTATAAGTCCATAATGCATCATCAAGTTTCTTAGACCAATTCTTTCTTTCTGCAAAATTAACTGTCTTCTGCAAAATTCACTTTATTTCTCTATTGCTCAATTCAACTTGACCACTAGATTGAGGGTGATAGGGAGATGCAATTCTATGGTTGACATCATATTTAGCAAGCAATTTACGGAATGCACCATGAATAAAATGTGAACCACGACCAGTCATTAAATATCTAGGGACTCCAAACCTCGGAAAAATAACTTCTTTACGCATTTTAATAGAAGTGTTATGATCAGCACTACTAGTTGGAATAGCTTCTACCCACTTAGTAACGTAATCAATAGCAACTAAAATATGTGTATACCCATTGGATTTAGGAAAAGGTCCCATGTAATCAAATCCCAAAACATCAAATGGTTCAATAACAAGTGAATAATTCATAGGCATTTTCTGACATCTACTAATATTACTAATTCTTTGACATTCATCACAGGATAAGACAAACTTATGAGCATCCTTGAAAAGAGTAGGCCAATAAAAACCAGATTGTAATACCTTGTATGCAGTTTGGTCTCCCACATGGTGTCCTCCGCAAGCCTCGGAATGACTCTTCCGTAGGATTTTTCCTGTTCATGCTTAGGTATACAACGTCTAATAATACCATCAACTCCTTCTTTATAAAGATGTGGGTCATCCCAAAAGTAATGTCTTAAATCAAAGAAGAACTTTTTCTTTTGTTGGTATGTGAAACTAGGTGGTATATATTTAGCAACAATATAATTAGCATAGTCTGCATACCAAGGAGTATTACAAGAAGCATTTATGACAGCTAATTGTTTATGGGGAAAATCATCATTAATAGGAAGTGGGTCATCAAGAACATTTTCCATTCTAGACAAATTATCAGCTACGGGGTTCTCAGCTCCCTTTCTATCAATAATATGCAAGTCAAATTCTTGTAGCAATAGAATCCACCTAATGAGTCTAGGTTTAGCATCTTTCTTTTCCATAAGGTAGTTAATAGCAGCATGATCGGTGTGAGCAGTTACTTTAGAATCAACTATGTAAGATTTGCATTTATCACATGCAAACACAACTGCTAGAAATTCTTTCTTAGTGGTAGCATAATTTCTTTGAGCACTGTCTAGAGTTTTACTAGCATAATGGATAACATTTAATTTCTTATCAACTCTCTCTCCTAGAACAGCACCAACAGCATAATCACTAGCATCACACATAATTTCAAAAGGCAAGTCCCAATCAGGTGGTTGAACAATAGGTGCATTGGTTAAGGCTTTCTTAAGTGTTTCAAAGGCTTCTACACAATCATCATCAAAAACAAATGGAACATCTTTTTGCAAGAGATTAGTAAGAGGCCTAGAAAATTTAGAGAAGTCTTTAATAAACCTTCTATAGAAACCAGTATGACCAAGGAAACTTCTTATACCTTTAATATCTTTAGGACATGGCATTTTCTCAATTGCATCAACTTTAGCCTTATCTACTTCAATACCTCTTTCAGAAATTTTATGCCCCAAGCCAATACCTTCGTTCACCATAAAGTGGCACTTTCCCCAATTCAGGACAAGATTAGTTTGTTCACATCTCTGCAAAACTCGATCAAGGTTGCTTAAGCAGTCATCAAAAGAAGTTTCGTAAACTAAAAAATCATCCATGAAAACCTCAACAATCTTTTCACAAAAGTCAAAGAATATAGCAGTCATACATCTTTGAAAGGTAGCAGGTGCATTGCATAAACCAAAAGGCATATGTCTATAAGCATAAGTTCCAAAAGGACAAGTAAAGGTGGTTTTCTGTTGATCGGCTTGTGATACAGGTATTTGAGAGAAACCAGAATATCCAACAAGAAAGCAAAAGTGTGTATGCTTAGACAATCTTTCTAACATTTGATCAATAAAATGTAAGGGGTAATGATCTTTTCTAGTGGTTTGTTTAATTTTCTAAAATCAATTACCATCATATAACCAGTTACAATTCTTTGTGGAATGAGTTCATTTTTATCATTAGGAACAACGGTAATACCTCCTTTCTTAGGGACATAATGAATGGGACTTACCCATCTACTATTAGCTATGGGATAGATTATACCTACTTCTAGAAGCTTTAATATTTCAGTTCTTATTACCTTTTTCATCTTAGGATTTAATCATCGTTGGTGGTCGACAACTGGTTTAGCATCAGGCTCCATATTAATTTTGTGCCGACATGGAGTGGGCCTAATGCCCTTAAGATCATCAAGAGTATATCCAATAGCAGCACGGTGCTTCCTTAGAGTTTTTAGTAATCTCTTTTCTTCATGCTCTAAAAGGTAAGCACTGATAATAACAGGATGTATCTTCTTTTCATCCAGATAAGCATATTTCAATGTATCAGGCAATTGTTTCAATTCAAATACAGGGTCACCCTTAGGTGGAGGAGGGCCTCCAAGAGTTTCAATAGGTAAATTTTGTTTAAGGATAGGTGGTTGATCAAAGAACATCTTATCTATTTCATTTCTCTCATTCATGTGCATATCATTTTCATGGTCTAGCAAATATTGTTCTAACGGATCTGTAGGAGGTACGGCAATAGAAGCAAGACCAATAATTTCATCTTTACTAGGCAATTCTTTATCATGAGGTTGTCTATGAAACTTAGAGAAATTGAACTCATGAGATGTACCACCAAAATTAACACTGACAGTTTCTCTAGCGCAATCAATCTTAGCATTAACAGTGTTTAAGAAAGGTCTACCAAATATAATGGGACAAAAATTATCTTGTGGAGAACCAAGGACTAGAAAATCAGTAGGGTATTTTATTTTTCCACACAAGACTTCAACATCTCTAACGATCCCAAGTGGCGTAATGGTATCTCTATTTGCAAGCTTAATAGTAACATCAATGTCCTCTATTTCAATAGGTGCAATATCATTCATAATTTCTTGATATAAGGTAAACGGAATAGCACTCACACTAGCACCCAAATCACATAAGCCATGATAACAATGATCTTCTATTTTAACAGAGACAACAGGCATGCCTACTACAGATCTGTTTTTATCTTTAGGATCTGGTTTAGCAATTCTAGCTGCTTCATCACAGAACTAAATAACATGCCCATCTATATTATCGACCAAGAGATCCTTGACCATAGCAACATTAGGTTCAACTTTAATTTGTTCAGAGGGTCTAGGTGTTCTAATATTACTTTTGTTAACCACAGTTGAAACTCTAGCATGTTCCTTAATCCTAACAGGAAAAGGTGGTTTCTCAATATAAGGAGTAGGCACAACTGGATCAACATGATAAACAATTGTTTCTTCGTTAACACTAATGGGTTCCTCTATATTTTCTTTAATAGGGGGATGATACTTAAACCACTTCTCCTTAGGGAGATCAACATGAGTAGCAAAGGATTCACAAAAGGAGGCTACTATCTCAGAGTCAAGTCCATATTTATTGCTAAACTTATGAAAAGCATCAGTATTCATAAAAGATTTAACACAATCGAACTCAACTATTATACCTGACTCATTACCTTTGTCGAGTTCCCAATCTTCAGAGTTGCGTTTAATTCTTTTCAGAAGATCCCTTCTGAATTCAATAGTTTTCTTCATAAAGGAGCCAGTCGAAGAAGAATCGAGCATGGTCTGATCATCATGAGAAAGCTGTAATAGCCCCAAAATTCGGTTATCAATTTTTATGCTGTTATTCCTTCCTGGCAATCATTTTTCAAATATTTCTCCTAAGTTTGATTGATGACTCTGATAATCCTTGTCATTTTCAACCTTTTTAAAACCTTGCTCATATCTTTGTTAGTGGGCAAGACCTCATTTGCACCATCTCAAACTCTCTCATAATTCAAATTCCAAATTTTGGAAGTTGGATATTTCCTTTGTGCTTACAAAGGAGCCATCATTTCCCTTGATCTGTTGATCTTCCCAATCTTCTCAGAGATCCTCCTACACCTCTAAAACCTTGGATATGCAAAAATATTGCCAAGTCTTATGCAATATTTTCCATTTGGGATGTATTCCTTCTCTTGCCTTTCTAAGGAATAAAATCCAAAGGCATAGCTAGCCATCTCCAAAATTCATGCAAATTTGTTGAGATGATAATTATGCCTAATCCTAGCTCTGGCAAAAATATTGGCCATATTTAAATAAGGAAAATTGCCTTTTCCTATTTTAAGCCAATATTCCCTTTCTGCCATTTTTTCAAAGGAGCTACCATTTTTATAGCAAGGAAAATTCCCAAATAATTTGTGGGGCTTGTACTTGCTGTATCTTCACCATTTCCATCCAAACCCATGCTTCAAAGTTCATAATTTGAGCACATGATCCAATGCAAGTTTCTGCCCTGTCTAAATTTTTTGCAAAGGAAGTGCTTGAACCCTTGATCCATTTGAGCTGAAATTTTTTAGGGTGATTAACATTGATAAATCACCTCTGGATACCAAAAACCAGCTCAATCTCTTCATCCAACCTTCCCTTGTAATTTTCTCAAGTTTCTGTTCAGATTGCTTGTCTGTAAAGGAAGTACCTTCATGGATGCTCAAAAATGAGCTGAAACTTTTCCAGCAGTCTCTAATGATCATATCATCACCCTCCTCCAAGTTTCATCTTGTTCCATTGATCTATGTGAGCCCAGGATCAATTCTTTGTTACTGCCCAAATTTTCAGTTGGTGAAGCAAGTATATTTTATCTTGCTCCATATTGGCTGAAACTTTTCCTAAGCCTTCTCCTATCCATATAACCTATCTCCACAAGATTTTGGCTCATTTCATCAAGCCATTTTCTCTCAGGATTTTTCCCAAGATTCTGTCTAGAGAGGTGCTGTATGAAGGAAGTACCATTTTGGCTTGTCCAAATGGCATGAAATTTTTATGGCACTCTCATATGTTCAAATAATCAAGCTTTGCCAAGTTTTATCCCAATCCAACACTCCTAGTGAGTGCTACTTCATCATTTTTGTTTCTGGACCAGATTTGGCAGTTGCACAACAACTATGTTAAATACTTGTTCAAACCAGCTCAAAACTTGGCAGGATTGTAGTCCTTACTATCCTAAATCTCCCAGACATCAAGTTTCCTCTTAACCTCACTAGGTTGATCACAAAAGTTCGGTCAAGTTTGCTACAGCAAACTTGTGAAGCTTGTTTCTCTCTGCTCCCTGTGCCTCTGCTCGTTTCTTCACCGCAGTTTTAATGTATCTTGGAAGGACTTCACTGTTGACATGGTTTGGCATGCTGGAGGTGGTCAGGACACGTTTGTCCGTGGTTATAACAAGGGATGCCGGCCAAAACGGTGGTCTAGCCACTGTTGGCGTCGGCAAGCCTGCTCCGGCAAGTTCTGGCTCACCCTAGCGTGTGCAACAGTTCTCCCTCGGCGTCCTCTTCCCCCTGGACCTCTTTCCCCCTCTAGATTTCTCTCCGGCGAGCCGTTCTCATCGCCAAACAGTGCGCGCCCGTGTGCGCCATCGTCTTCCTCCTCTGTCTTCTTCTACCCCGTGCCCCTTGGCGTTGTGCTGCTCCGTGAACTTCGTCCGTTCCCCCTTGTCGTGTTCCTGCGCCTCCCCGTGAACGCTGAGCATGGCAAAGCCTCGGCCGGACTCGCTCGGCTCGGGTGCCCCTGCCCCGGTTATATATAGGCCGCCCGCGGCCCCCTCGAGCACTCCAGCAGCCCCTACTCCCCTCTCCTCACCACCCCGAGCCGCCCATTCCTCCCCGGAGTCCCTCCCCGACCACCACCGCTGCCGTGGTCACCGCCTTGGGTTTCTCTCGATTCCGGCGATCCCGAGCGCTCCTCACGGTTCCGCCTCCACCATAGCCTCACCCTGGGTCCGGCGGACCTTCCATTAGCCTCGGCCCCTCCTCTCCCCCACCGTAGCGCCGTGTCCGCCGGCGGCCGAACCCCTCTCCGCCGTGGGCCCTGCTGCTCTCTCTCCAGCGCTCCTCGGCGGCAGAAACCACCATCCCTAGATCCGCCTCTTCCTCCTGAGAAGACCGGTAGGTCGCCCGCCCTCTGTCGTGGCCGGACGCGTCGGCAAGCGCCGTCGAGGTGAATCCCTCCATCGGCCTGGAGCAGCCCCGGGTGGGAGAAAGAAGAAGGACCGGTCAGGCGGGCCCCACCCCGCGCGACCCCACCTGTCGGCGACTGGGAGATGCCAAGTAAGATAAGTGAAGACGCCTCGACCATTTTACGTTTTCTGTTAACTGAAGTCGTATTATCTGAAATACGCTTTCTCTGCTCCGAAAACATATTCTGAGCTATGCGCTTTCTCTTTTTCAGCTCGACGCCGAATCTTATAAATTGTGAACGTTCACCCGTTAGCAGCAGAAATGGATAGGTTTTTATTCGATTTCTGCCTAACGAACGAACGGCCACAACTTTTCAACCGTGACTCCGATTGAGGTGATTCCAGTGCTCATGTTCTTTGTTCGTCGAGCTCTTTCTGATGGGACTATTTTCTTGATGTTTGCACATTCTAAAAATACCCATTTTGCCCCTGCCCTATATCCAGCCCCCTCTAAGAGAGAACCCTTCTCCGGCAAATTCCTCCGTGAGGTGATCACACTTCTTCCCGGAGTATTCCTCGACCCCCAGGCAAGCCAACCTCTTATCATCAGCCCCGAACTTGCATGTTGACTTTGCCTGCACCCTGTGTGTGTGTGTAGTTGCAGTAGTTTCTTATTTGTTTCGTCTGCAGTTATTTCAGTTGTGGTATATGTTGTATTGCTTGCCATGTCATGCTTGCCCTTCATGATATCTTTTGCCATGCTAGTTAGAATGTTGTTATTGATAATGCCATGTCACTGCTCTATTTTAGTTTCATGCCATTGATATAAATGCTATGATGATTTTGGTACACCGGTGATATGCTAGTACATTGTATTGTCATGTTCCACATGCTATAATCGTTCACTCGAGAAGCTTGGTATTTTGTTCATGCATGTGTATGTTTCATGCTCATTGTTGCATCCATGTTAATCATGATTACATGGTGATGATGATGGAGAAGATAATAACATGACTTAATAATAACAAACCTCCTCCGTCATCGATGGGATCAAGTCATAGTGCCACCAAATCGAGCTTCTTCAGTGCAGCCACATTTGCCTTTATGGGAAGGCCTTAATGCGATCTATTGTCATGCCTCTCGCTGGTGCCTCCAAAGAGGGAAGGTTATGGGTGCGCGCTACCCTGATCAGGTAGGCGGACATAAGCCTTGTGTGCTCGTGTTTGGTTTTGAGCTCATGTCCTCGTTTGGGACCGTTTATGTTTTGCCACGACGGTGGCCGTTGGATGTCATGGGTTGACATCGGGGCCACCTAGGACTTAGCCCAAAGGGGAGTTGGTCAGAGTGGCTGCGAGAGTGTGATGGCAATAGATCGGTTTTGTCGGAATGCCGTTGGTCCACCCGAATGGCAGTGCGAGGCCATGGATTCCGTGGTGTGGGTACAGTGTGCTAACCTCTGCAGAGTGTGTGTTAAATCTATTGATAGCCGCGTCCTTGGTCATGGGCACAGTTCGTAGTAGGTCACACTATCGGGTCTGGGTAGAAATGGAGGATCAACCTAATATAACTAAGCTGACAAATGAGGTGCTATAAAGAATGTGGTGACTTGGACTATGAGATAGTCGTGAGATGTCACAGATTTGCTTCGGATATGATCACGAGATGAGATCTCGGTGAGTCATGATTTTGCCTAGAGAGGCAGTGGTTAAGTAGGTGATCACGAGATGAGATCTCGGTGATTCATGATTTTGCCTAGAGAGGCAGTGGCTAAGTAAGTGATGGATGAACAGTATGTCTTCACGGGAGGTAAATGGTAGTTCATTTGCAGCATAGTAGTTCATGCATGCATCCATGTCTTGTAGATACATCTATGCCATGTCATGTTATGATTGAGATGCTATGCTATGTCATGTTATGCTGTTGCCATGTTAGAAATATGTTTTGATATGCCCTGTTATTGTCATGTTAGTAGATGATATGATGTTCTCCATGCTTAGCTTGATCCATGTCTCTTGTTAAAATCATGCCATGCTTAGTTACTGTTGTGAGGTAGATTGTTGCATGCGCTTGGTTCTTGCTTGGTCATCTGCTTGTTTGGATGCTATGTATTTGGTTGTCTTGCGAGTACATTCAAAGTACTCACCTGGCCTTGCATGTGGCCAGATTGCAGGAGGAGATTCGTCACGCTAGGCCATAACCTTGCCACTCCTGTGAGTTGTGGAGCCCAGCCAGAGTCGATGAGCTGCCAAACCAAGACCTCTGCCGCCATTTAGATAGCCTTAGAGCTATGCCAGACGATTGTATTCATCAATGATGTAATCCTTTATACATGTATTTGATGAATATTCTTGTACCTGGAATGCTGTATCATGTACCTGTCGTGCGTCAGGTGTTATCCTGGGCTGACGTGCGAAGGCCCCTGCTCCATGCGGATCAGGGTGCCACAAAAGCCGAGCATAAAAATTCTGTAAGATAATTTCTCTTGAGAGCTCATGACTGGGGCATGTATGCAACATATACTTAAGCCTCCCCCAAGCTTGAGTGATGCTTTCTCCTTCACGAGGCCAAAAATTATATATATAATTCCCATCACGATGAACCAAATGCATAGGATAAAATTTCTGGTGGAATTCCAGCTTCAACCGGTTCAAATCCCATGTGTCAGTATCATCACATAGCCTATACCATGGAAATGCCTTTACCTCCAAAGATAAAGGAAACACTTTCTTCTTAACTCCATCTCCGGATAAACCTGCAAGCTTAAACAATCCACAAATTTCATCCACATAGATCAAGTGCATATCAGGATGTACTGTTCCATCTCCAGCATAAGGATTAGCTAGCAGTTTCTCTATCATACCCGAAGGAATTTCATAAGAAATATTTTCATTAGGTGCAGTAGGTGGAGGAGCAACTTTTTGTGCTTCCGGTCGAGGTGAAGATACCCCGAACAAGCCCCTCAAAGGATTACTTTCCATAGTGACAAGTGGCAATAAATTTCAGCACGTAATATAAATGTTTCCTTACCAAATTCCACTCACCAAAGGCACTTCACTCCCCGGCAACTATGCCATAAAAGAGTCTTGATGACCCACAAGTATAGGGGATCAATCGTAGTCCTTTCGATAAGTAAGAGTGTCGAACCCAACGAGGAGCAGAAGGAAATGACAAGCGGTTTTCAGCAAGGTATTTTCTGCAAGCACTGAAATTATCAGTAACGAGTAGTTTGATAGCAAGATAATTTGTAACAACTGACAAGTAGCAATAGTAACAAAGAGTGCAGCAAGGTGGCCCAATCGTTTTTATAGCAAAGGACAAGCCAGAACGATCTCTTATAGTAAGCAAAGCGTTCTCGAGGACACATGGGAATTTCATCTAGTCACTTTCATCATGTTGGTTTGATTCGCGTTCGCTACTTTGATAATTTGATATGTGGGTGGACCGGTGCTTGGGTGTTGTTCTTACTTGAACAAGACTCCCACTTATGATTAACCCCTCTCGCAAGCATCCGCAACTACAAAAGAAGAATTAAGATAAATCTAACCATAGCATTAAATATATGGATCCAAATCAGCCCCTTACGGAATAGCGCATAAACTAGGGTTTAAGCTTCTGTCACTCTAGCAACCCATCATCTAATTACTACTCCACAATGCATTCCCATAGGCCCAAAGATGGTGAAGTGCCATGTAGTCGACATTCACATGACACCACTAAGAGAATCAACAACATACATATCATCAAAATATCGAACGAATACCAAATTCACATGATTACTTATGACAGGACTTCTCCCATGTCCTCAAGAACAAAAGTAACTACTCACAAATCATATTCATGTTCAAGATCAGAGGGGTATTGAATAGCATAATAGATCTGAACATATAATCTTCCACCAAATAAACCAACTAGCATCAACTACAAGATGTAATCAACACTACTAGCAACCCACAGGTACCAATCTGAGGTTTTGAGACAAAAATTGAATACAAGAAATTAACTAGGGTTTAAGATGAGATGGTGATATTGAAGATGTTGATGAAGATTGGTCCTCCCACGATGAGAGGATCATTGGTGATGTCGATGGCGACAATTTCCCCCTCCCGGAGGGAAGTATCCCCGGCGGAATCTCTCTGCCGCAGAGCAAAAGTGCTCCTGCCCAAGTTCACCTCGAGACGGTGGCGCCCCGTCCCGAAAGTCTTCTCTATATTTTTTCTAGGATAAATGGGATTATATACCAGAAAATGGGCACCGGAGGCTGGCCAGGGGCCCCACGAGCCAGCAGGGCACGCCTGGGGGTGTGGCGCACCCTGGTGCCTCATGGGCACCTGGGTGGCTCCCTTTGGTACTTCTTTGCTCCAGTATTTTTTATTTATTCCAAAATAAATCTCCGTAAAATTTCAGCTCATTTGGAGATGTGCAGAATAGGTATCTCTGACATAGCTTTTTCAGGTCCTGAATTCCAGCTGCTGGCAATCTCCCTCCGTGTGTAAATCTTGCATATTAAGAGAGAAAAGGCATTAGAATTTCTCCACAAAGTGTTATATTGATTAAAAACACTATAAATAACAGTAGGAAAACATGATGCAAAATGGACGTATCAGTGGAGGAGTATACGGGAGAGAGAGAGGCGCCGGGCGGAAGGGTGCAGCCCCCTGCGCCCCTCCCCACTATATATAGGGGTGAGGGGGAGGGGGCGCCGGCCCTAGTCCCTCCTTCAAGGGAGGGGGCGGCGGCCCTAGGGGTGGCTTTCCCCCCAAGCCAAGGGGGGCACCCCATCTAGGGTTCCCCCAAACCCTAGGTTCATGGGCCCATGGGGAGAAGTGGCGCCCAGCCCACTAGGGGCTGGTGCACCCTCCTTTGCTGTCCATGTGGCCCTCCAGGGCAGGTGGACCCCGCCCCCCCCCCCCCCCCCGGTGGACCCTCGGAACCCCTTTGGTGCATCCGGTACAATATCGATATACCTCCGAACTTTTTAGGCGACCAAAATAGGACTTCCCATATATGAATCTTTACCTCCAGACCATTCTGGAGCTCCTCGTGATATCCTGGATCTCATCCGGGACTCCGAACAACCTTCGGACTTTCCGCTATTAATATCTCATTACTACCCTAGCACTATCGAACGTTAAGTGTGCGACCCTACGAGTTTGGGAACATGCAGACATGACCGAGACACCTCTCCGATCAATAACCAATAGCGGGATCTGGATACCCATATTGATTCCAACATATTCAACGAAGATCTTTATCGGTTGAACCATGATGCCGAGGATTCAGTTAATCCCGTATGTAATTCCCTTTGTCCGGCGATATGTTACTTGCCCGAGATTCGATCGTCGGTATCTTCATACCTAGTTCAATCTCGTTACCGGCAAGTCTCTTTACTCGTTCCGTAATACAAGATCCCATGGCTAACTCATTAGCCACATTGCTTGCAAGCTCTTTACGATGTTGTATTACCGAGAGGGCCTAGAGATATCTCTTCGTCATACAGACTAACAAATCCCAGTCTCGATCCGAGCCAACCCAACAAACACCTTCGGAGATACCTGTAGAGCATCTTTATGATCACCCAGTTATGAAGTGACATTTGGATACACCCTAATTATTCCTCCGATATCAGGGAGTTGCACGATCTCATGGTCTAAGGAACAGATACTTGACATGAAGAAAGCTGTAGCAAATAAACTAAACAATCTGATGCTAAGCTTACGGTTGGGTCTTGTCCATCACATCATTCTCCTAATGATGTGATCCCGTTATCAAATGACAACTCCTGTCTATGGTCAGGAAACCATAACCATCTTTGATCAACGAGCTAGTCTAGTAGAGGCTTACTAGGGACATGGTGTTGTCTATGTATTCACACATGTATTTAAGTTTCCGGTCAATACAATTCTAGCATGAATAATAAACATATATCATGAACAAGGAAATATGATAATAACCAATTTATTATTGCCTCTATGGCATATTTCCAACAATACATATAAACATGTTTTTGTCCCACATTGATTTCGATAAGATATTTGCATAATACACATCATTTCTTCACTTGCATACATCAACCACACATTTGCTTCTTCTTATCGATCATGACTAATTGAACATCCACTAAACTAAACCATGCATGCATATTACATGTTCATTAGTTATCCTAGCTAGCTAGATAGTAGTACATATATATACTATCAACAATCGTAACTACTAGCACGGTACTCCTCTCCTTTAGGAACAATTTTGAAGAATAGGAAAACCCCTGCATCTCCATGGTGTAGCACAGAGATCCACCGATCTCCAATCTTCAACTCGCACTCACTCAGTAGTTGGCTCCATTAATTAATTTTGAGCCGTCCATCTCGTCGTGGTGCAATCGAGTATGTACCTCTAAAATAAGTATTGTTGTCGGAAATAATGGCCATCTCACCAGCCTGGTGGTCATCCATCATGTGAGGCACAACACATCTAGGGAGCTTCTGTTCTTGAACATAATAGTAACATAGTAAGCAATAGTAACACATACTATGAGTAGAAAGAATAATGTATATGAAAAAGACATACTAGTCGCGATCAAAATCTAAACATGCATTTTTTAGAAATGTTGTTCTTGTCCAAGGTGTACACTAGTGGAAGGTATGGTGCATCATTTGGACCAGCTCCATAAGTGCTCTTAAGCGACTCAATATCAGCAACAAAGAACACAAGATACCTCTTTTCCTGCCAAGTAAGCATACTGCGAGCAGTGTAATAGGTCTCGTCTACTAAGTTTCGTATGTTTCTTCGAGATAGAAAATAAGCTATCAAATTTATATAAACAAGATAAGTTATGGGTGAACTGGAATCTAAAGGTTATTTAACAAGTTTGTTCACGAAACTTACATGGAGGAAGAACTGGAATCACGTCTAAAGAGACCCATATGTCCTCATCATTTTGAGAATAGGTGCCGATATCAAATGTTATTATCATACCAGGCTCAAATCCGTAAGCTTGGGCCAATCCTCTCCAATTAGCACAACCAAAATATGTGTGATCTACCTCATTATAGATTGTAGATTTGAAATTGAAACCATCTTTTGTCTTGAGGTAAGTAGTCATCTCAGTCACCTCTTCCATGTCGCAGACAAAAAACTTGTCTAGGACAAAAGGTCTTACATAGCAAGGGATACACTAGTTGAAATATAAAAAGATAGAAATTACACTTTGAAGCAAAAACCTTCTATAGTACATGCCTAAGAAGGAAATATGAGCCAACAAATATTAAAACTGATTACCGTATAATTTTTGTAGTCGCTTTGAAGCGTGAGGGAGAAGCATTTGTTGTTGTCAAGATGAGGATCGTCGCACATACCCCCAGTGTCGAAACAGTAGGGGCACTCTTCCATTTTGTGCTACGTTCATATAATTAAAATCAGCAGAAAAATTCGGCATGACCTTTGCTAAAAAAGGGACATATTGAGTGCCAGAAATTTGACGAAACGGAAAGAATCAACGTTTCGCTGAAACATTGGCAACTCTCTAAACATTCCCTGCAAGAAGAAACATAGCGCGAGACAATTCACGAGCAACACAATGCAATGTTGCGTTGACTAAATTAAAATAAGCACACACCGAAAAAGTCGATCAATTCACAATAAACACATTTGTACACGTAATGTGTGCATTTCATCACAATAATATCCACACTAGAACAAATCTACATGGAAATAAATTGGTAGAGGGAGGTCCTATACCGTCCAGATCAAGAGGGACGACTTCGGAGGGAGAGAGCGGTCGGACGCGATGAGCTAGGTCGCCAGGCAGAGGGTTGTGGGAGCGGAACGGTGGTGCCACGGCGGGGGGATGGCGGTGCCACGGCGGGGGCAAGGCGGGGCGTGGGGAACGGCGGTGGCAAGGGGGGGCGTGGGGAACGGCGGTGGCAAGGGAAGGGGCATGGCTGGGTGACGGCAGAGCGAAGGCAAGGCCACGGCGTGGCGAGCGGCGGGGGGCAGGGCGGGGGCGAGGGCGGCGACAAAGTGTCCGTCTGAGGCGCGAGATGGGGGGAGATGCTGAAAATGAGTTCTACTTTCCCCAATCACGCTAAGTGCTGGTTGGTTGTTAGTGCTGGCACGGATGACGTGGCCACCACCAGCAGTAGTTTTTTGAATTAGAATCGACAACATATTTGTAGATGGCATTTTGAGCGACGACATGCATATACAGATATTTATAATGATACAAATTCTTCTTGTGGTTCAGAGTACATAAATATGGTACGGTTAATTAATACGACTCGATCGAAGTAGACATTTTTAGGGGTACACAGAAATGAAGTACACAAATCAAGTAGTACGACGTCGTTTGACAATCCTCTCAACGACGGTTTGGGTCTTCTTAATCTTGCTTGAATACTTCCGGCCTGCGCTATGACTCTTTCTCAAGAAGGGATGTCATGTCGCAGGCAACGTAGTTCTGCTCCTTCTGGTGGTGTACTCTGTGTGTTCATAAATCTCCTCTTCTGTTTGGTCCACGCCAAATTGATTATATTCATCCTCGTTGGTGACTCCGTCCATCCCGATAATGCTCCTTTTGCCTCTCCAGACAACAACACGACTCGGCTTTGTAGGGTCAGTCAAGTAGAAGCATTGTGACACGTCCTTAGCGAATACCCATGGCTCATATTTGGCGGTGATTCCTTTCACCCCCTTTGCACCAGCAGGTTGTGCTTCGGGCAGAGACATGGTAATGAAACCACGTTCTTCAGTCTTGACGTTCTTCGCCCATCTGACCTGGAACAGTGGCACCGTGTAATCTTCGCCGTACCCAAGTTTCCATTCGGTCAACTGCATCATTGTCACACCTGAGTTCTAGTAATCAAAGTTTTTATCCTTTGCCTCAGTATAGAATGTGTATCCATTTATATCATATGATTGGTAAGTGGCGACAGTGCATGCGGGGCCTACTGCTAATGCATAGATGATATTTGCATTGGCCACACCGGTTGGCAGTGGATTGTCTCGAATTCGCTCTTTGAACCAAGTCGCAAATTTTGAGTTGTGCTCTCTAATGATCTGGGCCTCGGTCCTCTGCCTCCCTGCCATTTCGTGCTTTCTCCTTAAGGTGTCCTTGTGAGTCTGCTGCCAAGGACTGATCATATCTGCGTGTTGTAACACTACTGTGTGCGCTCTGTCGAAGTCGTCTCAGCAGTTTTGTATATCCACATTTAAATCACGCTTCAACTGTGAGTGACCTACTCCTTCGAGCCTATCAGCATGCTTCTTCAAGGGCAAACCAAGAAATTGATCATCATCTATAACATTCTTGCAGAATGATATACACTCCTCGATTAGATAGGCCTGGACAATGCTTCCATCCGGACGGGCTTTGTTACGAACGTATCCCTTCACAGTTCCATTCATCTGTTCAAACAGGAACATGGTATGCAAGAATGTCGGTCCAAGGTCTATAACCTCCGGAACAATATGAACTAGCAGATGGACCATGACATCAAAGAATGATGGTGGAAAATATATCTCAAGCTCACATAGTATTGAAATGATCTCCTCTTGTAGTCGTGTCAGATGCCGCACACTGATCGACTTTCGAGACATAACGTCAAAAAAGTTGCACAAGTCAATAAGTGTGTTGTGGACATGATCGTCCATTATCACTCTAAGAGCTACTGAAAGTAATTGTGTCATCATCGCATGACAGTCATGGGACTTCATGTTGCTAAACCTTTGATTTTCGAGCCAGGATACCTGCGTATGAGCCCCGAGTAACCGGAAGGAACTTTCATGCCATCGAGGCAGTTGAAAACTTGAGAAAGCTCATCCTCGTCGAGAGTGAAGCAAGCTGGGGGGCAATAATCATCTTTGGTTCTGGACACAGTTTTGCCCTTGTCTGAGTTGGCTATGACTTTTTCCCTTGACCGTCTCCTTGGTTTTAGCGGATGAGGGTTGAAGCTCTTCCCTAATACCAATATCTTTCAAGTCTTGTCTAGCCCTCGGACCATCTTTACTCTTTTCTGGCATGTCAAACAGTGTGCCAATCAAACTCTCACACACATTTTTTGTGATATGCATCATATCAAGAGAATGAGGCGTACTGAGTAGTTCCCAATACTTCAAGCCCCAGAAAACATACTTCCTTTTCCATACTTTTAGCAGCATTTTCTCAGAGGACTTCTTTCTTTTATTTCCTGGCTTAGGGTAATCTTTCCAATTCATTAACATTTCCAGTATTTCTGCTCCAGACCTCTTACGTGGTGGCCCTCGGGTCTCATCCGTGTTGTCGAACAGATCTCCACGACTTCTCCACTCGTCTTCTTTGTCAAGCCACCTTCTATGGCCCATGAACATTGTTTTCCTACTGCCCTTTTTCGATAGCTGCCAAAAAGATGTGTCATCCATACATTTAACACATCCGCAGTGTCCATGGCACGCCTGTCCGGAGATATATCCATAACCCAGATAGTCATGAACAGTCGTGAGCAATGCTGCTCTCATGTGAAAATAATTTCCCGTGCAAGTGTCCCAGGTTTTGACCCCTTCAGACTTTCATAATATTTCTAACTCCTCCTTCAACAGCTCAAGATATGTGTTGATATCATTGCCAGGTTGGACTGGCCCTTGAATTAGCATAACCATGTGTATGTACTTCTGTTTCATGCAGAGCCTGGGCGGGAGGTTGTACATCCATACAAACACAGACCATGTACGTGTGCATAGTTGATACGTGTATCATATACATGTGTAATTTTGCTTCTTCTCACAAGACAAATTACCCAGGTCTTTTTTTTTGCTGAAGAGTGTGTTCTTCTTCATCTTTCTCTTGTTCTGATCAACTTGTTCTTCTTCTTGGCATCAGTATATTCCCAACTACAAATAATTGTTTTCCCCTCAGAATCATCTACATTTGGTTTTTGATCGAATGCATTACATGTTTATCAACAACACTAGGATGACTGAGATCATGAAGAAAGTTGTGTTGGCAATTGTGTTGTTAGCATTGGGATGCGATGAGCATGGCAAAGGTTGTCTGCCACCAACCTCGTAGATGCAGATGCAGATGCATCACCATCACGAACCCACCTAAATCAAGGAGCCATTCAATGGCGGCACCGTCACTAACAACATCTCCACGCACGTGAAGCAGAAAACCAGACACCAACTATGTGTGCTACTCTGGTTGCCAAATGGATTTAGTCCATCACTACTGACACCCAACCTGGGGTTTATGGGTTCAGCTGCGAATTCTGGTTCTAAACTATCGAGTGCTTTCCACTGACAACCATCTGCAATATGTCTCAGAATGCCATCATTTTTAGACGTTCTAGTCTTGTGCCAAGTCATGTTCTTTGCTTCCTTCGGGTCAGCGAAATAACGCTGCAAGCAAGGAATCAGCGGAAGGTACCATACAACCTTTCGAGGCTCCTTCTTTCCAGGCTTGTATCGGGGTTCCTTGCAAGTTGGACACTCTGTTTTGTTCTCATGCTCATTGCGATATAAGATGCAATCATTTATGCATGTGTGATATCTTACATGCGGCAAATCAAGCGGGCACACGATCTTCTTCGCCTCATCGACACTACGAGGCAACAAATTCCCCTTGGGCAAAACTTTGTGTAAATATTCCAATGTAGCATCCATACTTGCATCTGTGCTCTTGAATCTTGCCTTGATGTCTAGAAGTTTGAGCGTGACGTGCAGGCAGGTGTGCTCGGGATCGCAACCTTCATACAATGGAGTTTTCGCGTCTAATTCCAATTGCGCCAACTTTAGAGCCTCTATAATAGCAGCTCTCTTGGTTGTCGTCTTCTTCCGAAGCAGATCTTTCACATGAGGATCTTGCAGCATTATAGCCAACGACATATCCTGCATGACAGTCTCATGATCATCTTCATGTTCCGATGGCATTTCATCATTTTCTCCTCCATGCGCATGTTTCATTGTTTCCTCCTTCTGGCTGCTCTGCTTCATCGAAAGAGTTTTCCACTTCATTGTTTCCTCCTTCATCATCGTTAACATCCTCCTCACCATGCTTTGTCCACCATGTATAACCTGTAACGAAACCGCGACGGAGCAAGTGCGCCAGCACGCTGCCTTCGAACAGGTTGTGCAAAACTCCATTTTCGCATATCGGACATGGACATAATATATGCACTTCACCCTTTTGTATCATATTTGCCACCGCGAAATTGAGAAAGCCCTTCACACTTCGATCCATATAGAATCTTTCGATAGATCAAGCAGCGCTGCAAAGGGTATAAGTACAAAAATAATTACATATATTACCAATGACGGCATAAAATTTTTGGCATGACCTTTGCTAAAAAGGGACATATTGATCGAGTGCCAGAAATTTGACGAAATGAAAATGAATCAACGTTTCGCCAAAACATTGGCAACTCTCTAGACATTGCGTGCAAATGAAACATAGCATGAGACAATTCACGAGCAATGAAATTTATATAGCTAGCAATTAATCACACACATATCTCCATCACGTACATATCCATCCATATGCGCATGCATCATATATATGCATAAAGTAACGAGAAGTTCGGTCTATTTACCTCATCAAAGGGGCGGGGAGAGAGGGGGGCCGGCCGACTGTACATAGGTTGGAGGCGCCATTAATGGAGTGTGGTGGAAAATTTAATACAAGTGTGTGTTTGAGTGGGTGAGAGGAGAGAGCTAGCTTAGGGAGTTAATTAATCCATCACCTAGCTAGATCTAATTAAGAATCATGAGAAAGAATTTGATCTTTTTCTCAAGAAGAATAGAAGAGAGAGGAGGAAGAGGAAGAGGGAGGAAGAGGAAGAGGGAGGAAGAAGAAGGAAAATATCTAAGTGGATGGACAAGGGCACATGTGAATAGTACTGTGACATAACTACTGGCGTGCCCTAATTACGGAACGCCATTACAATTGTGTATATCCCTGGCGCGTTGCTATTACTAACGCCGGTGTTATACTTGCCCAAAAGTGGACCTAGTAAGGTGGACCCGTAAAATATACTGCTGGCGTAACATAATGTGCGACGCCATAGCTATGAGGATTAGTACTGGCGTACGTAGGACACTTTTGCGACGTCAACACTAAGTTAGGCCAGGGCTGAACGTTGGGACCCACATACAGGTGGCGTTTCTTAAAATTCCTACGCCGACACTAAGCTCATATGTATGACGTGCGAATTTAGCCGACGCCAGCGCTATTTGAAAAAAAAATAGTGCTGGCATTGATGGAAAATGGCGCGCCACCAACGGAAGTTGTGTCTAGCCGTTTTTTCATTGGTGTCAGTAGTAACAGTGAGATCCCCTTATAAGGGCTGCTCTACCACATGCCATTGGGAGATTGGGAAGAGGAGCTGTACACGCGCGCTCCTCCCCCCCCCCCCCTCCCCCCCCCCACCCCCCCCCCCCCCCCCCAATCCCCCCCCCCCCCCCCCCCCCCGCCTCGCCTTGTCACGACGCACGCGCAACGTGGGTTGTGGGAATGAGCCAAGCCGAGCCTTATTTTTGCCCCTCAAAAATGGTTAATTAATTGTGGATTAATTAACGAGTCACTAACGGAAGTGCGACTGTCCGATACATTTGACCGTGGGCTGTTCGCGGACTCGATCGTGGGCCTAAACCCAGGCCCATCTACCCGACGACCTATATAAGGAGGCGCTGGCCTGTGAAGTGAACCCTAACTCACTCACTACCTCTTGCATAACCAACACTAGCCGTCATCTACTGTTCCTCTCTTTGTGCTGCTTCCGGTGCTCCCATCCCGACGACCGCGTGCACGGTTGGACGGGAGAGCAGGTGCCTCCGGAACCCTGTCGTTCGAGATCCTGCCCGGGAGAATGACAATACGGTTTTTGGGGAGCGTCTCGGCGCGTCTGCTCCCGATCCGTCCCCGTCTTCGTCCTCCTCTGTTTCCACTACTTTCCCTGCATCGACACCATAGTCGATGACGCCGCTGCCAAAAAGAAGGCTACGGACAACGCCGAGGCTGCTGCTGCCGCCGCAGTGTTGGCCTGGCCAACCGAAGAGTATGATTCGTTCATCCCCTATTTACTCGTTCATTTCTTAAACGGGATCGACGATTGACAGCGTACGCGGCAGAATCTGTGAGGACACTACACCACGTGATTTCATCCGGGCAATCGAGCGCTCACGTGTCCCCGCAAAAAAAAAAAATTTCGAGCGCCCACGTGCATCACGTGAGGCGCATGCAGACACAAGCAAGCTGCCTGCAAGTTCGTTGAAGCAGCCTGGGAGCTGCTGCCGCCTATAAAACGAGCAAGGCACGAAATGAAAACTTATTTAGCATGTCAGACGACCTCGCGTTGAACGGCCGAGAAAGATTCCAAGGCGGCATGCGCGCGTTGCGATCGATGTTTGGATAGTGTAGTGCCGACAGGCGTCAGGCTTTACCTCTTTCTCTAATACACTAGTAGTAATAGTGCGTGTGCGCTGCAGATGATTAGCTTTGGAACGAGCAACAAGAAGGAAGAAGCCAGGAGAGAAACGCCAACTCCACACCATACTTTGCTGTGCAATACATACTGGAGTAGTACACTAGTTACCAGCCTTAGCCGCCTGCTTGCTACTCCACTAGCTACGCACGTCCTCGTACCGCGGTGGAGCAGAGTCTTCTTGCATGCAGAATGGCTTCTTCCCGTGCCTCTCACCGGCTCGCCGGCGTCCTCTTCCTCTTTCTCCTCGTCGGCCGCGCCACGGCGGCGGCACCGCCGCTCAAGACCGTTCCGGTCAATGTTGGGGTGATACTGGACCTGGCCACAGGGCTGGGGAAGAAGAGCCTCCTCAGCATGAGGATGGCGCTGCACGACTTATACGCCGCGCACCCCAACTACACCACCAGGGTGAGGCTCCACGTCCGGGACTCCAACCGCGACGTCGTCACCGCCGCGTCTGCAGGCACGTACCTACACCCTCCGCGCTAACTCTAGTGTCGCATCTATGCATGCCATGTGTTCATCTTGCGTAAGATGGATATTTTCTCGAAAGGGTGTAGATAGATCTTAGTCGTCCGAGACCTAACCAAGTCTCAGTCAAGTGACATAATATGTCAGTAAGAAAAAAAAGAAAGAAAATGCATGGATCTCAATGCAAGGTCCCACGAATATAGTATCGACTGAGACATAACCAAGTCTCAGTCAACTGAGATTTAGCAAGACTGTTCTAAAAAACGCAGGACCAAGTTGTTTGTATACAGTTGTACATGAAAAGTCAAAACATATCACTGATTTTTTTTAAGAATAATATCAAAAAAATATATGGATGAAACGTTCGGTCACTTGTCCGTGCACACTGCGTCTCCCGAAGATGTTAAGGGCATCTATAATGCAGGACACTGGTACATGCGCTAGGAATAATTTTCTGGTCGATTAGCAGTTACACGGACGAATCCCTGTGTCAAGTGCGGCATCCGCGCTCGGTCAATGACCGGAGAGGAGAGAAGGAAAAAAATGACCCAACCGGACCCCTTATATCATCCCTATACTTCCGGCCTGTCCGCGAACCCTCATATTGAGAACAAATGTAGGAAGGATATGAGGGCTCGCGGACGCGACACCACCCCGGACCACCTTTTCTCTTTCTTTATTCATTCTTTTCTTTCTCTCTCTTCATCTCCACCAATCACGTGCAAGTGACCGGAGATATGAGGAAGAAAATGAACAATATGGCTGCGCAGACGGACAAATAGGGGCTCAAAACGGACACGTCCGGTCACTGACCAGGCGCATTCGCGGGTGTTTAGGGGGTCATATTTGCTAAGTCCGGCGGTATATGCTCTTAGTTTTTTTTTTCTGTACGAAGCAATCACCTTTGGCAGCGGGCGCTAGCATCTTGGGTTCTTTCGTTGAGGCAAAGGACGGTGGGCAGTTTTTTATAATTGTTTTCATTTTGCTTGTGAGTTTTCTATTTCTAGAGTCCAGCAGTGTAATAGAAAAGCAAATAAAGTTGCTCACGAACTTGTCAGATTGGCTAGATTTTGTTTTATTTTTGGTTGGTTCAAGAAGCCAAATAGTGAAATTGTATCAATCCTCATAAACGATGTAATGGTTATTTCTAATGACTAAAGCTCGAGTTCTTTTAAAAAAAAGTAATGATCTTGGTTTCTTTCGCACGGAAATTGACAGGCTGCTACCCTGCGCTTGTTTCTTTTGCGTTGGGCAGCAAGCGCCTAGCTTGTTTAATTAGCATCGGCTATTAGCGTATAGGCTTGAAACCTAGGGCGCTTAGTTGCTTTTTCAATTTTTTGATATTTATTTTATTTTCTATAAGCGCCCAGATAAGCGTCTGGCGATGCCCTAATTTAATCGTCGGTCTTCTCGTCTGGCCGCATTGCATCAGTACAGAATTACAGATCAAATAAATCATTGGCTATTCTCAAAAGAAAAAAAAGTCCAATAGCCATACATTCTGAGATGGATCATAAAATTGCCTTTTCCCGCTTATTTCTATGTAAAGGATCTTGTTGCTTTTGCTACTCCCTCCGATCCATAATAATTGTTAGAATTGTGTCGAATATTTGTACAAGATAGGTTACAGTTGGACTTGAATTCAAACTGTGTGTTGATAGGGTATGAAGACGTGTTTGAGTAGGACACATGTATCCTAGGCCTCTTATATAATGTAGGGGTAGACACATGATATAATCTATGCCAATATAATAGCACAGGCATGCAGGGGGAGCCGACGCCGTGTGTCGGTGCCCGAGTGGCCGGCCTGCGGTATTGTAGCGGTGTCACGGGAGGGGGGGGGGGGGGATAGTCAGGCCAGGGACGTAGCCATGTTGGTGAACCTCGTTAACAAATCTCGGTGTTGTGTCTTGTCTGATTGCTTGATCCTCGATAGATCGACTACGTCCCTCGGATTAATTCTACCAATAATTATAGTGGTTTTAGTTTCATTTTGATTTTTCTCTCCTAATGCTTTAAGGCATCCCCACAATTATATACTCCACCCCACCATACATTGTGTTAGAATGGAGTACATGTTTTTATTTAGGGGCAGGTAATATTTGCATCTCTCTGCTCAACCACGAGATTAAACTGCCCGCTAAATCACCACAATGGCGCCGCTATTGTTGTTGAAGAACCTCGGTGTGGCGCTATGATAACCGCCACAAAATCATCTAGAAATCCCGCTAAACATGGAAAATTCTATAACAACCTCCCAAAATCCTCTATCCCCAACTAGAAAATTGTCATCTATAGCCCGCTACATAGTTGCCGAGAGAGGCCACCACAAAATTGTTTCTCCCGCAATTAGAAACGTTGTGCTCAACTCCACCCTGCCCCATCCATCCAAAAAAGGAAAAGAAGAAAAACTCCACCTCGCCCCATCCAAGCGAAAAAGAATGGAAATATTACGTGGCGGATTAGCCAGGAGGCCAACCATGACGAACGCCTTCCCTGCCTTTTTTCCTCCCAAAAAATTCGTGCGAGGTGTGCTGTCAGGGGAACTCAAACTCCAAACCTCCCGCGGGAGGGGCACACGCTCTACATGTTGGGCTGAATCAGGTTTTGTTGAACACATGTACTCCCTCCGATCCATATATTGGGGGGTAAACTTGTTTTTATGCATTTGAAGTTAAATTCATTTCAAATCCATTTTTCATTAAAAAAGTCCAAAAATGCAAAAAAAAAATCCATTTTGAAAGAATAGAAACCCCTATTTTTCAGAGTGGAATTTTTCTAAACTTGATCATGTGCATGTTTATTATCTGTAGCATGGCAATTTCTTTGTATTTTTTTGTAATGCCCTCCGTGGCAAGCTTTTGGGAAACTTTATCACTTATTCATGGAAATTTTGGGATTGTTATTTTACTTTTTTCAGACGACAGTTTTATTACTAAGGGCATGGCATTTTAATATTTACTATCATGGCATTTTTGTTATTAAGAGGATGACATTTTTATTAGTAAGAGTGTGGCATTTTAATAATTAATAACATGGCATTTTTGTTATTAAGAGGATGTCAGTTTTATATTTAAGTGCATGGCATTTTTATTATTAATAACATGGCATTTTTATTGTTAGGAGGATGACAATTTTATGATTAACAACATGGCGGTTTTATTATTGAGAGCCTGACATTTTTATTATTATTGGCGTGGAATGTTTTTTATTATTAACAGAATGGCAGTTTTATCATTTAAGAGTATGGCTATTTTATTTTTATTGGCATGGAAAATTATAATTTTTTCATTGACATGGCATTTTTTTAATAAGTTTTACACGGTGGACCACACAAAGCAAAAACAATTACAACATGGCATTTTGGTTTTGGTCCTTGGAAAAAATAAAAAAAAATGTTCTCCAAAACATGGCTTTTTTCACAGTGATGTATCTCCACGACAGAATTCATAAATTTATTTATTTTAGATCACACAGCACATTTTCCTTTAATCATACCATTTTTATAAATTTATAAAATAGCACGCTAGTTTTATAAAGTAGCGTGCCCTTTTTCTTCATAAGATGGAAATTATACATTTTTATGTTTTCGCCATGTTTTATAAGAAAATATGTATTTTCTCTCTGTCATGGCATTCAAAAAAACACTAAAATGGGCCTCTGGGCGAATGGGAGGGCGAGGCGCGAAGGCGAATGGCCTGAAACATTCGCTGGAGGGCGACCTCAAGAGCCGAAGAATCGTTCATTAAAGGCCAGCCCCCAGCTGACGTGCCCCCAGATATTAGGGTCCAAAAGGAAAAAGAAAAAAGAAAAAAAACTCAACCCCCGTCCGAACGCACAGCAGCCCAGCGGCGACGGTATGGCGTAGCGGTTGCTGAAGTTTCAGCCCGTCAAAAATTTACGAGGCGAGAAGGCGTGGGAGAAGGCGGTGGAGCGCCTGCACGACCCCGTCGGGAAGCACCTCTGGAAAGCTCCCTTCCTGCGCCCGCTCCACCTGCTCGGCGACACGCTCTTCCACGACCTCCGATTCAGCTTTCTCGCCTTCCAGATTCCGCGCCTTCGTCGTAAGCTCTCTCCGCTTCCACATTCCGTCCAACACGTTCCGTGCGTCGCGATAAGCCCCGGTTTTCTCGAATATGCGCGAATGTGCGTATCATATAGTACGTATTAGAGAAGAAGGGGGAAAGAGCCCCGGTTTTGGCTTCCCCTGTTCGTTCCTCTTTGCGCATTTGGCCCGCCGGCCCGTTCCTTCTCCTCCTCGCGGTGCGCAGGCGCCGCTGATGAGACTGGATGTTAATTACTGACTCCTAATCTCGCGTATTTTTCCAAGTGGATTTTTTACCACATGTACCAGATGTGATGATTGCTTCTGCTGAACTGATTTGATCATGCTTTGATCTTGCAGCAACAGATCTCATCGACAGCAAAAAGGTTGGGGTTATCATCGGTCCGCAGAACAGTTTACAAGCAGAATTCTTGACCTACCTAGCAAACAAAACCAAGATTCCTGTCATCACTTCCTCTGCAACAGGTGATGCAGTTAACCAACATCATGTTCCGTACTTCATCCGTGCTTGTGTCAAGGGCTCCTTCCAAGCAGCTCCAATTGCTGCCTTCATCCAGGCCTATGGCTGGAAAAATGTTGTTCTTGTCTATGAGGACAACAATTATGGCGTCGGCATTATTCCTTCCATTACTGACGCCCTTGAAGCCATTGATGTCCGCGTCATTAACCGTTCTGCCATCCCTACTTCTTCCCCCGATTACCGCATTGATGCACAACTGTACAAGCTCATGACCATGCAAACACGTGTCTTCATCGTCCATATGTTGCCAGCCGATGCTTCCCGCCTATTCGCTCGGGCTTCAGCAACCAATATGATGACGGAGGGGTATGTCTGGATTGTCACAGATAACATTGGCATTGTTCTTGATGTGCTTCCCCAGCATACCATTGAAACCATGCTGGGTGTTGTAGGTTTCCGGCCATATGTAGCAAAATCTACGGGGGTTAGCAGTTTCATCTCTCGTTTCGTCACTCGATACAGAGCCAAATACCATCAAGATCCTGATGCTAGGGTGGCAAAACCCACCATCTTCCAATACTGGGCATATGACGCGGTATGGGCAATTGCGTCTGCAACTGAGAAAGCCATAAATCTAGGGTCTACTCCAGGGAATATTGGCAACTTAGTACAAGTATCTCCTGCTGGACAAGAACTTCTCGATTCCATAATGGATGGGGAGTTTGATGGATTGGCTGGGAGATTCAGGTTTGTTGATAGGCAGTTGCCGGTTCCAGCATATGAGATTGTGAATGTGATTGAAGAGAAAACTAGACGCATTGGGTTTTGGAGCCCTGTTTCTGGACTATCACCTTTTCTCAACTCTAGCACTCGACCAGTCCAAGATAGACGTAGGTTGCACGTTGATCAAGTCCTGAGAACTGTCATTTGGCCAGGAGATTCAACAACAGTGCCCAGAGGCTGGGACTTCCCAGTAAATGGCAAGATACTCCAGATTGCTGTGCCCGTGAGACGTGATTTTAAGGTTTTTGTGAATGTTGAGGCTAGTCCTAACTCCAGTGAACTTGTTGTCAACGGCTACAGCATTGATGTCTTTGAGGCTGCTGTGAAGAAACTACCATATGCGCTGCGCTATAAGTACATTCCCTATGACTGTGCAAATTCTTATGACAAGCTGGTATCAGAGGTTTACTTCAAGGTTAGCCCTGATCTTTTAATAACCTCAACCAACTTCTTCCCCTGCCTTCGAATGTGACGCGTTCTTCATTTCACACTTAATAATTGCCTTTCTGTTTTCATGTTTTGGTGGTAGACGTTTGATGCAGCAGTGGGTGACGTGACAATCATTGCCAATCGAACTAGGTATGTGGACTTCACAATGCCATACACAGAGTCTGGTGTGTCGATGCTTGTCCTAGCTAGCAAAGATGAAGATGAACCAACCATGTGGGTCTTCTTAGAGCCACTAACGAAGGACCTTTGGATGGCTACAGTAGCCTTTATGGTCGTCACTGGGCTATTTGTATGGATGATTGAAAAGCCTATAAATGATGAATTCAAAGGTTCCAAATGGAAACAGTTCAGCACTTCTTTCTACTTTGCATTCTCCACCTGGACTTCCACGCATGGTATGTCATTACGATCAGCCTTGTTTTATACAAAATCGCAAACTCTGCACATCTTTATACTAAGAATTGCGACTTACTGACAATGTTATTTCTTTCACTCTATTGATGTATAATTCCGTGACAGATCAAAAGTTCAAAAGCCTTCAGTCAAAAGTTATTGTGGTGTCGTGGTGCTTTGTAATGCTAGTTATAGTGCAAAGCTACACAGCAAGCTTGTCATCAATGTTAACTGCAAAGAGGCTCCAGCCTTCAGTGACTGACCCAAGGCAACTTTTGCACAATGGTCACTATGTTGGATACCAGAATGGCTCATTTGTGCACTCAATGTTGAGGAGGCTTCGATTTGAGGAGCGCTGGATAAAGGTTTGTAGCACGCAGGAGGAATATGCAAAGGCATTGAGGCTGGGATCAAAGAATGGAGGAGTATCTGCCATCTTTGACGAGACACCATACATAAATTCTTTCCTCTTGCAGTACGGCAAAGGGTTCCAGAAGGTCGGTCCCATTGACAGGACAGTCGGTTTTGGTTTTGTAAGTTCCTTGAACCTATGCCCAAGTCCTGGAGCGGGTTGACTTGGCTTCACCTAATATGTTGTACCCTTGTGCAGGTTTTCCCTAAAGGCTCTCCGCTGGTGGAGGATCTTTCCGAGGCCATGCAGAATTTGATAGAAGGGCCTGAAGGTTCTAGTATTGAGAAGAAGTGGTTCAGTGATCCGATTCTGTCACTGGATTATGGCAGTCCGGACACGGACTCCTTGCGCCTCAGCTCACGGAGCTTTAAAGGTCTATTCATCATCAATGGATGCGTTTTAGGTTTGATGATTCTCATAAACTTGTCGAGGCGCGCTTATGCAAAATTCACTGCCAAAAGAAACACTGTTTCTGCTAGTGATGACGAGGCACAACCTTCGCCGAATGGCAATGGCGTGCCTGCTATCCAGTCCCTCTAGACTGCTGGAGAGTTGCCGATTATGAGTTCCCAAAAAGAAGTTATTTGTGGGTTTCAGTAAGCAGCTTGTTGCTTTATTTAAGTTTGTCCACCAGCTGTGAAAAATGGCTGAGGTAGGAGTGATGTTGTAGTTCTAGTATGCCAGCATGCCTAAATTTGATAAACTGACACCGCCATTAGTATGCCATGTGGATAGTCAATTCCGTACCTTGTAGCTCAATTAGGATGTCGTCCATTGAGCTGGTCAGTAATTGCTTCTATGGAAGGTCTCTTCTAACAATCAATCTCAACACATTGGATTCGAATTTCGATGCATTTTTGTTTAATTGTCGGAGGCAATCTGTTTCTAACGATGGGTACGCCGATGTGATGTACTGTTCTTTCCAATTTTCACGAGCCTACAAACAAGATTGGAATTATGACCCCTCAAGATATACCACAAAAGATCATTCGCAATATGAGCTTCTAAAGTTTAGTGTTCAAATTATAGCAAATTTCTAGTTACGTTTTTAATAAATTATCCTGCAGACGGTTTGTTCCCGCGGCAATTCTCCTCCCTTGTGGTGGTCTCCAAGATTAGTACACTTAAACTGTATATGTCTGACTTTGTGGAGATTTCACCTCTTTATAGATATTCTAGAGCTATGTATCCACTGCATATCATTAACATTAATTATTACCAGAGAGGTTAGAATGAAGTTTAAATCATAATAAAGGAACACAAAATTATCACTGTTTGTAACCGATTTACTATGACCCCACCACATTTATTTGTTCATCCGTGTTTGTTCTTGACCGAAGAGTCCCAAGAGACCAAAATCCGCTATTTTCAGTAACATACTAACATCCAGCAGTGTGTTTTCAGGCTTAAGATCCATATGCACAACAGGAATGCTGTGTAAAAAGAGTAAACCATCGCAGATCCCCTATTTATGTTGGATCGTGTGTCCCAGTCCATTGGGGTATCTACTTCTGAAGAAGTGAAACACTGAATTATTGAAGTACTCCAAGATAATGACTTGAATATAATTTATTTGTAAGCATGCTAATAGCAAAAATATGATCACAAAAGACAGATTTTTATGTACAATTGCAACTTTTTTTGATCATGTCAAGTGTTGTACCTTTATTGTCATTGTATAACATTTAAACCTGAACATAGTGTAACATAGATTGATGGCCAAACTCCAATTCATGTTGGATCGTGTGTTCCAGACCATATAGGAGTATTAGAATCTTGAACATGGTGCAATTTGAAACGGGTAGTATGACATACCAAAAAGATTATTCTTAAGGCTTCCCCATGGTAAATATTCATAGCAGAGTACACTTTCAACAATGTCAGCAACAATATATCTTCCATTGTTCTGCACCACTTTAGGCTTTCATGACAGTAGCAAACCAACCTTGCAACATTTTCATGTTGGAGAGCCATAATATTTTGAACCTCATTATTGAATGCTTTGTCTTGTGGAAAGGGCGAAATTTTGGCATTTCTTCACAGCAATGGTTTCCCCATCTGGCACAGTCCCCTGTTCAACCTCAGACTCTTTCAGCGACATTTTTTAGCAACTTTTGGAAAGACAGAAACTGTTAAAGCACAATCATACTTCATAAATGGTTCCAGAAGCGCCTTTACCAATTTTACGATTCTCTGAGAACTGATCTGTGATATTTCTTCAGAAAGTCTAACGACAGATCCTTTCGCAGTGTGCTCAGCGCTCGGCCTGTTCTCTTCAGCTCTACCTCTGCTGGCACTAGTGGACATTTCTGATGATTTAAGAAGCTTCGATGCGAGTTCTCATTTACCAGAGCAAAGATAGATTTCTACAAGCTGTGGGTTGACACAAATTCTCATATAGCAGAGCAAAGATAGTTTTTTTTTGTGAGACAGTAAAGATAGATTAACATACATGAATTGTTTGTAGGCTAAGTCATAAACATGTTTTTTTTCCTCTGAAATAGGAGCTTTTATTGATTCATTGCCATGTATCTGGATGATAAAAACACAGAAGAGTTCAACATGAAAAAAAAACACTCCTATCAATAGACATGGATGTTGTTACAGCATCTGAAAATAACCAACTTCCAAATTAAAAGCGCTTGCCTGGAGAAGGTCGAATACTTGGGGGGATCCTCTCTAGCAGTCGTGAAGAGAACCGAGGAACAGGGATGAGGCTTCTGAGAAGAATCACTTCCTTCTAGCCTCAGCTGGATATATATACCAACCCAATGAGATGTGCATCTACCATGTCAACAAGTATGTGTTCACTTGACTCATGCCTACTGTGTTCGACTCTTTCTCGATCAAGAAAAAGTGTAGTACGTCCACTGGGCATAAACAATAATCCATGCATGTCTCCATCACTCTAAATATTTTTCCACACTATAGCTTTCATCGATGGTGCCTCCTCGTGTGATGCTACACAGAGAATAATCCGCATAAGCAAGACACATGGAGCACCAAGTCTAGTATTTGATCCCAGGTAGGCCGAAGGTACGACCACCCTTGTAACCATCCAAGCAATGATAAGTTTTGCTGAAATTTTTATACTTTTTCACACACAACAATATCCGAACATACTAAAAGGATCTCCAACAAATGGTCGAGGGAGAAGATAAAAGATTTCCAGTAAAGGCCACTGGTTTTCAACATCTCACTTTGTCCTCACAAATCGCTGTGCTGGTCAGAGAAGCCTCTAGCAAAAGAGCTCCCTTTCATCCAACCACAAGTGGACATGACACTCCTCAATGTTTTTCTCCTTTCCAGTAAAGACTGGCACTCTGCCAATTTCATTAACATAGGGGCAATAAAATAAGAGTATTTACAAGTTGAAAAGAAAACAAATCACAAACATGTGTTGTAGAGTGTAGTACATTTTTGACAGAACACATGTATGGAACCGATAAAAAGACCAAATATGTGTACATAGTGTTACAAAAACCAACCAGGGTTTGCAAAGACTTGAATGGGCTAGCGGCGGGTAGAAGTGAATCCAGGGAACAATCAGAAAAAGAAAAGAAAAAGCCCTTCAGGACGAAAGTGGTAATCCCTCCATCTTCAAGGCAGGTTTCTTTGGGTGTTTGCCAAGTTTGTTCTCCAGTTCAGTCTGGAATGTACCATCACTGCTACCAATAAGCAAGACCTCCTTGAGTTCAGATAGAAAATCCAGGCCATCAAGAGCGTATGTCGTCCCACTGGAGCAGTCAAGCTTGAGCAGCTCAAGATTTTTCATCGTCTCTGATCCAAATTCCACCGATAATGAGCTGGAGCTGCAACCAATCTCGAGGATCTTGACCTTTTTGTAGGCGGCCAACACACTTGCATCTATCTTGACGATAAAATTCAGGCTGGGGCCACTGGGCTACTTGATACGAAGGCGTAGAATACATAGTTTTGGTAACTCGCCAAGGAATTTAATGTCTTGTTCATTTAAAGTGGCCATCTCCAGATCCATCTTAGTGAGTTTGCTGAACTGGTCGCTCAATACTTGTTGATATTCAAGGCCGCTTGGTAACGGCAACCTATCTTGGAGCCCATACAATTTAAGACTCCGTAGTTTCTTCCAGGGCAAGGATATCTCATCATCCAAGAAACAGCCTTGATTGTCCTTGTCAAGCCGGACTGACAAGGATTCTAGATGAACATGCCCCTTGATTGCAGAGAAGAACTCTTTGATGTTCTTCCTGTTGATGCCAGACACTCCGAGCTTGCGTAACTGGGTGAGCTTCTTAAGGGCTTTCACCATGGCCTTCCCTCCTGAAGCAGCAACATTGACAACACCAAGCGTGTGCAATGCCGTTAGTTTCCCAATTCCTGTAGGCACCACAATGCGACTATATGATGGCATCTGCAGATTTTGGGTAGGCAGCTGGATGTACTAGGTGATGTTGATGCTGGGATGTCGTTGGTGCCAGCACGAATGTACTGCAGCTTCGTGATGTTCTCTGGCAGGGTGACTATGGAGGTGCCTCTGACATCCAACGTCTGGAGTTGCCTCAGATGATCCATATTGCCTGGCAGATGGTGGATCTCACACCATCCTCGCAATGAGAGGAACTTGAGGCGACGCAGCCATTTTACTATGTTCTCAAGATCATCATAATCTAAACCTGATGCATCCTCTAGATCAAGCACCTGAAGAAGAATCATATTTTCAGAGATGAAGAAAGATTCCCACTTCCCAAACACTGTTAGTGACCTTAGCCGCGAGAAATCCATGCTCTCAAACACAATTCTGTCTCTATTCCAGTCGTGTAATATGATAAGGTGACGCCCTGTGCGCCGAGTGGTTAGGGCACAATTAGCCCCCAGCTCAAACATAAGGTTTTCTTCTTTTCGCCGCGGGATGATGTACTCGCGGATGAAACCATTGACCTGACATAACACCATCCTTGTGTCCAATGCATTTGTGACTAAGTGCGGTAGCTGCTGGATTATGCTCAGATCAAGGAGCTCGGAAAACTTCCTCTCCCCATTCTCCTCCGCAGATTCATCACCGTCCCTTGAGTTGCCCTCTGCAATCCACCGCCTTACTAGTCTCCTTCGCCGAACGGGGTGGTCTCGACTCTCGAGGAAAGATTGACAGGTAGAAGATGCATGGCTTGAGTGAATCCGGACAAGTATGGAAGTAGGAATGCATCCAACCAAATAGAGCACGATCATAGTCTGGCATGGTCTGCAGGTGGTGCATAAATCTCTGATTCAAAGAAACTACAGTATCCATCCATGTGACCGTTTGTTTGGCCAATGCGCCTGCTATGGCAACAATTACTTTAGGGAGACCTCCACACTTTAAAATAAGTTCTTTTACTTGGAAATCTTCTAGAGCTGTCGTGACAGATGGATTTGTCTTGGATACCTATACAGTTCCAACCATTTAAGATTAGATAATGTCAATTATACTAATCTGATGTCTCAGGTGCAGAATATAATGTGCCCCTATCTTTAAAACAGGCATGATACTAGTCACATATCATATACTCCCTCCGTCTCAAAATAAGTGTCTCAACTTTAGTAAACTTTGTAGTAACTAAAGTAGAGACATTTATTTTGGGACGGAGGGAGTACATAACTTCAGAAATAAATGATACTAGTCATGTCATACTCATACACATTCCAAATTGTAATGGTAAAATTTCAAGGAATAAATAGAGTAAAACTATCTCAGTAAGGTAATCTTAATTCTTTATTATAAAAACTCAACGGATGGTTAACAGTATATCAATATTTCTTTTCAATACTAGCTAGCCTTGACCAACCCGAGATTGCTGGGTTATAAGCAAAGTCAGTATTAATTACTAAGTGACAGGATCATCACACCTGCACACATCAGAACCATCTGTTCATGGTTGAAGGCACACAATGTGGCTGACTGCATGGGTACACTTCCACACCAGTGGCGGACCTAGAGAGTATTTTGACTGGGGGCAAACTACTTGAGTGGGGGCATATTCTATACAAATTCAAAAAAAATATGTATATTTTTCAAAAATCACAAGCAAAACTCACTGGAATTTCAAATTTTGAGTGGGGGCCACCTATACATAGGTCCGCCCCTGTTCCACACGTAGGCAGCTACATGTTATTCTGTCGACTATTTTTGCAGTGCAAAACATGTGCCGTAATTCAAAATCGGTACACACTGTACTAATTAAGTACACAATGGTCAATATGGCCAACTTATTCAATTCATTTAACAACATTGACATAAAACTCATGTTACTTGTCACACCCATAAAATGTAGATTGAGACTTGAGGGTTAAGACAATATATAAAGTTTCTTTATATCGCTCAGTGAGGGGGGCGAATAAACACATGCATTAGGGGTTAAGTTTCTGAAAACATGCATGCACGAAACTAGAGTCGTGAGGGAAAAACATACCTCAGCTCTGAAGAGACGTAAGGCTCCTGCAGCTTCTAGACCTTTGACATTATAAACATGAGCTCTTCGCTATTTGCACAATATGCAGCAATGCTTTTATCAGTTGTAATGACTATAATAACACTCATAGAGGATCTAGGCATTGCCAAAGAAGACTGTATCAAGTCCCATTCTTTTTTGGACCGGATATCATCAATAACGATGAGCCACCTCGATTCCTTAAAATGAAAATCTGGAGGTAAGCTCCGACGGAAATCCCTTAAATTGAATGTATGAGATACATTCACCCAGTAATACTCCTCAAATAGTTTTGTGTAGCACATTTTCTCATCGTACAACTTTTTCACCGGAGCTGATTTCCCAACACCTGCAATCCCCCATACAGACATAACTTGGCAAGACCTTATACGTGCTTTTGCTGGATATTCAGAAAGTTCTTTCATTTGGGACTCACGTTCAACGAGACAAGAATCCTTGCCAACTGATTTCTTGCCTTTATCTCCACCGTCATGAGAACCCTGTACACCATTATACGTACTAGATGACCCGTTGCGCCAATGGCGCAAAGGCCGATAGCAAGCCAAGTATTGTAAGAGTGGTGATAGGAAAACTCAGATACAGATCAAAATAATGAGTACTTATTGCTGGTTATTGTTTTTGTTCATGATTACCTGTTTCTCCTGGAACACTCTGTGCTAAATGATAGTGCTATATTCCTTGAGTGGAAGGTGGATGCTGCCAGGCAGGGCATGCCTCTTCTTTGTTTAGCATATTTGTTGTTGCTGGTGAGTACTTGATGTTTGAAACAGAGAAAGTAGTAAAAACAGATAATTATAGATAAGGGTGGCACTATGCATATTAATAGATCGATGAGGAACAACAGCAGAGGTTATATAGGTAAATGCATAGGTGGTAGCTGTTCAAAAGCAACAGATAGCATCGTCGAAAAACAGAGGAAGGTTTCATCCTATTACAAAGCTTGATTAGTAGTCCTTAGAATGTTAGATGATATTTAGATACGACTTCCGTTGCTGTCGATGGTTCATCTAAAGGCAATGCACGATGAGAACCAGCCGCTGCTTTGTGGTGACTTTGAAATGAAAGACACAGATGTCTCCTTCATGGATTTTTGCAAGGCGGCGAAACTCAGACCAGTTGGTTGTTATGGTTGCTCTCTTGTCGGTTCCTAGCATGATGTGACAATTGGCGTGTAGATCACTGTTTGCAAGCCTGACCTTGAGCGTATCATAATCTGGGTCAATGTAATCTTTTAGTTTGCTTTCAGTGTAGTTGACCTGAAAATACTGGTGAGAAAAAAGGAATTAATTGAATATTGTACCTTAAGGCTAAAACCTAGCAACCTTAAAACATAAGACCATGCTGATCATATAATTGAATTTACCGATAGAGCACATGGTGCAGTAGCAAAAGATAAAGATAAAACTTGTTAAATACGTATCAGCTTGTGCATAAGTGGTAATAATTCAAACTTGTGTTTTGTAAAAAGATTAACCTGTTTGCTTAGTAATAAACACATGACAAGCAAAGTTCAGTAATCAGAACACTAACTCCTACAGTTTTTGAGAAAAAGTTTAATAACCAACACTTGAGACACTAATGTTACTATAGGCACATGATAAGCAATATTCAGTATGATTCTGAACTACTGGACCTATAAGTTTTATTTGCAAAGCATGACACACGACTAAGCTTCTTATACATACAACACGTAACATACTTGAATTTTGTTTGAATAGGGAGGATGAGAACTAACAAAATTATCAGTACACAACAATATCCGATGGAAGAAGGCCTGGCAGTCAGCAAGCGAACATGCATTCAAGGAGGAACTATACGGGTCGTCAGTCTAACGCCATATGTACCTCTGATAGCTGGCATGTACTCTCACAATTGACCTCTTGATATCCTTGCTCCATCGATTGCACCGTTATATCCTCCTGCCCTCCAGGATGTGTTAAACTGGGGAAAATAATCGAAAGCTAAATGTTGCAGTGTACATAATAGCAAAGTTTGTGCAACGACAGTGAAAGAAATAGACATGTCTATCTAGAAGCAATAACACATCATGAAGCTAATAAGTAGAGATATACTGGTTGTTTAATCTGCAGGTGCTGGTGTGCTCTTCTCAAGATCAAAGTATTGCTGTTTTGTTTTAATTTTTGAGATCCCTCATAAATTAACTTGATCTTGTTTGCACAATTGCGATCTATATCACTGCAGCAATGTGTTCGTTCCAAAGCCAGCAACTTAATTACAAAATCAAATAAGGGCGTGAGGGGTGATAAGGACCTAGTAGATCGATGCGGGAGGAGGCGCATGAGCAAGATGGGATTTTGAGGTAGGAGGAGAAACACCACAGGGCTCTTGAGGGCAGCTCTCGAGCACATAAGCCCATGGCGCAAAAAGGGAGAGCAGGCCGAGTATTCAAACCTTGCATATGGGATTGATACGGAACCAAATTAATAAATATTTATATTCCATTACATGGTAGCTTGATAGCTTAAAAGATAATATTGAGATCACTTGAGAATAGCATACATTGGCTTTACAATTATAAAGCAAGCTATATTAGTACAGATGCATTACAAGCAACCAGTCACCTCTGGAATAAATATTCTATCTAACAAAATACAATATTTTTAGCAGATCGCTTGAACCCTTCTCAGAATGTGAAACTCTTTAGTTTGCTTCAAATACATGGACATGAGCATCTGTATCATGAGAGTGATTATGAGAAACATATTGTCCAGTATTAAACAGAACTAACAGATTGAGGTTTACATTTACAAATACTGACCATTTGTTAATATTGAGACCATGGTCACCAGGTACTATAGTTTTAACATGAGAAACCATGTTTTCACTTTGGGACATGAAGACCACTATCTGGCAGCTACAAAAATGGAGCTATTTTTGTATAAGCAGCAAACTAAACTCCTATTCACATTATATCAACTACGGGATGCTCAAGGACAATAGCAAACATTAGGTCATAGCATCAGGACACAAAATTTAAGTTACCAAAGGCATAACCCTAAGCTTAGAGTTAAGTTAAGAAGAAAAATGGACAGAAGCCAAAATCACTCATTGTACAACTTTCATTAACAGTTGACGGCAGAACACAGAGGTAACTACCAGATTTTAGTGCCATGAAGACCTCGCCAATGCATAGGCACAAGGCTTTGATCAGATTGTAGTATTTAGAAGCACAAGATAATAGTATTAGTAAATGACTATAAGAGAGATTAATACCAGAGGTAATAAGCATTGAGCAACACAACATACAGTATATACATATGAAGACAGGATATAGCTATGAAATTTAGTATAAGCAGTTGTAGCATCCGAAAGTAGTAAAATAGCTATAGTTTTTTGAACACCTCTGCTTTGCAAGAAAATAAAAAATCATTCTAAATGTATGACTGAAAACAATATGAAGAATTACAGTTGTAGAGTAACTCATTCACTCAATGAAAATTACTGAAGTAAAACAAAAATACTTGTATCCACCATGAATCGCTGAATCTTCAAATAGTTGTGCTCGGGGAAGCTATTAAAACATAGAAGGAAACATTAGTACCTTGTAAATCTGTACAACCTATTAAGAACAGAGTTGTGAATTAATCTAGTTGTCTTGATGCCCTCATCACCAGGCCCACTATTACTGATATCTTCTCTTCAACCACCATAAGCAGTGTGGTCATTGTAGAAATATGACCAGTTATATTCTATTTCACTACCCACAGCCGTGGCTGCACTGCTCACATCGAATTGCAGCCATAGTGCCCTGTGAAACACGAGCAAAAGTTGAAGCAAAAGGAAATGATATGAAGAGGAACAAAGTGGTCATTTTACAAAATCAAAGCATGTTTACTTGAACACTGCAAAAACGTCACATACATAATTCAAGCAGAAACTAAAGCAAAACATCCACAAGCCAGCATAACGTTAAGGCAAAATTTAGTAGATGGAGAACACTTAATGCACTGCATCAGCCATTCAACTTGATGGCCAAATCTAACAATATAATTCAGCCAAGCTCTCGGCACCTGTAGAGACAAAAGCAGTAAATCCATAGCTTTCAAACACTGGAACCCTCTTTGCAAAATAACTAATCAAGGACTGACGCTAAATGGCAGGATATACTACTGACGCATAGGGCTCTTGTGTTTTATGGCATCACAAAGAAGCAGGCATGCGAATACAAAATTACCATACTGTTTCTCTGACATGTAACCAATAGAGTATTGCTAGCCTTTTCGTTAGAATACTCCGCTATTATTTCAGTACAATATCAAATATGATATCCCTCGCACATGGAAAAAATGCTAGAAAAGAGAAATGCAGTCCAAGCAGCTTCATTAATCCCTCAACTGCATAATCCACAACTGTAGTGTTCTAGCCTTAAGAAACTGAGAAACAATAAAAAACAGAAGTAAAATTATGTGTAACAGCGGCAGAAGCAAAACTAATCACATTATGTCATTCTGACATATCATCTTTAAAATCAAACTACACAAGAATAAAATTATCTAACAGAACATGAACACCATGTATCCTATTCAGAGCGGTAACTAAAAGGATTATACGGTAGATAATAAAAAAATCTGAAAACTTCTTTAATCCGCAAAAGCTCTCACTAAGAACCTTGACAAACGTTCATGAAGCCGCGCCTACATTAGCTCTATCTTCTTTAATCCGCGGACTCGTATACATGACCAAGAATCACTCAAAAAAGTTCGATGGACTGGACTCGTTCCGTCCGCGACTCTCCCGCGAGAGACTGGGCGAAACCCTTAGCGCCGCCACCCCCACTCCCTCCCATCCCCCTCCTCCCCTCGCCGCCGCCAGGCTGCGCCGCCGGGAGAAGGCCGGCCAGCGTCAGCGGTGGCGGGGCTCTGCCTTCCTCCTGTCCTATCGTGGCACGGGCGCGGCTTCTAGGCGGGGACGCCTCGCTTCGGTGCAGGGCGGGGCGGCAGGACGGTGTTCGGGCGCTCCGGCATGGTTGGGCGGCAGTGATGGCGCGAGTCATCGACGATTGTTGCGGCGCTCGGCCGCCTCTCCTTCGACAGGCATACCTCGGGCCCCTGGTCCCTCCCTTGTTCCGGCGGTGCGGCGCCAGCTGGTGGGCCGTGGACCTGTCCCGTGCTATGCTCTGCTCGTTCCCGTGGTGGCTATGCCGGTGTGCAGCGGCCACCCATCCCAGCCCAGGTTGGCTGGCCGGCTATCAGATCCGATCTGCGGTCTGGGGCCATTGGTTGTTGCCATGGTTGATGGAAGATGCGCAGGGAGCAGTCCCCCGTCAAGCTCCAGGAGGGACTGGATTGGGGGGTCAGGCCTCTTCCATGTCCTGATCTGCATTTTGCACGGGCTCGGGGGCATCTCGGTTCTTCGGTGGGTGGTGACCGACGGCATGGTAGGGGCCTTGGGCGGCGGTGCGGGCCTGTGGTGGTGCTGGTGGCGGGGTTCTAGTTGTGGTACTCTGGCAGGTGGTGCAGGGTGGTGGCGACAACCCTCCTTCTAGGTCCAAGCCAACGGCGGCAGTGGACCTAGGGCTCGCGCTTGGGCGTACCAGTTTTGGGCCCGAGGTGGGTCGAAGTTGTCGCTCCGGGTAGGTGGGATTGGGCTCGGTCCGGGGTTGTTCGCGGGCGATGAGGTATCTCTCCTCGTGGGCAAGGTGGGTGTCGGTGGTGGTCGTGACATGACTGTGCCGTCGGACGGATCCGTACCAATGACCATGGATGTGGCGGCATGCGAGCTTGCCTTAGCCAAGGCTGAGGGCTATGGTCGGGGCTTGCTCGACAGCGGCCGTCGGCAGTCATTGAGTCGTGTCCGTTGGTCCACCCGGACTGTCTGGGGACGCAGATGTCGGTGCTTCCTACGGTGGAGGCGCTGACCCAAACTCGGTGACTGATGCCGGGCTAGGAGTGCATGGAGTGCCTCCGCTCTTCCTACCGTGGTTGATGTGTGGTGACGTGGGTGGCTGGTGGTGTCTCGAACCTTGGTTGCCGGGGCGGCAGCCCCGGAGGGAGGTCCGCATGGTTAGCTCTCCGACGGGCACCATGGGGGCGGTGGTGGCTATGCCTCTTGGTCGTGTGGGCGGCGAGGGTGTAGCGATGGGTGGCTCGGGCTCGCTCTTTGTCTTGGCAGGAACGTCGCCCAGATCTGGATCTGGAAGCTGGTGCACGTCACGGTTCTCTTGGGCACCTCGTTGTGGCACAGGTGAGCTGTCGGGCGAAAGCCCCGCGCTTTGGCGCCAATGGCGGCGACGCCTGCGGCCGCCGCTCTCCCTCTTGAGAACGTCGTTGTGGTTATCCTCTCCGTGTCAGGGTTCCGGGTGTAGACCTTAGTTCGGTTCGGACTCGGCAGCAGCGACGCTCAGCGTTGTTCCCCCTCCTGAGGGCGTTGTCGTGGAGCTGAGGTGTCCTAGATGTGTCATGTCGTTGTATTCTAGTCTGCCTGTGTTATCTCTCGGCAGTGTAGTCGCGTGCGTCTATGTTGTCCGGTTATCTCGGGATCTGCTTTGTAAGAGGGCCCCCTCACTACCATGTATCGTTCGGCTGTGCACCTGTGTTTGTGATTTATATATAAAGCGGGGCGAGAGGCTGTTTCGAGAGAATCACTCAAATTTGTCATAGTACACAAAAAACATCTTGTTGAGAGAGACGATCCTACCCTTGCATTCGAAATAGCTATATAAATGATACTCTTTGTTTTTTTATTTCAAGTAGGTAAAATCTGTAACAAAAGAAATACTCACATATACGTAAGTCTGAAATTACCTTTATAGATCAATATAACCACATATGAAATGATTTTGGTAGGCAGATGTTGTCATATTGAGCATCATGGCCATCAATTCAGGAAACCAGACCGCTGCAACCCAAAATTGAACCCATGCCTCCAAAAAAACTTGAACTAATTGCTACAATACCTTTGTTTTATTTAGGCACGCGCCTGGCTGAATCGGATGCTTTCTGGACCTCCGTTGTTATCACCTTGTCGCCTCAGCAAGGTCTGATGCCTTATACTTGGCTCCAAAGCATGGATCTAGCAAGCACATGTAATTCAGAAAGTCAAGTTCATATAGCTTTATCAATAGGAAGTTATATGAAGAATCCCATGTGCTCTTACATGTTATGAGACCTTTCTGCAATATAATCCTCACTAACTTCACCTACTTTTTAAAAGGAAAAATGTGGTATCCTTGTGCTATATGGCTTATTGGATCGATGGAGCCTGTTAATCATATCATTCCAGGGTTAAATTCTGCAGTTCAAATGAGATAAATCATCACTTCCAAATACAAATCAAAATTAAAGGTTCCAATGACATGGAACAAGTAGAAAGCAACTTCATTAAGATATGGCTTAAACTGAGCAGATGAATCACGGTGAGGACCAATTGTGATAACGACTGGTTTAATGTTGATATCATACATTGGCTGTAGACAAACGATTTTAAGATTCAACATTGTTGTGTTGAGGCCAATAGGATATTAAAAATTCCAATAAATTTAGGGAAATGTAAGATCAATGACTAAATTGGCCAAAGCAAATAATAGGCAGACAGGAACTAACGATTATAATTCTCTAAAGAAGGAAGTGCATGTACAGAGGAATTATAACCAGACAACTTACCATAAGCATGAGCTCCCACATGGCAAAATCATTGATCCCTTGTGACACAGCCAGCAAAACATTAGAGATAGATTCCAAGAAAACACCAAGCAGCAGAAATTCCTTGCATAACAACATAAGATACTGATTAATTGCTGGAGATTGTCAAGGTAAAGGAAGATAGCAGTTACATTCATGTGTAAGAACTAAAGTAAAGCATTTACCTGGACCCCCTTTAGCTCATTGGCCAGGTTTGCTGCTAATGGATCACCACTAAGAACAGGAAGTGTGGATGAACCATCCAGCCTCAACATATCAATTAGGATGGATGGGTTGTACAGTGGGTGCAATACATTTGAAAATATTAGCAGCGAGATGTTTAGCTCAACCGTTCTATTATACAATTGCAGAGAGCAAAATAAGTTAATTTTACATGAGCATCGAGGAGTATAACTGGTCCACGAGATATCCTGAAGTCAACACCTGCAGTACAAACTCAGTTTGTGTAGCAAGCGGAGGATGCATTCCTATAGAGAACAATCACCTAATTAAGGCTGACCTTGATGCCTCCATGAAACTTGTTAATAATCAGCGTGCCCAATTCTTCGCTTTCTATAATCTTCTGCAACATTAAGAAGAAGTCTTTGCCTCTGTTTGAGTAGAAATATGGGTCATTAGTTTGCAGAAGAGGAAAGATAATAAACAAGAACGAGACACACAAACAAACAAATAACCTGAGAGCTAGCTCCAACACCTTGACCATTGAGATAAGGTTGGATATCTATCATGCATCAAGATTAAGGGGCATCTAGTTCGTGTACCAAAAACCATAAAGATATAACCAAGATAAATTTGAAGCTTAAACAACAGATTTACACTATGAAGAAAGCAAAAAAAAAAATCTTCCTACTGACATCATTTGCAAAGACATGGACATCTACATTAGGTTTAGCATGGCATTCAATTAAACAAAGGTAACAAGTTAACTTCCAAACCAATGTAGCATCTCAGATTTACACGCTAAATCTAAACCATTTGTTCATCACATAAAATTTAGGAGCCAGTAGCAAGGATGTGGACCAAATATCATCTGCAGCAGCAGCTCACAAGAGTCGGAAACATCTGAGCTCAAAAGATGGGTGAACAGCGGCACAGGGAAGGAGGACATTATGGGAGCGCGCGGATCCGACAACTCTGGCTCCACCATCCGCGATATTCTTGCGGCCGGTGGAGTTGTGTCATGGCAGCCAATGAGGAGGGTGGAGCGACGCCACCATGAGCGTCGCTCTAACCTCAGGGAAAACCAGCAACAAATCCTTCATTCAACCATGATACAGGGAGGTATGGTTAGATGAAACCATACAGTCATGTCCTTATTAATTCCACACAATCTAAGGAGGAAGTGAGGGAATGGAAGATCTGCAACAAACCAACGCTATAATGGAAAATCAAGGGGAACAAATCACTGAATAACACATCATAGAAAATATAGCTATGTGACAACCTGACAGACCAAGAAAATACACAGTTGGCAAAATATGTGACATTGTGACCACACCATATCCAACATAAGCAGCCCATAATTCAAATTTAGTACTTGGGCATAAGAAAATTAAGCCTGCTAGGAGTTGAATAAAATAGACTTAGCACATAGCAAGCTTGAGGGTTTGTTGGGATAAAATAAAAAGAGATCCGCACACGCAACATAGAACAACGTTCTGCTCATCGAAACCACCCCTCAGAGGAGACATTTTTTTACTGATTCTACTGAAGTGGGCATATGGCAGCGTAGTCTCTTCAATTGCTATTATTTACATTCTTTCTTTATTTCCCTTTTAGCAAACACTTCTTTTGGCAGGTGGCGCTTAGAACATGTTCTATTTTTTTTTCTCAGAAAGACTTTGAAATCCACTGCTTACAGGATAGCAGAAAGTGATGTGTTCTTCAGTATTGTTCAAAATCAAAGTAAGAATAAAGGAAAGTGAAGGGAGAGGAGGATCCATACATTGACACAAGAGGATAACAGCGACGGCATGGCGGACTGTTCGGCTTCCTCGTCCGTCTGAGGGAAAGGACGACGGCGCTGTCGGCGCAGAGGGCTCGACCTCCTCGTCCATCTCTGTCCCGTGCACGAGGGACAAAGATGACAATTGCGGCGCCGCGAACTGCTACTCCTCGTCCTTCTCCACATCCCACGAGGTAAGGGGAGGCAATGGTGATGGCACCACAAACTACTCGAAGGCGAGGATGACGGCGTCGTACATCTTGGTGTCGCCCGCGCCAAGGGGTGAGGACGACGGCGCCACGAGTGGCTTGGCATCCGTACAGCTCGTGGTCCTCCTCTGAGTGTCGCCACGGCGCCGCTGACTGGAGAGGACGCATGAGGAGGAGGCAGCGGCTGGAGAGGGCAAGGTGAGGAGAGGCGGCGGCGGTGGCCAGAGAGGGCGAGGCGAGGAGAGGTGGCGGCGGAGCGGAGAGGGGCTATTTCTCACCGCGTGCGTGTCCGCTGCGACGGGAGCGCTGCCCTCGCCACTTCTTGCCCCGGTGGCCGGCCTCGCTGCTCCTTCCCCCCACCAGTGGCCTCCCCTCTCCTGTGTTCCCCTTATCTGAGGGAGAGGCGGCGTGGCAGCAGCAGCGGAGCAGCAGCCTGTGCTCCCCTTATCCATTGTGGAAGCGGGCTGGAGTACATGAGGATGCGGTGGTGGTGCAGCTAGCCGGTGGCGCGCGGTGCGGGAGGCCGTGGGAAGGAGGGAGGAGGTTTTGCAGGATGGGGAGGAAAGGAGGCGCCGCCGGATGGGGAGGAAGGAGGAGGTGCCGCCAGATGGGGAGAAAGGAGACGGCGCCGCCGGGTGGAGGAGGAGGTGGTGTCGAGGGAGCGGAAGGAATCGACGAGGGCGTGATCTCTTTTGCCTGCTCGATCTAGGGTTTTTTCACCGGGAGCATCATTGGCCACGGACCCAGTCAGACGAGCCCTTCGCTGCCGTGTGGACCAACGATTATATGGGTCCAGTGGCAGCCACCCAGTGAAGCAGCACCAGGTGTAACAAAATCCAGCAGTGAACAGTAAAAATCGACGGTGAAAAACGAACGAGCGAGCCAATCGAACGACCAGCGAGTGAGCGCGCGGGAAGGCCTCCAGAATGGCGGGTAGTCTAGGAGGCTTTATATGTTCAATATGTGTTGAGAAAGATTTTGACACACAAGGATATCTAGAGAGAGGGAAAGTACATGATGAAACAACTAAGTGTTATGTCTCAGGTAACTTAAAAAGAGGATTCTCTCTGAAAAAAGAGGATGTTGACTATTTTATTAGACCATTTACACAAGGAGCTAGGTAGCCGATAATGAGTTACACGTGTCCCACAATTCATATATATTTATGTACTAGTCATAAACCTGTGCATGAGCTATAAATTATACAAACATCATATAATTTCAGAAAGTTTATGTGTAGCTACTTTATTTGATAACAACTCCAAATATTCTGTCACATAATAGCTAGATAGAGTAATGGTCATTAGATTCTTCACTAGAGTGAAGGCATGATATTATACAAACCCTCGAGTATTTTTACGAGACAAAACTGAAAAGGTGAACAATTAATAGTTTTTCAGGCTTGAAATTACTTACATATGTGTATGCATAGATGTGTGCACTGCATATCCATAAGATTTCATTAGTAAATATATTAACTTGTGAGCGAGACAAAAAAAAAAGTGTTTAGGTCCATAATAGCAAATAGTTCATCCATTACAGATCCATGTTTTATATATTTACATGGCCTATACAAATAAAAATACTTGTTAGTGAAATTTTCAAGATGTGTAGTGAACATCTAAATATACTTGTGGAAACCTATTCAGAATTTTCTGCAGACCTAAATGTGTTTTCAGATTGGAAAACGAAATCGATTTGCAATTTCTATATTTGAGGCACCTTACCTTCTTGAAGAGGGCACAAACAGAGTGCTCGGGCGAGAACTGCTTGAGCTCTAGTATCTGATACGGGCCCCGATGCACGAGCTTGCTACTTCGGGTTGCTGCGTGGACACGATGATCCAGCTGCCTTTCATCCTGTCCGGAAGGAAAGTCCTCAAAGCATGCCAATCGGCCATGTTTGACAGGTCTTCCACGACGACGAGGTACCTCCCCCATGTGACTAGCTCCTGGAACTCCCTGAAGAGAACTTCCTGGGTTCCCTGCATTGTTGTTAGCACATCTGTACCCAGGGCTGCACAAAACTGAAGCATCAAGCTCCGGATGAAATCTTGGGGACTGAAAGGACGCATTAGCTTCACCCAGGCGCGGTGGGTGAAGGCTCTGCAGATCTCAGGGTCAATGTAGCTCTTGGTTATGATGGATGTGGTGCCATTTTCGCCGGCGGAGCCCCAGATGGAGATCACTTGAAGGTCGTGGCCGTCACCAGCTTCTCTGGTGATCAGCTGGGTGAGGTCGAGGACGTGGTGATCTCTCCGGGCGGCATCCCTTGCCTCGGTGACCATGTCCGTGTCGCCGGCGGCGGCTGTCGCCGGCGGCGGCTGTCGCCGGCGGCGGCTGCCGCCGTCAGCTGCTGCTGCGGGACGGGCTTGGAGCCAGTGTCGCTGATGAGGTTGTAGCACGCGTTCCTGATGCTCACGTCGGCGACCCTGGCCTTGAGCTGCTCGATCTCGTCCACCGCCTGGTCCAGAGCCGGCGGGCGCGGCGGCCGCACCCAGGGGACGCAGAGCCGGCGGAGGCTGTCAGCATCGCCAAGGAAGGGACTGAACCTTGGAGCAAGCTGTTACAGATCAAGACGCTGTAGCTGTTCCGACAAAGGAAGATGGCACGGGAGAATTCGAGCGAGGAGATGGGCTGGCCCGGCGGCCCAAGCGAGCGACCAACCCACCGCGTTGGCTTAACGACTACAGCGTGGCCCGTTAACTGTGTTAACGGTCACTAGTTTAAATAGGCGTCGCTGGCTCTCTGTAATAGTTGGCTAGGAATTGGATGACGGCTTCGGCCGGTGTAATCGGATAGCTGTGAGGGTGGATGGGCGGATAGCTACCGAATAATTCCCCAATTTCGAATTTGAATCCCTAATCTCTACCAGATCTAGTGAGCTGCTTACAGTTGGTATCAGATTCAGCGGTCCTGGAGCTGCCGCGGCATCACCACGGGACGCAGTGGCGAGATCGGCGGCTAGCGGAGGCGATGGACAAGTTAACCGAGGAAGGGCGAGGCGTGTACGCGCTTCTGCGGGCAGATTTCACCGCCGACTTGGATCAGCGCTTCAAGGAGCACGGCGAGAACCTCCTCCAAGCCGTCGACAAGCTAATCCAGGCGAACACCACGGCGCTCGACGCCCTGCTGTCGGCGCGAGTGGATGGCGTGCGCGACGAGATCGAGCAAGTTCGCGGTGAGCGGCCGAGGGAACCAGCCGGGCGCGTCGAGACCTCGTCCTCCAGGATGGCTGGGAGTGGTCGCGGTGCTGCTTCCAACTCCCTTGGCATCGACCAGGAACACCGGGGGAAGGCACATAACACTTATGTCCCTCCTCTGGTCAGAGGTGCGCGTGATCCCAATTTTCGTGCTCGTTCTCCTCCTGTTGGTGATTTGGGTTTTCCAGATACTGCTGACGCGTTCTCGTTTGGTGTTCGTGCTGATCTGCCCCGATTCGATGGTGCGAACCCGAGATTGTGGCAGACCCGTTGTGAAGATCAGTTCAAACTATGGAGTACTCCTCAGCACAGATGGATTTCACCGGCGACATCGCAGTTTGAAGGAGCAGCAGCTCGCTGGTTGGAATCAGTGCAACGCAGATCTCCACATATCTCCTGGTCTGAATTTTGCTGCAGCTTGCAGAGTCGCTTCGGCAGAAATCAACACCAAACACTTCTTCGCCAGCTTCTCCGTATATCACAAACTAGCACAGTTGTTGATTATGTGGATAGATTACTTGTATGATCAGTTGTCTGCATATGAAGAAGCTCCTAATACCTTGCACTACACCACTCGTTTCCTGGATGGACTAAAACCTGGTGTTCGAGTTGCAGTGGCTCTTCAGAAACCCAAGGATCTCGATTCGGCCTATGATTTGGCCTTACTGCATGAGGAGCTTGGGGAAGGTGTGACACATATCAACTCTTCTGCAGGATTGAGGTCTGGTCCATTTCACTTCCTCTTCCTCCCAAACCCCGTGTCACTGATGAACGGCGTTAGTCTGAAACTCTGAAAACATCCCCAGCTGATGACAAGTGGTCTGCACTACGCGCTTACCGCAAGTCTAAGGGACTTTGTTTCGTATGTGGAGAAAAGTGGTCTCGTGATCATGTGTGCAAGTCCACGGTCCAGTTGCATTTTGTACAGGAGCTGATCGATCATGTTCAGTCAATGGAATCTCTCCAGTCAGATAGTTCTGAGTCTGATACAGCTTCTATTCACAGTATGCGTCTGTCTGCTACTGCTGTTGGAAAGGACCCCAATGCTCCATCCCTACAGTTGGAAATTCAGTTACAAGGGCACACCATGGTTTTGCTTGTGGACTCGGGCAGCACTCATTCCTTCATAGACAGTTCTTTTGCTCCTATGTTGGTAGATGTCCAGGATACTGCATTAGTTTCTGTCACAGTGGCTGGTGGAGCATCGTTGCAGTGTTTTCAGATGTTACGACAGTGCAAATGGAGTTGTTGTGATACTGTTTTCTCTTCTGATTTCAGGCTCCTGCCGTTGTCCACTTACGATGGCATTTTGGGCCTTGATTGGTTAGCTCAACATAGTCCTATGCAAGTGGATTGGATTCAGAAGTGGATGTCGTTCCAGCAGTTTGGAAGAACAGTTACTCTGCAAGGCCTGTTACCATCTGAGTTTGCTATTACAGTGATATCATTATCTCTGATTCAGTGTACTGCAGATTCTTCAGTATGTCCTGAAATGCAAGCAGTGTTGGACAAATTCCCTACAGTTTTTCAGAGTCCTACTGGGTTACCCCCTCGTAGAGCACAAGATCATCACATCCCATTAATACCAGGTGCCAGACCAGTGTCAGTCAGGCCTTACAGAATTGCTCCACAACTCAAAGATGAGCTGGAAAAACAAATCCAAGAACTTCTCTCATTGGGGATGATCAGATACAGTAAGAGCCCCTTCTCCTCACCTATCCTGATGGTCAAAAAGAAAGAAGAGGGAGACTGGAGATTGGTAGTTGATTTTAGACACTTGAATGCAATCACTCTGAAAAGCAAATACCCCTTGCCTGTCATTGATGAACTGTTGGATGAGCTTGCTGGTGCTTGTTGGTTTACTAAATTGGACTTGAAGGCTGGGTTCCATCAGATAAGATTAGCTCCTGGTGAAGAGTACAAGACTGCATTCACAACTCACCATGGCCATTTTGAATTTACAGTACTTGCTTTTGGCCTTACTGGAGGTCCTGGCACATTCCAAGGGACAATGAATTTTGATCTATCTCCACTGTTGAGAAAATGTGTATTGTACTTCTTTGATGATATCTTGGTGTTCAGTAAAACCTTGAGAGAGCACCTACTCCATGTCACTCAAGTGTTGACAATTCTTAAGGAAAAAGAATGGAAAGTGAAAATGTCGAAGTGTGCATTTGCTCAACAGGAAATTGCATATTTGGGACATGTTATCTCTGCTAAGGGTGTTTCTACTGATCCTTCTAAAGTTGTAGCTGTGCAACAGTGGCCTACTCCTACTAATGCAAAGGAAGTCAGAGGATTTCTTGGACTAAGTGGTTACTATAGGAAGTTCATCAAGCATTATGGCATAATTGCTAAACCTCTCACTGAGTTACTTAAGAAGGGAGTGCCCTTTGTTTGGACAAGTATCACTGAAGAGTCCTTTTCTGTACTTAAAAAAGCACTCATATCTGCTCCTGTGTTGGCTCTCCCTGATTTCTCTAAGCCATTCACTGTTGAGACTGATGCTTGTGAGTATGGCATTGGGGCTGTTTTAATGCAGCAAGGACATCCATTGGCCTTTGTAAGCAAAGCATTGGGACCTAAGAACATAGGCCTGTCAGTATATGAAAAAGAATACCTGGCTATTCTGTTGGCTGTGGACCAGTGGAGACCTTACTTACAAATGCAACAGTTCATTATCAAGACTGACCAGAAAAGTTTGGCCCACCTACAAGATCAGAGACTGCATACTCCATGGCAACAGAAATGCTTAACTAAGTTACTGGGTTTAAACTACACAGTTCAGTACAAACAGGGAAACACCAATATTGCTGCTGATGCACTTTCCAGAAGACCTCCTGATGGTGCAGTTCTCTGTCAGATTTCTTGTGCACAGCCTACCTGGTTACTGGACATTGTCAAAAGCTACAGTGGTGACACCAAAATACAAGAGACATTGCAACAGTTAGCTGTCGACCCTGCATCTAAGCCACAGTTCTCTCTGCACCAAGGGCTTCTTCGCTACAAAAACTGCATATGGGTGGGGCAAGATGCAGCCCTGCACCTCAAGATCTTTGAAGCTTTTCATGCAAGTCCCGTTGGGGGGCATTCTGGTTTCCCAGTTACATACAAGAGGATTATTTCTCTCTTCAGGTGGCAAGGAATGAAAAAGTTCATCAGGTCTCAAGTACAATCCTGCTTGGTGTGTCAGCAAGCTAAGCCAGAGAGAGTTCAGTACCCTGGGTTGTTATCTCCTCTGCCAGTGCCTGCTAAAGCTTGGGATACAGTGTCCATGGATTTTATATCAGGTCTTCCTACATCCTTCCAATATGATTGTATACTTGTGGTGATTGACAAGTTCTCTAAGTATGGCCATTTCATGCCTCTCTCACATCCCTTCAAGGCTCAGAAAGTGGCTGAAGTCTTCCTTGATAATGTTTACAAGTTGCATGGTATGCCCAGGTTGATCATCTGTGATAGGGACCCTATATTCACTAGCTCATTCTGGCAGCTGCTTATATCAAGAACTGGGGCTGAACTAAATATGAGCATAGCATATCACCCGGAGACTGATGGGCAGACTGAACGAGTAAATCAACAAGTCGGGTGCTTCTTGAGGTGTTTCATCAGTGCTCACCCTACTAAGTGAAGCAAGTGGTTGTCACTCTGTGAATTCTGGTACAATAACAACTGGCACTCTGCACTGAATAAATCCCCCTTTGAGATCATATATGGACAGACTCCTCGGTTCTTTGGAATATCTGCTTATGATACGATTGCTCCAATGGATATCCAATCCTGGCTGGACTCACGGCAGTTGATGATTGATTCAGTCAGACAGCATTTGTTGCGTGTGCAACAGAGAATGAAGCACCAGGCAGATAAGAAACGAACTGAAAGAGTTTTTGCTGTTGATGATCTCATATTCCTTAAACTGCAGCCCTATGTGCAATCGTCTGTCGTCAGAAGGGCTAACCATAAGTTATCCTTCAAGTTTTTGGACCTTACAAGATCATCGAGAAGATTGGAGAGGTTGCTTACCGACTGGAGTTGCCCCCTGACAGCCGTATACACCCAGTGTTCCATGTGTCCCAGCTTAAGAAGTTCATTCCGCCAACAGCTCAGGTACAAGCTCAGTTGCCTTCTCCTACAACCTTTCTACAAGTGCCTGTGCAGGTTCTGGATCACCGCGTTCGTCAGTCTGGCCGAAAGACAGTCATGCAAGGTTTGATTCTCTGGAGTGGCGGTACTCCAGCTACTGCTACATGGGAGGACCTGGACTCGTTGAAGCAACAGCTTCCGCGCGCTCCGGCTTGGGGACAAGCCGGTTCACAAGGAGGGGGGGATGTCAGCATCGCCAAGGAAGGGACTGAACCGCTGGTTCAGTCGGAGCAAGCTGTTGCAGATCAAGACGTTGTAGCTGTTCCGACAAAGGAAGATGGCGCGGGAGAATTCGAGCGAGGAGATGGGCCGGCCCGGCGGCCCAAGAGAGCGACCAACCCACCGCGTTGGCTTAAGGACTACAGCGTGGCCCGTTAACTGTGTTAACGGTCACTAGTTTAAATAGGCATCGCTGGCTCTCTGTAATAGTTGGCTAGGAATTGGATGATGGCTTCGGCTGGTGTAATCGGATAGCTGTGAGGGTGGATGGGCGTATAGCTACCGAATAATTCCCCAATTTCGAATTCAAATCCCTAATCTCTACCAGATCTAGTGAGCTGCTTACAGAGGCATAACCAGAAGCTGGTCCCCCCCTTGTCGAGGTGGACGACGAGCTCGATGCAGTCCTCCACGTCGTATGCCAGCTCGCGGATCTGGCGCACCCAGGTCCGCACAACCGGGTTCTCGACGCGCTCGGCGTTTGCAACGTTGAGAAACGACTGCATCATCTCGAACTCGCCGGTGATGAACACCAGGTCGCGCCGCGCGCTCTGGCGCAGCTTGGCCTCCTCCTGGACCGCCGCGTGCGCCTTGCTCAGCGTCCCCGCCACCACCGACTTGGCCAGCCCGACCGCCAGGTCCGCCATGGCGCCTCCTTCCTTCCCCGAGTGCTGGCTCTCTCTTGCGTGGCCCTGGATCTAGTGCATTGGATTCACTTGTCTGAAGAGCATTGGGGATTTGGAGAGAGCAGAAGGGGAGGGAGTGGGGAGGAGGAAGAAGGGGAACGCGGATTTCGGTCTGCTCAGTCAAAGTCTTCGTCGCTACACGGAGACTTGCCCACTGGCCGGCCAGGTCAAGTCTTCGTCGGCACTTGGTAGTGGAGATTTTCTTTTTTATTCCTTTTTTGCCACGACGGCCCTGTTTGTTTGGGCTCGCTTCTCCTTCTGCAGCTTTTGCCCTTTTTTTTGTAAAAAAGCCAAAAAAAACTCCTAAATAGGTAATTTTTGCTTCGGCTTTTGGCTTATACCATTGTATAAGGCCTTATTTAGGAGGTTTTGTGGCTTTTTTGCCAAAGTGAAAAAGCTGCAAAAGCCCAAACAAACAGGACCTAAAGCAATTGCTTGAGCAAGTTCTCTTTCTTTAATAGAATTATTATTTATATTCCTGTCAATTTTCTAAGGGCATCTCGAAGCCCTCAAAACGGACACGGTATTTGCTCACGGACTAGTATGGACTCGTCCGCGGACCCGATTAAGGAAGCCGGCCATCCAACCTTGTCCCGCGAAGGCGGGAGTAAATTTCAGGTGTGGCGGAATCTTCTATCTATATACTAAGGACTTGGTTGCAATTTTATGTTTTTTCAGGATCTTCTCTGTAATGTTGGGACAGCTGTCCCAGTTCTGGATGTATCTTGTACTCTCAGTTTCCTTACTTAATGAATCCACATATTATAGTAAAAAAAAAGGAAAATACGGATCAAAAATAGAAGAATATTCTAGAAAATATCACGTTAATCAGAAACATCTAACAGTTTATTTAATGGATTTTAAAACGACAACCGTCTGATCTACTAACATAACAGAAGTTGAAGTAATTTCCTACCTCTGCCATTACGTAAAATAAATCTTTCAGTAATTTACCCACCTCTGCCATTACGTAAAAAAAACCTTTCACGTTTCCTTCCTTGAAAAAAACCTTTCACGTTTTCTATTTTCACTCCACGTACGCAGCCTCCTAGCGCCGCCATAAAAAAAATCTCTACCAATTTTCCACTACTCCCTCTTCGACATCGCATCCTAGATTCCTAGCCGGGCCGGAAGTATTGTTGGCGGAACGCGGAAGGCAGATGCATAGTACGTAGTACGTGCTCTCGGCGGAGAAAAGCATCCACGAGCTAGAGCAAATTTCGCGTGGAGATTCGTTTCCGGCCGGCCGCAAATCAATTAATCAGCTAGCTAGCATGGCTAGCTTTGCACACAGGAGGAATCAATCTGCTTTGATGATTGCCGTGTACGAGTTGGTGTTGACTGTTAAGGTCACTAGCTGGAGCAAGTTTCACGGAATTTTTGTCAGAAAAGACCAACTGTCCAACGGAATTAACAAAAAAGACCATCTGTGGATGAAATCGACAGAACAGACCATCCCAGCCATGGCGGCAGGCGTGACAGCCGACACGTGGCACCTGCCGCCACACTGCCAGGCGGCAGCCAACACCCGCGACGGAATGGACAACTGTAGGTAGGGCTGGCCGCCTCCCCCGTCGTTGTTTCGACTTTCTTTAATGCACTGATTCCCTGTTGCTTTAACGCACTGATTCCTATGCGTATGCGTAGATGCTGCCGCCCTCTGTCGGTGCTCTGTTTTGATAATGCCACTGATTCATCTGCGCGTGATTCCCTTGTCGATGCCACTAATTTGCACGCCCGACAACTTTGTTGTTGCTGCGGCTGAGAAGACAGCACGACGTTGGAATCGTAGAGAGGTTTAACCCGGTGTGCCGAAAATACAGTGCTTCTCTTCTTTTTATACACAATGCGGCTGCTCCATGCGCACGCAGACGATGTCTCTCCAATCTCTCCAGTTGCCTCAGTGCCTCTCTGCTCTCACTAAGTGACCTACAACACAAAGAAAGAAAACGTCGGTAGGCACTTTCACTCGCGATTTTGTCGATTTAGAGTTGGATTCACAAGATGTTTTAGTTGAAGAAAAGATAGATCAAGGTAAGATATATCCATTTTTGTTGGTTTGGTTTGCATACATGATGTTTTCATTATGTTTGATTAGTTCCTAAGTGTGTATTCTCTGTTGTTTTAGGCATTATTTCATCACTACGTGGAGTCATTTGGAGCTTCTGGAGTAGGATTTGCCATGCGAATGAGCCTTGCAATACATGGATTTTCTTGTGCATGCACGGTGAAAATTAGTTACTTCTGAAGCTCGTCATTAGCTATGCGATGTTTACCGCTTAGAAGTTAGAAAAGTTTTCAGACGAGATATGTTGCATTTATAGTAATTTTTTCCAGAAGAGTAGGTTGAAGATGTTGTAGACGAATGTTAGCTGTGTCCGTAACTAGTTATATTTTTGACATGCACGAAGTTGTTAATTTTGTCATTAAGACGTAATTAGTAGTTCCGTTGAACCTTTAAGTTGGGTTAGAGCCGGAATTTGGATAGCAAATATTTGACAGTATTGTAGGGGCGTGGCTATCTGGCGCGCGAGCGTTCCAACGCTCGTTTTCCGACAGGCTTCAATTTGGAAAGTGGCTTAACTACGTGGATTAATTAGGGCATGTACAATGGTGCTATCTTAGGAGTGCCACGTAGGATAAATGATGAGGTGGAGGAGAAAGAACCCATAAGAAAAGGCTTGTCTTCTCTTATTTAAGAGAAGACAAGAGATGATCTTTTAGCATAATATGTCTCAGCATGTTTTTAGGAATTGCTAGTTATTGAAGATAAGACTAAGAGATGACCCATTGTAGACTCTTTTTTTTGTCATCTCTAAATTACATGCAAGACTTAAGATAAGACTATCTTATCAACCATTGTACATGCCCTTAGGGGCAATTAATTAGACGCGGGCCCCCCGAAAATCGGGGGGGCGGTGATTAGTGTTGATTTGGGTGGGGCCGCCTCCCTCTTGCCTTACCTAGCCTTTGCATGTGTGTGCGCTGGAAGCCTCACGTGGTGGGCCTTGATGGAAAGACTTGTCGGCAGATTAGTTGCGTTGGATTAGATCGCTCGCTGCAGCGGCCGATCGCTAGGAAGTCGTTTCGGTATTGTAGATCAGCATTAGGCCTTTAAAATGCATACATTTAGTTTGACATGCAAGAATTTATAAATATGGTAACTATGAAAAAGTTTGTGCTGTGATTGGTCATTGGATGATTAAATGCGTTGTTATTTCATGTGGTATGTTTATAAATAAGTTGTATAGTTAGGATACCGTTGGTCTATTTTATTAATAATCTATGTTTTGTATATTAAAATGCTAATATCCTTAATGATGCATGTAATTAGGTAAAAAAAGATCATCTAAGTAGTAAACAAGGAGGAGATGACGTAGTTGAAGAAATTGCCTTTCGATCTTCGATCTCCCTTTTGAGGTGATGACCATGTTCATGCAAGTGCTATTTTGATCCTGTTGATAGCAAAATAATAAAATCCGTGGCTAATATTTATGTTCATGTGATAATAGGTTGACTCTGTTGATATATTACTGGTGATATATATGTTAATGCTGACGGATATTTTTTCGAACTATTGTGACGCTTAATTTTATTCGGAACGACATCCATATTGAAGCTGAGGTATAAATGACGCCGTGTAATATTGTGAATATTTTTTATATTAATGCACTGTTGTGAATGATGTTACCGCTGCTACGAATATTTGGCGTATTATTATTCGTAAACAAACTATTATGTTAAAAGTCTAAGCAAATGATACTGAAAAAAATGATTAGTTTTTAACAAAAATACGGATATTAATGTCGTATGTTAAAAAAATTGATTACTTTGTAACAAAAATACTGATATTATGTTTAAGGACGAACCGAATGATATTAATAAAACATTGATTATTTCAAACGTAAATACGGATGTTAAAATGTTTTTCCTGTTATTATTATATTTAAAGTTTTAATGACTAATAATACAATATTCGGTTACTAATTATTTGAAATGTAAATATGATGTTGGTTAGGTACTATGGAAAAATTGTTAGTGTTCTATGGGGACGTCGTCCGCGACGGTCCTTCCAGGGTGGATGTGTCCTTGTGCCGGTTGACTACAGTTGTAGTGAGAGACATGGTGAACGTAGGTTATGCAGCTGTCAGAAGGTGCATCCGAGCGGTGTTTGGCCCAGTGATGCATGAAAAAAAATGACAATGAAGGCCTTCGTCGTTGACGAAGGAAATGATGGGACAGTTGTCCGTTGGGGTTTGTGGCCGGTCACAGGTGAAAACTCGTGGGGGTCATACATGAGGTTTGCAAGCAATCCCAATAACTCTATGTTTGGATAGCCGATGGTGTGTGTGAAGTTCATTTCTGTCACTGATGTTGCCGGATGCAGTAGCAGCGGTGGTGAGGTCGAGTTGGCCATCACATCAGCCCCTAGCGCCGATGGTGAGGTCGAGTTAGGGCATCTCCAACGGCAACCCACAAATTTCCTCTCGCATCCATCCACAGACCGGAGGACTAGTCCGCGGACACGGATGCGGGAGACCGCTATCCAACCATAGCCGCATACATCCGACCTCTCTCATTTTTTTAAGTCCGCACGATCAAACAGCCGCATACATAGATTGCAGACATTCAAATAGCCGCATGCAGCACTAGTTCAAATTTAAAAGGTTCAAATATTACATCTCAACATTGTTGTCTCCTTTAACGGACCACTGATGCTCAATCAGATCTTCCTTCAGCTGCTCGTGAGTTGGTCGATGCCGAATTTGTTGATGCATTTGAATAAACTCTCCAAATATGGCCGGATTCTGGTTTGGAAATTAGATATATAGGATCAACCTTGTTCTCAAATTATAGAGCCGCGACAGCATCCTCAATGATCATGTTATGCATGATCACACAACATGTCATCACCTCCCACAAGGTCTCTGGATCCTATTGTTTAGCAGGTCCACGAACAACTACAAAACAGGCCCGCAGAACTCAAAATGCCCTCTTCACATCCTTTCTAGTTGCTTCTTGTCTTTGGGCAAAGTGAGCCTTTTTCTGGCCAACTGGGTTAGAGATGATGGTGACAAAGGTAGCCCACGAAAGATAGATATCGTCAACCATATAAATAGTTGAGCAGCAAGTAAATCCTCCGCATTAATCACCATCTTGATTCACTGTGCAATGAAAACAGCCCCAAAATCCTCGGCAACAACACTCCAGGGAATCAAAGAAAACAGCCACAAAATCAACGGTGGCATCAGCGCTAGCATGTAAAACACACAGTACAATGTTCGACAGACAGCAAACTAAATCGCAAGCAGAAGCAGGCATGCATGGATCAGCCCAGGCAGTCTGATCGGATCAGCGGCTTTGGTGATGAGGCTTTGGCACAGCAGGCATGGGCCTCCCGCTGGCGTCCTCCAGCTAGAAACAAGGCTCTCTGGCGGCACAGCCGGTGAACACGATGGCACACTCCACTGGCTCCAGCAAGCAGGCACCAGGAGATTGAATCAGGCTCCATCTGGACCTCTTGGAAGATGTATATTATTGTCAGCGGCCATATCTGTTGCAGCTAGTAGTATCTCCAGGATTTTCCAAAGCAAATGTAGTTTCACCAAGAGTAGCTACTTCTAAATCACAATCATGTGAACTGATGATGAAGAAACAATGGTGTGAAGTTTGAATAGCTCAAGAAACGTACCTGATTCAGGAGTCCAATGCTAGCAACTTTGACCCCTTTCATCTCAGCTTCACATATGACATTTTTATAATCGCTCTATTTAACTGCTACCTTCTCCCGGTTCAATCAATACTGCAGAAAAGGTAAAGGCTAGTTATTTTTTGTTGTAATTGATATAAGTTATCTCCCCAGCGCACTATTGTGAACTTTAACATAATTCTTACATTGAAACTGTATCTTGGTATGGCCCATGAGTACAACCTGAGCTTCTTCAGGACATTCCTCTCAACAGTAAACCAACACCCAGGTCAGCTACCACATGAAGGCATATAGGGCGAACCACGGCCTACTTCTTTCCAAGTCCTTGAGTGGTTGATCTACAAAACAAAGGAACGTCAGAATTGAGATTAGCTACCAACAGTACATGATGTTCGACTGGAATACATAATAGACCAGTCAGAGTAAGAAACTTATTGTTCCATCACTAGTTGGCCAAGTTTCACAAGTAAATAGTTGAGGAGCAAGTGATTCTCCGGCATTAATCAACATCCATCCTGATTCACTGTTCAATAATCAGAACAAATCGATTTTGTTGTACTTTTTCGGCAGTGATGGGAGCATAAAAATAGGAATCACGGAACTGACTGAACACTCAAAACTGTGTGTCTCTATTATATTCAGTGTATGAGACTAGAAACTTTGAACACCGACTGAAAACTGTTAGCTGAAAAGTTGGAAGCAAATAAGATTATCATAGCTCAGAACTGAGAAAATAATGAATAGGACCTCACTGCAGCAGTTCAAGTCTGAGCGACGCGACGAGTGGACGGGCTTCGGATTTAGCCCCTAGCTGCAGGCTGTGATTCAGCTAGATTGCTTCTTCCAGTACCACATAGCACACGGCTTGGAGGTATATCGGGTGAACTGCAGCTACTTGTTTCTCTTTGTCCTTCAGTGGTTGCTCTACAAAACGAACCACATCATAACTGAGACTAGCTACCAACAGTGAATAAAATAGATAATAGATCAGTCAGAGCGAGAAACTTACAGTGCCATCACTAGTAGGCAAGTTCAGATGTTGAGCAGCAAGCGAATCCCTCACAATAATCAACATCCTGATCCACTCTTGAGTGATGAGAACAAATTATTTTACTTGTATTGGGCAGTGCTGGGAACATAAGAAAAGAAATCACACAACTTATTTAACACTGGAAACTGAATGTCTCTGTTCAACATAGGAGACTAGAAACTAGAAAGATGGAACACTGAAAACTGTTATAGCTCAAATATAGGAAATAAGTACTCTTGTCGTAGCTCAAAACTAAAAATCAATGAATAGGTTGCAATCATGCATCTTAATGGAACCAAGCAATAGAAATAAAAGTTCAGTTGCATTCTGGCTTTTCAATCCCAGAAATCATGTCTATCAACTGCACCCAGTAATCAAAATGTAAGAATTTTTAGCTCAAACCAGCTGAATGACAATTATGTGACGAAATACCCATACTACTACTCTAGTCTGACGGTAGTTAGAGAAAATATTCTATTTCTGCACAGAAAGAGGCCAGCAAAGACCTTGGCTTACAAGTTCATTGTGCAGTTGAGTAAATATCTTGAAAGTAAACAATATGATAACCAAGATCTTTCAAACAAAATGCAGGACCATATATACATATCCAAACATAAGCTGCACTATAGCCATGTACAGAGGTGAATTGTTTCTGTGAGGTAAATTCCAAACTCACTCAGTCTGTACATCAGTTATACAGCATAAAATGCAGGATGCCATGACTACCCAGCACAAATTGACTAGCCTGGGCATAGATTTTATACCGTATTAGGTAAATACAAACATGTTAGCGGCAAAAGCATGAGCCACATTTCTCTCTTTGCGAACTAAACAAACATGCATCTTAGAACACCTACGGAAATCAGTAGTGAGCAAGAGCAGTGCACCGAGCAAAGGAACCACAAAGGGAATCCATACGCAACTTATTTGTGAGGGCCCGGTCTAGGGCTTGCAGGTGAATTCATAATGTGCTCGAGTAAAATGTCTGAGAGTAAACATGATCTTTCAAAAAAATGCAGGATCGTACATACATATCCTACGCATTAGCTACACTACGGCCATGTACAGAGATGAGTGTATTCTGTGAGACAAATTCTGAACCACCACTCAGTTTCTACATCATTTCTACAACATAGAATGCAAGATGTCACGACTACCCAGCACAAGTTGACTAGCCTGGACACAAACTTATGTATTGTACTATTAATGTGATTAGGTTCCAAGAAATAAAGAAAGTGACCGTGCAGCCAAAGAAATTATATGCAAGTACTAAAAGGGAGAAGAGAAACAACTAGCCAGACCAACAACAGCAGAAGACCTCTCTATATATGTACTACAGAGCATAGCGATCACTGCTGCCTTGGTTCTGACCCAAGAACCACTCACTACTTGGGCAGAACAAAAACCCAACTAGAGATGCCCAGCAAGTCCTCCATCCTACACGGTTGGTGGTTCATCATCAACTATCTACAAAACTCAAGCTTCCATGTTGGGACTCCAATCAACGCCCATGAAAACAGCACAAACCCGTCCAATTTGTGGACCAATGTCACACAGGCCAAAGTAGACCAACGTCCAAATCCTTCATACTCCTACTCCTACTACTGACAAATAAAAACAATTAAACACTACAGCCAGCCGACACTCCTGCTGGTCTCAAGTCATGGCATCATTGAGACTTACTTCCAGATATACAAAACTTCAAATTGGGCGAACCACCGCAGCTACTTTCTTAGTCCTTGAGTTGTTGATCTACAAAGCAAAGCAACATCAGATTTGAGACTAGCTACCAACACTGCATGATGTTTGACTGGAATACGCGATAAGACAAGTCAGAGTGAGGAACTTACAGTTCCACCACTAGTTAGCCAAGTTTCACATGTAAATAGTTGAGCAACAAGTAAACCCTCGGCATTGACCACCATCTTGATTCACTGTTCAATGATCAGAAGAAATCAATTTACTTGTATTAGGTAGTGATGGGCACATAAAAATAGAAAATCACAGAACTGATGGAGCACTGAAAACTGTGTGTCTATATTATATTCAGTATAGCAGACTAGAAACTTGGAACACTGACTTAAAACTGTTATAGCTCAAAAATTGGAAGCAAGTAATCTTCTCATAGCTCACAACTGAAAAAATTCAAGTCTGAGAGACGCCGCGAGGGGACGGGCTTCAGATTTACCACCAAGTTCCAGGCTGTGATTCTGCTAGCCAATTTGTCAATTTGCTTCTTCCAGTGCTACACGGCGTACAGCTTGGAGGCACATCGGGCAAACCGCAGCTACTTGCTTCTCTGTCCTTGAGTGGTTCATCTTCTACAAAACAAAGGAACATCATAAGTGAGACTAGCTACCAACAGTGACTGAAATACGTAACAGATCAGTCAGAGCGAGGAACTCACAGTGACATCACTAATTAGGCAAGTTCACATTGAGCAGCAAGTGAATCCCCCACATTAATCAACATCCCGATTCACTCACTGTTGATTGATCAGAACAAATTGCTTTACTTGTATTGGGTAGTCCTGGGAACATAGAAAAAGAGATTACACAATTGATTTAACACTGAAAATTGTATGTCTCTGTTCAAACATAGGAGACTAGAAAGATGGAACACTGAAAACTGTTATAGCTACAATATAGGGAATAAGCAATCTTCTCATAGCTCAAAACTGAAAAATAATGAATAGCTTGCAATAACGCATCTTAGTGGAACCAAGCAAGAGAAATAAAAGTTCAGTTGAATTGTGTGTTTTGATGGATGTACGATCTGCATCAGAAACTACACACGAACCATGGAACCATGGATTACATCCGAGGTTAAAATCCTTCAGGGGCAAAAACACGCACGCACGCACTCATGGCTAGCCCTGACCTGCTGTAGTTCAAGTGTTTAACTACCAGCAGAGCAAACACCTGGCCCATGTAGCAACCAATCAAATTTTCTGCTATCATCAGTTGCTGTGTGCCTTTCATGTTCCCCAGTTAAGTTAGTTGCCTAGCAGCAGAATAGAAGCAAGTATATATACCCACTTTTCTTCCTCAACATGTATATAATATAGGTCAGATCGTTCAGTGCACAGTTGTTGTATACAGAACAAGTACTCCCTCCGTTTGGAAACAACTAACGTGGTTTTAGTTCCTATTTCAACTAAAATCACGCCACTTATTTCCGAACGGAGGTAATACGTTGTTGCTTTAGGAATTTGAATCATTTAAATTACTAGAGCGCTACATATCAAAACAGAGGAGCACCATGCTTATCTAAAACGGCAAGTAAATCACACGAGTATGTAGGAGATATCTAAAACAGCAAGTAAATCATACAAGTATCAGTTAATGATGCAGGGGCTGGTACACACAAATTGGTAGCTCGATATTCTATAACAGGTTGTCTGGTCCTTTAAATCACACAAGTACTGTGAAACAAGGTTGAGATGGATCCTTGTTTCATTTTGGAGTGGTTTCAGAACTGTCAGGAAGTTAAAACTAATAAATGCCAACACATGTGCAGTAGTATGCATAGAGAAAACTAAATATGGCCGGTCGCCAATAGAGGCGCTTACTAACAGTAACAGTACTGGTGCTCAATTGCCACTGTGCAGATCAATGATAGATGCATTAGGTAATTATAAGGTGGGCGTGCACACGTGGTACAACGATACTGTGTATAAATGCAGCTAGCTAGAGTAGGAGCAAAAAAGACCAAACTCTTTCTCCTAGAGAGAGAGAGCACCCTGGTGAGGAGCTGGAGTAGCTCACGTATCATGGCGATTTCGTAGCCGCCTCCGTCGCACGGCCAACAACGGAAGAGGATGAAATGAAGCCCTTCTTGTCCTCTGTTGTACCGAATCCATGCTGCTGTTGCTGCTACACAAAACATGGCAAGAGAAACAGCAGCAATATTAATAACCCTGACCTGAAATCCGAGGAAAAAGAAAAGCTCATGGGAGGGGAGGGAAAGGGATCCATGGGGTAAGAAAGGAGCAGCACCTGTCCATCACAATGGAGCTCGGAGCCGTGCGAATCGAATCCAATCCATTGCGTCAAAGCAAGCAAAAGGTCCAACCCATGGAAGTGGACAGCAAGGTGCTGCTGTTATATGACATATAATAGCAACGATGAGAGATTGCATTTGTGGAATCCATCAACTAAAAGCGGAAATAGGTACTGAACTTGAATCTTGAGAAAACGCTAGTGCAGTAACAACGCCAAGATATATTGTTTCTTGGCGGTAGAGCAACAGCCGGACAGACCACCAATGCCCAAGCTAACTAGACATACATGCATACACATGTATATTCCCTGCCCTCCCATGCAACAAAGTCAGATTATATCATATTACTATATTATTAGCTAGAGCATCATATCATATTACTTATTATTCTAAACAAACGCAAAAGCTCGTATTAATCAGCGAGAGGGAAACAATTGAATGAGGCCCATGACCAGCAGCTGCATACGGCGCACAACAACAGAGCAAATGGGAAACTAGGCAGACATACACGGCGGAACGTACATAATCACAGGAGAGGGAGAGACTGGACATCCAAATGGAATGCTCCGGAATAAATCAAAAGTGGTGAGTGAGATGTGTATTCTAGCTGAACCAAAAGAATGCTAGATGTGCATTGTAATAGAACCAAAAAATGCTGCTGATTAGGTGATGTGTAAGTAGAGTATACTATAATGTCAGGCAGCAAGTAATCACCAAAACAGAGGAAGGCATGCTAGGAGCAGATTGGTGGTGACCAAATCCAACTAGAACGAAGAGGAGCTTGGCATGGGCATCCCCAACAGCCCTCCAAGGGCCTTCTTCTCCACACACATCTGAAGACAAGAGCAGACCATTCATTGTTTGTTATTGTTGATTTAGCAGCAGCGGCTAGCAGCATCCTAGTAGTAATCTAATCTAATCTAATCTAACGAGGAGAATGGTCATCCCATTCTACGAATCCAAAAGAAAGAGAGCATTTTTGTCCCCGTAAATGTACATATACATTTAGCAGCAGCTAGGAGCATCCTTGAATCCCGACGAGACGATAACAATGTAGTAGAAACAATGCAAGCTGGAATACTTGTTGGCGGTGGTGAAAAAGCAAGGCGATAATAACTAGACACACATATGTGTATTCCTGCCCTCCCAGTCCCATCCCATGTAGCAAAGATGGATTATTTCCATGATGATTATGCAGAAGAAGAAGAAAGAGAAAGACCTGCAGCTCAGCGAGGGCACCTATCTGCTCTGCACACGGCCCGCCAAATCGAATCCTCCATGGCGTGCGTGGATCCGGCAAGAGGGAGGGAGCCCTCCCTCCCCTGCGCCGCGCCCGGAGAAGGGGAGGTTCGGGCCGTATCCGCGGCGCTCTTCCATGCTGCGGCACGCCCGGCCGGAGCTAGGGTTTCGGGCGCCGAGAGAGCCAGCGGCAGCGGCTGCTCGCGAGGTGGGGGGCGCCGGCGCCGGCGCCGGCGTTGGGGTCTGGGTTTGCGGAGAGGAGGTCGGCGGCGGCGGGGTTGGTTAGGGGAATCGTGGGGAGAGGCAGGAGGAAGACGAGAGAACAGACAAGTAAAGTGGGGGCTGGATTGTTGAGCGGGGATGGATGGATGGATTTTCAATTTCACCATTTCGTTTCAACCCAAACAAATATCTCGAGAGGCGCGCGCTAGATGTTTTCAGAACTACTATATGACGTGGCATCGATTTGAGCGCCAAACAATTAAAATCTCGGGACCGAGGTGGGGCGCTTGTGATTGGTCTAGGTGACCCTCCACGGATCGATCCCCTCTTTATTCGATCTGAGCCGTCCGTCCGCATCTAACGGAGAAGACATTATCAAAGGACCCCCAAATAAATTATGGTTTGGTTTGGTGTGTGGGTATGGATGGATTCTCAATTTGGCTCCAACCCGAGAATCTCATAGCACGAGGAGCGTAGGAAACGTTTCGGAAGCTCCATAGTTGGGCTGGTTGTTAGATTTTGACTTCACCTACGCGGCGGAAACGGCGGCACAAGTCCAAAATACTTAGGAGGCTAGAGGCTAGGTTAGGTGGGATAGGTCTGATTTTTGTGCATCATCCATGCATTCAAACATTATCTTTGCAATCTTAAACATGTGTGCATTTTGACTAATAGAGTTTTAGTATATGAACTGTTTTTTATGCTTGTATGAGATCAATATTACACTTTTTGAGCGACCCTTTTCAAATACGCAGTAGCACTCTAGGGGCAACTCCAACGTGGATCCCCAAAACGGATGTCCGCGGACCCTTCTCGGCGTGTCTGTAGACAACGATAGGGGCGGATGCCACCCACCCAGGGTCACCAAATGCCCGGCCAAAGTCAGTCGAATCTGTAACAAAAGCGACCGAAATTCATGCAAAACATGCATTTTTTTTGGTTAAATTTTGATACTATATTCAAACAAAAGGACAAAAATTAACAAATATTCAACTAAATCGAAGAGCGGAGGCCAAAGTCCGCACCGCCGACGCCGCTGTCGTCCGAGCTGTCGGTGGCGAAGGCGTCCTTCTATTGGAGGCTCGCCAGACGTCATGGCATCCCTGCCCCGGCTGCCGCTTGGCCTCGTACACATGGTGCAGAGCCTTGGCCGCCTCAGCCTATGTCGATGGTCGGGAGCCGGCTACGGGCCGCATCGCCCGCCTTTGAGCCGTGGATTCGGACAACCCCGCTTTGAGGAGTTGGGCGCTTATTTGGCGCTGGGTGCGGAGTGGAGGTGTGACGACCCCGGCTTAATCGTGCACTAACCATACACGCAAATGCACACGATCAAGCCTAAGGACTCACTTGAAGATATCACAACACAACTCTAAAACATAAATAAAGTCATACAAGCTTTATATTACAAATCAGGGCCTCGATGACTCGAATACATAGCTCGATGGCATACAAGCGTCAGCGGAAGCATCAGATATCTGGGTACAGATATAAAAGATAAAACAAAATAAGCCTTTAAGAAGGCGGGGCAAAAGAAAACACTACGATCGAAAGGCGCATGCCTCCTGCCTGGGACCCTCCAAAACTACTCCTGGTCGTCGGACGGCTCCTCGTAGTAGTAATCGCCGGGAGGGTAGTAGTAGTAGCCGTCGGCGGGAACAGCGATCTCAGGGGCTCCGTCATCTGGATGCACCAAAAGGGATATGGGAAGAAAAAGAAAGCAAAGCAAACGTGAGTACTCATCCGAAGTACTCAGCAAGCAAGGATCTATAATACGTATGCAACATTATCAAAAAGAGGTTGTATATATGGACTAGGCTGCAGAAATGCCAGAATAGAGGGGAAAGTCTAGTCCTATCGAAGACTAGCATCTTCAACATCTTCAGTGGTCTTGCAGCATTAGAAGAGTGCAGATTAGCATAATGTAAAGTAGTAGTAGTGTCATCAACCTCGCCCAGAGATTCTTTCTCGACTCCCTGCGAGAAAGTAATCCCAAAGCCATACTATCCAGTTATCATCTCAAGCGTCAGGTTCTAGTTGTACCGATCGGGATACAACTCCGAGTGTCTGTTACCGTAGGACAGGCTATCGATAGATGTTTCCTTCCCTGTAGGGGTGCACCAACTTACCCACCACGCTCGCTTAACTTTGGCCGGACACACTTTACTGGGTCATGACCGGCCTCGGCCAAACGACACGCCGCAACCCGACCTAGGCTTAATAGAGAGGTCAGCACGCCGGACTAAACCTATGCTCCCAGGGGTCTTGGGCCATTTCCCCGGGAACTCCTGCGCGTTGCGTCAGGCGGCTAAAAGCAGACCTAGCCCCCTTAATACAAGCGCGGGCTTAACCAGTCCAATCCAGCGCGCGCCGCTCAGTCGCTGACGTTCATTAAGCTGACGAAAGCATACGACGCAGAACGCCCATACTATGCCCACGTGATGGTTAGTGCTATCAGGCCAGAGGCCCCTCGGATCAAATATCCAAACCGTTGGTGGATTAGGAGCGCGCGGAAATGAGCAGAGACTCACGATCGAATCGCCCCGTCTCGAGGACTTGCGGCAAGGGCTAAGAATGCCCGGCCACGCCTCGTAATTATCTCGTGGGCACCCTCCAGGTCAACCCGACTCCACATCTCTCGCAATTAAGCTCATGCGGGTACCCCTCAGGGCCGACCCGTCTTTAGTAACATGGTTCAGTGTAAAGTCATAGTAACCATAGTAACCGTGTGTCTAACACCAAGGGGAACCCTGAGGAATCACCCTCGATGGAATTCCACCTGATGTTATCGTCAAGGTGAACGAAGGAGGAATCACCCTCGAGGTCCACTCTTGAGGAGTTGCATGACATTGTCGTTACCGGGAATGTAGAAGGAGGAATCTCCCTCGATGACCATATCCGATGAACTAACCTACAAGGTTAACATCAGAAGTGCTGATGAGGTATCACCCTTGGCACTCGATAGTAACCCAGTAGTGTCGAGCAACTAAGGGGGAAGTGATGTGTGGTGCCGGGGCCTGGTCTTTGATCCCGTCGATCGGGTCTTCTGATAATCCAGCGGGGCAGCCGGGACAAGGTGGGGGTCTCTGATGGGTCTCTACCCAGACTATACCAAACAGTCTAGGATAATGTAGGGTAACGCAGCAGAAAACAAAAAATTTCCGACCTACGCACCAGCCCAGGACCACTATGGAGACTGCATACAATGTTTGATCATATTCGTTACCGACTCGTAGCGCAGCGGAAGTAGAGTCGATGATGATCGGCGGTGCAGATCCCCGCAGCTAGGATTTACAACCTCCCAACCGCGAGGATGTATACCCTCATCCGCCACCCGGACAGCCCTCCGGGAGGCGGTCGGACAGTCCCCCGGACGATGTCGCGGACAGCCCTTCGGGAGGACTCACAGAACTCGGACCGTCACTTGGACAGCCCTTCGGGAGGCACTCACGAACAGCCCCACGGGCACTAAGATCGAAACTACGACCTCTCTACAGAGTTGCACACATACGGTGTCATCTATCCGGCAGGGCTTCGCCGTCCAGAACTAGTTCCCACCGGAACCCAGACAGCCTTTCGGCACTATGAAACTATTCCGTGGGAGGGAGAGAGAATGCCAGATCATGCATGGCTTGTGTGAGAGAGTTGGAGTGGAGTTGGAGAGCACCTCTCCTCCTCCTTATATAGTGGTGGAAGGGGTGGATGGGGCTGAAATTTCAGCCCACTAAACATGGGGAAAACATGTTCCCACAAAACAAGGAGAACATGTTCCCACCAAACAAGGAAAAAACATGTTCCCTTGTCCATGGTGTTCCCCCATGGGGCCCCACCTTCCTCCCAACACTCTCCACCATTTGTGGGGGCTGCCCCCCACCATGGGGGGCCCCCCAACATCTTTGTCCAGCCACAAGGGGCTGCCCCCTCAAGGGGGGCGCCCCCAAAACAGCCCAAAAACAGCCCCCATGATCCGTGGGATCTTGTCCCCTCACGCTGGGACAAGATGTTTTCCGCGACTATTACTTCTGAAAAATTCCGAAAGGTCCCAGAACATTTCTGACACCCTCTAAAATTATCTAGACGCGCTCTGGAACATTTCCAGTATGGTGGTTTAATTTAAAACCATCTTTGTTTACCCGGTAAACAACTCCGGCAGCTCCAAAACTTTTTTTTTCGGTTTTATCTCCAAAAAAATTCCAGAAATTACCAGACCAATCTGGCAACCTCCAAAACATTCCCGGTGCTTGCCGAAACCTTTTTGGATCAATGGTTTTATCCGAAACAACTTTTCGGTTTTACCGAAACTTTTTCAGTGTTCTCTCTCCGGAACTCTTCCGTTGTCTCCGAAACTTTTCGGTGATTTTCTCTCAGATTTCCTGTCTAGAATTCAGCAGATAGATGACCCTTAGGCGTGTGACGCTATAGGTTCGGTGAAGTATAGACATGACCGGAACACCTTCCGATCAATGATCAGCATCGGAGCCGTGGACACCCATATTGATCCCTATACCCACACGAATGAATATTCGAGTGAACCTCCAGTTGCTGTGTGCTATTCCTGTTGCTTCGCGATATGTTACAAATACCCGAGGTAAGACATGTTGGCATTCCCGTGGATCAACAACTTGTCCACTATGCTAGTTACCTCGTTACCGGTATTGTTCTCTTTTCTCGTTACCGTGTTCCGGCATCCCCGTGATCAAATCACAAAGTGTCTGGCCAGACGATGATGGATACCGTAACACCGAGAGGGCCCAGAGATATCTCTCCATCGTCGGAGGAGCAAATCCCAATCTTGAGCTATCAAGTTACTTGACATACTTTTCCATGAACCCGTAAGCCGCCGTAATAGCCACCCATTTACGGATGACGTTTAACAAACCCCAAAGTTCATGAAGCAAGCATGAAGAAACTCGATACTCTCATGGTCTAAGGAATCATGCAAACGTTAACCGTCTCTGTGTTATTAATCATTAACTTGTGACGAATGTAACTCATAGCATAACATCAATCGGGTCGATTCAACACAAATGTTCTTCTAACATTGTGCCCTCAAAGTTGCTGGCATAGACATGCCCATGATCAGGAAAACAGGACCATCATGCAACACTTGAGCTAGTCTTAGAGGCTAGACTAGGAATACATTTTACCGTTTATTATTCCACACGTGCATATGAGTCTTCCTCCAAGCCTCGTTTTATTTGTAGACTCGAGAACCATAGCAGTTATAGCATGGAACATAAACCTAATTATGAATAGGGAGATAATCAATAACATTTATTATTGCCTCTAGGGCATATCTCCTACAGACTCCCACTTGCACTAGAGTCAATAATCTAGTTAATGCTAATGCACTTTACACCTGTGGCACACCGGTGTAAATATGCTTCGCTTTTGGTATAGCCTGATGTCCAACGGATCTGACAACTTCAGATCCGTGTGTATCTTTGCATATCCTTGCGTTTTCACGCTTTCACAAAATTCATATTTTGTGTGGACTTGGTTTTGTATGTATGTGAATCACAGGTCGAACCTGGATTCCTCAGACTGAGTTATGGAGCAACTACCTGCAGTAGTGTCCCATTGACAAAAGCCATCTTGGAACCATACTAAGTTCATGAATGAACTATATGATTCAACATCTTCTTTGTCGCTTTAAAAGCGGCAACATACTTTGCCTCTGTTATAGAATTCGCCACAGTAACTTGTTTGGAACAATTTCCAACTACCGTGCCACCATATTGTGTATTACACAAAACCCTCAATTTAAATTAAAAATCGCATGGAGAAATGATGAAGACTGTATCGATGTAACCTTTTACAACAAACTCTTCATGATTTCCACTTGCGAGAAAACATGTCATCAGTGCTACTATAGTACTCAATGACTCTATTTCACTGTTGTCCCATGATCAGTACTTTTGATCACTTTGGTATCTATACTCGCAACAACTTTGGACTATTGGACATATCTGGTTGTTTTACATACCATGGAATACATGATTAATCCAAACATGAAGGTGTGTGGAATCTCCATCATGTATTTTGCTCATCAGTGTTTTGGGACACCGAGTCTTGCAAAAACTCTTTCCATGTGATTTCGGCAAGAATCACTCCTTGACGTTTTTAATGCTAAAAGGTTTTAGCATTTTGTCAATATGTATCTTTGCTCAGCCCCATTAGGTAAATCTATCTCCATAGATCATCATGCCTAATATAAAGGCTATTTAGCCCAAGCACTTCATCAAAAAACTATTTTCAAATGAAGTCATAATTCGTGTCAAGAAATTTATTTCCAATTAACAATGTGTCAAGCACAAAAGGTTTTTAGAAATATTATTATGCTCCCACTTACTTTCTTGAATTACAAGCATCTTCGTTACCCATTGATGAAGTCAAAACCCTTTTTGACCATTTCATCAAAACACGAAGATTCCAACTCCATTTGGCTCTCTTCTGTCCATTGCTGGAACTCTGAAGTTTGCACACTCACTAGCATCCTCTGGAATGACAAAATACCTTGGAATTTAACACATGCAAGTCCTTGGTTTCATTTCCATCATATGAAAATCCTATTGTCATCCATGTTTCATATCTCATGACTGAAATATGTATTAATTACTAGTTCAACCCGAACCGACTTTAAGCATCGCTACGGTGAAACAACCTCATCGTAGTCAACTCCTTGAACTTGTATATTGCAACAAGTCGAGCTTTATGGATAAAACATTTTTATCCGTATCAGTTTTTAGTTCCATAAAATTCGTTAGACTCTAAGTCTTCCGAAAGGTGTATCATGATTTTAATCTTGAAACATTTATATGAAAACTATCTCGGATTGTATTGGCATTTAGCCAATTCCGGAGTCAGGGCCCATCAACGCTTCCTTGTGTATCATAGGTATACTGTTGTCTAACAACAATATCTCGTCTGCGCACCTGAGAGGTTTGCACGAGCCTTGCCTACGTGGTTCAGCTGCAAGTTCGACCGAAGTCCATACATTTTATTGTAGAGACTTCCGTATCAGTCGCAGTAGAAAACTCCGGAATCACTTCCAAGGTTCCTTTCCTTTGACCTGATGACAGAGATACTAGTTATCTCGTCGAGTTGCATTGTTCTGCCACTCACCTTTTTGAAAGAACCATTTTCTTCAAAAAGTATACCGTTCTTTGTGGCAAACCTATTTGCCTTGGTATAGTGAGGGAGGAATACCCAATTACTTGGGATAACCTACAAAGTAGCACTTGTCTGATTTGGAATAGGTTTGTAACCTTTTACACAAGCCCCATATTCCAAATGTTAAGAAAAGATATAACATGGTTGGGCGTACCATACCATGGCGTCATTTCAACAGACCTGATGGAGCTCTTTTTAGTGTAAAAGCCGCAGTCTCTAAAGCATCACTTTTAAAAGGGATAATGGCATATTTATTTATGTCATCTTTGATCTTACCATGTCATAAATGGTTCGATTACATCTTTACGGACTTTCCACTTGCAGTGGTGTTCCGGGAGGTGCAAGTTATGAAACCCCTTTCACAACTCATTAGACATTCGCTAAACTTGTAACTCAAATATTCCTTTCTGCAATCCAATTGTAGAAACATAATTTTCTTGTTACAATAACTTCTACTTCATTTTTGAAAACCTTTTGAATGAATTCAAAAGATCTAGACTTATGTCTCACCAAGAAAATATCCATATATCTTCTTGAGTCATTTCTGAAGATAGATAAATCCACTACTAACAACATTTATCAGACTACACACATCAAATATATGATCACCAATAAGTTTGTTGTCCATTCCTTATGGCCTGTGAATGGTATTTCAGTCACTTCACTTTTCGGAGAAAAGTTGCAAGTGTCAGATGATTCAAAATCAAACGACTTCAAAATCCATCATAATGGAATTTTCCATGCGGGTTTCTCCAATGTGACCGAATGCAGTGCCACACTTGTGTGGTATTCTTTTAGTCTTATGACATTTAGCGTCAGTGTTATGGATGTATCATATTACCATCAATATTCATAACATACGTCCCATCTTGGATGGAAGCATGGCCCTTCATGTTATTCATAATACTGAACAACAATTGTTGTTTTTATGAACAACTCTTTTGCAACAACATTATGCAATGGGCTAGAGTGTATGAAACTCTAAAATGAAATATAAAAGTAAATCCAGAGGTAATATATTATTATCATTATTCATAACATACATCTCATTCTCAATGAAAGTATGGCCCTTATGTTATTCATAACATCGAACATAAAAAGTTCTCTTATGAACAACCTTCTTGCAAGATACCTTATGCAATGGGCTAGAGTTTGTGAAACTCTAAATAAATTATGAAAATAAATACAGACGGTAATACACCGATGGAAGGTATAGTAACATTTACTATGTTCCTTGTGTATACCTAAACCTCGTTCCTGGCTAGTCTTTCATGCCATAGTAGTTCTTACATCGAGTTGCAATAGAATGCAATCGAGCGGGTATCTTTGTGATTGACTCACAATACCCAAGAATTAGTGATTAACATGTTTAACCATAATTCCCAAGAACTATATGTTTGACCAGCCTTCTATACATCAAAAACTTGTATGACATTCATACATGAGCTGGATATTCCAGTCTTCTTTCTTTTTGCCTTTATACTTCTAACAGTTTAACTTTCAGTATTTCTCCTACTCTCAGAAGAAGCACTCAACTTATGAGTGGCGTTAGCCCCGGACTTCCTAGGTGTGTAAGTCACACTAACACCCTTCGGACACTTCCTTTCTCTTTAAGTTGTTGTTTTATTCACCTTTCATCATATGACAGGCATTCTTCTGGATCCCTCTCTTATCAGTCTAATGCATAGTAAACTCCTTTACTAATAGTTTACAAACAAACATTGCTTTGGATATCTCATATCTTTTAGGCTTTGTCTGTCTCTGAAAAATGATTTTCAGATTCCATGAATATCACATAACTATCCAAACTTTTGAAGTTTGGGTCTCATGGAAACAAACATATTGCACTTGACTGAAACGGAATTCTAGCTTTTGGATCGAAGGACGAGAGTCACATGATCCATAGCTTTGTGGGAGAATACCGAAAGCATGCGATAGGACAAAGTCCTTCTCGGCACTCTTGAGGACAATCCTCACATTACGTTACCAACCGTAAAGTTTTAACCAGATATTTAATAGCTATTCAATTTTAATAGGGAAGGTGGAAACGCGAGCCATAATTCTACAACTATTATGCAAATAACACTTAGACAATGTCCATAATTAATTGCACTAAGAATTAAAAAAAGTTAATTCTACAGTGCGCTCCCACTCAAATCAATATCTCTCATAATTGATTGTGAGCGATTCAAGATCCGTATTTCAATTCAACGCCATTGATGGTGAGCATCACTGATGACGAAAATCTCAATCGGTAGGCAAACTTGCCAATCACATCTCTATGTGACTCTTGTTCATCTTTCGATGCGTGTTCCGAGCTCATGACTTTCATGCCTGAACGTCAAGACAACCAAGTGATCTTGCTGCGAGGTCTTAACTCACCAGCCTCACACATCCCTAATCGTTCGTACCCATGTTAGCATAGCGCACCCCGAAAAGTTAGGTGCCGTGACGGTGCTACACTTGGGAGAACACTAACTACTTGATATTTTTATGAGAGATCACCCTAATAAAAGCGACTACCGCGCAATCAAGAAGGGTGCATCATCAGGGATAAACATCTCAGGCAATTCATAATAGCATGATATGGTATAGCCCTTTCTGACGGAGAAGTCTTGTATTTCTTCGTCTTCGGCATTCGCATCGGTGTTCACCTTCGCGAAGATTGCCACCACCTTGTCGATGCACCAGATAATATTGCTATCTCTATAGCTAATAAAATAAGTGCATTACACAAGGTTGACACGCAGGTCTTTAAAGTGCAATCATATGGCTCCAGCCATCATGCCGAATCATGACACGCAGGTCATGTTAATTAATTTACATCATATAGTCATCTCATACATAATCAAATTATTATGAGCACTGCTATACCACATCATATGCACATGCAAACCCTCCTGCAAAACCAAGTTAGACGCCTCTAATCGGTCCAGCAAAAACTTGTTTTTCGTGGCTTCTAAGGTTTCGAAACAAACTGAAGCTACCAACGTCCATCATCAAGTATGATAATTCAAGTCGCTAGATTAACTTTCCAGGGTGTATGAAAACCGAGATAATAAAATCTCGAGCCCCATACTAAACTTCGTCATACGCATGACCCCCGTGCAGATCATATCTGCATTGCCCTTTCGTCTGCGAAATTTCATCTTTCTTTTTAACTACGGTGGAATTAAATGAATTGTTAGCACTTCGTTGATCAATCAGGATCGCGGATTGCCAGAACATTGAAACTCCACCATGCTGTTATCAAGATCAGAAATATGCAAATTCTAGGGAAGCAACAAGAACATCGGGTAACAGATTTCATCTGCTACCCGCACAAATAATTTTCAGCAATAGATCTCATCTACTACCTAATTATATTGTGCAACACCCATACATCTCCATGTATTCTAGATCGCAACCTGCATCTACGCATAGCACGGCTCATGATGCCATTGTAGGGTAACGCAGCAGAAAACAAAAAATTTCCGACCTACGCACCAGCCCAGGACCACTATGGAGACTGCATACAAGGTTTGATCATATTCGTTACCGACTCGTAGCGCAGCGGAAGTAGAGTCGATGACGATCGGCGGTGCAGATCCCCGCAGCTAGGATTTACAACCTCCCAACCGCGAGGATGTATACCCTCATCCGCCACCCGGACAGCCCTCCGGGAGGCGGTCGGACAGTCCCCCGGACGATGTCGCGGACAGCCCTTCGGGAGGACTCACAGAACTCGGACCGTCACTTGGACAGCCCTTCGGGAGGCACTCACGAACAGCCCCACGGGCACTAAGATCGAAACTACGACCTCTCTACAGAGTTGCACACATACGGTGTCATCTATCCGGCAGGGCTTCGCCGTCCAGAACTAGTTCCCACCAGATCCCAGACAGCCTTTCGGCACTACGAAACTATTTCGTGGGAGGGAGAGAGAATGCCAGATCATGCATGGCTTGTGTGAGAGAGTTGGAGTGGAGTTGGAGAGCACCTCTCCTCCTCCTTATATAGTGGTGGAAGGGGTGGATGGGGCTGAAATTTCAGCCCACTAAACATGGGGAAAACATGTTCCCACAAAACAAGGAGAACATGTTCCCACCAAACAAGGAAAAAACATGTTCCCTTGTCCATGGTGTTCCCCCATGGGGCCCCACCTTCCTCCCAACACTCTCCACCATTTGTGGGGGCTGCCCCCCACCATGGGGGGCCCCCCAACATCTTTGTCCAGCCACAAGGGGCTGCCCCCTCAAGGGGGGGCGCCCCCAAAACAGCCCAAAAACAGCCCCCATGATCCGTGGGATCTTGTCCCCTCACGCTGGGACAAGATGTTTTCCGCGACTATTACTTCTGAAAAATTCCGAAAGGTCCCAGAACATTTCTGACACCCTCTAAAATTATCTAGACGCGCTCTGGAACATTTCCAGTATGGTGGTTTAATTTAAAACCATCTTTGTTTACCCGGTAAACAACTCCGGCAGCTCCGAAACTTTTTTTTTTCGGTTTTATCTCCAAAAAAATTCCAGAAATTACCAGACCAATCTGGCAACCTCCAAAACATTCCCGGTGCTTGCCGAAACCTTTTTGGATCAATGGTTTTATCCGAAACAACTTTTCGGTTTTACCGAAACTTTTTTAGTGTTCTCTCTCCGGAACTCTTCCGTTGTCTCCGAAACTTTTCGGTGATTTTCTCTCAGATTTCCTGTCTAGAATTCAGCAGATAGATGACCCTTAAGCGTGTGACGCTATAGGTTCGGTGAAGTATAGACATGACCGGAACACCTTCCGATCAATGATCAGCATCGGAGCCGTGGACACCCATATTGATCCCTATACCCACACGAATGAATATTCGAGTGAACCTCCAGTTGCTGTGTGCTATTCCTGTTGCTTCGCGATATGTTACAAATACCCGAGGTAAGACATGTTGGCATTCCCGTGGATCAACAACTTGTCCACTATGCTAGTTACCTCGTTACCGGTATTGTTCTCTTTTCTCGTTACCGTGTTCCGGCATCCCCGTGATCAAATCACAAAGTGTCTGGCCAGACGATGATGGATACCGTAACACCGAGAGGGCCCAGAGATATCTCTCCATCGTCGGAGGAGCAAATCCCAATCTTGAGCTATCAAGTTACTTGACATACTTTTCCATGAACCCGTAAGCCGCCGTAATAGCCACCCATTTACGGATGACGTTTAACAAACCCCAAAGTTCATGAAGCAAGCATGAAGAAACTCGATACTCTCATGGTCTAAGGAATCATGCAAACGTTAACCGTCTCTGTGTTATTAATCATTAACTTGTGACGAATGTAACTCATAGCATAACATCAATCGGGTCGATTCAACACAAATGTTCTTCTAACATTGTGCCCTCAAAGTTGCTGGCATAGACATGCCCATGATCAGAAAAACAGGACCATCATGCAACACTTGAGCTAGTCTTAGAGGCTAGACTAGGAATACATTTTACCGTTTATTATTCCACACGTGCATATGAGTCTTCCTCCAAGCCTCGTTTTATTTGTAGACTCGAGAACCATAGCAGTTATAGCATGGAACATAAACCTAATTATGAATAGGGAGATAATCAATAACATTTATTTTTGCCTCTAGGGCATATCTCCTACAGATAAGCAGGTAGGTGACAACAGCAGGTTACAATAAACAGGCTATGCAGCAGAAATAGGATAACAGTAACAGCAGCAACTTCTAATGCAAGCATAAGAGAGAGAAGAATAGGCGATATCGGAATGCTCAAAAGGGGGGTGCTTGCCTGGTTGCTCTGCAGCAAAGGCAAGGTCATCAACGGTGTCGTCGGGCTCCTGAACTGCGTCGGTCTCGGGGACGACGTCGGTGTCGGGGTCTACCGAGAGAGAAGAGGGGGATGAAACAAATAAATACACAGCAAATATATGCAACACAGAGCATGCTATGCTAGGATGCAGTGCAGGGTTGCCTAAAAGTATGTCTAAGTCATTTTAGTTATTTTAGAATTAAAGTGGGATTTATTAACCGGTATGTATGCACTATTCATCTAACGGAACCGGGCTCAAAGTTACGGGTTCTCCTACGTAGGGGGTTCTGACATGGGAACAGACGACATGATCAGATTCGTCTCGTCGTTCTGAGCAACTTTCATGTATAAAGTTTTTCGATCCGAGCTATGGTTTAAAAGATAATATTTTCTAAAGTTTTATTGATTTTCTGGAATTATTTAGATTAACAAAATGGAATTATGACATCAGCATAGCGTCAGGGTGATGTCAGCAAGTCAACAGACTCGCTGATCAGTCAAACCTGACCTGTGGGTCCAGTGGGACCCACATGTCAGCCTCTGTTTCTTGACAATGTTTATTTTAAACTAAGAAGAGCTAATTAGGGGTGTGGGCCCCATATGTCAGTGGGTAATTAGGTTAAACTAATTAGTTTTATTTATTAAGTGTTTTAGTTAACCTAATATGCAGCGGGGCCCGCGTGTCATAGGCTGGGAGCTGCCCAGTCAGCATGTTGACTGGTCAAACCAGTCAACGGGGGCCCCTGGGCCCACAGGCAGTGTCACTGGGGGTGGCCCCAGGTCTGCCAGCGTGGCGGCAGTCGGCGGCTCGATGCCGGCGACCTCCAGACGCGGCGGAGGCTCGGACGCGCGCCGGGATTCGTCTACGGGCGGCCATTTGGCGCGCGCGATAGTGCGTTCGATCGAGCGGAGCAAGCCGCGTCGATTGGCGGTGGTGGCACGGCCGGAATCGGCCGGAGACGGCGACGGCTAGCGGCGGAGCGGGCGCCGGAGTTCGGGCAGTGATGGATTCGGAGCTAGGAGGCACGGGGAGGCACGTACGCGTGCTCGTTGGACTCGCACGAGCTCCAGGAGCTCGATGCTGGGCTCGGACGAGCACGACAGCGACTGTGGCCACGGCGGCAAAGTGCACAGCGGCGGCCAGAGCTCGGGTTCGACGGTGAGCTGGCTACGGCTCACAAGGGGGTTAACGGAAAGGAGCAGGAGTAGGAGGAGCTCACCGAGCGGCACGCACGTTGGCCCATGATGGATTAGGAGCAGCAGAACGGCGACGGAGTGGAAGGGGATCGCCGGCGTCCCGAGGAAGAAGATGACGCGGATCCGACGCTGTGCTGCCTCCTTGCTCGCGCTCGTGGACGGAGACGAGGTAGTCGACGATGGCGGAGCTGGTAGGCACGGTGGCGAGGCGAGGCGACGGTGGTGGCTACGCGGACGCAGCGGCGCAGCCACGGGGGCGCTCGGGCGACGATGAATCTGAGGGGGAGAGGGGAGGAGCCAGCGAGGGGAGAGGGGGAGAGTGACGGGGAGGCCAGGGGGGATGGATGAGGGGCTCTGCCTTATCCCCTCGTCGGCCGCGGCGTCGGCGTGTCGGCGCCGCACCGGCGCGCGCGCGTTCGACCATAGCGGCGGCGACACGCAGGTGAGAGAAGAGGGAGATCGGCCAGGTGGGCTGGATTCGGGGCACTGTGCTCTTAGGCCCAGTGCATAGTGCCTCTTTTCTTTTTATTTTCTGTTTTAAAATAAACAGCAGGCTTTTGCATTTTTCTGAACTATCAGATGAGTTTGCAAAAATGTGAAACGAGCTCACACCAGTGCATTGCAATATCCAACACTGCCACAAAAAGTTTGGGCATTTTTGGAAACCTTTTGAATTTATTCAAAAACGAATAGGGCATTTTAGGTGCTGTTTTGGCTCTGTTAAAATGTATAGACTCATTTAGAGTTGATGATGATATTATGTTCCTTAACAGCAAATAATTTTGAATTATTTGCTATAAGGTGAACATTTTTCCCTCAAGTTTTGAGCAACTTTATTTTGCACTTTGAATTTGAAGTGATTTTCAGAGAAGGATCTGATTTAAATCTTTAACTAATGTGACTAGGCTCTGCAAATGAGAGTGACTTGGCAATATTAGCAGAGTGTCACAGTGCTTATTACATAGGGGTGTTACAGGAGGTGTGTGCGTTGGTCCTATATAGACTGATCAACGGCACAAGCCTTCGCGAGCACAGGGTCATTGATGACCCAAAGCCAGCGGGATGTCCGACCTTGCGAACGACGAGCCAACACACCATGTTGCGCCACCTCGGAGGTCGTCGTCATTGTTGAGGACGAATCGCCGCCGCAATCGAGGTAGTAGGCAAGGAAGCCACGCATGTTAGCGGTCCTCAAGTAGGGCGCCTCGTCCTTTTTCACGTCGACCGAGCAACACTGGTTCGTTCTTGGACCGCCGACGGGGCGGGAACGGCTGCGCCACCTCCTTGTCGCGGTAGGGATGATGGCTCTTCCTGGGCGTGCGGCAAGGATGGCGTCTCCTCCTTGATGTGGTGTCCTAGGCCACGGTTGGGCGGGAGTGGCGACGCGGAAACTTTTATTTCTACTGGTGTTGGCAAAAACACGACGATTCCTTGGTATTGAATTTTATTTCTTTCGACTGTGAAACATGCAAGGTTTCCACATTGATACTAGGTCCTACTGACCTAGTTATTATGGGTTGGTTGTGATCCTTGGCCTGGAGTCGATCTAGCGTCGGTGCCGAACGGCGAGCAGTTGATGTGGCTCGACCGACTTGCGGGCGGTTGGATATGATGGGCGTAAATGGTCACGCAGAACCCGAGAAATCATCAATCAAATCGAATCAAAGAAGGAAGGAAGGAGGTTAACTTTTGTTATGAAATTTTTTTTTAGGGGAGCGAGGTACGTAATAGTTAGCAGAGGAGTAATTGGGTAGCTAGCCGGTGAGTCAATAAAAAGACAAAATTGGTCAAGAAAAAGGTAGCACACGTACCCAGAAGAAAGAAGAGTAATTGGGCATGCATGCATGCGTGCATTGGTTGGGGCCGTGCACGCGTGGAACGAGGCGTTTAATTTGCAGTTGTTTCCCCTCGTAAAAAAGAAAAAAAAAAGAGTAGACTGATGAAAAAAACAAGGAAACTTTAATGCCAGCGAACCTTGCGCGTGCACGCATGGCCTCAGTTGCTATGCCTTCTCTTCTCTCTCTTCTCTCTCTCTAAAAAAAAAGAAAAGAAACGAAATGGCTTCTCCGTGCATGAGTCAACGACGTGACGAGCGGTGAAACAAGTAGACGTACAGCCGGGACCCTTCCCCCTTCTCCTCGCGTCGCTCCACGGCGACTCGGGGGCTCCAAACCCTAGCCCCGCCGCCGCCTCCCTCCCTCCCCTCCCCCTCGCCGCCGCCTGAGGCTGCCGCCGGGCAAGCCCGGGGCGCCGCCAAGGAAGGTGGCGGCGGGGCCTTCGCTGCTCTGCATCTGCTGCAGGGGGCTGCGTGCTCCGGGGCGGCGGCCCTGGTCGGAGTGGCGTCACCGGCCTTCGGCAGGCGGTGGCGCGGGCGTGGACCGGCGACCTCGGCCGTGTGGACGGCGGGCGAACTGGAGGACGTGTGCCAGGGCGTGCCGGCAACCTTGGCTGTTTGCGGCGCCAGATCTGGCCGCCCCTGCATCCTCTGTCTCTGGATGAGCCATGCCACGGCTGGATCCGGTTTGCTTCGTCGTGGGGCGCCGGTTCTCGTGTCGTTGGGGAGTGGTTGGCGGGGACGTGAAGACCGGGAGAAATCCCAGGCCGGCCTTGCTGGTCTCGACGGCGGCGACGCCCGAGGGCGCCGCTCCCCTCCTTGGAGGCGCCGCCAGGGTATGTTCCTCTGCCCCCTCCCCCTCCTTGCCTCCTGGGAGAAATCCTCAACGATGTTGGGCGGCGGCGGCGCCCTTGGCTTCGCGCCCTTCCTGAAGGCGCCGTTTTTGAGAGCTAGGTGGGCGTGGGGTTTCTCGGAGATATGTTTCGTGTGCAGCGGCGGCGGTAGCTGACCTCCCACGACGACGGCGACTTCCTAAGTGACTATTTCGGAAGCTCTCCGGTCTAGGAATTTTCATCTAGACGAGAATTTTTTCGATAAAGGACATTTCATTGAATTGATATATCGAGGTGATACAATCGCATCGAAAGAATGCCGGCCTCTGCATAGCTCGATGCACACAGCCAATAAGTCCAACCATCCCAAAAATAAAAATCATTTTACAGCTTAAAAATAAATAAATCTGTCTAGCCTATGATGTGGCAGATCCTAACCGGAGATCACACTGCCATCCATGGGGGTAGAAAACCTCCCTGGCCGTACGCTCCAGCCGCGTAGACACCATCATAAATAGGTCCCTGTCCTCCGGCCTCTGCAGGATAGACCAAGTACGGAGCCATCGCGTAAATACATGAATAACCTGCATAGGAGATGAAACACATTTTTTTATTAAAAACCACATCATTCCTGGTAAGCCACAATGCCCAGCATAAGGCAGCCCCCCCCCCCCCCCCCCACCCAATAATAGTGCGAAAAGTGTTTATCCTACCCCTCAAACCAGTGCCGAACATGTTACGTGCACTACTGCGGGGGTGGGGGGGGGGTTATAAATTTGAAGCTACTTGAACTATGGCCCAAACCGACCGAGCGAACTTACACTCAAAAAATAAGTGTTTAATAGACAGGTCATGTTGGCAAAAGACACATGTCTTGGTACCTTGCCAGTTGCGTCGTGCCAGATTATCTCTAGTTAAGATGACCCCTCTGTTTAGGAACCAGAGGAATACCTTCACTCTTAGAGGGATTTTCTAGACGAGAATTAGCGAATCCATTTTCTAAATGTTAGGTTACCTTATAGTTTGGGTCTAACTATTTTATTTAATTTTTGCGTGCGAAAATTCCAAAAGAAATATTTGGGTCTAAGTCTCAAGATTTTTAATTTCGGAAACAAAATAATTTCGGATTTTGAGATTTCAAATTTAACTTAATTTTAATGAATTCTTACATAATTTAAATTTATTTTGAAATCAGTTTGAATCTGCCTCGAAATTTTGGGGTTAATAGTATTTCGGACCCCACTGAAATTCTTAACCATGGGTGTAACTATGATGCCATAAAAGATATAGCATTTTTGTTGCTAGATTAATCAGTAGTCAAAGAGAGACTCAAAATGTGATATGGCTGCGTCTAATAAAAAGAAGAGAGTACATGATATCGTTCTTTTAAACTACTGTTACTAGATGATACCAGACATATTGTTGCCAAAATGTTCTGCAATATATTTGAATGAGAATTGACTGTCTGGAACATGAATATCTGGGGTAATAATATGAGAAATAAAACTGAATATACATGTGATTTACTATATTTGATTATTGTGCAATATAAATATCATAACAGAGGCAGGGGGTTATCCCTCTTTTCAAAAAAATATCATTACACAGGAAATTATCATGCATTCGCATGATAAGGTGTTTTTTTTTCTTATGCACGGTTGCATATTGAGGTGCGCATTTTTTCATACATGTTGAATGTTGACAGAAATAGGTTAATTGAGGCTAGCTATTTATTAGATATAAAATATTTATATGTATTAACAAGGCGGAGTTATTGGTTTGAAAAGACTAAAATTGCAGAGTGATTGCAGTCATCAATTGTAAATGCTAGCTCGGGCAAATTGCATCTTACTCTGCTAGATTTAGACACCAGCGCAACCTGTGCTACTCTCCTACACGTAAGTTCATCACCTCCGCTGCGAGTATTTTGTTAGTGCAATTCTAACATAGTTGACATATTGATAGCCTTCATAATGCATATGAAGCGCACTCCAAAAGACAACTCCGAGACTTCAAATATGGAGAGGCTGAAAGACCAGATATGAAGAATGCTCCATAAATTATGGCGAGTATTAACTCCGTCCCAAAAAGCTTGTCTTGAATTTATCTAGATACGGATGTATCTAGCATTAAAATGTGTCTAGATAGATCCATATTTAGACAAATCTAAGACAAGTTTTTTGGGACGGAGGTAGTATGACGACTCTGCTATAGTGTATTTTTAGGTAAAATTATCATAATACCTATTTTGTCATGACAATCGGACCGATATGGCTGCTCTGACAGGCTTCTAGACTGTTTAGCATGCTGTTGAGTAACGAAACAAACCTCAATCAGGAAAACATGCCAAACTACAATAATCTTAGAAGGGCGACGTGGGCGGGCGTACGGCGGCGGGCGGGTATGTAGGGTAACGCAGCAGAAAACAAAAAATTTCCGACCTACGCACCAGCCCAGGACCACTATGGAGACTGCAAACAAGGTTTGATCATTTTCGTTACCGACTCGTAGCGCAGCGGAAGTAGAGTCGATGACGATCGGCGGTGCAGATCCCCCCAGCTAGGATTTACAACCTCCCAACCGCGAGGATGTATACCCTCGTCTTCCCTTCGGACAGCCCTCCGGGAGGCGGTCGAACAGTCCCCCGGACGGTGTCGCGGACAGCCCTTCGGGAGGACCTTCGAAACTCGAACGGTCACTCGGACAGCCCTTCGGGAGGACTCACAGAACTTGGACCGTCACTTGGACAGCCCTTCGGGAGGCACTCTCGAACAGCCCCTCGGGCACTAAGATCGAAACTACGACCTCTCTACAGAGTTGCACACATACGGTGTCATCTATCCGGCAGGGCTTCGCCGTCCAGAACTAGTTCCCACCGGAACCCAGACAGCCTTTCGGCTCTACGAAACTCTTTTCGTGGGAGGAAGAGAGAAGCCAGATCATTGCAATGGCATGTATGTGAGAAGGGATGAGTGTGGAGGGCTGCCCCTCCACCTCTATTTATAGGATAGCCAAGGGGTAAAGATGTCATACAAAAAAACCCCAAAGTACCCCCACTTTATGCCTTTCCACAAAAGAATAAAGATAAAAGGGGTGCCATGTGGAGCTCCAAGGAGCTCCACCATGCTTGGCCGGCCACACCCTTGGGGGACCCCCCAAGGGGGCTTCCTTAGTGCCTAAGGCATTCTAGAAGCCTTTTGGGAAATTCCCAAAAGGTGCTTTCCATAAAATTCCCAAAAAGCACTTTCACTATTCACGACGACATTTTTCAGCGTCCGTTCGAACTGAAAATATTTATGTGGGCTTAGAACATTTCCTGTACCCACTAAAATAATTTTCAATGCGTTCTGGAACAATTCCAGTTTAGTGATTTCATCTGCGAAAAGCATCTGAAGCGGTTCCGGCAGCCCCGGAACATTTCCGGTTTTTCTTCCAGAAAATTCCCAGAAGTTTCCAGAATGATTCTGGTATCCTCCAAGAATTATCAGGCATGTGCCGAAACCATTTTGACTTAATGGTATCCCCTGAAACAACTTTTCAGTTTCACCGGAACTCATCCGGTGACCTCTCTCTGCGGAACTTTTCCGCTGTCCGAAACTTTTCGGTGTCCGAAACTTTTTCGGTGATTTTCTCTCAGACTCCCTGTCTAGTATTCAGCAGATAGATGACCCTTAAGCGTGTGACCCTATAGGTTCGGTGAAGTATAGACATGACACGGAACCCCTTCCGATCAATGATCAACATCGGAGCCGTGGACACCCATATTGACCCCTATACCCACACGAATGAATATTCGAGTGAACCTCCAGTTGCCGTGTGCTATTCCTGTTGCTTCGCAATATGTTACAAATACCCGAGGTGAGACATGTTGGCATTCCCGTGAATCAACAACTTGTCCACTATGCTAGTTACCTCGTTACCGGTATTGTTCTCTTTTCTCGTTACCGTGTTCCGGCATCCCCGTGATCAAATCACAAAGTGTCTGGCCAGACGATGATGGATACCGTAACACCGAGAGGGCCCAGAGATATCTCTCCATCGCCGGAGGAGCAAATCCCAATCTTGAGCTATCAAGTTACTTGACATACTTTCCCATGAACCCGTAAGCCGCCGTAATAGCCATCCATTTACGGATGACGTTTAACAAACTCCAAAGTTCATGAATCAAGCATGAAGAAACTCGATACTCTCATGGTCTGAGGAATCATGCAAACATTAACCATCTCTGTGTTATTAACCATTAACTCATGACGAATGTATCTCATAGCATAACATCAATTCGGGTCGATTCAACACAAATGTCCTTCCTGACATTGTGCCCTCAAAGTTGCTGGCATAGACATGCCCATGATTGGAAAAACATAATCATCATGCAACACTTGAGCTAGTCTTAGAGGCACGACTACGAATACATTTTACCGTTTATTATACCACACGTGCACATGGGTTTTCCCCAGAGCCTTTATGGATATACGGGCTCGGGAACCATAGCAGTTATAGCATGGAACATAAACCTAATTATGAACACGGAGATAAATAATAACATTTATTATTGCCTCTAGGGCATATCTCCTACAGATCGAAACAACGACCTCTCTACAGAGTTGCACACATACGGTGTCATCTATCCGGCAGGGCTTCGCCGTCCAGAACTAGTTCCTGCCGGAACCCAAACAGCCTTTCGGCTCTACGAAACTCTTTTCGTGGGAGGGAGAGAGAAGCCAGATAACATCTTGGCATGTGTATGAGAGCAAGGGATGGGGAAATGGCTGCCAAGATCACTCCTATATATAGGCTAGCCAAGGGGTAAAATTGTCACACAAAAACCCCAAAGTGCCCTTGGAATATCCCTTTCCAAAAGGGAATATGCCCTATGGGAGTGCCATGTGGAGCACCATGGTGCTCCACCTCCTTGGCCGGCCACCCTTGGGGGGGGACCCCCCCCCATGAGGTGCCATGCCCTCCTTCCCCTTCTAGAAGGCCCTTTTTGGAATTTCCAAAAAGGTGCTTTCCATAAAATTCCCAAAAAGCACTTTCACTATTCACGACGACATTTTTCAGCGTCCGTTCGAACTGAAAATATTTATGTGGGCTTAGAACATTTCCAGTACCCACTAAAATAATTTTCAATGCGTTCTGGAACAATTCCAGTTTAGTGATTTCATCTGCGAAAAGCATCTGAAGCGGTTCCGGCAGCCCCGGAACATTTCCGGTTTTTCTTCCAGAAAATTCCCAGAAGTTTCCAGAATGATTCTGGTATCCTCCAGGAATTATCAGGCATGTGCCGAAACCATTTTGACTTAATGGTATCCCCTGAAACAACTTTTCAGTTTCACCGGAACTCATCCGGTGACCTCTCTCTGCGGAACTTTTCCGCTGTCCGAAACTTTTCGGTGTCCGAAACTTTTTCGGTGATTTTCTCTCAGACTCCCTGTCTAGTATTCAGCAGATAGATGACCCTTAAGCGTGTGACCCTATAGGTTCGATGAAGTATAGACATGACCTGGAACCCCTTCCGATCAATGATCAACATCGGAGCCGTGGACACCCATATTGACCCCTATACCCACACGAATGAATATTCGAGTGAACCTCCAGTTGCCGTGTGCTATTCCTGTTGCTTCGCGATATGTTACAAATACCCGAGGTGAGACATGTTGGCATTCCCGTGGATCAACAACTTGTCCACTATGCTAGTTACCTCGTTACCGGTATTGTTCTCTTTTCTCGTTACTGTGTTCCGGCATCCCTATGATCAAATCACCCTGTGTCTGGCCAGACGATGATGGATACCGTAACACCGAGAGGGCCCAGAGATATCTCTCCATCGTCGGAGGAGCAAATCCCAATCTTGAGCTATCAAGTTACTTGACATACTTTCCCATGAACCCGTAAGCCGCCGTAATAGCCATCCAGTTACGGATGACGTTTAACAAACCCCAAAGTTCATGAATCAAGCATGAAGAAACTCGATACTCTCATGGTCTGAGGAATTATGCAAACATTAACCATCTCTGTGTTATTAACCATTAACTTGTGACGAATGAATCTCATAGCATAACATCAAACGGGTCGATTCAACACAAATGTTCTTATAACATTGTGCCCTCAAAGTTGCTGGCATAGACATGCCCATGATCAGGAAAACAGAACCATCATGCAACACTTGAGCCAGTCATAGAGGCTTGACTAGGAATACATTTTACCGTTTATTATCCCACACGTGCACATGAGTTTCCCTCCAAGCCTCGTTTTATTTGTAGACTCGAGAATCATTGCAGTTATAGCATGGAACATAAACCTAATTATGAACAAGGAGATAATCAATAACATTTATTATAGCACGGAGGTAGTATGACGACTCTGCTATAGTGTATTTTTAGGTAAAATTATCATAATACCTATTTTGTCATGACAATCGGACCGATATGGCTGCTCTGACAGGCTTCTAGACTGTTTAGCATGCTGTTGAGTAACGAAACAAACCTCAATCAGGAAAACATGCCAAACTACAATAATCTTAGAAGGGCGACGTGGGCGGGCGTACGGCGGCGGGCGGGTATGCCATGCTGAACACAATAAATAATTTTTAAGGTTGAGGAAGGGTGGCCGAACACTAGTAGAAAACATGGCTTTGGTCCAGGCCTAAAAAGCCCATTAATCCCGGTTCACTCACGAACCGGGACCAATGGGTGCATCAGTCCTGGTTCATGAGGCCAGGGCGCCGGCCGGGCCTCGGGGGCCATTGGTGCCGGTTCGTGAGACCCCTTTGGTCCCGGTTCCAGACACGAACCGGGACCAATGGGCCTCGCTTCTGGCCCACAACCATTGGTCCCGGTTGGTGGCTGGAACCGGGACCAAATATGGTCCTTTAGTCCCGGTTCTAGCCATCAACCGAGACTAAAGAGTGGCCTATATGTACCCCCTCCCCTGCCCGCGAGCAGAGCCACTGCTCTGTTTTTTGGCCGGCCGTGGGAGAGCTTTGTGGTGCTCTAGCTCACCTCCTATGCACATGAGGTGTTCGATGAAATGCCCGAGCCACACTTAAGCTTTCTCCTCTCGAAACTCCTTGTCCAAGCTCCATTTTCCTCAAGATTTGTCTAGGTTTGGCGGTCCGTCCTGTCCCGTCCCCGTCCTCACCACCGTCGATCGCCCGCGCCGATGTCCTCGCCGGCACCACGGTGGTGAGCCTCTTGTTCTTATCTTCTTTCTAAAAGAAAAAAGTTCTTACTTGTATGATTTAGATAGATACTTGTATAATTTTCTTACTTTTATTATTGTTTGTTATTATATAGTGCGATGGTTTTGGTATCCTCCTTCATCGGCCCTCGTCCTGTCTATGATTCGGATATGGTATATATTATCTTTTATAACTATCTGGTTCATTTAGTGTTTATGACAATTATGCCGACCAACGTGACATAGATGTTTTTATGTAGGAGGTATGTGAACCGGAAATTCCAACCGACATATTGTCGAGAGGTTAAATTTAGTTGAAGAAGAAAACTATTACTTGAAGAAAAAATTGAAAAGAATTGAGGAGGAGAAGATGAGATTGGAGTTGCATGTTGCGGATGTCGTCCATGATCACAAGATCAAGATGGATGAAATGCGCTTGAAGATTAGAAAGATTAAAATATGACATTCATACTGAGGCTTGGTATCATTATGCCGTTGGATCAATTGTTACCTTAGTTGCGATTATGATCGCATTTGTTGTTGCATTGAAATGTTTTACATAGTTTCAATGTATGGTTTAATTAGATGCTCTGGAGAGCTATGTGTTGTTCAATGAGAACTATGTATGTACTTTGGTTTTAATGTGATGATGAACTTATATTAATTTGGTCACTTCTCTATTCATGATGTTCTGTAATGGTTTTTGACACACTTAATTATATATAATGCACGCAGATGAACCGGCAATGGATGTACGGTGACAGACGCACCTCCGAGTACATTAAGGGCGTGTATAATTTTCTTGAAGTGGCTGAGGCAAACAAGCATAATGGTTTTATGTGTTGTCCATACCCTATATGTGGGAATACGAGGTCTTACTCTGACCGGAAAATCCTTCACACCCACCTGCTTATGAAGGGTTTCATGCCACACTATAATGTTTGGACCAAGCACGGAGAAAGAGGGGTTATGATGGAAGACAACGAAGAAGAAGAGGATGATGACAACTATGTGCCCCCTGAATACGGTGATGCTGGTGATGCTGCAACCGGGGAAGCTGCTGAAGATTAAGAGGAACCAGACGATGTGCCCGATGATGAGATCTTCGCTGGGTCATTGTTGATGCAAAGAGACAATGCGAAAGTGAAAAGGAGAAGTTGAAGTTCGATCGCATGTTAGAGGATCACAAAAAAGGGTTGTACCCCAATTGCGAAGATGGCAACACAAAGCTCGGTACCACACTGGAATTGCTGCAGTGGAAGGCAGACAATGGTGTATCTAACAACGGATTTGAGAAGCTACTGAAAATATTGAAGAAGAAGCTTCCAAAGGATAACGAATTGCCCGACAGTACGTACGGAGCAAAGAAGGTTCTATGCCCTCTAGGATTGGTGGTGCAGAAGATACATGCATGCCCTAATGACTGCATCCTCTACCGCGGTGCGTACGAGGATTTGAACGCATGCCCGGTATGCGGTGCATTGCGGTATAAGATCAGACGAGATGACCCTGGTGATGTTGAGGACGAGCGGCCCAGGAAGAGGGTTCCTGCCAAGGTGATATGGTATGCTCCTATAATACCACGGTTGAAACGTCTGTTCAGAAATAAAGAGCATGCCAAGTTGATGCGATGGCACAAAGAGGACCGTAAGAAAGACGGGAAGTTGAGAGCACCCGCTGACGGGTCACAGTGGAGAAAAATCGAGAGAAAGTGGGGGAATTTGCAGGTGACGCAAGGAACGTATGGTTTGGTTTAAGCACGGATGGCATTAATCCTTTTGAGGAGCAGAACAGCAATCATAGCACCTGGCCCGTGACTCTATGTATCTATAACCTTCCTCCTTGGCTGTGCATGAAGCGAAAGTTCATTATGATACCAGTTCTCATCCAAGGCCCTAAGCAACCCGGCAACGACATTGATGTGTACCTAAGGCCATTAGTTGAAGAACTTTTACAACTGTGGAATGGAAAAGGTGTACGTGTGTGGGATGAGCAAGACCAGCAGGAATTTGACCTACATGCGTTGCTGTTTGTAACCATCAATGATTGGCCTGCTCTCAGTAACCTTTTAGGACAGACAAACAAGGGATACCACGCATGCACGCACTGTTTAGATGACACCGAAAGTATATATTTGGACAAATGCAGGAAGAATGTGTACCTGGGGCATCGTCGATTTCTTCCGACCAACCATCAATGTCGAAAGAAAGACAAGCATTTCAAAGGCGAGGCAGATCACCCGAAGAAGCCCGCCGTCTGTACCGGTGATCACATACTTGCTATGGTCAATGATTTATAAGTAATCTTTGGAAAGGGTCCCGGCGGACTATCTGTTCTGAATGACGCTGAGGGACGCGCACCCATGTGGAAGAAGAAATCTATATTTTGGGACCTACCCTATTGGAAAGACCTAGAGGTCCGCTCTACAATCGACGTGATGCACGTGACGAAGAATCTTTGCGTGAACTGTAGGAGATATGCCCTAGAGGCAATAATAAATGTTATTGATTATCTCCCTGTTCATAATTAGGTTTATGTTCCATGCTATAACTGCAATGATTCTCGAGTCTACAAATAAAACGAGGCTTGGAGGGAAACTCATGTGCACGTGTGGGATAATAAACGGTAAAATGTATTCCTAGTCAAGCCTCTATGACTGGCTCAAGTATTGCATGATGATCCTGTTTTCCTGATCATGGGCATGACTATGCCGGCAATTTTGAGGGCACAATTGTTAGCAGAACATTTGTGTTGAATCGACCCAAATTGATGTTATGCTATGAGATTCTTTCGTCACAAGTTAATGGTTAATAACACAGAGATGGTTAACGTTTGCATAATTCCTCAGACCATGAGAGTATCGAGTTTCTTCATGCTTGATTCATGAACTTTGGGGTTTGTTAAACGTCATCCGTAACTGGATGGCTATTACGGCGGCTTACGGGTTCATGGGAAAGTATGTCAAGTAACTTGATAGCTCAAGATTGGGATTTGCTCCTCCGACGATGGAGAGATATCTCTGGGCCCTCTCGGTGTTACGGTATCCATCATCGTCTGGCTAGACACAGGGTGATTTGATCACAGGGATGCCGGAACACAGTAACGAGAAAAGAGAACAATACCGGTAATGAGGTAACTAGCATAGTGGACAAGTTGTTGATCCACGGGAATGCCAACATGTCTCACCTCGGGTATTTGTAACATATCGCGAAGCAATAGGAATAGCACACGGCAACTGGAGGTTCACTCGAATATTCATTCGTGTGGGTATAGGGGTCAATATGGGTGTCCACGGCTCCGATGTTGATCATTGATCGGAAGGGGTTCCGTGTCATGTCTATACTTCACCGAACCTATAGGGTCACACGCTTAAGGGTCATCTATCTGCTGAATACTAGACAGGGAGTCTGAGAGAAAATCATCGAAAAAGTTTCGGACACCGAAAAAGTTTCGGACAGCGGAAAAGTTCCGCAGAGAGAGGTCACCGAATGAGTTCCGGTGAAACTGAAAAGTTGTTTCAGAGGATACCATAAAGTCAAATTGGTTTCGGCACATGCCCGATAATTCTTGGAGGGTGCCAGAATCATTCTGGAAACTTTTGGGAATTTTCTGGAAGAAAAAACGGAAATGTTCCGGAGCTGCCGGAACCACTTCAGATGCTTTTCGCAGATGAAAATCACTAATCTGGAATTGTTCCAGAACGCGTTGAAAATTATTTTAGTGGGTACTGGAAATGTTCTAAGCCCACATAAATATTTTCAGTTCGAACGGACGCTGAAAAATGTCGTCGTGAATAGTGAAAGTGCTTTTTGGGTGGCTTCTTGGAGAAGCCACCTTGAGGGTCCTTTGGTATTTTTCCCCTTGGCTTCTTGGAGAAGCCACCCTTGAGCTTGGCCTATAAATAGGGGTGGAGGGGGCTGCCTAAAGACACACTCCTTCTCACATACAAGTGCCATTGCAATGATCTGGCTTCTCTCTCCCTCCCCGCGAAATAGTTTCGTAGAGCCGAAAGGCTGTCTGGGTTCCGGTGGGAACTAGTTCTGGACGGCGAAGCCCTGCCGGATAGATGACACCGTATGTGTGCAACTCTGTAGAGAGGTCGTAGTTTCGATCTTAGTGCCCGAGGGGCTGTTCGAGAGTGCCTCCCGAAGGGCTGTCCAAGTGACGGTCCGAGTTCTGTGAGTCCTCTCGAAGGGCTGTCCGAGTGACCGTTCGAGTTTCGAAGGTCCTCCCGAAGGGCTGTCCGCGACATCGTCCGGGGGACTGTTCGACCACCTCTCGGAGGGCTGTCCGAAGGGAAGACGAGGGTATACATCCTCGTGGTTGGGAGGTTGTAAATCCTAGCTGCGGGGATCTGCATCGCCGATCGTCATCGACTCTGCTTCCGCTGCGCTACGAGTCGGTAACGAATATGATCAAACCTTGTATGCAGTCTCCATAGTGGTCCTGGGTTGGTGCGTAGGTCGGAAAATTTTTGTTTTCTGCTGCGTTTCCCTACAGTGGCATCATGAGCCGTGCTATGCGTAGATGCAGGTTGCGATCTAGAATACATGGAGATGTATGGGTGTTGCACAATATAATTAGGTAGTAGATGAGTTCTATTACTAAAAATTATTTGTGCGGGTAGCAGATGAAATCTGTTACCCGATATTCTTGTTGCTTCCCTGGAATTTGCATATTTCTGATCTTGATAACAGCATGGTGGAGTTTCAATGTTCTGGCAATCCGCGATCCTGATTGATCAACGAAGTGCTAACAGTTCATTGAATTCCATCGTAGTTAAAAAGAAAGATGAAATTTCGCAGACGAAAGGGCAATGTAGATATGATCTGCACGGGGGTCATGCGTATGACGAAGTTCAGTATGGGGCTCGAGATTTTATTATCTCGTGTCTCATACACCCCGCGATGTTAATCTAGCGACTTGATTTATCATACTTGATGATGGACGTTGGTAGCTTCGGTTTGTTTCGAAACCTTAGAAGCCACGTAAAACAAGTTTTTGCTGAACCGATTAGAGGCGTCTAACTTGGTTTTGCAGGAGGGTTTGCATGTGCATGTGATGTGGTATAGCAGTGCTCATAATAATTTGATTATGTATGAGATGACTATATAATGTAAATTGATTAACATGACCTGCGTGTCATGATTCGGCATGATGGCTGGAGCCATATGATTGTCACTTTATTGACTTGTGTGTCAACCTTAAGTAATGCATTATTTTATTAGCTATAGAGATAGCAATATTATCTGGTGCATCGACAAGGTGGTGGCAATCTTCGCGAAGGTGAACACCGACGAGAATGCCAAAGACGAAGAAATACAAGACTTCTCCGTCAGAAAGGGCTATACCATATCATGCTATTATGAATTGCCTGAGATGTTTATCCCTTATGATGCACCCTTCTTGATTGCGCGGTAGTCGCTTTTATTAGGGTGATCTCTCACAAAAATATCAAGTAGTTAGTGTTCTCCCAAGTGTAGCACCGTCACGGCACCTAACTTTTCGGGGCATCGCAGGATCTCCCTGGGTGCGAACGATTAGGGATGTGTGAGGCGGGTGAGTTGAGACCTCGCAGCAAGATCACTTGGTTGTCTTGATGTTCTGGAAGGATCTCCCTGAGCTCGGAACACGCCCATCGAAAGATGAACAAGAGTCACATAGAGATGTGATCGGCAAGTTTGCCTACCGATTGAAGTTCGCGCCATCAGTGTTCATCTCGTTCAATGGCGTTGAATGGAAATGCGGGTCTTGAATCACTCGCAATCAATTATGAGAGATATTGATTTGAGTGGGAGCGCACTGTAGAATTAATTCTTTTAATTCTCAGTGCAATTAATTTTGAACATTGTCTAAGTGTGATTTGCTTAATAGTTGTAGAATAATGGCTCGCGTTTCCACCTTCCCTGTTAAAATTGAATAGCTGTTAAATATCTGGTTAATACTTTACGGTTGGTAACGTAATGTGAGGATTGTCCTCAAGAGTGCCAAGAAGGACTTTGTCCTATCGCATACTTTCAGTATTCTCTCTCTTATGCTATGGATCATGTGACTCTCGTCCTTCGATCCAAAAGCTAGAATTCCGTTTCAGTCAAGTGCAATATGTTTGCTTCCATGAGACCCGAACTTCGAAAGTTTGGATAGTTATGTGATATTCATGGAATCTGAAAATCATTTTCAGAGACAGACAAAGGCTAAAAGATATGAGATATCCAAAGCAATGTTTGTTTGCAAACTATTAGTAAAAGAGTTTACTATGCATTAGACTGATAAGAGAGGGATCCAGAAGAACGCATGTCATATGATGAAAGGTGAATAAAACAACAACTTAAAGAGAAAGGAAGTGTCCGAAGGGTGTTAGTGAAACTTTCGCGCCTAGGAAGTCCGGGGCTAACGCCACTCTTAAGTTGGGTGCTTCTTCTGAAAGTAGGAGAAATACTAAAAGTTAAACTGTTAGAAGTATAATGGCAGAAAGAAAGAAGACTGGAATATCCAGCTCATGTATGAATGTCATACAAGTTTTTGATGTATAGAAGGCTAGTCAAAGATATAGTTCTTGGGAATTATGATTAATTTGTTAATCACTGATTCTTGGGTATTGTGAGTTAATCATAGAGATACCCGCTCGTTTGCATTCTGTTGCAACTCGATGTAAGAACTACTATGGCCTGAAAGACTAGCCAGGAATGAGGTTTAGGTATACACAGGGAACATAGTAAATGTTACTATACCTTCCATCGGTGTATTACCGTCTGTATTTATTTTCATAATTCATTTAGAGTTTTACAAACTCTAGCCTTTGCATAAAGTAATCTTGCAAGAAGGTTGTTCATAAGAGAACTTTTTATGTTCGATGTTATGAATAACATAAGGGCCATACTTTCATTGAGAATGAGATGCATGTTATGAATAATAATAATAATATATTACCTCTGGATTTACTTTCATAATTCATTTTAGAGTTTTACACACTCTAGCCCATTGCACAATGTTTGTTGCAAAAGAGTTGTTCATAAAAGAACAATTGTTGTTCAGTATTATGAATAACATGAAGGGCCATACTTCCATCCAAGATGGGATGCATGTTATGAATATTGATGGTAAAATGATACATCCATAACACTGACGCTAAATGTCGCAAGACTAAAAGAATACCACACAAGTGTGGCACTGCATTTGGTCACATTGGAGAAACCCGCATGAAAGATTCCATTATGATGGATTTTGAAGTCGTTTGATTTTTGAATCATCTGACACTTGCAACTTTCCTTCGAAAAGTGAAGTGACTGAAATACCGTTCACAGGCCATAAGGAACGAGCAAAGAATTTATTGGTGATCATACATTTTGATGTATGTAGTCCGATAAATGTTTTTGCAAGTAGTGGATTTATCTATCTTCAGAAATGACTCAAGTAGATATATGGATATTTACTTGATGAGATGTAAGTCTGAATTTTTTGAATTCATTCAAAAGGTTTTCAAATATGAAGTAGAAGTTATTGTAACAAGAAGATTATGTTTCTACAATTCGATTGCAGAAAAGAATATTTGAGTTACAAGTTTAGCGAATGTCTGATGAGTTGTGAAAGGGGTTTCATAACTTGCACCTCCCGGAACACCACTGCAAGTGGAAAGTCCGTGAAGATGTAATCGAACCATTTATGACATGGTAAGATCAAAGATGGCATAAATAAATTTGCCATTATCCCTTTTAAAGAGTGATGCTTTAGAGACTGCGGCTTTTACATTGAAAAGAGCTCCATCGGGTCTGTTGAAATGACACCATGGTATGGTACGCCCAACCATGTTATATCTTTTCTTAACATTTGGAATATGGGGCTTGTGTAAAAGGTTACAAACCTATTCCAAATCAGACAAGTGCTACTTTGTAGGTTATCCCAAGTCATTGGGTATTCCCCCACCACTATACCGAGGCAAAAGTTTTTGCCACAAAATGGTATGCTTTTAAAGAGAATTGTTCTTGCAAAAGGTGAGTGGGAGGACAGTGCAACTCGACGAGATAACCAGTATCTTCGTCATCAGGTTAAAGGAAAGGAACCTTGGAAGTGATTCCGGAGTTTCCTACTGCGACTGATACGGAAGTCTCTACAATAAAATGTATGGACTTCGGTCGAACTTGCAACTGAACCACGTAGGCAAGGCTCGTGCAAACCTCTCAGGTGCGCAGACGAGATATTGTTGTTAGACAACATTATACCTACGATACACAAGGAAGCGTTGATGGGCCCTGACTCCGGGATTGGCTAAATGCCAATATAATCCGAGATAGTTTCCATATAAATGATTCAAGATCATATCTTGATGACCCCTTCAGAAGACTTAGAGTCTAACGAACTTTTATGGAACTATAAACTGATATGGATAAAATGTTTTATCCATAAAGCTCGACTTGTTGAAATAACAAGTTCAAGGAGTTTACTACGATGAGGTTGTTTCATCGTAGCGATGCTTAAAGTCAGTTCGGGTTGAACTAGCAATTAATACAAATTTCATATCATGAGATATGAAACAAGGGATGACAAAAGGATTTCCATCTGATGGAAATGAAACCAAGGACTTGCATGTGTTACAGTCCAAGGTATTTTGTGAGTCCAGAGGATGCTAGTAAGGGTGCACACTTCAGAGTTCCAGCGATGGACAGAAGAGAGCAAAGTGGAGTCGGAATCTTCGTGTTTTGATGAAATGGTCAAAGGAGTTTGACTTCATCAATGGGTAACGAAGATGCTTGTAATTCAAGAAAGTAAGTGGGAGCCTAATAATATTTCTAAAAACCTTGTGTGCTTGACACATTGTTAATTGGAAATAAAATTCTTGACACGAATTAGGACTTCATTTGAAAATAGTTTTTCGATGAAGTGCTTGGGCTAAATAGCCTCAATATTAGGCATAATGATCTATGGAGATAGATTTACCTAATGGGGCTAAGCAATAAATACATATTGACAAGATGCTAAAACTTTTTAGCATTTAAAACGCCAAGGAGTGATTCTTGCCGAAGTCACATGGAAAGATTTTTTGCAAGACTCGGTGTCCCCAAAACACTGATGAGCAAAATACATGATGGAGATTCCTCACACCTTCGTGTTTGGATTAATCATGTATTCCATGGTATGTAAAACAACCAGTTTTGTCCGATACTCCCAAGGTGTTGCGAGTATAGATACCAAAGTGATCAAAAGTACTGATCATAGGACAACGGTGAAAAGTGTCATTGAATGCTAGAGTAGCACTGATGACATGTTTTCTCGCAAGTGGAGATCATGAAGAGTTCGTTGTAAAATGTTACATCGATACAGTCTTCATCATTGCTCCAAGCGATTTTCGATTTAAATAAAGGGTTTTGTGTAATACATAATATGGTGGCACGGTAGTTGGAAATTGTTCCAAACAAGATACTGTGGCGAATTCTATAACAGAGGCAAAGTATGTTGCCGCTTTTTAAGCGACAAAGAAGATGTTGAATCATATAGTTCATTCATGAACTTAGTATGGTTCCAAGATGACTTTTGTCAATGGGACACTACTGCAGGTAGTTGCTCCATACCTCAGTCTGAGGAATCCAGGTTCGACCTGTGATTCACATACATACAAAGTCAAGTCCACACAAAATATGAATTTTGTGGAAGCATGAAAATGCGAAGGATATGCAAAGAGACACACGGAGCTGAAGTCGTCAGATCCGTTGGACATCAGGCTATACCACATGCGAAGCATATTTACACAGGTGTGCCACAGGTGTAAAGTGCATTAGCATTAACTAGATTATTGACTCTAGTGCTAGTGGGAGTCTGTAGGAGATATGCCCTAGAGGCAATAATAAATGTTATTGATTATCTCCCTGTTCATAATTAGGTTTATGTTCCATGCTATAACTGCAATGATTCTCGAGTCTACAAATAAAACGAGGCTTGGAGGGAAACTCATGTGCACGTGTGGGATAATAAACGGTAAAATGTATTCCTAGTCAAGCCTCTATGACTGGCTCAAGTATTGCATGATGATCCTGTTTTCCTGATCATGGGCATGACTATGCCGGCAATTTTGAGGGCACAATTGTTAGCAGAACATTTGTGTTGAATCGACCCAAATTGATGTTATGCTATGAGATTCTTTCGTCACAAGTTAATGGTTAATAACACAGAGATGGTTAACGTTTGCATAATTCCTCAGACCATGAGAGTATCGAGTTTCTTCATGCTTGATTCATGAACTTTGGGGTTTGTTAAACGTCATCCGTAACTGGATGGCTATTACGGCGGCTTACGGGTTCATGGGAAAGTATGTCAAGTAACTTGATAGCTCAAGATTGGGATTTGCTCCTCCGACGATGGAGAGATATCTCTGGGCCCTCTGGGTGTTACGGTATCCATCATCGTCTGGCCAGACACAGGGTGATTTGATCACAGGGATGCCGGAACACAGTAACGAGAAAAGAGAACAATACCGGTAACGAGGTAACTAGCATAGTGGACAAGTTGTTGATCCACGGGAATGCCAACATGTCTCACCTCGGGTATTTGTAACATATCGCGAAGCAATAGGAATAGCACACGGCAACTGGAGGTTCACTCGAATATTCATTCGTGTGGGTATAGGGGTCAATATGGGTGTCCATGGCTCCGATGTTGATCATTGATCGGAAGGGGTTCCAGGTCATGTCTATACTTCACCGAACCTATAGGGTCACACGCTTAAGGGTCATCTATCTGCTGAATACTAGACAGGGAGTCTGAGAGAAAATCACCGAAAAAGTTTCGGACACCGAAAAGTTTCGGACAGCGGAAAAGTTCCGCAGAGAGAGGTCACCGGATGAGTTCCGGTGAAACTGAAAAGTTGTTTCAGAGGATACCATAAAGTCAAATTGGTTTCGGCACATGCCCGATAATTCTTGGAGGGTGCCAGAATCATTCTGGAAACTTTTGGGAATTTTCTGGAAGAAAAAACGGAAATGTTCCGGAGCTGCCGGAACCACTTCAGATGCTTTTCGTAGATGAAAATCACTAATCTGGAATTGTTCCAGAACGCGTTGAAAATTATTTTAGTGGGTACTGAAAATGTTCTAAGCCCACATAAATATTTTCAGTTCGAACGGACGCTGAAAAATGTCGTCGTGAATAGTGAAAGTGCTTTTTGGGTGGCTTCTTGGAGAAGCCACCTTGAGGGTCCTTTGGTATTTTTCCCCTTGGCTTCTTGGAGAAGCCACCCTTGGGCTTGGCCTATAAATAGGGGTGGAGGGGGCTGCCTAAAGACTCACTCCTTCTCACATACATGTGCCATTGCAATGATCTGGCTTCTCTCTCCCTCCCCGCGAAATAGTTTCGTAGAGCCGAAAGGCTGTCTGGGTTCCGGTGGGAACTAGTTCTGGACGGCGAAGCCCTGCCGGATAGATGACACCGTATGTGTGCAACTCTGTAGAGAGGTCGTAGTTTCGATCTTAGTGCCCGAGGGGCTGTTCGAGAGTGCCTCCCGAAGGGCTGTCCAAGTGACGGTCCAAGTTCTGTGAGTCCTCCCGAAGGGCTGTCCGAGTGACCGTTCGAGTTTCGAAGGTCCTCCCGAAGGGCTGCCCGCGACACCGTCCGGGGGACTGTTCGACCGCCTCCCGGAGGGCTGTCCGAAGGGAAGACGAGGGTATACATCCTCGCGGTTGGGAGGTTGTAAATCCTAGCTGCGGGGATCTGCACCGCCGATCGTCATCGACTCTACTTCCGCTGCGCTACGAGTCGGTAACGAAAATGATCAAACCTTGTATGCAGTCTCCATAGTGGTCCTGGGCTGGTGCGTAGGTCGGAAATTTTTTGTTTTCTGCTGCGTTACCCTACATGAACCTGCTAGGCTTCTTGGGCGTGTATGGGAAGAAAAAAGATACACCGGAGGCACGGGAGGACCAGCAACGTGTGCACGAAAAAGACGGCACGCCTCCAAAGAAGTATGAAGGTCCTACCAGCTACGCTCTTACCAAAGAAGAGAAGGAAATCTTTTTTGAATGCCTGCTCAGTATGACGGTCCCGTCTGGCTTCTCGTCCAATATAAAGGGAATAATAAATATCCCAGAGAAAAAGTTCCAGAACTTAAAGTCTCATGACTGCCACATGATTATGACGCAACTGCTTCCGGTTGCATTGAGGGGGCTTCTACCGGAAAACGTTCGACTAGCCATTGTGAAGCTATGTGCATTCCTCAATGCAATCTCTCAGAAGGTGATCGATCCAGAAATCCTACCAAGGTTAAGGAGTGATTTGGCGCAATGTCTTGTCAGTTTCGAGCTAGTGTTCCCACCATCCTTCTTCAATATCATGACGCACGACCTAGTTCATCTAGTCGACGAGATTGCCATTCTGGGCCCTGTATTTCTACACAATATGTTCCCCTTTGAGAGATTCATGGGAGTCTTAAAGAAATATATTCGTAACCGTGCTAGGCCAGAAGGAAGCATCTCCACGGGCCATCAAACAGAGGAGGTCATTGGGTTTTGTGTTGACTTCATTCCTGACCTTAAGAAGATTGGTCTCCCTCAATCGCGGTATGAGGGGAGACTGACTAGAAAAGGCACGCTAGGAGTGGACTCAATAATATGTAGGGACGGGCATTCTTGGTCTCAAGCACACTACACAGTTCTAAAGAATTCTACCTTGGTGACCCCGTATGCCAATGAACACAAGAATATTCTGCGCTCCAAACACGCGGAGCAGTGTGACGACTGGATTACATGTGAACACAACAGGACTTTCGGCAGTTGGTTGGAAACACGTCTCAGAGGTGACAACACTGTTTCTGATGAGCTGTACTCGTTGGCCAGGGGACCATCTTCGACTGTATTGACTTACAAAGGGTATGAGATAAATGGGAATACATTTTACACGATCTTCCAAGATCAAAAGAGCACCAACCAAAACAGTGGTGTCCGCTTTGATGCAGCAACCAAGAGGGGAAAGGACACATATTATGGTTACATAGTGGACATATGGGAACTTGACTATGGACATGATTTTAAGGTCCCTTTGTTTCAGTGCAAATGGGTCAATCTGTTAGGAGGCGGGGTACAGGTAGACCCACAGTACGGAATGACAACAGTGGATCTGAACAATCTTGGGTACACAGACGAACCATTCGTCCTAGCCAATGATGTGGCGCAGGTTTTCTATGTGAAGGACATGTCTACCAAACCGAGAAAAAGAAAAGATAAGGAAGCGAATACATCATACGATGAGCCAAAGCGCCACATAGTTCTTTCAGGAAAAAGAGACATCGTGGGAGTGGAGGGTAAGACAGACATGTCTGAAAATTATGAAAAGTTCCATGAAATTCCTCCCTTCAAAGTCAAGGCTGACCCAAGCACCCTATTAAACGATGAAGATTATCCATCGTTACGGCGCAATAAGCAAAGGACACAAGCGAAGAAAAAGTGAAGACTTTCTCTCCAAAACTATTATGATGATGCCTTTGATCTAGAATATCACTGCAGTTACATGTGAAGAAATGAAATGCCTTTTGTAACAGATGAGTTTTCGTCCGAAACCCTGATACTTCGAAAGAGATTGTCCATTTTGTACACGAAGTGCATCCATCTTTTGCCCTAACCCTCTCAACTTTTTAGCACATGCTATGTGGGTGAAATGATGATACCATGCCAACTTTCAACCTTTTCAGAGTTCATTTGTAGTGCTTTTCAATTTCAGGGTCATTTAGCTTAAAAAATCAGTAAATGCATGAAAAATACCAAATGAAGTCAGAAAGGGTTGAAAATTGATGATGTGGCTTTGAATGGTGCATTTTGAACACACAAAAAGTCTGGAGTTCATATAAGTTCAAAAAAATGAAATCCCTTTGTAACAGATGAGTTTTCGTCCGAAACACTGATATCGAAAGAGATTGTCCATTTTGTACACGAAGTGCACCAGGTTTTGCCCTAACCCTCTCAACTTTTAGCACATGCTATGGGGTGAAATGATGATACCATGCCAACTTTCAACCTTCAGAGTCTTTTTGAAGTGCTTTCAATTTCAGGGTCATTTAGCTAAAAAAATCAATAAATGCATGAAAAATACCAAATGAAATCAGAAAGGATTAAAAATTGATGATGTGGCTTTGAATGGTGCATTTTGAACACACAAAAAGTCTGGAGTTCAAATAAGTTCAAAAAAATGAATCCCTTTTGTAACAGATGAGTTTTCGTCCGAAACCCTGATACTTCGAAAGATTTTGTCCATTTTGTACACGAAGTGCATCCAGGTTTTGCCCTAACCCTCTCAACTTTTTAGCACATGCTATGTGGCTGAAATGATGATACCATGCCAACTTTCAACCTTTTCGGAGTTCTTTTGAAGTGCTTTTCAATTTCAGTGTCATTTAGCTCAAAAAAATAATAAATACATGAAAAATACCAAATGAAGTCAGAAAGGGTTGAAAATTGATGATGTGGCTTTGAATGGTGCATTTTGAACACACAAAAAGTCTGGAGTTCAAATAAGTTCAAAAAAATGAAATCCCTTTGCAACAGATGAGTTTTCGTCCGAAACCCTGATACTTCGAAAGAGATTGTCCATTTTGTACACGAAGTGCATCCAGATTTTGCCGTAACCCTCTCAACTTTTTAGCACATGCTATGTGGGTGAAATGATGATACATTGCCAACTTTCAACCTTTTCAGAGTTCATTTGAAGTGCTTTTCAATTTCAGGGTCATTTAGCTCAAAGAATGAACTAATAGCAAAAAGAATGAACTAGAAAACTTTTATGAAACTCTAATAGCAAAAAGAATGAACTAAAAAAATCAATTAAAATATTCTGTTCATAGAAAACAGAATCAACTAAAAAGCTTTTATAAAACTCTAATAGAAAAAAAATTATAAAGATTTTATAAAAAATTTATAAAGAATCAACTAGAAAACTAAAATTATAAAAAATTTATGCAATTAAAATTATCAAAGTATTTTTTGTTCAAAACATTAATAGCAAAAAGATTTTTTTTAGAAACTTTAATAGCAAACTAAAATAACAGAAAGTTTATAATTTTCGTGACCTAGCAGCAAAAAGAATTAAAAAAATAAAGCAAAAAACAAAAGAAAATAAATAATGCAAAAAACAAAACCAAAAAACAAAACAAAAAAAGTGAAAAAAAAATAAAAAAATGCCGCCTACTGGGCCACCACGGCCTGAATACGACTAGAAACCCAACCAGCCAGGTGGGCCAGGATTCAGGCCCGCAGAAGGCCCTGTAGGCCCACAGGCATATACAGAGAGGTTAGGCCCGTAAGCCTGCTTTAGAGAGGAGCTCGAAGGCTCAGGTGCACCGCGCCTTTTATTGCGCCACTCTCTCAACTAGCGAGGTGGGACTAAACTCCCACCACGCCGTTGTGCAAGCCCATTGGTCCCGGTTGGTGGCACGAACCGGGACCAATGCACCCCTTTGGTCCCGGTTCGTGGCACCAACCGGGACCAATGCACCCCTTTGGTCCCGGTTCATGCCACCAACCGGGACCAAAGGTCTCTGCTTCCCGCCCTTTGGGCTGACGAAAAGAGACCTTTGGTCCCGGTTGGTGGCACGAACCGGGACCAAAGGGTGGCATTGGTCCCGGTTGGTGCCACGAACCGGGACCAAAGGCTTTGCTATATAAGCCAACATTTAGCGTTTTTCAGATTTCATCTCTCAGTTGCCCCCGACGACGCCGCCAGGCTGCCCGATCGAGCTCGCCGTCGACGCCGTCGACGCCCTCTGCCCCGACCTCGCCGTCGACGCCCTCTGCCCCGACCTCGCTATCACTGCCCTCTGCCTTGTCGACGCCCTCTGCCCCGCCGTGCCTCTGCCCCCGCCCCCAGTGAGCCCTCCCTTCCCCCGCGCCGCCGCCCCTGCCTGCTTTGCTTGCCGCGCGCCGCCCCGGCCTGCTCTCTGCTGCCTTTTTTTTCATACATTTTTTTGTTCATTGATGTATGAACACAAAACTTTTTTTGTCAATTGATGTATGCTTTTTTTGTTCATAGAAAGTTTTGTGTTCATAGAAAGTTTTTTGTCAATTGATGTATATGTTCATATATATGTGCATTTTTAGAAAAAATTTGTGTATGTATGTTCATATATGCAAAAGTTACATTTAAGAAAAAAAGAAAATGTATGTATTATGTTCATATGCAAAGAATATGCAAAAGTTAGAATTTTTTTTGTAGTAGATGATGATGATGATGATGATGATGATATGATGATATATGAAAACTTGGTCAATTTTTTTGTACTAGATGATGATGATATGATGATATATGAAAACTTGGTCAATTTTTTGTTTGTAGATGTTTGAATGTATTAAAAGTTTGTCATATTGAAAAAAGTTTGAATGTTGCATATTTCACGATGCAACATTTGATCCAATGTAACTAGATGCAATAATTTTGATCATATGTCAAAGTTTGAATTTTGACATATGCAACATTTGATCATATATCAAAGTTTGATCATATGTCAAAGTTTGAATTTTGACATATGCAACATTTGATCATATGTCAAAGTTTGATCATATGTCAAAGTTTGAATTTTGACATATGCAACATTTAATAAGGGATTTATCAAGAATGCCCCCATTAATAAGAGATTTATCAAGAATGCCCCCATTATGGATGTGCATAATTAAGTTGATCCATATTTTTCCTGATCTCATCTACGCTTCTATATGTGCACGTTCTCTTGTGTCAAAGTATTGAAGAAATCCATAGTTTCATCATTAGCCGGAAGTAACAGGTGCATGATGGTATGAAGCTCTCCAAAGTTATTTTGGAATGGAGTCCTGATAGGATAATTCGCCTTTTGGTACGAAGTTCAACAAAGGCCTTCCAAATAGCGATATTCGGAAGGCTCTTGCTGAACTTCGTACCAAAAAGCGAATTATCTTATCCAGGACTCCATTCCAAAACAACTTTGGAGAGCTTCGTACCATCATGCGCCTGTTACTTCGGGCTAATGATGAAGCCATGGTTTTCTTGAATCCTTTGACACTAGACAACGTGACATATAGAAGGGTAGATGAGATCAGAAAAAATATGGACCATTTTCTGCACATCCAGAATGGCGCCATTTTGTTAAATCCCTTAAAGGTTAAGAGAATCCTTTGTTTGACATTCATGAGAGAGGCGGTCCGGACGTCGGACATTCATGAGAGAGGCGGTCCGGTCCGGTCGCCGGACATGTCATGTGATAGGTAGTATTTTTTTTTGTTCATAGAAAACTCCGGTAACTCTTCAACATGAGGAGGGATGTCGATCAACCCCCTCTCGCCCGACCAAACCCTAGAAGCGTCGAGGCCACCCCAAACCCTAGAAGCATTGTCGAGGCCACCCCAAACCCTAGAAGCGTCGAGGCCACCCAAATTTACGAAGTTAAAAGAGCGTTGTCGAGGCCACCCCAAACCGTAGAAGCGTCGAGGCCACTAATATGATTCCTTGTTGTGATTAGCTAGCTAGGTCTATGTTTGCCACTAATATATCCATCTCTCATGTTTGTATATTGCCATGTTGTAATATTTGTAGAAACCATGGACAGGGACTTAGAACAAGAAGAGTTGTTGGGGGACATAATCCACGATGGACGTGATGTCTTGTCGTTTCTCAATGACACCGATGGTCTGGAAGGAGAGGATGATGGCTCTGGTGATCGAACAATGGAGGAGGAAGGACATGATCATGACGGCTCCGGTGACCGAATGGCGGAGGAAGAAGGAGACCATGATGACGGCTCCGGTGACCGAACGGAGGAGGGAGCTATTGCAAAGTCCGGTGAGATATATATATATTAATTAAGCCCGTGCTGACTAATTGATGCATTAATTGTTTTGGTATGTATATATATTAACGCTTCTTTCTTCTTTTATAGCCCTCCGGATCGAGCCAAACTTCCGTAACGAGACGAGGCCTGAAGAAAAGGTTGCGCCAGGATGAAAGGTTCACGATCACAGCACTCGCGGATGATGGCCTACCGATTGAACCCAAGCGGACCAAGGACGCATTTGTTGCTCAGTGCGGAGCTATTGTTAGGGACAGCATCCCGATCAGCATCCAGAAATGGAATAAGCCTAAGGACGACCCTGAAGTTTCTTATGTCAACGATAGACAGAAAGCTGATCTTTGGACCACGCTGAAGGCAAATTTCACCCTACCGCCAGAGGAGGATCCGAATAACCCAGTTATAGAGCCAAAGGTCAAGGCGTGTGCTCTTAAGAAGATGGCAGATCTATTCAGGAGGTGGAAGAAAGAGTTGAACACACAGTTTGTCGACAAAGGGAAGACTCCAGAATTCACCGGCCGATATGAGAAGATAAGAGATCACTGGCCCGCATTTGTGGCCTACAAGACATCGGACAAGGGTAAGAAAATGTCAGAGACAAACAAGAAAAATGCTGCAAAGAAGCAGTATCACCATCACATGGGGTCAGGTGGCTACCTTAAAGCCCGGCCGTTGTGGGACAAAGCTGAGCAAGATCTGCTTGCTAAAGGGGTCCAATCAGCGACATTGAACTAGCCAGACCGTTCAAGGACTTGGTTCTTCGGGGTTGGGGGAACTTTGGACCCAGAAACAGGGGAGTGCCATTGGACGAACGAGCAACTTGCAATACCCGTCAAGAAGCTTCAGGCTTATATCACCGCAGCGCAGGAAGGGACGTTCATTCCCGACAGAGAGAAGGACAAGCTGACTGAGGCCCTCGGGAATCCTGAGCACCCTAGATGAACACGAGGCACAGCAGGCTCCGTTTCGTGGGTGGTTGGGTTTGCCGGTGCAGGCGGTTACACAAGCCGGGAGAGAAAGAGGAAAGCGGAGCTGAGCGAAATGCAGAAGCTCAATGCAAGACTAGTAAAGCTAGAGGAACTTGCAGCTGCCGGCCAACCATCTCAGCGGCACGAAGCTACCCTGCCATCTCAGCGGAGAAGCAGCGTGGCTTCCACGGAGCTCGTTCAGCCTGATTCCACGGCTCCTTGCTACCCCGTGGATACTATCACGGAGGCTCAACATTGCGAGCTTATGACGAAATGGCAGAACCTGACTTTGAAGGCGGCTGTCGGCTCTGTTGCACCTCCTCAACCCGACGGAACTTTTCACTGCGGTCCGATTCCACATGGCTATGTTGTTGTGACGGTGGATGAAATAATGGAGGGATTTGAGGAGCTGGAGCTTGACCACCCTACAGGTGAAGGGGAGAATCAGCTGGTTAATGCTTTGAGGAGTACATGTCTATGGAGGAAGGAGTACATCAAGCTTCCAAACTGGACGCCTCCTCCTCCTCCTCCTCCGGCGAGTCAGGGCACTCCGCCTCATCCTCCTCCTCCTCCTCCGGCGAGTGATCAGGGCACTCCGCCTCCTCCGGCGTGTGAGGGCACTCCGCCTCCTCCGGCGCGTCGGATCACTCCGCCTCCTCCTTCGCCTCGTCAGCAACGGCGGAAGAGAGCTGCCGCCGCTCCGGCGGCTAGCAGTACAAGCAGAGTCAGGAAGCAATTCAGATACGGTCCATCTCTCAAGCCTCTGGAAAAGTTACCATATGAGAGGACCGACGAGGAAACCGCGAAAATCAGTGCTGCCGAAGTGCATGAACATTTTGCACGGAGACCTCCACCTCCGAAGAAGACGATAGATCCGGTGAAACTGAAGCGCACTATCGATGCCCTGAAGCGACCACCACCGTCTCTGCCGCAATCCAACTATGAGCGCATTATTGAAAGGACATATAAGGAAGCGGAGCAGTCGGGAAGTACTTGTAGTCATGCAAGGTTAGCAGAACGAAGAAGTGAGAAAAAAAATTCCTCAGCTCGGCGAACAGACGAATCAATCATGCCCCCCGCTCAAGGTGTCTAGCGATATCGTCGCTAATCATCCAGGGATGGTGCCCGGCACCAATCCTGCTGATTACCTGAGCGATGATGTAGAGTTTGAAACAATGGAGGTGGACGAATTCAGATACTAGTACGGGAAGCCTCTCGTCAAACCTGATCATCCTCCTCTAACAACGATGATGCAAAGATTGCATGAATGGTACATGAAAACCTGCAGCGAGTCTGGGAAGGATAGTTTGATGCTGAGAATTAAAGAGGAGCACGACCTCGTTGGAACTGAGCTGTTGCCTGTTGAATTTGACGAGTTATTCCAGTTATACAATCAAATGGCCCTCGACAAAACACTCGTGACTTGCTACTGTCTGTAAGTACTACTTCTGTAATTAAGTCTCTATATATAGCTCAGCTCTTTCATTGCATGTATATATAATTATCCTCACTATATTATGCAGACTGAAGATCGTCGAATGCAGAAAAGCACAAATCTATGACATTGGGTTCATTAACCCAAATATCATACATGAATGGAGGTTAAAAACAGAGTCACAGATACCAAGGACAACTTGCTACAATCGTTGCTTAAAAATCAAAACAAAGATAAAATACTCTTTCCTTACAACTTCAAGTGAGTGTTACTGTCTTGTGCATATTCGGTTTTCCTTATTACTCGAGGTTATAGTAATGTAATTGATGAGTTATGCATGCGTGCGCAGGTTCCACATTATTCTGCTAGAGATTAAGATTGACCGGGGAGTAGTAACCGTCTTAGACTCGAGACGAAAAGATCCCCAGGACTATGCGGACATGACTGAAATGCTCCAGAAGTAAGTTCAATCGATCATTATCGCACCATATCGGCAACTTTGTTCATTTCCTGATATCATTTATCATGCTTTGATCAGGTAATTATTTTCTTTGTCTGGCAGGGTTTGGAAAGAGTTCACCGCAATTGTTCTGGGACTGCCGAGGGAGCTGCGATTTACACACCCGAAAGTAAGTACTACTACCTAGTTCCGCGCATCTCTCATTGATTCTAGTTTCATCAATATCATTTATCACGCTTGATTATCAGTTCGATTGAACTCTATTTCTCGTAAAGTGCTTGTGGCAGGAAGCCAGGAATGATTTTTGTGGATACTACGTTTGCGAGTTCATCTACAACGCGACGGACTCTAAACGGGGCTATTCTGATAAACAATATGAAGTGCGTAAGCAATAATATTCACATTTTTATTTTATTACCATCATTTGTGTTGAGTTTCATTCATATATATGTATTGACCCCCTTCTTTAAATTAGATGTGGCAGATGCGGGATGAACTCTTACCGTATGATCGCATACGAGCAATTCAAGAGGAATTGGCGGGATTCTTTCTTGACCACGTCATACATAAAGCCGGAGAATACCATGTGTAAATTGATATAGACATGAGATGTTAGGGATTGTAAGAGATCTTATATTGTATATATGTAGCTAGTAGCGTCGGATAGATATACGAAAACTTGTTGTTCGACCAATCTCTCGGAGAAAGAGAGGTCACTCCTCTCTGTATATGTTCATGACGATCTTGTGTAATTAATGGTTCCTTCATTTGCTTACTAGCTAGCGTGTCGAGTTCTCTCTATATGTATAGTAGGTAGCGTCGACCAAGCACGGAGAAAGAGAGGACACTTCTCTCTATTAGCTAGCTAACACAATATGAAACCCCTAAATTAACCCTCCAAAACCCCCCTCCTCCTGATCCACCGGCTGGCGCTCTCCCTTTCTTGGGTGGCGAGGAGCACCGGCAGATCGAGTCCCCAGTGTTTTCCTCTACAGCCCTCGACGCGGCAGATCGGGCCCCAAGTCGTGACCTTCATCGCGTGATGGCTGCAGTCGGAGCTCTGCTGCCTCCAGCTCCACTCCGTCGAGGTTCCAGGTTCACCCCCTCTCTCCATGTCTCTCTCTCTGACCGCTGCTCCTCCCGTCATCAGAGCTCATGCGGGAGATGTTGTATGCTCAAGGAAGGATTGGTTGGCTCATTTGATAATATATTTCTCAACAAAAGCACATGTACCAAGATACTATACTGATCCAGAAAAGGTTTTTGCAACATTAGGGGGCTATGTGCAGAAGATACTAAAGTGTTTTTATCATGCTTACTGGCACATGTTTCCTCTTTATTGGGTGATTGTTAATTACTTAATTATATCTTTTTGGTGCAAATTGTTATACCCGTGTTTGTGCAAAATTGCCTTTCGACATGCTCTGTCCGTATCACCTGTGTATATATATGTTTATTTGCCTGCTTGATGTTTTCCCCAGTCAATCATGTTGAAAGGACTTCCAGACGTACGAGTAAATTAAAATATGGTGAAAATATATAAGTTTTGGTTCTACTGTACCCATCAGTTTAGGTTACCAATGTGGTTGCTTCATGTTTATACTATAACAACGGTTATACAAATGCTTCGTATGATTTCATCGGCTAAATTATGTGATTGTGACAGCTTCGTATATCATTTCATGAAAGGAGCTGAACAACAGGCGACCTGACAAACCTATCAAGTGTTAGGTTACAGTGCGGCTACTTAGGTTCTTTATCTTGCATCACCCTTATGCTCCTTTTGTCTATACAATGACTGAACTACATTATCTACTTATCTACTTTGTGATGAACCATTTGTGTTGGTTTACTTTTGGAATCAAAACGCTGCTGAGCCTTTGGTGTGACCAATTGCACTGCCCTTTGGTGTAGTCTGGACAAATGCTATGTGTTGGCAACAGTTGTGTTATCTATAAAGACAATCTCATGTTTTTATGCATTAAACTGATCTATTCCCGGCAACTACTCTTGCAATAATTTATAATTTGTTTACACGCTCGGACAATGTGTTGAGCCAGGCACCGTGTGCTAAGGCGCGGCAAGGTACATTTTTTGGCTTTATGCTTTGTAGTAAAGTAGCGAGTCAATTGTCTAGGGAACAACTATGCCTTGCTTTTGGTATATCCTTAATCTGTATGCTCTAAACTATGTTATCCTCGGCAGCAGCTATATACCTTACTTTTGGTATATCTTTAGTGTTTGTGATCTTTACAGAACACATTTAGCTTGGGCAATTACTCTAATTTCCTTTTAATGTACTAAATGCAAGGCGCACTTTCGATCTTCATGTCGAGTGGCTGCGCTTTTGGTTTCAAACTTCATGTCGAGTGACTATTTTTTGTGATCTTACGAACGCACTGAAATCGATTCTGTCTTATAGTCTCGTGACGATATTAAACAACGCTATGTCTCGCTACTATGACAATTGAATATTTCTTTTTTACTTTATTGTTATCTTGTATGAATGCATATGCTAAATCTGAATTCCTACTAACTTGCATTATTTGCTTGATCAAAACATTGGGACCGGCACCCTCGCGCTAAGGCGCGATACCGATCTAGTCAGAGTCGGTCAAACATTGTTGTAGTAAATAGTCGGGCGGTCGTTGGACTAAGACCCCATAGGACCAGCGCATCAGAACAGCAGCAGCCGTCGATGAAGAGGCGTAGATGGAAAAGATTCAACCTATAGAGACACAAGCGTATATGAACCAAGATCGGATCCAAGTGGAATCACTGAAGATAAACGCCGACCGGATCCCACGAGATCCACCGAAGGCATTCCTCCACGCACCCTCCAATGACGTTAGAACCTTATTTCATCTTCAGGAAGCCGCCGCCACCTCATATTACTGAGCATGACACAAACCCTAACAAAACATCTAAAACGGAGCCCTCCCGCCGGCAATAACCGGGAACCATCGCGCCTCCATGGTCTTAGGACCATAGGAGATGAGACGAACCGGCGGCGGCACCGGCGAGAGGCAGGGAAACCTTAGCGGAGCGCCAAGGTTTGCACGAGTGTTCACCGCTTATTAAATAAATAATGAATGAAAATTTGTTCGTCCAATTTTAAAAATTGACCAAACCATTCAAAAATGGTATAATATAAAAATTATCACATGTTTCATATGTGTTCATGACATTTTCTAAAATGTTCATGAAAATGTAAAAAAATTGCTCGCATAATATGTAAAAAATGTTCATCGAATTTTTTTCATGATATTTAAAAAAGATACACACGTTCAAAATATGTTCTACATTTTTAAATAATGTTCATGAAATGTAAAAAATTCTTCCGAATTTATAAAAAAGTTCATTACATATAGCTTTTTGGTGCCATTTAACAATAATTGTTCATAAACACTTTCTAAATGTTTGCACATTTTAGAAAAAAATGTTCATGTCATTTTTGAAAAACGTTCAACCTGGGTTTAAAAATGTTCATTGTGTTATAAAAATTTCATTGTGCTTTTCACAAATGTTCAACATGTATTCAGATAAATATTCATTGTATATTTTAAAAATATTTAATTCGTTTCTAAAAAATATCCAGCCTCTATACACAAATGTTAAAATTGTATTTTAAGAAAGTTGACATGTATTTGAAAATTTGATAAAAGGAAATTAAAAACAAAAGTAAAAAGAAAATCAACATAAGCATATACAGAAAACATAAAAAAAATGTAGAACATTCCCAAAACTGGGCGAATAGTGCAGCCACTCGGCCCACCGAAGTTCCAAAAATCCCACAGCTCCTAATGGACCAGCCCACTCGGCCCAACTCTACAGGCAAGAGATAATACCGTCTTGCAGTAACTAGACGCAGCATTTGCTTAAATTTCTTAAAAAATTTCACAAAGTATTAAAAACATATGCACTGCAAAACTTTTCACGTAATTTTAAAAATAGTTCATCTCATTTATCCTAAAAAATAGCATTGTTTCAAAAATGTTCCCACGTTTAAATAGTTCATGAAAATTTATCAAAATATTCATGAAAATGTACAACAAGGTATGCATTATTGTGGAAAACTTTATATCATTCAAAACATTGGTCCTGACATTTTAAAAAGATTCAGGCTTTTAAAAATATGTTCATGATTTTTTTTAATGTTCATGCAGTGTAAAAAAAATCGTGAAAATTCATTACAAATAAAAAAGTTTTTCCATGTCGAAAATTTTCATAACCACTTATGAAATGTTTGCATGTTTTAACAAAACAATTCATTAATATTTTGGAAACTGGTCAATGTGTCTTTCAAAATGTTCATAGTGCTTTTCCTAAGTGTTCAACATGTTTTCGGATAATTGTCCTTTGTGTATTTAAAAAATTATCATTGTGTGTATGAAAAATACCCTTATATGAAAAATGGTAAATGTGTCAATTAAAGAACTTCGCATTTATTATACTGAGCCGGTGTTACAGCCCGGGTAGCATAAGGCCCAGCTGCGCTCGATGTACCGAACTTGCAGAGCATTACTATGGGCGCTCTTATATGATGGATTTTGCGTCATACAGGAGAGGGACGCCCAGAGGGGCTGGAAACTGGGCCGGCCCAACAGCAAGAGTCCTCTGTAGTGCAAACTGTGGGAAATTCCAAAAAAATTGATGCTCTTGCTTGGGATCAAATAGAGAACCAAAAGTGTCGAGCCTTGGGAATAATTGGTAGCGCGGTATCCTAATAACTATCTATAGCGTTAGATTCTGAATGTTCTTCCAAATTTCAAACATGATTGGTTTTCAAAAAATTGAATAATTTTCTAAATGCAAACATTTTTAAATTTGTAAACAATATTTTAGACTCAAACATTCTTAGGAAATCCCAAATAATTAATGAACTTGTGAACAATTTTTTAAAATGGGAATTGAAAAACAGAATTCTGAACAAATGATATCGATATAAATTTTAAAAAATGTTTTTTTCGAAAATATAAAAAATATTAAAATCATTATTATTTTGTGAATATATGAAATTTTTTTAAACATTTAAACCAGTTTTGGGACATTTATGATAATCAGGAACATTTGTGATTTGTGAGCAAAAATTGAAAACAGGAACATTTCTAAACTTATGATCTTTTTTAGAAAGCAGGATCCTTTTTTAAACCCCCCAGAATTTTTTGGAAAAAGAGAACATTTTTTGAGTTTTGAACAAAATTTAGCTACAAGAAACTTTTTGCAGTTTAGAAAAATTTATGAAAAACACAGACGTTTTTTAAGAAATTTACTCACATTTTTTTAAAAAAAAATAAACATGTTTGAAGAAGGGAAAACCAAAAAAAGAATGAAAAGGAAACATAAAAAAGGAAAATAAGAAATGGAGAGAAAGCAACAAAATAAATAGGAAAAAACAAGAAATAAATAGCCCAGGAACCCCCTAGAAGGTACCCAAACCGAAAAAATCGGCTGCGAAGGTTCTCAAAACCGGGATTGCTGAAACGGCTTAAAGGGCCGGCCCAGATTATCGCTCGGTCGTCAAGCATGTGGGAATACTCAACAACTTGACGCCGCGAACCAACCTCTGGTTGGATGGTTTGTAGGACAGTGGTATCCCAGCCCACCAGGCAGGGACGAAGCTGCCTTGTAGGCATTGGGGTCAATTGACCCCAATGAAATCAGGAATTCCTTCATTAATTTAGTACTAAACACCATTTTTTTTATTGAAGATGACCCCACTGCCATAGACATGACCCCAATAAACTTTTTTTCTAGCTTCGTCCCTGCCACCAGGGTTCATGTCCTGGTGCTCGCATTTTCCTGTATTTATTTCAGGATTTCCGGCGATGCGCTTTCAGTGGGAGGAGACATTCCCGTCGATTACGAGGCGCCTACGATGACTTCGTAAATCTCAAGATGATATACCGGCTCAGTCTCTCAGAGGTGCTAATAGAGGTCGTGTGCATGTGTGCGTTCATAGGGGTGAGTATATACGCGTATATACGAGCGCTTGTGTCTGTACTGTGTTCAATTTTTTTAGCATTTTCTAGATGGGCTCATGTAACCACAGCAACGATTTGGCGCACCATATTTACTCCTTTTTTCCTGTTTTGTTTTTTATGATCCTCTTTTCTTATGGTTTTATTCTGTTTATTTCTATTGCTCCACCCATATTTTGTCCTGTTTATTTTGTTCTATTTCTTAAATTCATGAATTTTTGTAAAATTGACTTTATAATATTAGTGAACATTTTTCAAACTTGTCTACAAATTTAAATTTTCACACACATTTTGTAAAAATATGTGCTTTTCTTTAACCCATGAAATTTATTGAAAATCAAGAATGTTTATCTTGCTATAATAATTTTTTTAATCTTCAAAAAAACCAGGAGCATACCTTTTTTGTTTGGTTTTTTCTTCAATAACGACATAGTTTTTATAGTGAGTAGCAAACCGTATGGGCTATTGGAACAGCCCACATGTGCTTTGATGATGACGGACGTACCCCCTCCGTCCCATATTAGTTGTCTATAAGTGGTAATTAATATGGGACAGAGGCAATATGTTTTAAACAATGCACTGGACAGAGTGCAGAATAGGACCTCCCCACAATTTGGGGGAGCTCAGACTTGTGGCTTGGATCGTGCAATAGGAGTCGTTTCGCAGGCCACCGTTTTGGTTGTTTTACATATATATGAAAAAATATTCCACCTAGTTATATAAATTTATTGATTCCCGCAAAAAGAAATATAAATTTATTGATGATAGAACTTTTTAGGGAAACGTTTAGCATCAGCCGGCTGATTTTCGTTGCTCCATCCGCCCCCTCTTCTTCCTGACGCGTGTCCTAGTGGGAACACCCGGAAGATAGGAAAGATCTCCCTTCAAGCCGTACATACGACTTTCATCGAATACGGCTTTCCACAGAATTCTATAGGGATCTATGAGATCGAGTATAGAATTCTGTTTACTCACTTTAAATTGAGTATCTGTTTCCCTCCTTTTCCCGCTAGGATCAGAAATCCTGTATTTTCCATATCCATACGATCGAGTCCTTAGGTTTCCGAAATAGCTGTCTACTTTTCTCAGGGAGATGGTTAAAGACCTCAGAAGATAGAGGAGAGCGCCAGGCCTAGATTTCCGGAATACTTCTACGGTGAATGCTCATTGAATGAGCATTCTCCATATTATGCTTTGAAGAGGACTCGAACCTCCACGCTCTTCAGCACGAGATTTTGAGTCTCGCGTGTCTACCATTTCACCATCAAGGCATCTTGAAAGACCGCTTTTTTCTTTGTAGCCTTATCTTGAGTTCTCCCCGGGTCCTCATCCACACGTTCTGCCTTGACCTTCTTCTTCCCCGTGCAAACTCCATTCCCCACAATACACCATCATCGCCGCTGCTATAAAACACCAGTGCCAGCAGCCACGGCGGAGATCGACGCGCGCACATCACCTTTGGAACAAGTTTCTGCAACAACAATGTTGTTGCGGAACGGCAACAACGAACGATGACTGTGCCAGTGCGACACAGCGGGAGATGTTGCAATTTTTGCAACAAGGATATTGTTACAGAAAATTAGACGCGGTGTGAGGTGTGTTTGCAATTTTTCAAAATAAGGTTCTTGTTGCAGAAAATTAGAAAAGAAGATGTTTTTTCAACAGGGGACTTGTTGCAGGAAATTAGAGAAGAGAAGACTTCACAACAAAGGTCGTGTTGCAGGAAATTAGAGAAGATGAGGTTTCGCAACAAGAGTATTGTTGCAAGAAATTAGAAAGGAGAAACTGACGGGGCTCGCGACACACAATCGGACAGCTCGCGAAAGATCTGCCGACCGACACGTAGCATGCCCCAACTTTTTGTGTGTTTAAATTTTAAAATATTAGTGCATAGAAAAATGTTCATGTTTCTAAAAACATGTTCCTAAGTATATTCAAATATTGATGTATTTTGAACAAAAATGTTTCTGTAGTTTTTAAAAATATGTTCTATATGGGAAAATAAGTGCTCGCTTATTTTTTGTTAATATTTTGTATGTGAAGAAAGTGTTCAGGTGTGCAATAAAAAAATGTTAATACATATTAAAATACCAGTATGTTTGGGCATTTATGATAAAACAATATTTATATTTAAAAAAATAAATTATTGTGACATAAATATTCGTATATCTCGACTAAATATCCATGTTCTCAAAAAGCAATGGCCACATGTTCAAAAGAAATGTACATCCGTCTCATAGAAATAATCCGTGTATTTTACACCATAGAATAAAAGTAGAAAAATAAAAATAGAGAAATAGAAAAAAAATAAGAAATTAGAAAATAAATAGAAAACAGAAAACAGAAAAGAAAGGTAAAACAATTTGTAAAGAAAATAATGTTAGAAAGAGCAAAGAAAAAAAAATGGAAGAAAAATGGACATGTGTTAGTGAGCTGCGAACCATGAGGGACCGTAGGACGAGCACGTACTATTTCTCGGAGTAAGCGAGATATAGTGGTCAAGCAATTCTGGTTCTGTAGTGTCCAATGATAAAGTACCACCTTAGTAGAGGAAAAACTAGAAGATATTTATTTCAAACGAACGGCACACTATTGCTATAACATTTGAGGATACTAAAATTCATCTGGAGAAGACTCTTGACACACCTACAATGACCCAAGGTGGCGGCTGGAGCCTGGAGGCAAGAGAAATGGGCGAATCTCCACTTCATAATGATGGTAATGTCCTTCAACTCCACAAAGGCAAAATGTTGTGAGATCGACATTCACACAGCATCAGGAGGAACATTAACACAATCACATAACATCAATCAAATATCTTATTGGCGTTGAGTTCATATAAATACTAGGGTTCCTCCATATCCTCGAAAACTAGGGAATTAATTAGACATAGAGACACAAGACATCATTCAGGTGTTCATGGAAATGAAAGATGAATTATTAATGTAAGAAGACGAATCCACACTAGGTTTTGGGACCACAATGAGATGAATGGGGAATTCGATGTTGAGGATATGGATGATGATGGTTGACGTCGTAGTCTCCGTGATCAAATCTATGGTGTGGTGGTGCCTTTTATCTGATTCCCCCTCCAGATCCCTTCTGGAGGTTAGGTTTTCTGCTTCTGTTTTATGACTTTTGGGCCTACCAGTTCCTTGACCTTGAGACCTGATCACACGGAGTTGAAGTACTTGACTAGGGAGCGGTGTCATCGTATAGTACGAATGTTGTACGAGCAGGTGCAGTCATTGTCTACTCTTCTGAAATGCCAGGTGCGGCCTGGTTTCTTCAAGGCTTTTATGATGTCCAATTAGCATATTTTTCACCCCAAAATAAGTATTTTCCAACTAATGCTCGAAATCACCTTCCTATTTGGAATCCTGACAAAATTAGGCAAAAAGGGCTGCAAACACGGAAAAATACGGAATCCTATGACTATGATGGCAGAAAAAAACAAAAGGTAAAAAGTGATGCAAAATGCACTAATAAAAGGTAAATAGGCATTCTGGACTTATAGAAAAAAATCCAAAAAATAATGTGAGGATAATGTATGCACCAAGGAGGCCCCTAGGGACCTTGTCTTGGCCCAGGAGGGGCCCACAACCCCCCTTGGTGCCCCGTGTAGTCACCAAACTCCATATGGCGCCTAGGCGTTCTATGAACGTTCTATAGCTCTCCTTTTGATGCGATCTTGTCCATGAAGTTTCTGAATTAACCTAAAATTTCATATTTTCCGGGGGTATGTATCTCCTACATTTAATAAAACGATGACGGGACTGAGATTTCAGCGTCCAGAAACAACCGCGTCTCCCTCCCAAAAGTCAGATCCATTTTCAGGGGAGGCTCTCATCCTCCACAACCAGGCCACCAAAAACTAGAGGGGAAACCCTTCTCCAACTTAGGGATAAGGCCAAGGAAGGAGGAGGAGGGGGGCTCTCTTCCCCTCCCTTTTGGCAGCGCCGGAACTCCACCAGGGAACTGTCATCCTCGCCATCCTCGCCATCCTCGCCATCGCCTCCAACAACTTCACCTCCGTCTCCAGCACCACCTTCTTCCTTTTACCAGAGGCTTCTCCATACATAAACCTTTATATTCCATTGGTGTATATTGATGTTTTGTACTATGAATTATTTCCCCATGGTTTGTCACATCTTTTTTATCGATTTTTGAGTAGTAACTTGTTCCACGTTGTTGAAATAGTATAAATACCGGTTGAACTTTTATATGTTGGTCTCTTTGCAGCCTTTTGTGCCTTATGTATGAGTTCACACGTACATAGGGGAAACACTTAAGGTGATGCAATGTGTTATGATAAATATATGGAAGGCAGCGGGAGTGACATAATACCATTCCAGACATATAGAAGTTATAACATATGGGAGTTAGGGGACCCTAGAGGAAGATAAGTTGATAGTTGGATTTTTACGTTGATTATTCTTAGTAGTTGTGGATGCTTGCTAAGGATTCAGTTGTAGGTACTAGTGAGACCATAATTTGACAACATACTATCTTAGGCTCATGCCTAGAAATTTACACAACTCCACTTATTGTGGGAAGCACAAAGTCATCCTACAGTGTATTGCCTTGTTGCCCATGTGGTGATATAACCTTTATGTGAAAAATAAAGGGTAATCACTAGGTGGATCATTCAGATGCATGTTTGGCGTTAGCATTATACTTGTTCCCAAGTCAAGAGAATCAACCACTTATTACAAAATATCCAATTCCCGGGAAGACTTGCCCCCATTGGACACCCCTACATCCATCACAATCACCACCCACTCAAGCTGGCGTTTGCTTATAGAAATATTTTACTAACATCACCTAACATTTTTTTTCTTGCTAAGAACCTTTGTTATCTCCTTGCAACCTTTATTGCTAAGTATCTTAGTTAATACACTTGCAACCTATCCTAGTTATAGACAGTCTAGGTAAATTAAAACTAGAGTGCATATATAGTTGTGTAAGTGGCATAGAAAATTGAGAGAAAATTAAACCTACCTTTACCTCTTATAGGGTAGTGACACTCATATAATTCCACGTCCACTTTGGAAAGTGCTACAACAATTTCCTACACTCGGGGATTGAACCTCAAACATCACGAAGGACTAAAGCATTACCAATCCTTGCTTCATGTCAGTATTTTGGGGTCTCATGTTTAGATATATGTATACAATGTTCAACTAAAATAAGGATAGATTATAAACAGATGCACATAGTTAAAATTTTCATACATTAAACACTAAATACAATGCCAAAAAATTGCCACAAACTTGAAAAAGGTCCAAGATGAATTATGGGGCGTTTGCCATGAAACAAACATAAAAAAAATTTGGGACCCTGTTTCCTGTCTCTTTTCAGTGTATACTGAGTGTTTAACTGTTTTGTATTACTAGCAGGGAATCATGCAATGCGTTGGCCTTGCACTAGTAGAAAACAGGGCTTTGGTTCAGGCCTGGCCAGCCCATTAGTCCCGGTTCAGTCACGAACCGGTACCAATGGGGGAATAGGTCCCGGTTCGTGAGCCCAGGGGGCCGGCCGGGCCTCGTGGGGCATTGGTCCCGGTTCGTCTGGACCCTTTTGTCCCGGTTCCAGACCCGAACCGGGACCAATGGGCCTCGCTCCTGGCCCACATCCATTGGTCCCGGTTCGTGGCTGGAACCGGGACCAAAGGGTGGCCTTTAGTCCCGGTTCCACCCACGAACCGGGACCGATGAGGTGCCTATATATACCCCCTCGCCCGCGAGCAGAGCACTCCACTGCTCTGTTTTTTCTGGCCGGCGAGGGGAGGGCTTTGTGGTGCTCTAGCTCACCTTCTATGCACATGAGGTGTTCGATGAAATGCCCGAGCCACACTACTTAAGCTTTCTCCTCTCCAAGCTCCATTTTTCTCAAGATTTGTCTAGGTTTAGCGGTCCGTCACGTCCCGTCCCCGTCTTCACCGCCGTCGATCGCCCGCGCCGATCTCGTCGCCGGCACCACCTTGGTGAGCCTCTTGTTCTTATCTTCTTTCTAAAAGAAAAAAAATTCTTACTTGTATGATTTAGATAGATACTTGTCTAATTTTCTTACTTTTATTATTTTTTGTTATTATATAGTGCGATGGTTTTGGTATCCGCCCCCGTCGGCCCTCATCCTGTCTATGATTCGGATGTGGTATATATTATATTTTATAACTATTTGATTCATTTATTGTTTATGACAATTATGCCGACCAACGTGACATAATTTTTTTTATCTAGGAGGTATGTGAACCGGAAATTCCAACCGACCCTATTGTCGAGAGGTTAAATTTAGTTGAAGAAGAAAACAATTACTTGAAGGAAAAATTGAAAAAAATTGAGGAGGAGAAGATGATATTGGAGTTGCATGTTGCGGATGTCGTCGATGATCACAAGATCAAGATGGATGCAATGCGCTTCAAGATTAGAAAGTATAGAAAATATGCCATTCATATCGAGGCTTGGTATCATTATGCCGTTGGATCAATTGTTACCTTGGTTGCGATTATGATCGCATTTGTTGTTGCATTGAAATGTTTTACATAGTTTCAATGTATGGTTTAATTAGATGCTCTGGAGAGCTATATATATGTTGTTCAATGAGAACTATGTATGTACTTTGGTTTTAATGTGATGATGAACTTATATTAATTTTGTCACTTATCTATTCATGATGTTTTGTAATGGTTTTTGACACACTTAATTATATATAATGCACGCAGATGAACCGGCAATGGATGTACGGTGACAGACGCACCTCCGAGTACATTAAGGGCGTGCATAATTTTCTCGAAGTTGCTGAGGCAAACAAGCAGAATGGTTTTATGTGTTGTCCATGCCCTATATGTGGGAATACGAAGTCTTACTCTGACCGGAAAATCCTTCACACCCACCTGCTTTATAAGGGTTTCATGCCACACTATAATGTTTGGACCAGGCACGGAGAAATAGGGGTTATGATGGAAGACATCGAAGAAGAAGAGGACGATGACAACTATGTGCCCCCTGAATACGATGATGCTGCAACGGGGGAAGCTGAAGATCAAGAGGAACCAGATGATGTGCCCAATGATGATCTCCGCCGGGTCATTGTTGATGCAAGGAGACAGTGCGAAAGTGAAAAGGAGAAGTTGAAATTCGATCGCATGTTAGAGGATCACCAAAAAGGGTTGTACCCCAATTACGAAGATGGCAACACAAAGCTCGGTACCGTACTGGAATTGCTGCAGTGGAAGGTAGAGAATGCTGTGCCTGACAAAGGATTTGAGAAGCTACTGAAAATATTGAAGAAGAAGCTTCCAAAGGATAACGAATTTCCCGACAGTACGTACGCAACAAAGAAGGTCGTATGCCCTCTAGGATTGGAGGTGCAGAAGATACATGCATGCCTTAATGACTGCATCCTGTACCACGGTGCGTACGAGGATTTGAACGCATGCCCGGTATGCGGTGCATTGTGGTATAAGATCAGACGAGATGACCCTGGTGATGTTGACGGCGAGCCCCCCAGGAAGAGGGTTCCTGCCAAGGTGATGTGGTATGCTCCTATAATACCACGGTTGAAACGTCTGTTCAGAAACAAAGAGCATGCCAAGTTGATGCGATGGCACAGAGAGGACCGTAAGAAAGACGGGAAGTTGAGAGCACCCGCTGACGGGTCGCAGTGGAGAAAAATCGAGAGAAAGTACCGGACTGAGTTTGCAGGTGACCCAAGGAACGTATGGTTTGGTTTAAGTGCGGATGTCATTAATCCTTTCGGGGAGCAGAGCAGCAATCACGGCACCTGGCCCATGACTCTATGTATCTATAACCTTCCTCCTTGGCTGTGCATGAAGCGGAAGTTCATTATGATGCCAGTACTCATCCAAGGCCCTAAGCAACCCGGCAACGACATTGATGTGTACCTAAGGCCATTAGTTGAAGAACTTTTACAGCTGTGGAATGGAAACGGTGTACGTGTGTGGGATGAGCACAGACAGGAGGAATTTGACCTGCATGCGTTGTTGTTTGTAACCATCAATGATTGGCCTGCTCTCAGTAACCTTTCAGGACAGACAAACAAGGGATACCACGCATGCACGCACTGTTTAGCTGACATCGAAAGTATATACCTGGACAAACGCAGGAAGAATGTGTACCTGGGGCATCGTCGATTTCTTCCGACCAACCATCAATGTCGAAAGAAAGGCAAGCATTTCAAAGGCGAGGCAGATCACCGGAAGAAGCCCGCCATGCGTACCGGTGATCACGTACTTGCTATGGTCAATGATTTACACGTAATCTTTGGAAAGGGTCCCGGCGGACTATCTGTTCCGAATGACGCTGAGGGACGCGCTCCCATGTGGAAGAAGAAATCTTTATTTTGGGACCTACCCTACTGGAAAGACCTAGAGGTCCGCTCTTCAATCGACGTGATGCACGTGACAAAGAACCTTTGCGTGAACCTGCTAGGCTTCTTGGGTGTGTATGGAAAGACAAAAGATACACCGGAGGCACGGGAGGACCTGCAACGTTGGCACGAAAAAGACGGCATGCCTCCAAAGCAGTATGAAGGTCCTGCTAGCTACGCTCTTACCAAAGAAGAGAAGGAAATCTTCTTTGAATGCCTGCTCAGTATGAAGGTCCCGTCTGGCTTCTCGTCGAATATAAAGGGAATAATAAATATGGCAGAGAAAAAGTTCCAGAACCTAAAGTCTCATGACTGCCATGTGATTATGATGCAACTGCTTCCGGTTGCATTGAGGGGGCTTCTACCGGAAAACGTTCGATTAGCCATTGTGAAGCTATGTGCATTCCTCAATGCAATCTCTCAGAAGGTGATCGATCCAGAAATCATACCAAGGCTAAGGAGTGATGTGGCGCAATGTCTTGTCAGTTTCGAGCTGGTGTTCCCACCATCCTTCTTCAATACCATGACGCACGTCCTAGTTCATCTAGTCGACGAGATTGTCGTTCTGGGCCCCGTATTTCTACACAATATGTTCCCCTTTGAGAGGTTCATGGGAGTCCTAAAGAAATATGTCCGTAACCGCGCTAGGCCAGAAGGAAGCATCTCCATGGGCCATCAAACAGAGGATGTCATTGGGTTTTGTGTTGACTTCATTCCTGACCTTAAGAAGATTGGTCTCCCTCAATCGCGGTATGAGGGGAGACTGACTGGAAAAGGCACGCTAGGAGGGGACTCAATAATACGCAGGGACGGGCATTCTTGGTCTCAAGCACACTACACAGTTCTACAGAACTCTACCTTGGTGACCCCGTATGTCGATGAACACAAGAACATTCTGCACTCCAAACACCCGGAGCAGTGTGACGACTGGATTACATGTGAACACATCAGGACTTTCGGCAGTTGTTTGGAAACACGTCTCAGAGGTGACAACACTGTTTCTGATGAGCTGTACTCGTTGTCCAGGGGACCATCTTCGACTGTATTGACTTACAAAGGATACGAGATAAATGGGAATACATTTTACACGATCGCCCAAGATCAAAAGAGCACCAACCAAAACAGCGGTGTCCGCTTTGATGCAGCAACCAAGACGGGAAAGGACACATATTATGGTTACATAGTGGACATATGGGAACTTGACTACGGACATGATTTTAAGGTCCCTTTGTTTAAGTGCAAATGGGTCAATCTGTCAGGAGGCGGGGTACAGGTAGAGCCACATTACGGAATGACAACAGTGGATCTGAACAATCTTGGGTACACAGACGAATCATTCGTCCTAGCCAATGATGTGGCGCAGGTTTTCTATGTGAAGGACATGTCTACCAAACCGAGAAAAAGAAAAGATAAGGAAGCGAATACATCATTCGATGAGCCAAAGCGCCACATAGTTCTTTCAGGGAAAAGAGACATCGTGTGAATGGAGGGTAAGACAGACATGTCTGAAGATTATGAAAAGTTTCATGAAATTCCTCCCTTCAAAGTCAAGGCTGACCCAAGCACCCTGTTAAGCGATGAAGAATATCCATGGTTACGGCGCAATAAGCAAAGGACACAAGCGAAGAAAAAGTGAAGACAGATGAAGTCAGAAAGGGTTGAAAATTGATGATGTGGCTTTGAATGGTTCATTTTGAGCACATAAAAAGTCTGGAGTTCAAATAAGTTCAAAAAAATGAAATCCCTTTGTAACAGATGAGTTTTTGTCCGAAACCCTGATACTTCGAAAGAGATTGTCCATTTTGTACACGAAGTGCAACCAGTTTTTGCCGTAACCCTCTCAACTTTTTAGCACATGCTATGTAGGTGAAATGATGATATCATGCCAATTTTCAACCTCTTCAGAGTTCATTTGAAGTGCTTTTCAATTTCAGGGTCATTTAGCTCAAAAAAATCAGTAAATGCATGAAAAATAACAGATGAACTCAGAAAAGGGTTGAAAATTGATGATGTTGCTTTGAATGGTTCATTTTGAGCACACAAAAAGTCTGGAGTTCACATAAGTTCAAAAAATGAAATCCTTTGTAACGATGAGTTTTCGTCCGCCAAACCCTGATACTTCGAAAGAGATTGTCCATTTTGTACACGGAGTGCATCCAGTTTTGCCGTAACCCTCTCACTTTTTAGCACATACTATGTGGGTGAAATGATGATATCATGCCAATTTTCAACCTCTTCAGAGTTCATTTGAAGTGCTTTTCAATTTCAGGGTCATTTAGCTCAAAAAAAGCAGTAAATGCAAGAAAAATAACAGATGAACTCAGAAAGGGTTGAAAATTGATGATGTGGCTTTGAATGGTTCATTTTGAGTACACAAAAAGTCTGGAGTTCAAATAAGTTCAAAAAAATGAAATCCCTTTGTAACAGATGAGTTTTCGTCCGAAACCCTGATACTTCGAAAGAAAGTATCCATTTTGTACACGAAGTGCATCCAGTTTTTGCCGTAACCCTCTCAACTTTTTAGCACATGCTATGTGGGTGAAATGATGATATCATGCCAATTTTCAACCTCTTCAGAGTTCATTTGAAGAACTTTTTTTGTTAGAAACTTTAATAGCAAAAACAATTATCATAAAGATTTTTTTTGTTAGAAACTAAAATAACAAAAACTGTTTTTGAATATAATGATAAAACACAGTAATATTAAATAGCAGTAAAAAGAATCACTCAAAAATCTATTTTTATAGTAAGTTAATCACAAACTAGTGATTCACACAAATTTCAAAGAATTCAATTTTAAACTATTCGAATTGGAAAACTAATGGCACTAACAAAAAGTTTATAATATTTATACCTAAAAGCAAAAGAATAAAAAATAAAAGAAAATAAATAAAAATCTATTTTATAGTAAAGTTAATCACAACTAGTGATTCACACAAATTTTAAAGAATTCAAATTTAAACTATTCGAATTGGAAAACTAATGGCACTAATAGAAAGTTTATAATATTTATTACCTAAAAGCAAAAAGAATTAAAAAATAAAAGAAAATAAATAAAGCAAAATACAAAACAGAAAAACTGGAAAAAAATAGAAAAAAATGCCACCTACTGGGCCACCACGGCCTGAATACGACTAGAAACCCAACAACGGGCCAGGATTCAGGCCCGCGGAAGGCCCAGTAGGCCCACAGGCAGAGTAGAGTTAGGTTAGGCCCGTAAGCCTGCATTTGAGAGGAGCTCGAGAGGGCAGCGACAGTGGGGTTTATAAACCACTCCGCGTCCCTCTCAACTAGCGAGGTGGGACTAAACTTTTGGCCGCGGGCAGCACAAGGCCTTTGGTCCCGGTTGGTGCCACCAAACCGGGACTAAAGGTGGTCTTTGGTCCCGGTTCGTGGCACCAACCGGTACTAATGCCCCCTTTAGTCCCGGTTGGTGCCACCAACCGGGACCAAAGGTCTCTGTTTCCCGCCCTTTGGGCTGCTGAAAAGAGACCTTTGGTCCCAGTTGGTGGCACCAACCAGGACTAAAGGGGGGCATTGGTCCCGGTTGGTGCCACGAACCGGGACCAATGCTTCGTGTATATAAGCAAGACTTGTGAAAATTTTAAGTTTCATCGCAGTTCCCCTCCGTCGCCAACTCCCCTGCGCCACGACGCCGCCCGCTCCTCGTCGCTGTCGCGTCGCCCCCGTCGCCGCGCCCTGCCCCGTCGCCGCCCGCTCCTCGTCGCCGTCGCCGTCGCCGGCCCTACCTCCTCGCCGCCGTCGCCGTGCCTCGCACCGACACCGTCGCTGCGCCCTGCCCCGTCGCCGCGCCCTGCCCCGAGCCCGTCCTTGTCATCGCCGCCACCGAGCCCGCTCCTCGTCGCCGACACGTCCTCGCTGTGAGCGCCGCCCCGATCCCCTCCTCCTCCTATTCCTCCCTGTACTGGCCGCCGTCGCCGCGCCCTGCCGCCGATTCCCCCTCTGTCCAAATTTTTGTGGTGCACATCAAATGTATGATGAAATGCAAAAGGGCTCTAGGAATTTTAAGAATTTTTGAGAATTTTTGTGGTGAGGTGTTGATGCACAAAAGAGAGTCTGGCAAAGTTTGAGAATTTTTTGTCCAATTTAAATTGCGCTTTGAGCATGGAGTTTGAATCTGGTCCAAATTTGAACTGAATGATATTTGAAAATTTTGAACTATAGAACCAAATGTTTTTGGCGGAATGGGTTGTGGGTACTGTCAAATAGATGGAGTAATTTTTGTGTGTGCAAAAGAATTGGGGAGAATATAGCTCCTTTGCAAATCAAAGGAAATATGAATAGTTGAAATTCCAACTTTGGAATTTATTAAATATAAGAAAAATATTTACATAGTTAGAGATATTTGCACAGTTAGAGATATTCATGATCAAAGTCAGTTTTTTAGAGAAATTTGCATAGAGATTTTTTTTAGAGAAATGGTGGAGTTCACATATAATGTATATATGTTGATATTTTTTATATGATGAAAATTGTTTTGTTCATATATAATGTATATATATATGTATGTGGCTATGTATGTATGGATGTTCATAAAATTGTTTTGTTCATATATGTATTAATTGTTTTGTTCATAGCATTTTTTTAATATGATGAATTTTTTTTTCATAGCATTTTTCATAGCCATATATATGTATGTGGCTATATGTATGTATGATTGTTCATTTTTTTATATGTATGGGCTATATGTATATGTCATTGTCGATATAGCCCTCCCCGATAACTTCGACATGAGGGGGGGGGGTCGATATACCCCCTCCCCAATAACATTTTTTTATATGATGAATTTTTTTATAGCATATATATGTATGTGGCTATATGTATGTATGGATGTTCATATAATTTTTTATATGTATGGGCTATATGTATGTCGTTGTCGATATAGCCCCTCCCCAATTAGATTCGAACATGAGGGGGGGGGGGGGGGTCAATATACCCCCTCCCCGATAACATGTTTTTCTAAGTTACTAATGTAAAATGTTCACCCCCCTCTCGATATACCGGGCGACCAACTCTCAAGGCCACCCAAACCCTAGAAAAAAAGCGTTGTCGATCTCCTACCCCCTCCCGTCCCTACCCGACAAACTCTCGAGGCCACCCAAACCGCTAGAAGATAACTCCGGTAACTTCGACATGAGGGGGGACGTCGATCAACCCCCTCTCGCCCGAACAAGTCCATGTATTATTTTATATCACGGTGGACATATATCAAAGTTTGATCATATGTCAAAGTTTGAATTTTGACATATGCAACATTTGATCATATATCAAAGTTTGATCATATGTCAAAGTTTGAATTTTGACATATGCAACATTTGATCATATGTCAAAGTTTGAATTTTGACATATGCAACATTTGATCATATGTCAAAGTTTGAATTTTGACATATATAGATTTATTAAGAATGCCCCCATTATGGATGTGCACAAGTTGATCCAATTTTTTTTTCCTGATCTCATCTATATATATATTCTTCTATATGTCATGTTGTCTGTCAAAGTATTGAAGAAATCCATGGCTTCATCATTAGTCGGAAGTAACAGGCGTATAATGCTACGAAGCTCTTCAAAGTTATTTTGGAACGGAGTTCCGGATAGAATAATTCGCCTTTTGGTACGAATTTCAGCAAAGGCCTTCCAAATAGCGATATTCGGAAGGCTCTTGCTGAACTTTGTACCAAAAAGCGAATTATTCTATCGGGAACTCCGTTCCAAAACAACTTTGAAGAGCTTCGTACCATTATACGCCTGTCATTTCCGGCTAATGATGAAGTCATGGTTTTCTTGAATTCTTTGACACTAGACAACGTGACATATAGAAGGGTAGATGAGATCAGGAAAAATATGGACCATTTTCTGCACATCCAGAATGGCGTCATTTTGTTAAATCCCTTGTCGGTCCGGACGTCGGACATTCATGAGAGAGGCGGTCCGGCCCAAACCCTAGAAGCATTGTCGAGGCCACCCCAAACCCTTGAAGAGTTGTCGAGGCCACCCCACACCGTAGAAGCGTCGAGCTAGCTAGGTCTACGTTTGCACTAATATATATCCATCTGTCATGTTTGTATATTAATTGCCATGTTGTAATATTTGCGGAAACTATGGAGCACCGAGACATCGAAGCAGAACAGTTGTTGGGGGACATAATCCTCGGCGGAGGTGATGTCTTGTCGTATCTCAACGACACCGATGGTCTGGAAGGAGAGGGTGAAGCACGCTCCGGTGATCGAACAATGGAGGTGGAAGGACATGATCATGATGGCTCCGGTGACCGAATGCCGGAGGAAGAAGGAGACCATGATGACTGCTCCGGTGAGCGAACGGAGGAAGGAGATGTTGCAAAATCCGGCGAGGTATATATATTAATTAAGCTTGTGCTGACTAGCTAATTGATGCATTAATTGTTTTGGTATGTACACATATTAACTCTCTTCTTTCTTCTTTTCTAGCCCTCCGGATCGAGCCAAACTTCGGTAACGAGACGAGGCCCGAAGAAAAGGTTGCGCCAGGATGAAAGGTTCACGATCACAGCAATCAAGGGCGATGGCCAACCGATTGAACCCAGCCGGACCAAGGAAGCATTTTCTGCTCAGTGCGGGGTTCTTGTTAGGGACATGATCCCAATCAGCATCCACCAATGGAATAAGCCTAAGAGCGAAGACCCTCAAGTGTCTTTTGTCAACGATAGACAGAAAGATGATCTTTGGACCGCGCTGAAGGCAAATTTCACCCTACCGCCAGAGGAGGATCCGGATAAGCCAGTTATAGAGCCATTGGTCAAGGCTCATGCTCTTAAGAAGATGGCAGATCTATTCAGGAGGTGGAAGAATGAGTTGAAATCAATGTTTGTCGAGAAAGGGAAGACTCCAGAATTCACCGGCCGATTTGAGAAGATAAGAGATCACTGGCCCGCATTTGTGGCCCACAAGACATCGGAGAAGAGTAAGAAGATGTCAGCGACAAACAAGTTAAATGCTGCAAAGAAGGAGCATCACCATCGCACGGGGTCAGGTGGCTACCTCAAAGCCTGGCCGTTGTGGGACAAGGCTGAGAAGGACCTGCTTGATAAAGGGGTTGAACCAGAGACATTGAACTGGCCAGACCGTTCAAGGACTTGGTTCTTCGGGGTTGGGGGAACCTTGGACCCTGAAACAGGGAAGTGCCGTTGGACGAAGGAGCAACTTGAAATACCCGTCAAGAAGCTTCAGAAGTATATCGCCGCAGCGCAGGAAGGGACGTTCGTTCCCGACAGAGAGAACGATGAGCTCACACAGGCCCTCGGGAATCCTGAGCACCCAGGACGAACACGAGGCACGGCAGGCTCTGTTGCGTGGAAGGTTGGGTTTCCCAGCGCAGGCGGTTACAAAACCCGGGAGAGGAGGAGGAAAGTGGAGCAGACCGAACTACAGAAGCTGAATGCAAGGGTACGAGCGCTAGAGGAACAAGCACTACTAGTTCAGAGCCAGCGACCTGTCGGAGCTACCCCAGAAGGTACCCCTCCATCTCAGCGGAGAAGCAGCGTGGCTTCCACCGAGCTCCTTCAGCAGCCTGACTTCACGGCTCGCAGCTACCCCGTGGATGCTATCACGGAGGCACAAGATTGCCACCTTATGGCGCAATGGCAGCACCTCAAAGTCAAGGCGGCTGTCGGCTCTGTTGCACCTCCTCAACCCGGCGCAACTTTTTACTGCCTTCCGATTCCAGAAGGCTATGCTGTTGTGATGGTCGATGAAATAACGGAGGGATTTGAGGAGCTCGAGCTTGACCACCCTACCGGTGAAGGGGAGACTCAGCTGGGTCTTGCTCTGAAGACTCCATGTCTATGGCGGAAGGAGCTCATCAACCTTCCGAACTGGACGCCTCCGCCTCCTCCTCCGGCGAGTCAGTGCACTCCGCATCCTCCTCCGCCTCCTCCTCCGGCGAGTGATCAGGGCACTCCGCCTCCTTCTCCGGCTGCTCCGGCGCGTGGCGGCACTCCGCCTTCTTCTCCAGCTGCTCCGTCGCGTGGCGGCACTCCGCCTCCTTCTCCGTCTGCTCCGGCGCGTGGCGGCACTCCGCCTCCTTCTCCGCCTGCGCCGGCGCGTCCGAGCAGCCCGCCTCCTTCTCCGCCTCGTCATCAACAGCGGAAGACAGCCGCCGCCGCTCCGGCTGCTCCGGCGCGTCGTAGCACTCCACCTCCTTCTCCGCCTCGTAAGCAATGAAGGAAGACAGCCGCAGCCGCTCCGGCTGCTCCGGCGTCTAGCAGTACAGCCAGAGGCGGGAGGCAATACAGATATGGTCCGACTCTCACGCCTCTAGAGAAGTTACCATACGAGATGACCGAGGAGGAAAACGAGGAGATCTGTCAAGCCCAAGTGAAGGACTTTTTTGCAAAGAAAAATCCACCTCCGGAGGAGAAGATAGATTCGGTGAAATTGAAGCGCACTGTGAAGAACCTGAAGCGACCACCACCGCCTCCGCCGGACGACAACCATACCCGCGCTCTTAAAAAGGCAGTGCAAGGAGCGCGCCGGTCGGGAACTACTTCAAGTGACAAAAGGTTACAAGAACGAAGAAATGGGAACAAAATTCCCCAGCTCGGCGAACAGGCAAACCAATCGTGTCCCCCGCTCAAGGTGTCTAGCAATATCGTCGCAAATCTGCCGGGGATGGTGCCCGGTACCAATCCTGCTGATTACCTGCCCGACGATGCACATTTTGATACAATGGTGGTGGACGAACACAAATACCAGTACGGGAAGCCTCTCGTCAGACCTGGTGATCCTCCTCTAACAACGATGATGCGAAGATTCCATAAGTGGTACATGGACACCTGCAAGTCTGGGAAGGATATTTTGACGCTCAGAGTTAAAGAGGAGCACGACCTCGTTGGAATTGATCTGTTGTCTATTCCATTTGAGGAGTTCTTCCAGTTTTTCAATCAAAAGGACCTCGATAAAATAATCATCACTTGCTACTGTCTGTAAGTACTATACTTCTGTAATTAAGTCTCTATATATAGCTCAGCTCTTTCATTGCATGTATATATAATTAACCTCACTATATTATGCAGATTGAAGATTGTCGAATGCAGAAATGCACAAATCTATGATATTGGGTTCATTAACACAAATCTCATAGATGAATGGACGATTACATATAGTGCGAAAGAAACCGAGGCCAACTTGCTACAATCATTGCTTAAAAATCAAAACAAAGATAAAATACTCTTTCCTTACAACTTCAAGTGAGTGTTACTGTCTTCTGCATATTCGGTTTCCCTTATTACTCGAGGTTATAGTAATGTAATTGATGAGTTATGCATGCGTGCGCAGCTTCCACTTTATTCTCCTAGAGATTAAGCTTGAGCAGGGACTAGTAACCGTCTTAAACTCAAGACGAAAAGATCCCAAGGAGTATGCGGCCATGACTGAAATGCTCCAAAAGTAAGTTCAATCGATCATTATCGCACCATATCGGCAACTTTGTTCATTTCCTGATATCAAGTAATTATTTTCTTTGTCTCGCAGGGTTTGGAAAGTGTTCACCGCAGAAGCTCCGGGACTGCCGGGGGAGCTACGATTTACACACCCGAAAGTAAGTACTACTAGCTAGTTCCGCGCATCTCCCATTGATTCTAGCTAGTTTCATCAATACCATTTATAATGCTTGATTATCAGTTTGATTGACCTCTATTTCTCGTAAAGTGGTTGTGGCAGGAAGGCGGGAATAATTTTTGTGGATACTACATTTGCGAGTACATCTACAACGCGACGACCTCTAAGCGGGCTACTCTGAAAAACAATATGAAGTGCGTAAGCAATAATATTCACAATTTTTTTTATTACCATCATTTGTGTTGAGTTTCATTCATATATATGTATTGACCCCCTTCTTCAAATTAGATGTGGCAGATGCGGGATGAACTCCTACCACAAGATCGCATAAAGGCAATTCAAGAGGAATTGGCGGGATTCTTTCTTGACCACGTCATCAATCCAGCCGGAGAATACCATGTGGAACTTGACATCAGATGTTAGGGATCTTATATTGTATATATGTAGCTAGTAGCGTCGGATAGATATACGAAAACTTGTTGTTCGACCATCTTCTCGGAGAAGGAGGAGGTCGATCACTTCTCTCTGTACATGTTCATGACGATCTTGTGTACTTAATGGTTTCCTTCATTTGCTTACTACTAGCGTGTCGAGTCCTCTCTATACGTATATAGCGTAGCATCGCCAAGCACGGAGATAAGAGAGGACACTTCTCTCTAGCTATATAGCTAACCAATATATGAAACCCCTAAATTAACCCTACAAAACCCCCAAACCCACCCCCCCTTTCAAAAAAAAACAAAAACCCCAGCTCCTGAGCTGCTGACCCGTGGATGCTCTTTGGTCCCGGTTGGTGTTACCAACCGGGACTAAAGGCCCTCCTGCCTGGGCTCGCCGCAGCGGCCACGTGGAGCCCCATCTGTCCCGGTTCGTAAGCGAACCGGGACAAATGGGCCTTATGAACAGGGACAAATGGACCTTTTTCTACTAGTGTTGACTGAACATCTGAACCATGGGCCCCACCTTCAGAGACTAAACCACATACGTTTCAGGGCTTTCCGATCAGACAAAGTTGACCTCTAGACATGATTTTCCTTCACTCAATCCGAGTATGAAGAAATACACTAAAAAACATGAATTTATAAGATTTATCTATATGTTTCACTAATTGTATATATGATTTGCATTTAATAAAATATAACACCACCATAAAACTCAAAAGCATGTCCACGAATTACCATAAACAAGTTGGAACTCCAATCAACTCTAGGCATTACGAAACAACAAACACACATAATAAACTAATATTTAGAGAAGAGAGACAAATATTGCCCAAAACATTATCCATGATGAACGACATATTTATAATAAACATTTTTATTTACTCATAAATCATTAATTATATCCCGAAACATTAACATGTATTCGTTGATACATATCATGTAGCCTTGAGTGATTTTGCTGTCTCATATGTACCAACATGAACCACAAATAAATTTTATACTCAAATTTCATAGTTATTATAAATTCAGAAGTTCTATGGTAGACCTTGATTAGTCACTAAAACCATGTTACTTTTTGAAGAAAATAATCACTAGTAGAAAACAGGGCACTAGTCCTGGTTCCAGAGGGCCTTTAGTCCTGGTTCTGCAACCGGGACTAAACAATCGGGACTAAAGCCCCCCACTTTTAGTACCGGTTGGGTTATGAACCGGGACTAAAGGAGCTCCACGTGGCCACTGTGGGGCGCCCAGACAGGAGGACTTTTAGTCCCGGTTGGTAACACCGACCGGGACTAAAAGGCAGCCACGCGTCAGCAGCTGCCAGGCGCTGGGGTTTTTGTTTTTTTTTTGAAAGGAGGGGTTTATGGGTTTCATATTGTGTTTCCCCCTTTTCTTTTTGTGTTTACCCTTCAATTCTTTTACATTTAGGTTTTTATTTTTATTTTATGTTTTCCATTCAACTCGACGCTAGCTACTACATATAGCAATGAAGGAACCATTAATTACACAACATCGTCATGAACATATATAGAGAGAAGTGACCTCTCTTTCTCCGTGCTTGGCCGAACAACAAGTTTTCGTATATCTATCCGACGCTACTACATATAGTACACGATCATTATAGTCTCTACTGTATTGAAATTTGTAAACTTTTCTACACTGGGTGTACTGAATGCAGTGGCTCCACCTTCATTTAGTACCACGTTGCTAGTTCATTCTGAGCTACTTGCTGGCTCAAGAAGTAATACTTCCAGATTTATTCTTTCACAACCGGAGAGAAAAGTGTAAGTGGAGCTTATTTAGGGTCGTAGGGTGTTACATCGTCACTACTCGAGAAGCTATATTTAGCTAGGGCTTGAACATGGGTGGCCTCCTCACTTTGGTAGCCTGCTCGAAAGCATAGGCCATCTCGATCAGCCTCGGCTCATACCCCTGCAGCCCGCCAAAGCATATGCCGAAGGGAAACCCGTTCTCGTCGTACCCCGCCGGCACAGTGATGCCAGGGTGGCCACCGATGGCGAGAAGGCTAGATATATCGCTGTTAGGCGTCATGATCGTGTCCAGCTGGTGCTCCTTCATCATCTTCTCCAGCCCATTCGCGTTCAGCTCCTTCAGACGCCGGATCGCGGCTCTCTCCACGGGGCCAATGCCATTTGTGTTTTGCGCCGCGATAAGGTTGGGCTGGCCGAAATCTTTCAGCCTCTCCTGCACCAACATGTAAATAAATTTTGTAAGAGCGTACATAGAAGAAGTAAGCCTCTCCTGCCGTGTTGATTCTACCATTTTTTAAGAGTTATATTGCCTCATGATCACTGATATATAAAAACTTTGAGAAATTTATTTTAAGACCTGGATCTATATTGTTTGAACAAATAACAAGAATCGAAGAGATGAAATATGGATTCAGTTGGTTTTTTGTGCACTTGCCTCCACAGGATGCGCCTTGTTGAATGCTATGATGTCTGCAAGAGAATGGACCGGGGAGTGGACCAAGTCTGCCAAGTACGCGTTTATGCTGAGCTTGAACTCTGCCCGCGTCGCAATCCACTCGTTGGAACCAATCTCAACCAATAGAGCGGTCAAATTGGCAGCGACGTCCAGCTTCCCGACCACCACTGCCCCAAGTTTCCTTTGGAAAAAATCAAGAATCAATTCATATATTTACGGTCATATTCATCGATCGACAGTGAAATTTAAACAATCACCACGAACCTCATTGTGGCGAGGTGCTGCTTGTACGCATTCAGCTGCGCCTGTCCATATCTCCGGAAGAAGCCATTGGGGACGCCGATCCTCTTCCCTTTCAGCCCGTCTTTCTTCAGGAACTGCGCGTACCCGCCGTGGGGGATGTACTTGGACGCCGCTCCGGTGGCCGCGGCGTCGTGCTCGTCGTAGCCGACGATGGCGTCCAGCACGTGCACCGCGTCCGACACCGTCCGGCACATTGGTCTGCATTTTATTTTTATTTCGATGGAGCGGCACCAAGATTTTCAGGTTGAATGAAACAACTTTTTTTTTATCAAAGAAGGGCTTTCCCCTTCCGATTTTCATTACTGAAAACCTCAAGCATCCAAGCATCCAAACCTAGAACAAACTACTAGAACGAGAGGTTGAATGAAAGAACAGCAAGCAGAAGGAGAGTTACCTACCCGACGGTGTCCTGCAACGGGGTGATGGGGACGACGCCGGCCCGGCTGGTCAACCCCAACGTCGGCTTGATGCCGACAACCGAGTTGAACGACGACGGGCAGAGAATGGAGCCGTCGGTCTCGGTGCCCAGCGTCACGGCCGCCATGTTCGCCGCCGCGGCCACGCCCGAACCGGCGCTCGACCCGCATGGGGTGGACGACGGCACGTACGGGTTCCGCGCCTGGCCGCCGCGTGCGCTCCACCCGGCGTCAACTCGGCGGAAGTTGGCCCACTCGGACAGGCTGGCCTTGCCGAGCACCACGGCGCCCGCGCGCCGCAGACGGGCCGCCACGCCGGCGTCGCGCCTCACCACGGAACCGAGGAGGGCCAAGGAGCCGGCCGTCGTGTTAAGTGCGTCGCGGGTGGCGATGTTGTCCTTGAGCAGGACCGGGACGCCGTGCAGCGCACCAGTGGCATGGCCGAAGGAGCGACGCTCGGTGTCGGCACGCTTGGCCTGCCGTAGCGCGTCCGGGTTGACCTCGATGACGGCGTGCAGCGGCGGGTTGAGGCGGCCGATCTCGTCGAGGTAGAACCGGACGAGCGCCGTGGGGGTCAGAGTCCCGTTGCTGAAGCCGAGCTGGATGGCGTCGACGGTGGCCTCGTGGAACTCGAAGCTGTGCACGACGCCGGCGGCAGCGACCAAAGCGAGTAGCGCGGCAGCAGCTTGCAGCGGCAAGCAAGCCATGATGCTTAGCTAAATCGTGGCACTGGTACCGGGGTTGGTGTGGCTTGGCTTGTCTGCTCGTTTCTCCGTGCAGTTTGGTCTCTTGCACGCGCGTGTTTTGGTATTTTTCTGGCGGTCCCCTTTAGCATTTTTCAGATGACCAATGAGTGTGCTCGTTCCACCGCAAAGTCATTTGGCGTGGTGATGGTACCTAGACCTATGCATGGGCAGCCCGGCCCGAAGGCCTGAGCCCGAAAGTTCGGCATCCGGGCCGGCACCAGGCTTCATTTTCCCGCCCAAAGCCCGGCCCGAAAAAAGCCCGAAATGGCAACAAATATATATTTTATTTGAAATATAGGTATATTATATTATTTTAATATCCCGAAGATAATTATTTTAATTGAAAAATGGCACTGTTCATGTGCTTCGGGCCGGGCCGGGCATGGCCTTGGGATTTTTGATTCAGGCTTTACAAAGCCCGGCCCAGGGTTTGAACAGGTGTAATGGTACCTAGCGACAACAAATCCATCATTCATTGTGCGCGTCAAGATGCGTGTGGGTAGGACCACTTTTCTGCTATACACTAGTATTACATCACCAATATATAGCTAGTGGTCCCGACCATTTGTCCTTGGCATGCATCATGGCACGAATATGAGAGTCTATCTCTCTCCTTTTATTTCACCTTTACTAAATTAAACCGTTCTACCTTTTAAACCATAAGTTCCTATTTGAAACTTTTTAAATATTTGAAATTCTGGCGGCAAGGCCTTTTAAACAAGAGACCAAACTTGGATACATTTCAAACACATTAAATTTAAACATTTCACATTTCATATGTGAAACAAACCTATATCACTAGAACTTAAAAAAAAACTATTTCAATAGAAATATGTTAAACGAATCTATTTCCCTAGAAACCTATTTAACCCAAATATGAAACTGAAATGTAGACTTTTTATACCAATTTTTTTTTAATGTGTAACAGTTTATTTCAAATGAGTGAAAATGTTTTTTTGAAAATCATGCAATTGAAATAGATGTGATTTTTGTGAAACAGATCAGTGAAATGTAAAATGTAGGTTCTGAATTTTGAAATAATAAACACACATAGTGAAATTATAATGTAACAATGTCATACTGATTTTTTGAAAAGTATGAAATATGTTTTTTTTTCAAAAATGCGTAACTAAAATAGATGTGATTTTTGTGAAACATGGCAGTGAAATGTAAAAATGTAGGTTCTAAATTGCGAAATAGTAACCACAAAATGTCAAATTATAATGTATCAATGTGAAACTGATTATTTCAAAAATGTGAAATATGTTTTTTTCAAAAATACTAACAACAATATGTTTTTTTTTCAAATATGGCATCCACAATGGCCTCGTGGAACTCAAAGCCGTGTGCGACGCTGGGGCCGGCGAGCAAAGCGAGGATGGCGGCAACAGCTTGAAGCGCCAACCAAGCCCTGATGTCAGTGTGGCCTGGCTTGTCTGCTCGTTGCTCTGTGCATGCGTGTTTGTGCATTTTCATGGCTGTTGCCTTCAGCCTTTTTTAGACGCCCCATGAGTATGTCTGTTCCACTCAATTCTTTTCATAGCTGCCTTCTAATTTTAGTACTTTTCAGACGCTGCATTATCTAAAAATATGCTCCACAAGTGGGAATCCTATTTTCCTATGCACAAAAAAGAGGTAGAAATTCGAGACTCTGGAAAATCTCAACGCTCTAGTATCACGAAGCTCATTTTCAAAATACAAATTTCCACAGCGCGAAAAGTGCTAAATAATATTTATAAGCTTTAGAAGTTGATTGTCAATTCAACCACACCTGGAAAACTAACGTGCCTGCAGCAATTTATTAGTAGTACAATAATACGATAGTAGTAGTAGTAAAGTAGCAGTAGTAGAAACAGTAACAAGTTTGTAGGGTAGTACCCAAGCGCGACGGTAGTGAATGTAACAGAAACAATAGCAGTAAAAGAGTAGAGATGTTGTAAGCGATGGGTTGTTCAGATGATATTCAATATACAACGGTCATAACATAGAGCGACATCAAACTAGCTCCACATTAATCGTATGTAGGCATGCATTTCATATATAGCCATACGTGCTTGCGATAAGAATTGCATAACATATTTTGTCATACCATCCCGTGACAGTGGGGTCCTAATGAAAAGTAAGTGTAATTAACGTGCTCCTTTTAAAGGAACCGGAACAAAGCTTTAACATACGGTGAATACATGTAATTCTCAAGTTAAAGTCATCCCCGTTGATATCCTAATTGTTGGCACTTTGGGGTCTAGGGTTCAAAACATAAAATGTGCATACAACTTGCAGATAAGATCAAGAACACAAATATATTATAAAAATATATATATAGAGATTTCAGATCTGAAATCTTGACATCCGGGCCCTGACAAACATTGTCAATCAGTTGGCCATTGTCTAGGGAATCCAAATAAGACAGTTAAATTCTCTATGTCAAGGTTCTCAATCACGATTGCTCCTTGCTTCCTTCAAACGAAAAATATATATAAAAGTTGATCCCTCGCAAAAATAAAGTTGATGTGATATGATACTATATGACATATGTTATGATCCCCCCCCCCCCCCCCCCCCCCACAACCAAAACTTAGCAATAATTAGGGGTGTTGTGCTCTGGCAATGAAGAGGCCAAAGTATTTCACTTCAATGATGAAAATAAAAATAGTATAATTAGATAAGTTGTACTTTATTCATATGGGTTCACAGGGATCATATTTTTTTAGTGGAGTCACAGGGATCATTTATCAACTCGTAAGTTGCACCTTTTTTTTAATTTTGATCAAATTTATAAAAAAAATAGCATCTACGATATCCTGAAAATATAATATGAAAATATACTTCATGATAGATCTAGTTACATTGATTTGGAACTGTAAATATTAATATTTTCCTTGATAAAATCAGTCAAACTTAAAAGGATGCGACTTAAGACAAATCAAATGAGTCCTGTAAACCCAGACAGAGGAAGTACCTCATTGTGTTGAGATGTTGTTCGTAGACTATCTGTTGCACGGTCCCATTTGGGAAGTTGAAGAAGCCATTAGGAACGCTGATCCTCTTCCCTCTAAGCCCATATTGCGGCGGTGTCTAGGTCTCGTCCCCCGTCGGCCACGGGGGGCGGCGATGGTGCTCCTGCCAGTGGCTTTGGTGGCCGGCCGCAGCAGCGCTTTGGCAGCAACTTCCCTAACAATCCCAACAACTCCAAAAATGGGTATCCCAACAAAAATCAAAATTTAGGTGTGATTTCCCTGCTTCGAATTATGCGCTATCCCAAAGGCACACTTGATCTTGGTCTAACTCTTTCCTCTTCTTCCTCTCATAATCTCATTGCCTTTTCAGATGCCGTTTGGGATTCTTACCTCGAGATCAGATACATCACTTCTGAATTTCCTATGTTTCTCGATGACCCATTTCTCTCATGATCTTCTTGACGACAATTCACAATCCCTCGTTCTAGTGTGGAGGTTGAATATCACATCGTGGCCATTGCCGTGGCCGAGTATTGCTGGTTTCATTAGTTACTTTAGGAGCTCCATCGACCTATCAGCACTAGTACAATTGTTTTTTGTGACAATGTGAGTCCATCCTATCTTGCTCACAACCTGGTACAACTTCAAGGAACCACACACATTGAGCTTGACATTCATTTTATCCGCCAGAAAGTTTCTCTTTGTGATGTTCGAGTTTTGCATGTTCCTTTATCATCACAGTACGCAGATATATTCACAAAAGGTATTCCAGTTGTATTGTTTCATTAGTTTCGGTCCAGTCGTCACCTTGCTCCACAACCAGGCTCAGATTGTAGGGGCATGTTGGAGAGCCCCGCATCCCGATGATCGGCTATATCATATCCAGATGATAATGCGCGAAATCCAAGTATGTTTAGACTACCAAATATGGTATGAGTCCGTTGTAATTAAATTGACTTGCAAGGCAAGCTCGCCCATGTATAATGTATTAGTTTTGATGCAATTGGGCTTCTTGCTTCGAGATCAGATACATCACTTCTGAATTTCCTATGTTTCTCGATGACCATTTTCTCTCATGATCTTCTCGACGACAAATCATGATCCCTCGTTTTAGTGTGGAGGTTGAATATCGCATCGTGGCCATTGCCGTGGCCGAGTATTGTTGGTTTCATTAGTTACTTTAGGAGCTCCATTGACATATCATCACTAGTACAATTGTTTTGTGTGACAATGTGAGTCCATCCTATCTTGCTCACAACCTGATACAACATCAATGAACCAAACACATCGAGGTTGACATTCATTTTATCTGCCAGAAAGTTTCTCTTTGTGATGTTCGAGTTTTGCATGTTCCTTTATCATCACAGTATGCGGATATATTCACAAAAGTTATTCCAGTTGTATTGTTTCATTAGTTTCGGTCCAGTCGTCACCTTGCTCCACTACCAGGCTCAGACTGCAGGGGCATGTTTGAGAGCCCTGCATCCCGATGATCGGCTATACCATGTCCAGCTGATAATGCGCAAAATCCAAGTATGTTTAAACTACCAAATATGGTATGAGTCCGTTGTAATTAAATTGACTTGCAAGGCAAGCTCGCCCATGTATAAATGTATATATATGATGCAATGAGAAGAGAGGAAATGTGCAATTAGCAGCCCAAAATGCATATCAGCTTAAAAAGTGGGTCCACACATGGAAGAAATTTTGGACATCGAGATATGGTGAATCTGAGTTTGTACATATGCTCTTTCCAGAAAAATTTGGAGGCTGTGAATATGAAGCATGTGCTAGAGTTGCTCGAAGACCCAACAAATATGATGCTCAAGGAACTTGCAATGGACCATGGACGATTGTCAACTCTTGGATGCAGAAGTCTGGCTTAGGCGGGAGATTAAGGAAAAGGTGCTTAGCCTGGCCTCCTTGCAACGGACCATTACCCGGCAACAACCATGCCTTACTTAGCTGTGGAACGGGGATGCATGTACCAAGTTCTTCCACATCTACGCGAGTTCCCGCATGTTACGAAATCACATTTTCAGTTTGCACAAGGGCCAGTGGAGGTAGCTTTGCAAATTATGGGAAGCATGATCACCTACCGTAGCAGACACATGGGTTTCTATTGATTGGGTGATAGCCTGTCGTGGCTTATAAGTCCTTAGATGATCGCTAGGATACGTCTAGGTACAACCAGATCGTTATAGGGAGTTTGACAGAGAGATTGAAAGAGATTACAAAAAAGGTTTAAACAAGAATCTATCTCTACAACTACCTATCTATCTAACATCCTCCCTCAAACTAAACCTGAGAAATGTTGTCTAGGTTAAGATTGTATTTAAATTCATCCAATCGACTCATTGTGAGAGGTTTAGTAAAGTCATCAGCTAGCTGATCCCCTATAGGAATGAATCTAATGTCTATTAGCTTTCAAGCTACTCTTTCTTTGACAAAATGAAAGTCCACTTCTATATGTTTTGTGCTTGCAAGGAATACAAGATTTGGTGAAAGGTAGGTTGCACCAATATTATCACACCATAACCATGTAGCTTGTGGGGTCTTTATTCCCAGTTCACAAAGAAGAGTTTGAATCCACATGAACTCAGCAGTAGCATTGGCTAGAGCTTTATATCATGCTTCTGTACTGGATCTTGAGACAGTAGCATATTTCATTGTACTCCATGACATAAGGTTTGATCCTAGGAATACAACAAATCCACCTGTAGATCTTCTGTCATCAGCACACCCTGCCCAATCTGCATTAGAATATGCACTCACAAGCATAGATGATGACTTAGTGATTTTAATTCCAAGTCCCATTGTAAACTTTAGATACCTCGAGATTCTTTTAACTGTTGTCCAATGAACTGTACTAGGTGCATGCAGGTATTGACACACTTTGTTGAAAGAATAGGTAATATATGGACGAGTCACCAACAACACTCCTATAATTCGTTGCATCATTTGGTCCAAGTAGTTCTCCTCCCTCAACTGAAAGCTTCTCTGAAGTTGAGAGGGGTGTACTTACAGATTTGCAGTGCTCCAATCCCACCTTCCTGAGAATACCAGTGGTATACTTTTCTTGAGTCAGAAGTATTCCATCCTTTATCTGTTTTACTTCTATACCACGAAAGTAGTGAAGATTGCCCAAGTCCTTGAGTGCAAACTGAGCACTAAGATCACGAAGAAGACAATTAGTGGCATTTGAACATGAGCTAGCAATAATTATATCATCAACATAAATCAGAACAAATATGGTGGTGTTGCCTTTGCTATAAAAGAACAGTGAGGTATCTGCTTTGGATGGGATAAATCCAAGCTGTTGTAACTGTGTACTCAACTTGGAATACCAGGCTCTTGGGGCCTATTTCAAACCATATAAAGCTTTGTCCAACTTATTGACATAATGTGGTGTGCTTTTTTTCATATCCTGGTGGTTGCCGCATGAACACTTCTTCCTCAAGAACACCATGAAGAAACGCGTTCTGAACATCTAGCTGTCTTAGGCTCCATCCTCTGAAAATAGCAATAGAGAGTACAAGCCTTATAGTAGCTGCTTTAACAATAGGGCTAAAGGTATCCTCGTAATCAATACCAAATTTCTGTTTAAACCTATTGCAACTAATCTAGCCTTGTACCTATCTATGGTTCCATCTGATTTCCTTTTAATTTTGTAGACCCAATTGCAGTCAATCACATTCTTTCCTTTTTCTGGTGGTATCAAGTGCCAAGTTTTATTTTTCATAAGTGCTTGATATTCACTACCTATAGCCTCCTTCCATTCATTATGATTGTGTAGGCTCACCGGTACTGGTAAGAAACACATGTTTACGACTGTCATACCTTATTGTACCATCTTTGTATTCTTTTGACTTGAAAACACCAGTTTGTGACCTGGTAGTACGTGGAGGAATTTCTGTTGCACAAGTGGGAACTGCAGGCCTTGCCACTGCTAATGACTCTTTAATTAATTATATGATCTTTTCTATGAGATTATTGGTCTGAGAGGGCAAATTTAGGACCCTTAGATGCTTTGCGCGCTATTTCGGGTGACGGAGCAGCGTATAATAGGAGATAGATGTCATCAGCCAATTTGTTTTTTGCTGCTGTGAAGTATGAATGTATATTCGAGGCTCTTTTCTTGAAGACATCGTTGTGGTATTTGTCTCCATGTTAGGGTTCTGAGTGAAGGCCCTTGTTCGGTGGACCCAGCAGCGACGATGCTTAGCGCCATTTACCAGTGGCGGATCCAGTGGGGGTGCCGTGGGGGCCCTGGCACCCCCGAAAAAATGCATATCTTTTTTTATCTAGTATATCTAGTACTAATTTTCTAATTCTATGTGTATTAAAGGACTAAAAAATGCTAAACTAATATATTTTTTATGGTTATACATAGGCATTTTTGTTGTCAGTGTAAGGTTGGCACCTCTATGAGTCATGGTCTAGGTCCGCCACTGCCATGTACCCTCCTGAGGGCTTTGTCATAAAGTTTAGGTGTTATAGAACGTAGCGTGGCGTTGTAATCACATGTTCCTATGTTCTCTTTCGGTATCATCGTCACTTTTTTCGACAAAGGGTGGATTTTATTGCCTCATAATGGAGCATCAAAAGAATACAAACATAATGAGCACACACCCGGCCTCTGCATAGCTAGGATGCACACAGCCAACACGAACACACACACATAAACACGCCGGCAATAGCAAAGTCATATAAAACCAAAACTATGCGTAGGCAAGAAAATAAAATAAAAACCCAAGCGATCAGATCCCCGATCGGCAAACTACAACAATGACCATATCCGCACCAACCTTCTCATGACACTACATGGATGACGAGATTCTTCAACAGCAACGCCTTCACAAAGGGAGCAGTGCTCAAGCACCACCGTCACCGGATTCAACCACTAAGGCAAGAATCTAGGTTTTCACCTTGAAGAATCAGTCTGAGTATATTCGAGCAATGCCTTCAAAAGGTAACGATGTAAAAAACACCGCCATTGCCAAGCATTACCACCATGGGTAAGACTTAGGCTTTCACCCCGAAGCTCGAGACTGGATGCACAAAGCAACACCATCAAATCACTCATGTGTTGTCTCCACCACTTCTCCGCGATCCCAGCAGCTACATGCAGCGTGCAACCGCTGCCGCTGCACAACAATTCCTTTGCGTCAAGTTTCGTCCAAAGTTTGCATCTCATCATCGAAGTCAACCATCAAATCCGGGTGATGAATCCTTCTCAAGACCTTATGGTGACCATCGCCGTCGTTGAGCCATATGGGGTTGCTATAGCATAGTCTGCAGCCACCACCACTGGCCGACCGAATTTGGATTACCACAACCAGGTTGTCACGATCTGAATTAGGGCAAACACATTGAGACGATGGACGACACCGGCCGCCCAACAACAGATCAGGACCAAAGGCTGGAGGCAGCGGCGACAACGCGGGCAGAGTGTGCCGGGCATGTGACCCGGCCTCTGAACCCGCGCGTCCAGCACACACCCTCCACCTTCGGTTGGAAGGGCAGCGCCGCTGTCTGCGGCCAGCAGCGACGGCGGCGAGGAGAGATCTGTGATGGGTGTGCTGCTGGCTAGGCATCGAGGAGGCCTCCGGAGCCGCTCGAGCGCGCGACCCGCTAGGTATCGTAGTCACTTGCATCCTGCGTGATCCGATCATCCTGATATCAGCGTTGTATGATGGTTATCTCATTATCTTGTAATGTTGGGCTGTGTAGTATCTTGTTTGGTTGTTTCTTTTTATATATAAAGGTTGTTTTCAGAGATGGTCTTATTGGATAGAGATGTCGACAATCACATGGGGTCGTCCTCCAACAGGGCCAATTTTATATGTTTCCGATTGGAGTCGTCTAATGTTATCTGCTTTGTCATCGAATGTTATCTGTTTATCAGTATATAATAATTTTATTGTTTCTCGTGCAATCAACGTGGCGTGTACTCTTTTACCTGGCCGGCCACCGGATCTAAAATCTCTACTCCTAATGTCTCAATTGGTAGGATTGCGTCCACAATTCTTTTTCGTCCCACCACTTTCGTCCGTTTTTTTTCAACTGTTTTTTCCGCCCCCCTCCCACCACAGCGCCTCCCCTCGCACGTAGAAAAAAACCAACGAACTAAGCCCCATCCCACGAAACGAAATCAGAGGAACGAGGCCCCCTTGACTCCTCTCTCGATCGAGATACTCCCTCGATCTATTTCCTAGGGTGTGAACGCCACCACCGCCGCAGAATCCTCCGCCGCTAACATCTTGCTCCTCCGCCCCCGGCGCCGACGAGGCCTCCGAGACCTCCGCCGCCATTGCGGAACCCCACATCAGGGAAGGACCCATGGGAGGGTGTGGTTGTGGGCCGCCGTCGCCGCCGTCGTCGTGGAACCCTAGGGCAGGGCATGGTCGCGTTGCGGGCAGCGAGGAGCGGCGCAAGGCCGTGCCAGGTGTTCCCTACATCAAGGAGGAACACAGGTATGTCCGTGCGTTGTGCATCGTTTTTTGTTCTTCTTCCTCTACTCACGCCGCCCACGCTTTGTCTCCCTTCTCATTCCTTGACCAAGCTAGGGTTCTCATCCGATCCCGCCTTCTCCCACGGCGCTGGTCCCCGGCGACATCGTCACCCGCGATTCCCACCGACGCCTTGCCGGCTGCAGCCTCCCGATCCTCTCTATGCACCGCCGCATGTGCCTATGCAGATTCCGCATACGTCCCTACTACAGAAGGTCTCCGCCACCGTCCGGATTGGATCACGCCGCGGTCACCCGCTGGTTCAGCAGGGAACGCCGCCCGATTGGATCTTGGCCGCCCTGCAAGTGCTCTAGCCGCCGCCCGGCTGCACGCCTCTGCCCTGCAGGTCTCCTGCTAGACCAGGCCATGACGCCCGCTGGCCTCCCATGCCCAACAATCGGCTGCTCCTCTACTCGCTCGGGTTTAATGGTCGCCTGCAAGTCTACGCCCAGCTGCATCTTCAATTGAATAGAGCCTACATGGACCATCTAAGAAGATCCATGGCCGTGTGACCGTCACTCAACTCATAGACGTCGAGCGGCCGGCACAGGTTGTGTTCCTTCAGCAAACATATCTTTCGGGAAGATCCGTTCCTGGCCATCATACACATGAATGCATGCCATAAGGTTTTTCTCAGATTTAAATTCGCATTCTTATGGCAAGGAGTGTTACTTATTAATGGTTCAGTAACAATGTGAAACATGAGAGAAGAGAAAATTTGGAACAAGAGAAGGGGACAATGAACTTTGTTATCGAACACAGGTTAGGCCGCTATTGCGCCGTTGGGAAACCACCCTGCAGTTTGCATGCCTAACAGAATCACGGGAGATAGATGGTTACTACAGAGGCAGGATGTGGTTTAAATACATTCTTTTGCAAGGAAAAAAAAAACTATGCATAGGGGAGGAAAAAAGAAAAAGCAAAGCAATCTGATCCATGATGGGTAAACTGCAACAATGAACATATCCATACAAACCAACTCATAACACCACACGAACAACGAGGTTTTTCAAAAACACCTTCAGGAAGGGATGACGCTCAAGCGCCGCCGTCACCGTATCCAGCAACACAAGGCTAGATTCTAGGTTTTAACCCTATAGAACCAGTCTAAGCATATCTGAGCAATGTCTTCAATAAGGTACGACGTGATAACATTGCCATTGCCAGGTATAAAGAACTCAGATCAGACATAGCACCACCATCAAAGTCAATAATGTGTTGTCGCCACCACTTTTCCACGATTCTAGCAGCTACCTGCGATGCCCAACCGCTGCCGCTATACAACCATTCTTTTACATCAAGCCGTTGTCCATATTTTGCAATCCCGGGGTAGCCATTGCTGGATCTGGAGCCCTTAGACCAAAACCGCCGTAGTGCCCCTAGCCTTGCGAGGGTGCCGGGGCCTGCATGGGTAAGCAACAGGAGGTCATTGCAACCTAGTTTGCAGAAACCACCACCAAACTGACTTGAACTGGATCACAACACTACCAAACTAAGCAGATCTAGATCAGGTCAACTACGTCGGCTTGACCATGGACGCAACCAAAATCGACAATGAAGGCTCCTGACAAGAAGACCATAGCATCCTGAGTTGCGACTGCGACGAGAGCCCACGCACACCACCGGCCACCGAATCGTTGGCACAAGGGCCGTCATGAACAACTACAGCCATAACCGCAAGGTCACCACCGCCGGTGCATTCAGGGAGAGGGTCGCTTTATCTCTGAGCAGCGATCCTCCGACCGTCGTGTCATCCACATGCCCATGAACAGCCGATGCCCAGGCTCCAACACCGCCATCACAGCAGATGTCGGAGGCAGTGGTGGCACCGCATGGGGAATCTAGGGGCTGGCCAGGGGATGAGCATCTAGAGTCGGACCTCTCAAACCCGTTTCATAGGTCCGGGCGGGACGCCCGGTCATTGCCCGGTCACGATTTTTTGACCCAGACGGGCCCCTCAAACGGCCCTCAAGCGCTCGGGCTGACCGGCACTCCCCGTATCCAACCCAAATATGGGGCGGATATGGGGGCGCATGGGCACGCCCGCCACGTCAGACCCGACAATCCGACCCCACCCCAAATTGCATCAAATCCACCCCGTAGACCAGCCGGATCCATTTGCTATCCCCTCTCTTCTTCCTCCTCCGCGCCGTTCGTCTCGCGCTCCACTGCCGCGCCCGCTCCGCGGCCGTTCCTAGGATCTCCGCCGCCAGCACCGGAAGAGTGCTCCCATCCTCACCATGGGGGACATCTTCGCCGGCCCGGACGCCACCGTGGTACGTCCGGCAACTTTCCGACTCCGCCTTTCATTTGATGTGTTCGACACATTGACCGACCGGAATTATTGTCATTTTGTTAGGTAAATGATGGATTCCGATGCTTCGTCGGACGAGGAGTATGGTGTTGGGTAACGCAGTAGAAAACAAAAAATTTCCGACCTACGCACCAGCCCAGGACCACTATGGAGACTGCATACAAGGTTTGTTCATTTTCGTTACCGACTCGTAGCGCAGCGGAAGTTGAGTCGATGACGATCGTCGGTGCAGATCCCCGCAGCTAGGATTTACAACCTCCCAACCGCGAGGATGTACTCCCTCATCCGCCACTCGGACAGCCCTCCGGGAGGCGGTCGGACAGTCCCCCGGACGTTGTCGTGGACAGCCCTTCGGGAGGACTCACAGAACTCGGACCGTCACTCGGACAGCCCTTCGGGAGGACACTCGAACAGCCCCTCGGGCAAAAGGACGAAACTACGACCTCTCTACGGGGTTGCACACATACGGTGCCATCTATCCGGCAGGGCTTCGCCGTCCAGAACTAGTTCCCACCGGAACCCAGACAGCCTTTCGGCACTACGAAACTATTTCGTGGGAGGGAGAGAGAATGCCAGATCATGCATGGCTTGTGTGAGAGAGTTGGAGTGGAGTTGGAGAGCACCTCTCCTCCTCCTTATATAGTGGTGGAAGGGGTGGAGGGGGCTGAAAATTCAGCCCACTAAACATGGGGAAAACATGTTCCCACAAAACAAGGAGAACATGTTCCCACCAAACAAGGGAAAAACATGTTCCCTTGTCCATGGTGTTCCCCCATGGGGTCCCACCTTCCTCCCAACACTCTCCACCATTTGTGGGGGCTGCCCCCCACCATGGGCCCCCCCCCAACATTTTGTCCAGCCACAAGGGGGCTGCTCCCAAAGGGGGCCCCGCCAAAAACAGCCCAAAAACAGCCCCCACGATCCGTGGGATCTTGTCCCCTCACGCTGGGACAAGATGTTTTCCGCGACTATTATTTCTGAAAAATTCTAGAAGGTCCCAGAACATTTCCGGCACCCTCTAAAATTATCTGGACGCGCTCTGGAACATTTCCAGTATGGTGGTTTAATTTAAAACCATCTTTGTTTACCCGGTAAACAACTCCGGCAGCTCCGAAACTTTTTTTTCGGTTTTTTCTCCAGAAAAATTCCAGAAATTACCAGACCAATCTGGCAACCTCCAAAACATTCCCGGTGCTTGCCGAAACCTTTTTGGATCAATGGTTTTATCCGAAACAACTTTTCGGTTTTACCGAAACTTTTTCAGTGTTCTCTCTCCGGAACTCTTCCGTTGTCTCCGAAACTTTTCGGTGATTTTCTCTCAGACTCCCTGTCTAGTATTCAGCAGATAGATGACCCTTAAGCGTGTGACCCTATAGGTTCGGTGAAGTATAGACATGACACGGAACACCTTCCGATCAATGATCAACATCGGAGCCGTGGACACCCATATTGACCCCTATACCCACACGAATGAATATTCGAGTGAACCTCCAGTTGCCGTGTGCTATTCCTGTTGCTTCACGATATGTTACAAATACCCGAGGTTAGACATGTAGGCATTTCCGTGGATCAACAACTTGTCCACTATGCCAGTTACCTCGTTACCGGTATTGTTCTCTTTTCTCGTTACCGTGTTCCGGCATCCCTGTGATTAAATCACAAAGTGTCTGGCCAGACGATGATGGATACCGTAACACCGAGAGGGCCCAGAGATATCTCTCCATCGTCGGAGGAGCAAATCCCAATCTCGAGCTATCAAGTTACTTGACACACTTTTCCATGAACCCGTAAGCCGCCGTAATAGCCACCCATTTACGGATGACGTTTAACAAACCCCAAAGTTCAAGAAGCAAGTATGAAGAAACTCGACACTCTCATGGTCTAAGGAATTTTGCAAACATTAACCATCTCTGTGTTATTAACCATTAATATGTGACGAATGTAACTCATAGCATAACATCAATTTGGGTCGATTCAACACAAATGTTCTTCTAACACTGTGCCCTCAAAATTGCTGGCATAGACATGCCCATGATCAGGAAAACAGAACCATCATGCAATACTTGAGCTAGTCTTAGAGGCCAGACTAGGAATACATATTACCGTTTATTATTCCACACGTGCATATGAGTCTTCCTCCGAGCCTCGTTTTATTTGCAGACTCGAGAACCATAGCAGTTATAGCATGGAACATAAACCTAATTATGAACAGGGAGATAATCAATAACATTTATTATTGCCTCTAGGGCGTATCTCCTACAGACTCCCACTTGCACTAGAGTCAATAATCTAGTTAATGCTAATGCACTTTACACCTGTGGCACACCGGTGTAAATATGCTTCGCTTGTGGTATAGCCTGAATGTTCAACGGATCTGACGACTTCAGCTCCGTGTGTATCTTTGCATATCCTCGCGTTTTCACGCTTTCACAAAAGTCATATTTTGTGTGGACTTGGCTTGATATGTATGCGAATCACAGGTCGAACCTGGATTCCTCAGACTGAGTTTTGGAGCAACTACTTGCAGTAGTGTCCCATTGACAAAAGCCATCTTGGAACCATACTAAGTTCATGAATGAACTATATGATTCAACATCTTCTTTGTCGCTTTAAAAGCGGCAACATACTTTGCCTCTGTTATAGAATTGGCCATAGTAACTTGTTTGAACAAATTCCAACTAACTGTGCCACCATATTGTGTGTTACACAAAACCGTCAATTTAAATCGAAAATCGCATGGAGAAATGATGAAGACTGTATCGATGTAACCTTTTACAACGAACTCTTCATGATCTCTACTTGCGAGAAAACTTGTCATCGGTGCTACTATAGTACTCAATGACCCTTTTTCACTGTTGTCCCTTGATCAATATTTTTGATCACTTTGGTATCTATACTCGCAACAACTTTGGGAGTATTGGACATATCTGGTTGTTATACATACCATGGAATACATGATTAATCCAAACACAAGAGTGTGTGGAATCCCCATCATGTATTTTGCTCATCAGTGTTTTTGGGACACCGAGTCTTGCAAAAACTCTTTCCATGTGACTTCGGCAAGAATCACTCCTTGGCGTTTTAAATGCTAAAAAGTTTTAGCATCTTGTCAATATGTATTTATTGCTTAGCCCCATTAGGTAAATCTATCTTCATAGATCATCATGCCTAATATTAAGGCTATTTAGCCCAAGCACTTCATCGAAAAACTATTTTCAAATGAAGTCCTAATTCGTGTCAAGAATTTTATTTCCAATTAACAATGTGTCAAGCACACAAGGTTTTTAGAAATGTTATTAGGCTCCCACTTACTTTCTTGAATTACAAGCATCTTCGTTATCCATTGATGAAGTCAAAACTCCTTTGACCATTTCATCAAAACACAAAGATTCCAACTCCACTTTGCTCTCTTCTGTCCATCGCTGGAACTCTGAAGTTTGCACCCTTTCTAGCATCCTCTGGATTGACAAAATACCTTGGACTGTAACACATGCATGTCCTTGGTTTCATTTCCATCAGATGGAAATCCTTTTGTCATCCATTGTTTTATATCTCATGATATGAAATATGTATTAATTGCTAGTTCAACCCGAACCGAATTTAAGCATCGCTACGATGAAGCAACCTCATCGTAGTCAACTCCTTGAACTTGTATATTGCAACAAGTCGAGCTTTATGGATAAAACATTTTTATTCATATCAGTTATAGTTCCATAAATATTCGTCAGACTCTAAGTCTTCCGAAAGGTGTATCAAGGTTTTAATCTTGAATCACTTATATGGAAACTATCTCGGATTGTATTGGCATTTAGCCAATTCCGGAGTTAGGGCCCATCAACGCTTCCTTGTGTATCGTAGGTATACTGTTGTCTAACAACAATATCTTGTTTGCGCACCTGAGAGGTTTGCACGAGCCTTGCCTACGTGGTTCAGCTGCAAGTTCGACCGAAGTCCATACATTTTGTTGTAGAGACTTCCGTATCAGTCGCAGTAGGAAACTCCGGAATTACTTCCAAGGTCTCTTTCCTTTGATCTGATGGCGAAGATACTGTTTATCTCGTCGAGTTGCACTATTCTCCCACTCACCTTTTTCAAAGAACCATTTTCTTCAAAAAGCATACCGTTTTGTGGCAAAAACTTTTGCCTCGGTATAGTGGTGGGGGAATACCCAATGACTTGGGATAACCTACAAAGTAGCACTTGTCTGATTTGGAATAGGTTTGTAACCTTTTACACAAGCCCCATATTCCAAATGTTAAGAAAAGATATCACATGGTTGGGCGTACCATACCATGGTGTCATTTCAACAGACCTGATGGAGCTCTTTTCAGTGTAAAAGCCGCAGTCTCTAAAGCATCACCTTTTAAAAGGGATAATGGCAAATTTATTTATGTCATCTTTGATCTTACCATGTCATAAATGGTTCGATTACATCTTCACGGACTTTCCACTTGCAGTGGTGTTCCGGGAGGTGCAAGTTATGAAACCCCTTTCACAACGCATCAGACATTCGCTAAACTTGTAACTCAAATATTTCTTTCTGCAATCGAATTGTAGAAACATAATTTTCTTGTTACAATAACTTCTACTTCATTTTGAAAACCTTTCAAATGATTTCAAAAGATCCAGACTTACGTCTCATCAAGTAAATATCCATATATCTACTTGAGTCATTTTTGAAGATAGATAAATCCACTACTTGCAACAACATTTATCGGACTACATACATCAAAATGTATGATCACCAATAAGTTCTTTGCTCGTTCCTTATGGCCTGTGAACGGTATTTCAGTCACTTCACTTTTCGGAGGAAAGTTGCAAGTGTCAGGTGATTCAAAATCAAACGACTTCAAAATCCATCATAATGGAATTTTCCATGCGGGTTTCTCCAATGTGACCAAATGCAGTGCCACACTTGTGTGGTATTCTTTTAGTCTTATGACATTTAGCGTCAGTGTTATGGATGTATCATATTACCATCAATATTCATAACATACGTCCCATCGATGATGGAAGTATGGCCCTCATGTTATTCATAATACTGAACAGCAATTGTTCTTCTATGAACAACCCTTTTGCAACAAACATTGTGCAATGGGCTAGAGTGTGTAAAACTCTAAAATGAATTATCAAAGTTAATACTGAGGTAATGTATTATTATCAATATTCATAACATACATCTCATTCATAATGAAAGTATGGCCCTTATGTTATTCATAACACCGAACATCAAAAGTTCTCTTATGAATAACCTTCTTGCAAGATAACTTATGCAATGGGCTAGAGTGTGTAAAACTCTAATTGAATTAGGAAAATAAACACAGACGGTAATACACCGATGGAAGGTACAGTAACATTTACTATGTTCCCTGTGTATACCTAAACCTCATTCCTGGCTAGTCTTTCAGGCCATAGTAGTTCTTACATCGAGTTGCAACAGAATGCAATCGAGCGGGTATCTTTGTGATTAACTCACAATACCCAAGAATCAGTGATTAACAATTTAATCATAATTCCCAAGAACTATATCTTTGACCAGCCTTCTATACATCAAAAACTTGTATGACATTCATACATGAGCTGGATATTCCAGTCTTCTTTCTCATTGCCTTTATACTTCTAACAGTTTAACTTTTAGTATTTCTCCTACTCTCAGAAGAAGCACACAACTTAAGAGTGGCATCAGCCCTGGACTTCCTAGGCGTGAAAGTTTCACTGACACCCTTCGGACACTTCCTTTCTCTCTAAGTTGTTGTTTTATTCACCTTTCATCATATGACAGGCGTTCTTCAGGATCCCTCTCTTATCAGTCTAATGCATAGTAAACTCCTTTACTAATAGTTTGCAAACAAACATTTCTTTGGATATCTCATATCTTTTAGCCTTTGTCTGTCTCTGAAAATGATTTTCAGATTCCATGAATATCACATAACTATCCAAACTTTCGAAGTTCGGGTCTCATGGAAGCAAACATATTGCACTTGACTGAAATGGAATTCCAGCTTTTGGATCGAAGGACGAGAGTCACATGATCCATAGCATAAGCGAGAGAATACCGAAAGTATGCGATAGGACAAAGTCCTTCTCGGCACTCTTGAGGACAATCCTCACATTACGTTGCCAACCGTAAAGTTTTAACCAGATATTTAACAGCTATTCAATTTTAATAGGGAAGGTGGAAACGCGAGCCATTATTCTACAACTATTATGCAAATCACACTTTAGACCGTGTTCAAAATTAATTGCACTGAGAATTAAACAAGTTAATTCAACAGTGCGCTCCCACTCAAATCAATATCTCTCATAATTGATTGTGAGTGATACAAGATCCACATTTCAATTCAACGCCATTGATGTGGACATCACTGATGACGAGAATTTCAATTTGGTGGGCAAACATGCCGATCACATCTCTATGTGACTCCTGTTCATCTTTCGATGGGCGTGTTCCGAGCTCAGGACGATCAAGCCAGAACGTCAAGACAACCAAGTGATCTTGCTGCGAGGTCCGACCTCACCCGCCTCACACTTCTCTAATCGTTCGTACCCATGTGGACATGGCGCACCCCGAAAAGTTAGGTGCCGTGACGGTGCTACACTTGGGAGAACACTAACTACTTGATATTTTTGTGAGAGATCACCCTAATAAAAGGCGACTACCGCGCAATCAAAAAGGGTGCATCATAAGGGATAAACATCTCAGGCAATTCATAATAGCATGATATGGTATAGCCCTTTCTGACGGAGAAGTCTTTCATTCCTTCGTCTTCGGCATTCGCATCGGTGTTCACCATTGCGAAGATTGCCACCACCTTGTCGATGCACCAGATAATATTGCTATCTCTATAGCTAATAAAATAATGCATTACTTAAGGTTGACACGCAGGTCAATAAAGTGACAATCATATGGCTCCAGCCATCATGCCGAATCATGACACGCAGGTCATGTTAATCAATTTACATTATATAGTCATCTCATACATAATCAAATTATTATGAGCACTGCTATACCACATCAGATGCACATGCAAACCCTCCTGCAAAACCAAGTTAGACGTCTCTAATCGGTTCATGCAAAAACTTGTTTTTCGTGGCTTCTAAGGTTTCGAAACAAACCAAAGCTACCAACGTCCATCATCAAGTATGATAATTCAAGTCGCTAGATTAACAACGAGGGGTGTATGAAACACGAGATAATAAAATCTCGAGCCCCATACTGAACTTCGTCATACGCATGACCTCCGTGCAGATCATATCTGCATTGCCCTTTCGTCTGCAAAACATCCATCTTTCTTTAACTAAAGTGGAACCCAAAGAACTGTTAGCACTTCGTTGATCTGTCAATCAGCATACTCAGGAGCAGCATGAAAGGATCGCGGATTGCCAGAACTTTGTGAGATTCCACAATGCTGTCAAGATCAGGACTACGCAAATTCAAGGGAAGCAACAAGAACATCGGGTAACAGATTTCATCTGCTACCCGCACAAATAATTTTCAGTAATAGAACTCATCTACTACCTAATTATATTGTGCAACACCCATACATCTCTATGTATTCTAGATCGCAACCTGCATCTACGCATAGCACGGCTCATGATGCCACTGTTGGGGAACGTAGTAGAAAACAAAAAATTTCCGACCTACGCACCAGCCCAGGACCACTATGGAGACTGCATACAAGGTTTGATCATTTTCGTTACCGACTCGTAGCGCAGCGGAAGTAGAGTCGATGACGATCGTCGGTGCAGATCCCCGCAGCTAGGATTTACAACCTCCCAACCGCGAGGATGTACTCCCTCATCCGCCACTCGGACAGCCCTCCGGGAGGCGGTCGGACAGTCCCCCGGACGGTGTCGTGGACAGCCCTTCGGGAGGACTCACAGAACTCGGACCGTCACTCGGACAGCCCTTCGGGAGGACACTCGAACAGCCCCTCGGGCAAAAGGACGAAACTACGACCTCTCTACGGGGTTGCACACATACGGTGCCATCTATCCGGCAGGGCTTCGCCGTCCAGAACTAGTTCCCACCGGAACCCAGACAGCCTTTCGGCACTACGAAACTATTTCGTGGGAGGGAGAGAGAATGCCAGATCATGCATGGCTTGTGTGAGAGAGTTGGAGTGGAGTTGGAGAGCACCTCTCCTCCTCCTTATATAGTGGTGGAAGGGGTGGAGGGGGCTGAAAATTCAGCCCACTAAACATGGGGAAAACATGTTCCCACAAAACAAGGAGAACATGTTCCCACCAAACAAGGGAAAAACATGTTCCCTTGTCCATGGTGTTCCCCCATGGGGCCCCACCTTCCTCCCAACACTCTACACCATTTGTGGGGGCTGCCCCCCACCATGGGGCCCCCCCCAACATTTTGTCCAGCCACAAGAGGGCTGCTCCCAAAGGGGGCCCCCCCAAAAACAGCCCAAAAACAGCCCCCACGATCCGTGGGATCTTGTCCCCTCACGCTGGGACAAGATGTTTTCCGTGACTATTATTTCTGAAAAATTCCAGAAGGTCCCAGAACATTTCCGGCACCCTCTAAAATTATCTGGACGCGCTCTGGAATATTTCCAGTATGGTGGTTTAATTTAAAACCATCTTTGTTTACCCGGTAAACAACTCCGGCAGCTCCGAAACTTTTTTTTCGGTTTTTTCTCCAGAAAAATTCCAGAAATTACCAGACCAATCTGGCAACCTCCAAAACATTCCCGGTGCTTGCCGAAACCTTTTTGGATCAATGGTTTTATCCGAAACAACTTTTCGGTTTTACCGAAACTTTTTCAGTGTTCTCTCTCCGGAACTCTTCCGTTGTCTCCGAAACGTTTCGGTGATTTTCTCTCAGACTCCCTGTCTAGTATTCAGCAGATAGATGACCCTTAAGCGTGTGACCCTATAGGTTCGGTGAAGTATACACATGACACGGAACACCTTCCGATCAATGATCAACATCGGAGCCGTGGACACCCATATTGACCCCTATACCCACACGAATGAATATTCTAGTGAACCTCCAGTTGCCGTGTGCTATTCCTGTTGCCTCACGATATGTTACAAATACCCGAGGTTAGACATGTAGGCATTTCCGTGGATCAACAACTTGTCCACTATGCCAGTTACCTCGTTACCGGTATTGTTCTCTTTTCTCGTTACCGTGTTCCGGCATCCCTGTGATCAAATCACAAAGTGTCTGGCCAGACGATGATGGATACCGTAACACCGAGAGGGCCCAGAGATATCTCTCCATCGTCGGAGGAGCAAATCCCAATCTCGAGCTATCAAGTTACTTGACACACTTTTCCATGAACCCGTAAGCCGCCGTAATAGCCACCCATTTACGGATGACGTTTAACAAACCCCAAAGTTCATGAAGCAAGTATGAAGAAACTCGACACTCTCATGGTCTAAGGAATTTTGCAAACATTAACCATCTCTGTGTTATTAACCATTAATATGTGACGAATGTAACTCATAGCATAACATCAATTTGGGTCGATTCAACCCAAATGTTCTTCTAACACTGTGCCCTCAAAATTGCTGGCATAGACATGCCCATGATCAGGAAAACAGAACCATCATGCAATACTTGAGCTAGTCTTAGAGGCCAGACTAGGAATACATATTACCGTTTATTATTCCACACGTGCATATGAGTCTTCCTCCGAGCCTCGTTTTATTTGCAGACTCGAGAACCATAGCAGTTATAGCATGGAACATAAACCTAATTATGAACAGGGAGATAATCAATAACATTTATTATTGCCTCTAGGGCATATCTCCTACAGACTCCCACTTGCACTAGAGTCAATAATCTAGTTAATGCTAATGCACTTTACACCTGTGGCACACCGGTGTAAATATGCTTCGCTTGTGGTATAGCCTGAATGTTCAACGGATCTGATGACTTCAGCTCCGTGTGTATCTTTGCATATCCTCGCGTTTTCACGCTTTCACAAAAGTCATATTTTGTGTGGACTTGGCTTGATATGTATGCGAATCACAGGTCGAACCTGGATTCCTCATACTGAGTTATGGAGCAACTACTTGCAGTAGTGTCCCATTGACAAAAGCCATCTTGGAACCATACTAAGTTCATGAATGAACTATATGATTCAACATCTTCTTTGTCGCTTTAAAAGCGGCAACATACTTTGCCTCTGTTATAGAATTCGCCACAGTAACTTGTTTGAACAAATTCCAACTAACTGTGCCACCATATTGTGTGTTACACAAAACCGTCAATTTAAATCGAAAATCGCATGGAGAAATGATGAAGACTGTATCGATGTAACCTTTTACAACGAACTCTTCATGATCTCTACTTGCGAGAAAACTTGTCATCAGTGCTACTATAGTACTCAATGACCCTTTTTCACTGTTGTCCCTTGATCAATACTTTTGATCACTTTGGTATCTATACTCGCAACAACTTTGGGAGTATTGGACATATCTGGTTGTTATACATACCATGGAATACATGATTAATCCAAACACAAGAGTGTGTGGAATCCCCATCATGTATTTTGCTCAAGAGCGTGCTGACCTCTCTATTAAGTATTCGGTCGGGTTGCGGCGTATCGTTTGGCCGAGGCCGGGCATGACCCAGAAAAGTGTGTCCATCCGGAGTTAAGCGAGCGTGGTGGGTAAGTTGGTGCACCCCTGCAGGGAAGAAAACATCTATCGATAGCCTGTCCTACGGTAACGGACACTCGGAGTTGTATCCCGATCGGTACAACTAGAACTGGATACTTGAGATGATAACTGGATAGTATGACTCTGGGATTGCTTTCTCGCAGGGAGTCGAGAAAGGATCTCTGGTCGAGGTTGATGACATTACTACTACTTTACATTATTCTAATCTGCACTCTTCTAATGCTGCAAGACCAATGAAGATGCTGAAGATGCTAGTCTTCGATAGGACTAGGCTTTCCCCTCTATTCTGGCATTTCTGCAGCCCAGTCCACATATACAACATTTTTTTTTGAAAATGTTGCATATGTAGTGTAGATCCTTTCTTGCTGAGTACTTCGGATGAGTACTCACGGTTGCTTTGCTTTCTTTTTCTCCCCGTATCCGTTTGATGCAACCAGATGACGGAGCCCCTGAGACAGCTGCCCCCGCCGACGGCTACTACTACCCTCCTGGCGAGTACTACTACGAGGAGCCGACCGACGACTAGGAGTAGGTTCGGAGGGTCCCAGGCAGAAGGTCTGCGCCTTTCGATCGTAGTGTTTTATTTTGCCCCGCCTTCTTAAAGGCTTATCTCTGTTTCTCTTTTATATCTGTACCGAGATATCTGATGTTTTCGCTGACGGTTGTATGCCATCGAGCTATGTATTCGAGACCTCGAGGACCTGCCTTGTAACATAAAGCTTGTATGACTTTATTTATGTTTTAGAGTTGTGTTGTGATATCTTCAAGTGAGTCCTTAGGTTTGATCGTGTGCATTTGCATGTATGGTTAGTGCACGATTAAGCCGGGGTCGTCACAGACAGCATGGGTATCTTGGGAAACTATATCTAAACCAAAATACATGGGCGGAATGGGCTTCCGGGACATCGAACTCTTTAACTTGGCACTTTTAGCTCGACAAGCTTGGAGGCTTATGCAATACCCAGGTTCATTGAGTGCCCGAGTACTGAAGGCCTGATACTATCTGGATTGTGACTTTCTTGATGCACCACTTGGCTCTACGCCAGCGCAGGTGTGGCGCTCCATTACAGAAGGAAGGGAGGTGTTGGCATTAGGTATTATAAATAGGATTGGAACAGGTTCAGAGACCAAAATTTGGCACGACAATTGGCTTCCAAGAGATTATAAACTGCGGCGCCTACTCTAGATCGGCCAATCTGCCCACTTTAGTTGCCGAGCTTATTGATGAAGGCACCAAAACCAGGAGCCGACAAGTGCTGGATGAACATTTTCTTGCACCGGATATTGATGTCATAGTAAATATTCCTTTGAGTTCCAGACTGCATACTGATTTTTGGGCCTGGCATTATGACCGAAGGGGTGTGTTCTCGGTTCGATCGTGTTACAGAATGATTTCTGGTATTAAGGCACAAAGGGAGGACTGGCTGGAGCACCGGCCTAGTAATTCAAATCATGCTGCAGCTAAGAAAGACTGGACCAACTTGTGGAAGGTGAAGGTGCCCTCTAAAGTTCGGGTGTTCGTGTGGCGTCTTGCCCACACATCCCTACCTACAGGAGCGACCAGATTTGAGAGGAACATGGCTACCTCGCCGGTTTGCTCAATATGTTCAGCTGCAGAAGATACATGGCACCACTCTCTTTTTGAGTGCCGGATGGCGCGCTGCGTTTGGGCTTTAGGAGATGAGGAGACTCTAGAACATGCAATATCAAATCAAACTGATGATGCTAGACTATGGCTGTTCTGGCTGTTTGATTCGACGAAGCAACATGATCTTGCCAGGGTGCTTATCACGATGTGGTCTATTTGGTGGGCTAGAAGAAGAGCAATCCATGATAGTGAGTTTCAGAGCCCTCTGACGACTATGTGTTTCATAAATCGCTATCTACAAGATCTGGAGATTGTTGCAGTACGTACATCACGTGCTACAGGAGTGCCTGCTCCTCGTCAAAGACCTCGCCGCTGGCTGGCTCCGGAGGGATCAACAGTGAAAATGAACATGGACGGGGGCCTTTCTCGCCATGGTAACAAAGGAGCAGCAGCGGTTATTTGCAGGGACATGGAAGGACATTTTCTAGGCGCGTCGGCCGTCATCTTTGACGAATTGGTGGATCCTGCAAGCTTGGAGGCTCACGCTTGTAACGAGGCACTAGCCCTTGCTAAAGACCTGCATGTTCGACGCTTGGTGATTGGCTCGGATTGTCTCGAAGTAATCACAAATATTGGTACAAGAGCTGCAACAACATATGCGTTGGTACTAAAGGAGATAGATCATACGAGGAGGGAGTTCGATGATGTTATTTTTCGTTTTGAACCTAGAGAGTCTAATAGTGAAGCTCATAGCTTAGCTAAGGCGGCATCAACTCTTGATGTTGGTCGTCATTTGTGGCTAGGGAGAGTCCCGGAGATTATTTGTATCCCGAACATTTTGAGCTTTGAATAAATCCCTGGTTACACCTAAAAAAAAAAAAACCGCACCGCGTGAGGAAGGCGAGATGACGGCGACCCTCGACGGCGGCCCCACCTCGCCGGCGACGACACCACCGCTGGAAGACGAAGATCTCCTCACCGAGGCACTCCTCCGCCTCCCCCCACAGCCCTCCTCCCTCCCGCGCACCTCGCTCGTCTGCGGACGCTGGCGCCGCCTCGTCTCGGACCCCCGATTCATCCGCCGCTTCAGCCTCCGCCACCGCCACAGTCCTCCCCTCGTCGGCACGAGGACTCCAACCGTGTCCTGCCCAAGCGCTTCGACTTGCAGTTTGGACGACGGCGACCAGGCCGTGCCCCTCGGATCCCGCCACAGCCTCGTGCTTATCTTGCACGTGCCGCGGAAACAGGTCCTGGTGTGGGATCCCGTCACCGCCGAGCAGCACCACGTCGCCCTTCCTCCAAGGTTCACGGGATATGTGAACACGACTGTGATCCACGGGGCGGTGCTTCGTGCCGCCGGAGACGTCCAGCACTTTCAGGTGGTCTTGCTAGTCGTGGCCAACGGCGACGACATACACCACATACAAGCGCTGGCCTGCGTCTACTCGTCAGAGACCGGCGTTTGGGGTGACCTCATCTCTGCACCGCTTCTGCCCAAGGCTGACTTGAGCAGCCTTTACACCAGGGTTTATCGGCCCAAGGTGGCTGTGCAGGTTGGAAATTCCCTTTACTGGATCCTTGTTGGGAATTTGGTTGGCATTATCAAGCTTGATTTGGTGAAGCAGAGCATAGTCGTGATACCGGCGCCGGTGGATGTGTTTACGGAAGGAAAACATGGATGTGTTTACGGAAGGAAAACATGAATTCACAGTTTTGCGGACGGAGGGTGGTGGCCTTGGTTTCCTCTTCCTGTCAAAGTCAGACTTCAGTGCCCAATTATGGAAGAAAAGACAAATAGTGATGGTATTGCTTCATGGGCGCTGGAAAGAACTATCGAACTGAACAAACTAATTCCCCTTAATTCTGAGGAGAGTGCGCACCCCTTCTTAGTAGGATTTGCTGATGACTATAATGTGGTTTTCTTGTGGACGGTGAAGGGCGCCTTCATGATCCATCTTGAATCACTGCAGCTCAAGAAACTTCCCAATCACACCGTGATTTCATGCTATCATCCATTTGAAACTGTCTTCGCTGCAGGTAATGGCATGTCTTTACACATCTCAAAATAGATAAATTAGCATGCCTTTACACTGTGGTGTAACAAACAAAGTTTATTTTTCGATGCTTAGCTGATATACTCTTCTGATACTTGTGTCATGGCATTTTGCCTAGTGCATATAGCTGCAGTGTCTTTTCTCTCTCTCAAGAATCAGGATGTCTGATTACTTAGGTCCCCCTGTGTATGCATATGATCATTTCTGCTCAGAGATGCGAATGTTGTCATGCTAAGTAGTATCAAATGTTCCGGCCTTTTTTTTTTAGTTTTACTAAGCTTTTTTTTTTCGAACTATGCAGGAGAACTGCATGTGACAATATAAAAGATTAGTTTTACTAAGCTAGTTGCCATGCCATTTCACATTCCTACTTAGTATTTGAAATCATTGTGATAATTAGTGAAGTAACGATTGTTCCAATACTTAATGAGTATGGATTCATTAAACTTATGCTGCTGTTGATTGTTTTGCTTGCAGCAATATTATTGTAGGTTATGCATGGTTATTCTAGATATAGGTTTGTTGTTTGGTAAAAAAACTTGCTCAGCATGGCACTTCAATCTTGGCCATCATTGGCTGGTCCAAACTATATGTTAGCTATGCTTTATGTGCGGTCTAATTTCTTCAATCTTGGCCATCATGGATGTTTAATACTCCATATTGAACACATGATCAAAATAACATCACTGGATTGTCCATATCAAACACAAGATCAAAATAACATCACTGGATTCATCATAAAAGCTTCTTTCATTACTAATAACTTTTATACATATTTTCTAGCATATTGTCATTAAAGTAGCGGTGAAAGTATTGCCTGATGCAATGCACAGTAAAAATAGTGGGTCATTTTGAGACCGGCAGGAGTATCAATTAAAAGAGGATGCACGATCATTTGCTAGAGGCTTGTACTGCATATTTTTTTATCAAATTTGATTTGTTAGTGATTAGTGAGTAGCCGTAGCTTGTACATTTCTAGAAAGTATCCCTGCGAGCAAGAAACAAGACGTTTCTGTTTTTCCTACTCCATGTGTGCCCCTCGTGTGTTCAGTGTTGTGTTAGCCACTAATCAAACCAGATGTAGCCAAAACTGCTAGTATTAAGAGTTAAAAGGTGTGCCCCTACACTAGAAGCGGAATTTTTACAGCACCCCGCAAATGAAACCCCAAATCCCTCATATATTCAGGTTTCGAAGCCTTTTTTCCGTCCCATGAGGCAGTTGCCAGGAGGGAAGTTTCAGCCCAACCGTCACCGAACCGGTGTCGAACTCGTCGGAATCCGGTCAAATTCCACCACTGCGCTACAGCTCTGGCCAAAATTCCCACTACTTTCCTGCAAGTGGCAGAGCGGTGGCCAGCCTCGGTCCTGATTGGATTGGGCACAACGGTGGCGTCTCCGCATGCGAGCAAGAGCTGCCCGGCAGCCGTTTCTGCACACCAGCAGGAGCATCTCTCCACCACGACGGCGTCTCCGCACGCGAGCAAGAGCTGCTTTAGCAGGACTAACCCGTTTTCGTCGCCCATGGCCAGGATGGTGAGGCGCGCCGCCGAGCCAGGCTAGTGGCCGCTGCCACATTCGGCCATGCCAAGCGAGGCCACGGACGCAGATGTTGCCAGCCGTTCGGCGCCACCTCCACCGCACCTAGGCGGCCACCCCACCACAAAGAGCCAGGCCGAGGGCCATCGTTACAGGAGGAGCAGCGCCGGGGCCGGGTCGCCTCTACACCCGTGGGGGCAAGGCCGATGGCCAAGCGCGGGGCGTGCCGGGAAGAGCAGCGCCGGTGACGGGAGGAGCGGCCACTCATGATGCTCTTCGCTCATGCGTTGGAGGGTGCAGCCGGCAACCAGGGGAGCGAACCGGGCTCCATCCCCTTCTCCCACAAGGGGAGCGAATTGAACAAGGACCCATTTATAATCTTTACTTTACTTGTAGGGGGCTTTATGCTATTTTGCAGGGACTATATTTTGCTTGTAGGGGGGTTTATACGGGATCTGTTCTGCCGACAGACAAATCATACCATAAAAACATTTTACGGTATACCCTAAAATGATCTTACAGTACGAACTTTTACAGGATCTGCTAGAGTATTAGACAGTTCAGATGATTAGTTGGATTTGGCCACTCGTGCTTTTATAGTAGTATATATATAGTAGACTGTTAAATTTCACACAGTGCATGAAGCTTGAGGAGACAGAGAGAAGAGAAAGACGGAAGGCCTCTCACGGTACAAATTTCCTACTTTTGTCTACGACTCGTACTACAATTTTTATCTAGTAGGAGTACAACTCAAGGAGTAGTCCTGATTGATTTACAACTCAACTCAACTAAAAACTCCCAACTTTTGTCTACAACTCGTATATAAAAAGTGACAAAGGAGACGTAACAACGGATACGCCATGAACCTGCCTTAGGACGATGGATTCAACCAACGTGCCATCGACGCTGTGCAACGGCGGAGCGCATATCAGTGACCTCAGCGACGACCTCTTCCTCCACATACTCAGCCTCCTGCCCACTGGCCGTGACCTGGCACGCACGTCGGCGCTCTCGAGGAGATGGCGCGACCTCTGGCGCGACCTTTGGATGCGCGGCCCCGTCCTCCGCTTCGACAAGGTCGGATGCAGTACCGCTGATCCGGATGCTGATGCGCGGTATAACGATCTCGTGCATGACGTCCTGGCGAGGCATGCCAACAGCGGCGCCTCCGTGGACACGCTCAAGGTGAGCAGCTGGCTGCGCCCAAGTCTGGCTGCACCGCGCCATGGAGCTCGCGGTTGGTTCCCTAGCCTTCCACCTGCAGACGCCAGAGAGGGAGAGGATGCCGGGGCAAACGATGGACGAGCTGCGGCCCAGGCTGACGCTGCCTAGTTCCACAGGGGCGACGTCCATGTCGCTGGAGTTAGATAACGCTTTCCTTCTGCTTCCGCCCACGGTCGAGTTCCATGCGCTAACGGACCTGACCCTCTGCGCCATAAGATTCACCGAGGTCAACGGCGGCCGCCTCAGCAGCCTTCTGTCCTCGTCCTCCTGCTGCCCGAGGCTGCAAAGGCTAACACTCAAGAAGCTGGCCTGGCTGCCGGAGCTACAGCTGAATGGCAGTGCGCTGGAGATCCTGCACCTGGAGGACCTGTCCGTGAGGGGGCTGCTGGATGTGAACGCCTCACGGCTCTCGGCGCTCCACGTGGACGGCTACTTCATGGACTGCTACACCATGCCCCCTAACAGCCTCACCATCCGGGCACCGGCGCTGCAGACACTCGATCTCTCCCTCAACATCGACTATTGCCAGCTCGAACGCCAAAGCCACGCGATCCAACTACTGCAAGAATGCAGTCCCATCCATCGCCACGTCTTAAGCATACATGTTGCAGAAGTACGTAATTAATCTCATGCATTTTGCTCCCTCCACATAATTAAACCGCGTTTTGTTGATTTTAATTTTATTAATATGGAGGAGTAGTTAACTAACTTTGATTTTCTTATATCAAAACTTTCCAATGTGGTTAACCGGCGACACTTCCTCTGAGATGGAGGGAATATTTATTTTTGTGGTGGTGGTGGCACTGGTGGGGGATTGTTCAATATATACTCCCATCCGTCCCATAATATACGCTTTTATAACATTCAATATACTCACATATTAAATATAATAATATCTTATATTATGAGACGAAGGGAGTAATTAGTACTATATAACTTTTAACGGATGTATGTATTCCATATACAGAAGCTAAAGAAAAGTGTGGCAGAGGATCAATTGGAAGAGATGCCCAAACTCCCTAGCATCACAAACCTAACCTTAAAATATTACTCAAAAAATAGCCACTGCTTTGAAGCATGTGTGACCACTCTCCTGGCTGGATGCAGCAACCTCCGGCATCTCCGCCTAGACAACTTTATCCACAAGGTGATTTTTTAACGTCTCATATAGTACCCCATACGCTATTTAGAACATTGATTATGACTCCAAGGTCACTAATTGTATTTCTCGCTTTGAATTGAATGGATCACCACCAAAGTATGGTCCTCCCTGTGATGTGGGGTGCAGCACCTGCGACCTCCGTGGGAGCTGGAAAGACAATGTGATCTCGTTGGACCACCTCCAAGAGGTGGAGTTCAGTGGCTTCTCTGGGCAGGAGTACTGCCTCGACATGGTGCAACTGCTGTTCACTAGCGCGCCCACATTGGAGAGGATGCTCTTGACCACACATGTACCTACAAAAGGTTGTTCACGCTCACCAACAATTGCCATGGAATCGTTAGAGTTGAGGCTGCCACGTGGGATGGGGAAGTGGACGGCTCACCCATCCGCTAACATGACAACGCTCGAGTGGACACCCGCTTCATCGACGATGCTCGCCGGAGCAGTAGATGCATGAACTACAATCTTGCAACTTATAGTGAAACCTTTTTATGTGCATGGTGAATTCCAAAGTGCATGCATGCGAAACATTTAATAAGAGATCCTTGTGTTTGTGTTTGAAATGTTTAGACTGAAAACTTTTCGTGATTCAGAAGGTGGGAGGCCGGTGCTCCATATGAAGCTTAGTAGTCCATGATATTTTTTATGTTGAATACATTGTTTAGGCATGCTGCAAACTCATGCTTGTTTTGCTTCAAGCTCACAAGGTACATGATGCAATGACTTTACATTTGTACTGTAAATGTTGCGTTTGTGTTGAAGCCTTTTTTCGTGGATTCTGTGTTGCATGTACATGAATGACTTTCTCAGTGATTCGTTGTGACAAACGAGATTTGTTGCTACTAATGGACTTGCGTTGCATGGGTGTGTGCTAAGTGTTGCTACAATATTCATGCTTTGTGCCATACCGCCATGATTTTTTATGTCACGATGTTACAAACTTAAAAATTACTGCATTCGTAATTTTCATGCTGCAAGGATCAGCCATTTCAATTTGTTTAAGTAGGAACTAACGGTAGGAGAGGTGGCCAAGTGCTACCTCCGCCTAGCGTGCCCCTTATGAAAGTTGGGATTCTGTGACACTTAATTTGTGATCGGATGCTTAGGAGCTAGGGATCATCCTTATGTTTGACGTCATGTGTGTCTCATGAAGACGGGATGTTATTTCAGTGGGAGGCAATGTTCCCATCGATCTGTGGTGACTTGGGCAATCTTGAATGTTCGTGTCGTCGGTCTTTAAGGGGTGTTGATGATTATGTGAATGCATGTATACCTACATAATGATTGATGGTTTTAAGAACTATGGCACTTTTACCACATCTGAATACTTTAGGCACAAGGATATTGAATCAACACCATGGATACCAAACTCTTCACACACAAGGAATCGATTCTTGCTTTGTGTACCGGCAAGTGCACCTATTTTTTCAAACAAATAGAACTAGGGCACAAGAAGCACCTAGTTTAATTTGTAACATAAAGCATAACAGAGACCAAAAGAGGTGCGAAATAGGAAAATAAAAAAGTTGAAGATACCATCTTACATCACAACTTTAATGGAGCGCACAGACTCTCAATGGCAAACATATAGGTAAAGGATAATGCCACCTCCGAGGGCAAGGGCACACATTAATAAGAGGGAGACCTTAGAGCTTGCCTTGACAGTTTGTTCATTGTGTGTCACGCCCAATACGTGGTCCTATCCTCGAGGAACTCGGAGGTCCCACCAAGGATAGAAGCACATATTGAAGACGCTTTGTAAGGTGGATTTTATTACATCGTACCATTTACAATACAGATGGGGATACAGACAAAGGAATACAATCGCCACGTGACACTATTAGGAAAAAGCCTGTTAGTAGCGCCGGTTTTTGGGCTAGCAGTAGCGCGGGTACGGCGCTACAGCTAATGTTCAGCAATAGTGCGGGCCGGCGCGCGCTACTACTATCCTACATAGCAGTAGCGTGTTGATGCCACCCCTTGCTACTACTATACCTGGAGTAGCAGTAGCGCCTGGTGGGCACCCCGCGCTATTGGTAAGATTTCTCATTTTTTTTTCTACTGCGTATTGACGCTGTATTTGTACAGGTTTTATATAGTAGTCTCATCATATGATTTTATGATCATGATGAGTTATTATTTCAGTGGGTGAAATAAACATGGATTATATTCAAGTGGAGGCAACATGGGACAGAACGAAAGTACTACTAATCCGAACTATATATAATAGCTCATCATGCTCATAGTGATATAGCAACTAAGCATTATCATCATAATAATAACTCATCATCCTTTTCAAAATAACAAGTCATACTCATCATCGTCATAGTCATCTAACAACTTCTACTCGTTGTCATAATAACAAGTCATACTCATCATTATCATAGTCATCTAACCAACCCTGGTTAATTGTTCTTAGCACATGATCATGAGTATTAGCTAGGACCTACTATCCTGTCTAAGGTAAAATATCATAAAACAATATAGCCCCTGACTCTCCATTACGGAGAATGTAGATTATCCTGTCTCCAATTCGTGCGCGTCGCACAATGTTGCTACCAAGTAGCTCCCTATGATTATTCATACATTTTTCCATTCTTTGATTGTCATGTCTTCATCGCTTTGAAAAATCTTGTATGAACAGCGGTGAAGCCTAGGCGGACTTGGCCATAAAGTAATAACATCAAGGCGACCTTTCGGAAACATCACATGAGGCACACAATCCTTCGGGATTTTCTGTTGAAGAACATAATAATAACGTCGTAGTTAGCAATGTAGTTTAGCTTTATAAGAATATATGCAAAAGATGCACTGATGTCGTAATAGTAAAAAATCTTACCATGCCATCTCCATGGATGTTACCGTAGTTCAACACGTGCACTAGTGGCACGTATTGACCATAATGTGGAGGAGTTCCAGGTGAGGCCGCCTGTCACATAGACCCGGTCGTCGCCGCAGTAGTCGCACTCAGGGATCTTTTCGTCGTCAGACATTTCCTATGTTCATAATTCAAAGATTAAACTTCTGAAATTCAATATATGTACTACAAAAACTAAATTAGATCATTAATATTCATCACAGGTTGACTTTCGGTCTGTCGAGTCTTCCTTGAAAACTCTCATCTCAAGTGTTGTATATGGTGGACACTCCCTCTCTGATATATTCAACCGTCGGTGATGGTCGCTCCGTCCTTCATCCCGGAGTGCATTACACCAAATTGTCTAGCACACGGGAACAAAGGATGCATGCCAGTCAAACTGCTCTTGAAGTGAATCGCTTTCGTGCTCTGTTCATGCAGCCAATGGGGATAAATAGGCTGAGGCAATTGGTGGGCGGTGACCCAGTTTCTTCTGGCTTGCATGACCTCGGAGTCGCATTCCCCCTCCCCTGCACGCGGCAAGCCTAGCTCCCTGGAAATTGTCGGTTCGAGTGTACCTCCAGCGACATGGTAAGCGCTTTGACGATCGTGCAGGGCTGTTTCAGATTTGCACCCCCCCCCCTCTCAAACCCCACCAGAGGTTGTATGGATGTTTCGTGGCAACCAACCATGCCCGTGCCGGCTCTAACTGAACCAAAAATTCAGTAAAATGAAGAAAAAGAAGTACAGTAATAAAAGCACTAAACTAAAGAATCAACCATGGTTGATGGCTTGAAGCATATATACTGGTAGTGGTTGAATATAAATTTTTGAATGAAGAAAGCTAAGTGCACGGTGATTGTAAGTTGGTCAAATATAGCCACGGTGGTCGGTGGAGTCTGATCTTAACTGACGTTTATATGTACCAGCAGTGAGATGTGTAGTAGTTTTTTTTTTTTGAGGAATCTCGCCACTTTATTACTCAATAAGGATGTTCACCACACCCAGGCTATCCGATGCCACCACCATTCTCTGGTTATTTAGGTCCTCTGCTAGTGCCATTGCTTCTCTGCACGCAAAAGTTTCCAGTATGATCGGATCAATAATTCCTCGTACTAGAACCGCCGAAGACCCAAGATACATCCCTGTGTGGTCCCGGCAAATGGCGGCCACTGCACCCCCTCGTTTGTGTCGTGCTACTGCTGCATCTACATTCATCTTCATAACTCCCGCAGGTGAGGCTAACCACGAGTTGTGGGTGTCTTGTTGGGCAGCAGCGGTAGCTTGCTGTGGGGCGGCAGGAACCAGCTGACCCAGCTCGCCCACGTACGATGCCACGAAAGATGAGGTCAAATTATATACGTACATTTGGGCCAAATTATCGTGAGTTTAAATCTTTTTTAGAGGGCTCGTGGGCTTAAATCTCTTTAACATTTGGGCCGGTCCACTTCGCTTGATATCGTGGCTGCTTCACACCCGCGCCGTGGGGAGGAAGTGAGGAGGGCGAGATGACGGCGACCCTCCGCAGCGGCCCCACATCACCGGCGGCGACGCCGCCGCTGGAAGACGAAGATCTCCTCACTGAGATACTCCGCCTCACCCCGCAGCCCTCCTCCCTCCCGCGCACCTCGCTCGTCTGCGGACGCTGGCGCCGCCTCGTCTCCGACCCGCGATTCGTCCGCTGCTTCCGCCTCCGCCACCGCCGCAACCCTCCCCTCGTCGGCTTCTTCGACATGGGCACCCGCGGCCTCTACTTTGTGCCTACGCTGGAGAGTCCCGACCGTGTCCCGCCCGGGCACTTCGCCTTGCAGCTGGACGACGAGGACCAGGCCGTGCCCCTTGGATCCCGACACGGCCTCGTGCTCCTCTTCAACGTATCGCCGAAACAGGTCCTGGTGTGGGATCCCGTCACCGCCGAGCAGCACCGCGTCGCCCTTCCCCTGAGGTTCACGGGACATGTGAACATGGCTGTGATCCACGGGGCGGTGCTTCGTGCCGCCGGAGACGTCCAGCACTTTCAGGTGGTCTTGCTAGTGGTGGACAACGACGACGACATACACCATATACGAGCGCTGGTTTGCGTCTACTCATCGGAGACCGGTGTTTGGGGTGATGTCATCTCAGCACCACTTCTGCCAAAGGCTGACTTGAGCAGCCTTTACACCAGGGTTTATCGGCCCAAGGCGGCTGTGCTGGTTGAAAATTCCCTTTACTGGATGCTTGTTGGGAATTTGGTTGGTATTCTCGTGTTTGATTTGGTGAAGCGGAGCATCACAGTGATACCGGTGCCGGTGAATGTGTTTACCGAAGGAAAACATGAATTCACAGTTTTGCGGACAGAGGGTGGTGGCCTTGGTTTCCTCTTCCTGTCAAAGTCAGACTTCAGTGCCCAATTATGGAAGAGAAAGACAAATAGTGATGGTGTTGCTTCATGGGAGCTGGGAAGAACCATTGAACTGGGCAAGCTAATTCCCCTTAATTCGGAGGAGAGAGCGCACACATTCATAGTAGGGTTTGCTGAGGACAATAATGTGGTGTTCCTGTGGACGGTGATGGGCGCCTTCATGATCCATCTTGAGTCATTGCAGCTCAAGAAACTTCCAGATCTCACCGTGATTTCCTGCTATCATCCATTCGAAACTGTCTTTGCTGCAGGTAATGGCATGCCTTTACACATCTGGAAATAGATAAATTACCATGCCTTTACACTGTGGTGTAAGTGTAACAAAATAAAGTTTATTTTTTATGATTAGCTGATGGCATTATGTTCACACCCTTTCGTTTAGCGCTAAGAATTTGTAAATAGTGTCGCATCACTTGTTTCTGCTTCTTCTTGATGACCTTGTCAACATATATAGCGATGTTGTTTTGCAGTGTTCTCTTCTGATACTTGTGTCACGGCATTTTGTCTAGTGCATATAGCTGCAGCGTCTTTTTTCTCTCTCAAGATGACTGATTACTTAGGTCCCCTCGTGTATGCATATGATCATTTCTGCTCAGAGATGCGCGAATGTTGTCATGCTAAGTAGTATCAGATGTTCAGGCAGATTTTTTTTGTTTTACTAAGCTAGTTGCCATGCCATTTCACATTCCTGCTTATTTGGCATCATTGTGATAACTAGTGAAGTAACGATTGTTCCAATACTTAATGAGCATGGCTTCATTAAACTTATGCTGCTGTTGATTGTTTTGCTTGAAGCAATATTATTGTAGGTTATGGATGGTTATTCTAGATATATGTTGGTTGTTTGGTAAAAAAATTGCTCAGCATGACACTTTCATCATTGGCTGGTCCAAACTATATGTTAGCTATGCTTTATGTGCGGTCTAATTTCTTCAATCTTGGCCATCATGGATGTTTGATACGCCATATCGAACACATGATCAAAATAACATCACTGTATTCTCCATATATATCAAACACATGATCAAAATAACATCACTAGATTCATCATAAAATCTTCTTTCATCATTAACAACATTTTTCATATTTTCTAGCATATTATCATTAAAATAGTGGTGACAGTATTGCGTTATGCTACAAAGAGTGAAAATAGTGAGAATCATTTTGGACCTGTGGGAGTATCAATTATAAGATGATGCAAGATCATTTGCTTGAGGCTTGTACTGCATAATTTTTATCAAAATTGATTTGTTAGTGAGTAGGTAACCCGTACATTTCTAAAAAGTATCCCGGTGAGCAAGAAACAAGACGTTTCTGTTTTTTCTACTCCATGTGTGCTCCTGGTGTGTTTAGTGTTCTATTAGCCACTAATCACACCAGAGGTAGCCAAAATTGCTAGTATTACAAGTTAAAAGGTGTGCCCCTACACTAGAAATGACATATTGATGTTCTCTGTTTCAAAATCTGGTTTTGTCTAATAATGCTTATATGTTCCAACTTTCGAGCTTTTCACACAATGTCAACCATGCTGAATGTTTAATGCTTGACTTAATATAAAAGTTATGAGAATAGCTCCCAATGATTTTCCTGAATAAATATATAGTACACATTTGTTTGAATGATGAGTGATTATATTTCTTGCTTGGCAGGTATCTAGAGTTGCATTCCAGTGGCGCATATGCAGAAATGGGTTGTGGGCCGTACGTTCTTCCGGTTTGTCTGATGGACATGGATCCTGTATGTGGCATGCCCCTAGCACCGGTCACCCGTGAAGTGGACTTGTAGGAAGGTTGAAGTGGACTTGTGGATTTGTCTGCTGGACTTGTTAATTTGTGTATATTGTTTAATTTATGTAGACATTCGTTCTGGTACAAAGGTTGAAGTTACATCCCATTGTTTCAATGCATAATGCTTTTCAAGCATGTTGTGGTAAACTCACCTGTCAACTCCACCTCTCAATCAATCTTGCTTGCATTTTGATTGTTGTATCAGGCGGGGAGATTTCAATGTTGGGTTTCTGCTTATGTTCCATGATATCTCCATTTGTGTGTTGTTAAATTTCTATCTTGTTTCTGAGCTAGTTCTAACTACTGAATGTTGAATTGCCACTGGCGTAGCCTGGTGCTATCTGCTATCTGTATAAATAGGCGGCAATTTGATCATGCTGGCTTCAGTGCTATTTTCCTTTCTTAGAGGTGATGCGAAGCCATGGATGAGTCACACGTACTGTTAGAATTGTGTCGAATATTATTATACAAGGTAGGTTACAGTTGGACTTGGTTTTGGACTGTGTGTAGACATGGTACGAGTTGTGTCCTAATAGGACACTTGTATCCTAGGCCTCTCATATATATCGGGGGTAGACACACGATGTAACCTATGCCAACATAATAGCACGGGCACGCGGGGGAGCCGGCGGCGTGTGCCGGCGCCCGGGCGGCCGGGGTGCGGTATTGTAGCGGTGTCATGGGGAGAAGCGCCCGTAGTCAGGCCCCGGGGATGTAGCCATGATGGTGAATTTCGTTAACAAATTTCGGTGTCGTGCTCGTGTGATTGTTTGGTCCTCGATAGATCGACGGAGCGCCTCGGATTAATTCTAATAAGTGGTATCATGAGCAAGGTTCAAGAAGGTCACGGATCGTCGTTCTAGAGGATGAAGAAGCGATCGAAAACAGCAGAAGACTTGTCGGCTAGATGTGTTGAGACGGCGGCAGCAGCGGAGCAGGCGCATCGTGCGACGAGGCGCGGGCGATCCCGAGGCCGCGGAGTACCCGGTCCAGCGGCATGAGTAGCACAGCGATATGGGATCAACAGCAAAGGCGGTGGCGACACGTGTCGGCTGAAGCAGCGGCAGATCGATCCCGACCCGCCGTGCAAGCGGCGGCATCGCATGCGGGAGCTAGGGCAGCGAGAGGTGCTGGGGCAGCCAGGGCCGAAGGGCAGCGGGCAACAGCGGCCCGTGCGTGCGTGCCCAGGCGGGGCTGAAGCAGGACACCAATAAGGCCCAGCGTATGCATGTGCGTGGCCAGGACCAGCCGCAGGGTGATCCAAGGCGCAGGAGACAAGCTACGTGAGAATTGTTGGTAAAAAAAAAAGGTAATGTGCACAAGATGGTATATGCGTTGCATGAGTTGGCGATGTTGAAGGAAAAAGACATTGGGAAGTGTGGGGTACATGAGCACATCCACGGGAGCTTCCAGGAAGTAATTTCCTTTGGAGGTATTGCTAATTGCACGTGGTTCTACCAGGAGGTTTGCAGGTTGGTGACACGCACAGTGTTTAGAGCCCGGGGTGCGTCATGGCAGGGATCATGCATACACAGGGCGTCAAAGCAATGCACGGAGATGTGCGGGGCAGACACGATGCAGGATGGAGCATGTTTGTAGTCGGATAAGTTCGGCTGGGTCGGACTGGACAGTCTAATGGACGATGTTGGTCAAAGCAAAAGATGGCGGTGATTTCAACGACGACGACATAGAAGCGTGATGCTGATGGTGGCCAACTTCTAGGGCGTGGAAACACGTGGTGCAGGCCTGAGGGCTTGTGTGGCTTCGACAGACTATAGCGCGGTGTTGATTCAAGATGGTGCACACATGATAGAGCTTGAAGTCAACAAGGCGTGGGGTAGCAAGGCGCGGCTACATGGAGTCATGTTGAAGGTGGAGCTGGAGTCTAGCGGAAGATTTCACTCTGTGCTGATGGAGGGGCTACGATGTAAGTTAACGGAGAGTCGAAGCCTATTTCAGCGGGAAGGCGAGAGACACGTGGTTCAGACTGGGTACCAGTGGTCTGATGGAGACGTGATACTCGGCATCGGCAGTGACGTAGCTGGGGGGTGGCCTGGGTGGTCCATGGACCACCCTGGAATTTCCCTATAGCTTGTATATAGTGTAGTAAAAAATATATTTCTTTGAAAATAAACAAACTTATGTAAATATTTCTATTGATGGACCACCCTGGCTTATTGGGCTGGCTACGCCACTGGGCATCGGTCGGTGATGATCGATGGTTCTCTGTAATGGGGGTTGAGGCAGTGGGGGCTAGCTACCCGGGAGACTCGACCAGGAAAGCAGAGGCTCGGCGCGGTAATAGCGGCGAGGCGTGCGGTAAGCACGGGACACAGCAATAGGCCAAGACACTGGCGGTCAGACAAAGTGTGCAGGGGTGCTGAAGCAGTGTTGACGAGTACTAGATTCAAATTGGTGACTGGATTTATCGGTACCGGAAGATGGACATGAGTTGACCATGGAGAATTTGAGAAAGTGGCGGAGAGTCTGAAATTGTCAAAAGCCGAGAGAGTACATGACCGTGTATTCTTGTAGGGTAACGCAGTAGAAAACAAAAAAATTTCGACCTACGCACCAGCCCAGGACCACTATGGAGACTGCATACAAGGTTTGATCATTTTCGTTACCGACTCGTAGCGCAGCGGAAGTAGAGTCGATGACGATCGTCGGTGCAGATCCCCGCAGCTAGGATTTACAACCTCCCAACCGCGAGGATGTACTCCCTCATCCGCCACTCGGACAGCCCTCCGGGAGGCGGTCGGACAGTCCCCCGGACGGTGTCGTGGACAGCCCTTCGGGAGGACTCACAGAACTCGGACCGTCACTCGGACAGCCCTTCGGGAGGACACTCGAACAGCCCCTCGGGCAAAAGGACGAAACTACGACCTCTCTACGGGGTTGCACACATACGGTGCCATCTATCCGGCAGGGCTTCGCCGTCCAGAACTAGTTCCCACCGGAACCCAGACAGCCTTTCGGCACTACGAAACTATTTCGTGGGAGGGAGAGAGAATGCCAGATCATGCATGGCTTGTGTGAGAGAGTTGGAGTGGAGTTGGAGAGCACCTCTCCTCCTCCTTATATAGTGGTGGAAGGGGTGGAGGGGGCTGGAAATTCAGCCCACTAAACATGGGGAAAACATGTTCCCACAAAACAAGGAGAACATGTTCCCACCAAACAAGGGAAAAACATGTTCCCTTGTCCATGGTGTTCCCCCATGGGGCCCCACCTTCCTCCCAACACTCTCCACCATTTGTGGGGGCTGCCCCCCACCATGGGGGCCCCCCCCAACATTTTGTCCAGCCACAAGGGGGCTGCTCCCAAAGGGGCCCCCCCCAAAAACAGCCCAAAAACAGCCCCCACGATCCGTGGGATCTTGTCCCCTCACGCTGGGACAAGATGTTTTCCGCGACTATTATTTCTGAAAAATTCCAGAAGGTCCCAGAACATTTCTGGCACCCTCTAAAATTATCTGGACGCGCTCTGGAACATTTCCAGTATGGTGGTTTAATTTAAAACCATCTTTGTTTACCCGGTAAACAACTCCGGCAGCTCCGAAACTTTTTTTTTCGGTTTTTTCTCCAGAAAAATTCCAGAAATTACCAGACCAATCTGGCAACCTCCAAAACATTCCCGGTGCTTGCCGAAACCTTTTTGGATCAATGGTTTTATCCGAAACAACTTTTTGGTTTTACCGAAACTTTTTCAGTGTTCTCTCTCCGGAACTCTTCCGTTGTCTCCGAAACTTTTCGGTGATTTTCTCTCAGACTCCCTGTCTAGTATTCAGCAGATAGATGACCCTTAAGCGTGTGACCCTATAGGTTCGGTGAAGTATAGACATGACACGGAACACCTTCCGATCAATGATCAACATCGGAGCCGTGGACACCCATATTGACCCCTATACCCACACGAATGAATATTCGAGTGAACCTCCAGTTGCCGTGTGCTATTCCTGTTGCTTCACGATATGTTACAAATACCCGAGGTTAGACATGTAGGCATTTCCGTGGATCAACAACTTGTCCCCTATGCCAGTTACCTCGTTACCGGTATTGTTCTCTTTTCTCGTTACCGTGTTCCGGCATCCCTGTGATCAAATCACAAAGTGTCTGGCCAGACGATGATGGATACCGTAACACCGAGAGGGCCCAGAGATATCTCTCCATCGTCGGAGGAGCAAATCCCAATCTCGAGCTATCAAGTTACTTGACACACTTTTCCATGAACCCGTAAGCCGCCGTAATAGCCACCCATTTACGGATGACGTTTAACAAACCCCAAAGTTCATGAAGCAAGTATGAAGAAACTCGACACTCTCATTGTCTAAGGAATTTTGCAAACATTAACCATCTCTGTGTTATTAACCATTAATATGTGACGAATGTAACTCATAGCATAACATCAATTTGGGTCGATTCAACACAAATGTTCTTCTAACACTGTGCCCTCAAAATTGCTGGCATAGATATGCCCATGATCAGGAAAACAGAACCATCATGCAATACTTGAGCTAGTCTTAGAGGCCAGACTAGGAATACATATTACCGTTTATTATTCCACACGTGCATATGAGTCTTCCTCCGAGCCTCGTTTTATTTGCAGACTCGAGAACCATAGCAGTTATAGCATGGAACATAAACCTAATTATGAACAGGGAGATAATCAATAACATTTATTATTGCCTCTAGGGCATATCTCCTACAGACTCCCACTTGCACTAGAGTCAATAATCTAGTTAATGCTAATGCACTTTACACCTGTGGCACACCGGTGTAAATATGCTTCGCTTGTGGTATAGCCTGAATGTTCAACGGATCTGACAACTTCAGCTCCGTGTGTATCTTTCCATATCCTCGCGTTTTCACGCTTTCACAAAAGTCATATTTTGTGTGGACTTGGCTTGATATGTATGCGAATCACAGGTCGAACCTGGATTCCTCAGACTGAGTTATGGAGCAACTACTTGCAGTAGTGTCCCATTGACAAAAGCCATCTTGGAACCATACTAAGTTCATGAATGAACTATATGATTCAACATCTTCTTTGTCGCTTTAAAAGCGGCAACATACTTTGCCTCTGTTATAGAATTCGCCACAGTAACTTGTTTGAACAAATTCCAATTAACTGTGCCACCATATTGTGTGTTACACAAACCGTCAATTTAAATCGAAAATCGCATGGAGAAATGATGAAGACTGTATCGATGTAACCTTTTACAACGAACTCTTCATGATCTCTACTTGCGAGAAAACTTGTCATCAGTGCTACTATAGTACTCAATGACCCTTTTTCACTGTTGTCCCTTGATCAATACTTTTGATCACTTTGGTATCTATACTCGCAACAACTTTGGGAGTATTGGACATATCTGGTTGTTATACATACCATGGAATACATGATTAATCCAAACACAAGAGTGTGTGGAATCCCCATCATGTATTTTGCTCATCAGTGTTTTTGGGACACCGAGTCTTGCAAAAACTCTTTCCATGTGACTTCGGCAAGAATCACTCCTTGGCCTTTTAATGCTAAAAGATTTTAGCATCTTGTCAATATGTATTCATTGCTTAGCCCCATTAGGTAAATCTATCTCCATAGATTATCATGCCTAATATCAAGGCTATTTAGCCCAAGCACTTCATCGAAAAAACTATTTTCAAATGAAGTCCTAATTCGTGTCAAGAAATTTATTTCCAATTACCAATGTGTCAAGCACACAAGGTTTTTAGAAATATTATTATGCTCCCACTTACTTTCTTGAATTACAAGCATCTTCGTTACCCATTGATGAAGTCAAAACTCCTTTGACCATTTCATCAAAACACAAAGATTCCAACTCCACTTTGCTCTCTTCTGTCCATCGCTGGAACTCTGAAGTTTGCACCCTTTCTAGCATCCTCTGGATTGACAAAATACCTTGGACTGTAACACATGCAGGTCCTTGGTTTCATTTCCATCAGATGGAAATCCTTTTGTCATCCATTGTTTTATATCTCATGATATGAAATATGTATTAATTGCTAGTTCAACCCGAACCGAATTTAAGCATCGCTACGATGAAGCAACCTCATCGTAGTCAACTCCTTGAACTTGTATATTGCAACAAGTCGAGCTTTATGGATAAAACATTTTTATTCATATCAGTTATAGTTCCATAAATATTCGTCAGACTCTAAGTCTTCCGAAAGGTGTATCAAGGTTTTAATCTTGAATCACTTATATGGAAACTATCTCGGATTGTATTGGCATTTAGCCAATTCCGGAGTTAGGGCCCATCAACGCTTCCTTGTGTATCGTAGGTATACTGTTGTCTAACAACAATATCTCGTTTGCGCACCTGAGAGGTTTGCACGAGCCTTGCCTACGTGGTTCAGCTGCAAGTTCGACCGAAGTCCATACATTTTATTGTAGAGACTTCCGTATCAGTCGCAGTAGGAAACTCTGGAATTACTTCCAAGGTCTCTTTCCTTTGATCTGATGGTGAAGATACTGTTTATCTCGTCGAGTTGCACTATTCTCCCACTCACCTTTTTCAAAGAACCATTTTCTTCAAAAAGCATACCATTTTGTGGCAAAAACTTTTGCCTCGGTATAGTGGTGGGGGAATACCCAATGACTTGGGATAACCTACAAAGTAGCACTTGTCTGATTTGGAATAGGTTTGTAACCTTTTACACAAGCCCCATATTCCAAATGTTAAGAAAAGATATAACATGGTTGGGCGTACCATACCATGGTGTCATTTCAACAGACCTGATGGAGCTCTTTTCAGTGTAAAAGCCGCAGTCTCTAAAGCATCACCTTTTAAAAGGGATAATGGCAAATTTATTTATGTCATCTTTGATCTTACCATGTCATAAATGGTTCGATTACATCTTCACGGACTTTCCACTTGCAGTGGTGTTCCGGGAGGTGCAAGTTATGAAACCCCTTTCACAACGCATTAGACATTCGCTAAACTTGTAACTCAAATATTTCTTTCTGCAATCGAATTGTAGAAACATAATTTTCTTGTTACAATAACTTCTACTTCATTTTGAAAACCTTTCAAATGATTTCAAAAGATCCAGACTTACGTCTCATCAAGTAAATATCCATATATCTACTTGAGTCATTTCTGAAGATAGATAAATCCACTACTTGCAACAACATTTATCGGACTACATACATCAAAATGTATGATCACCAATAAGTTCTTTGCTCGTTCCTTATGGCCTGTGAATGGTATTTCAGTCACTTCACTTTTCGGAGGAAAGTTGCAAGTGTCAGGTGATTCAAAATCAAACGACTTCAAAATCCATCATAATGGAATTTTCCATGCGGGTTTCTCCAATGTGACCAAATGCAGTGCCACACTTGTGTGGTATTCTTTTAGTCTTATGACATTTAGCGTCAGTGTTATGGATGTATCATATTACCATCAATATTCATAACATACGTCCCATCGATGATGGAAGTATGGCCCTCATGTTATTCATAATACTGAACAGCAATTGTTCTTCTATGAACAACCCTTTTGCAACAAACATTGTGCAATGGGCTAGAGTGTGAAAAACTCTAAAATGAATTATCAAAGTTAATACTGAGGTAATGTATTATTATCAATATTCATAACATACATCTCACTCATAATGAAAGTATGGCCCTTATGTTATTCATAACACCGAACATCAAAAGTTCTCTTATGAACAACCTTCTTGCAAGATAACTTATGCAATGGGCTAGAGTGTGTAAAACTCTAATTGAATTAGGAAAATAAACACAGACGGTAATACACCGATGGAAGGTACAGTAACATTTACTATGTTCTCTGTGTATACCTAAACCTCATTCCTGGCTAGTCTTTCAGGCCATAGTAGTTCTTACATCGAGTTGCAACAGAATGCAATCGAGTGGGTATCTTTGTGATTAACTCACAATACCCAAGAATCAGTGATTAACAATTTAATCATAATTCCCAAGAACTATATCTTTGACCAGCCTTCTATACATCAAAAACTTGTATGACATTCATACATGAGCTGGATATTCCAGTCTTCTTTCTCATTGCCTTTATACTTCTAACAGTTTAACTTTTAGTATTTCTCCTACTCTCAGAAGAAGCACACAACTTAAGAGTGGCATCAGCCCTGGACTTCCTAGGCGTGAAAGTTTCACTGACACCCTTCGGACACTTCCTTTCTCTTTAAGTTGTTGTTTTATTCACCTTTCATCATATGACAGGCGTTCTTCTGGATCCCTCTCTTATCAGCCTAATGCATAGTAAACTCCTTTACTAATAGTTTGCAAACAAACATTTCTTTGGATATCTCATATCTTTTAGCCTTTGTCTGTCTCTGAAAATGATTTTCAGATTCCATGAATATCACATAACTATCCAAACTTTCGAAGTTCGGGTCTCATGGAAGCAAACATATTGCACTTGACTGAAATGGAATTCTAGCTTTTGGATCAAAGGACGAGAGTCACATGATCCATAGCATAAGCGAGAGAATACCGAAAGTATGCGATAGGACAAAGTCCTTCTCGGCACTCTTGAGGACAATCCTCACATTACGTTGCCAACCGTAAAGTTTTAACCAGATATTTAACAGCTATTCAATTTTAATAGGGAAGGTGGAAACGCGAGCCATTATTCTACAACTATTTTGCAAATCACACTTAGACAGTGTTCAAAATTAATTGCACTGAGAATTAAACAAGTTAATTCAAAGTGCGCTCCCACTCAAATCAATATCTCTCATAATTGATTGTGAGTGATACAAGACCCGCATTTCCATTCAACGCCATTGAACGAGATGAACACTGATGGCGCGAACTTCAATCGGTAGGCAAACTTGCCAATCACATCTCTATGTGACTCTTGTTCATCTTTCGATGGGCGTGATCCGAGCTCAGGGAGATCCTTCCAGAACGTCAAGACAACCAAGTGATCTCGCTGCGAGGTCTCAACTCACCCGCCTCACACATCCCTAATCGTTCGCACCCAGGGAGATCCTGTGATGCCCCGAAAAGTTAGGTGCCGTGACGGTGCTACACTTGGGAGAACACTAACTACTTGATATTTTTGTGAGAGATCACCCTAATAAAAGCGACTACCGCGCAATCAAGAAGGGTGCATCATAAGGGATAAACATCTCAGGCAATTCATAATAGCATGATATGGTATAGCCCTTTCTGACGGAGAAGTCTTGTATTTCTTCGTCTTTGGCATTCGCGTCGGTGTTCACCTTTGCGAAGATTGCCACCACCTTGTCGATGCACCAGATAATATTGCTATCTCTATAGCTAATAAAATAAGTGCATTACATAAGGTTGACACGCAGGTCATTAAAGTGCAATCATATGGCTCCAGCCATCATGCCGAATCATGACACGCAGGTCATGTTAATCAGTTTACATCATATAGACATCTCATACATAATCAAATTATTATGAGCACTACTATACCACATCATATGCACATGCAAACCCTCCTGCAAAACCAAGTTAGACGCCTCTAATCGGTTTAGCAAAAATTGGTTTTACGTGGCTTCTAAGGTTTCGAAACAAACCGAAGCTACCAACGTCCATCATCAAGCATGATTATCCAAGTCGCTAGATTAACAACGCGGGGTGTATGAAACACGAGATAATAAAATCTCGAGCCCCATACTGAACTTCGTCATACGCATGACCCCCGTGCAGATCATATCTGCATTGCCCTTTCATCTGTGAAACATCCATCTTTCATTGACTAAAGTGGAACCCAAAGAACTGTTAGCACTTCGTTGATCTGTCAATCAGCATACTCAGGAGCAGCATGAAAGGATCGCGGATTGCCAGAACTTTGTCAGATTCCGCAATGCTGTCAAGATCAGGACTACGCAAATTCGAGGGAAGCAACAAGAACATCGGGTAACAGATTTCATCTGCTACCCGCACAAATAATTTTCAGTAATAGAACTCATCTACTACCTAATTATATTGTGCAACACCCATACATCTCCATGTATTCTAGATCGCAACCTGCATCTATGCATAGCACGGCTCATGATGCCACTGTTGGGTAACGCAGTAGAAAACAAAAATTTTCCGACCTACGCACCAGCCCAGGACCACTATGGAGACTGCATACAAGGTTTGATCATTTTCGTTACCGACTCGTAGCGCAGCGGAAGTTGAGTCGATGACGATCGTCGGTGCAGATCCCCGCAGCTAGGATTTACAACCTCCCAACCGCGAGGATGTACTCCCTCATCCGCCACTCGGACAGCCCTCCGGGAGGCGGTCGGACAGTCCCCCGGACGGTGTCGTGGACAGCCCTTCGGGAGGACTCACAGAACTCGGACCGTCACTCGGACAGCCCTTCGGGAGGACACTCGAACAACCCCTCGGGCAAAAGGACGAAACTACGACCTCTCTACGGGGTTGCACACATACGGTGCCATCTATCTAGCAGGGCTTCGCCGTCCAGAACTAGTTCCCACCGGAACCCAGACAGCCTTTCGGCACTACGAAACTATTTCGTGGGAGGGAGAGAGAATGCCAGATCATGCATGGCTTGTGTGAGAGAGTTGGAGTGGAGTTGGAGAGCACCTCTCCTTCTCCTTATATAGTGGTGGAAGGGGTGGAGGGGGCTGAAAATTCAGCCCACTAAACATGGGGAAAACATGTTCCCACAAAACAAGGAGAACATGTTCCCACCAAACAAGGGAAAAACATGTTCCCTTGTCCATGGTGTTCCCCCATGGGGCCCCACCTTCCTCCCAACACTCTCCACCATTTGTGGGGGCTGCCCCCCACCATGGGGGCCCCCCCAACATTTTGTCCAGCCACAAGGGGGCTGCTCCCAAAGGGGGCCCCCCCAAAAACAGCCAAAAAACAGCCCCCACGATCCGTGGGATCTTGTCCCCTCACGCTGGGACAAGATGTTTTCCGCGACTATTATTTCTGAAAAATTCCAGAAGGTCCCAGAACATTTCCGGCACCCTCTAAAATTATCTGGACGCGCTCTGGAACATTTCCAGTATGGTGGTTTAATTTAAAACCATCTTTGTTTACCCGGTAAACAACTCCGGCAGCTCCGAAACTTTTTTTTCGGTTTTTTCTCCAGAAAAATTCCAGAAATTACCAGACCAATCTGGCAACCTCCAAAACATTCCCGGTGCTTGCCGAAACCTTTTTGGATCAATGGTTTTATCCGAAACAACTTTTCGGTTTTACCGAAACTTTTTCAGTGTTCTCTCTCCGGAACTCTTCCGTTGTCTCTGAAACTTTTCGGTGATTTTCTCTCAGACTCCCTGTCTAGTATTCAGCAGATAGATGACCCTTAAGCGTGTGACCCTATAGGTTCGGTGAAGTATAGACATGACACGGAACACCTTCCGATCAATGATCAACATCGGAGCTGTGGACACCCATATTGACCCCTATACCCACACGAATGAATATTCGAGTGAACCTCCAGTTGCCGTGTGCTATTCCTGTTGCTTCACGATATGTTACAAATACCCGAGGTTAGACATGTAGGCATTTCCGTGGATCAACAACTTGTCCACTATGCCAGTTACCTCGTTACCGGTATTGTTCTCTTTTCTCGTTACCGTGTTCCGGCATCCCTGTGATCAAATCACAAAGTGTCTGGCCAGACGATGATGGATACCGTAACACCGAGAGGGCCCAGAGATATCTCTCCATCGTCGGAGGAGCAAATCCCAATCTCGAGCTATCAAGTTACTTGACACACTTTTCCATGAACCCGTAAGCCGCCGTAATAGCCACCCATTTACGGATGACGTTTAACAAACCCCAAAGTTCATGAAGCAAGTATGAAGAAACTCGACACTCTCATGGTCTAAGGAATTTTGCAAACATTAACCATCTCTGTGTTATTAACCATTAATATGTGTCGAATGTAACTCATAGCATAACATCAATTTGGGTCGATTCAACACAAATGTTCTTCTAACACTGTGCCCTCAAAATTGCTGGCATAGACATGCCCATGATCAGGAAAACAGAACCATCATGCAATACTTGAGCTAGTCTTAGAGGCCAGACTAGGAATACATATTACCGTTTATTATTCCACACGTGCATATGAGTCTTCCTCCGAGCCTCGTTTTATTTGCAGACTCGAGAACCATAGCAGTTATAGCATGGAACATAAACCTAATTATGAACAGGGAGATAATCAATAACATTTATTATTGCCTCTAGGGCATATCTCCTACATATGGACCGACGGAGCTTGACCAAATGATTCAAGATGAGTTCTTCGATTCGACAGATTCGGACGAAGAAGTGGACAGTTTATGAACTTTCTGCAGATGTATCAGAATCTTCGAGATCAGCAGGTGCACACGCAGCAACTCAATGATCTTGTAGAGCACATGTGGATCCACAATGGCAACCAAGGAGACAATGCTTGAGATTGGCACTTTAAATAAATTTTATGTAAACGCTATCTATACTTGATACCAACAATAGCTATTTACGTGCAACATTGTATTGCATGATCGACGTGCATGTATTTGCATGGATTTGAGAGTCCGAATTTGAGATATATGGATGCCTGAAACGAAATATGAGGGCCCGTCCGGATGCGCCCGTGGACGTGCCCGGTCGCGTCCGTGGACGTTTGAGGGGCCGGATTTACCAAGTACGGCTGTAGATGATCTTAGGCCCCACGCCTCCACGGTAGGAAGACGCACAGTAGGGAAGACGAGGGGTTGTTTTCTCTGGGACCGATTAGATGACATACAGACGTGCAGTTAGGTGGAGTTACGATTGGTCGGATGCCCATGAAGCTACCCCGCCATCTCAGCGGAAAAGCAGCGTGGCTTCCACGGAGCTCGTTCAGCCTGATATCACGGCTCCTCGCTACCCCGTGGATGCTATCACGGAGAGGAAACATTGTGAGCTAATTACGAAATGCCATAACCTAACCTTGAAGGTGGCGGTTGGCTATGTCTTACCTCGTCGACCTGATGGAACTTTCCATTTCACTCCGATTCCAGATGGCTTTGCTGTTGTCGGGGTGGATGAAGTAATGAACGGATTTGAGGGGCTGAAGCTTGACTACCCTACAGGTGAAGGGGAGATTTATCTGAAAAATGCTTTAAGGACTACCTGTCTATGGAGAAAGGAAAACATCGTGCTTCCAAACTGGACGGCGCCTTAGCAGACTCAGCCGGAGGAGGCCCCTCAGCAGACTCCTCACAGTCTAGCTGTATCTCTGCTGCCTCATTCATCTCCGGCGCGTCAGCTTTCTCCGCCGCCTCAGCTGTCTCCGTCGCGTCAGCCGACTCTGTCGGAGGAGGCCCCTCAGCAGAATCCTCCTCCGCCTCCTCCACCTCCTCCGCTGTGTTAGCGGACTCCGCCTCCTTCGCCGCGTCAGTGGATTCCGCCTCCTCACCAATGACGGTAGAGAGCCGCCGTCGCTCCGGCGGCTAGCAGTACAATAGCTGGGAAGAAATTCAAATTTGGTCCAAGCATCAAGGCTCCTGCCAAGTTACCATATGAGAGGACTGACAAGGAACTCAACGAAATCGTGGCTGCTGATGTGAAATGCCAATTTGCACGGAAACATCCACCTTCAACGGAGAAAATAGATCTGGTAAAGGCGAGTCGCACTCTGGATGCCCTTACGCGACCACCTCCGCCTCCGCCGCTATCAGACTATGACCGCTGTATTGCAAAGATGCATGAAGAAGTTATGAGTCGGTCGAAAAGTAGCAGTACTAGTGCAAGAAGTGGCAAAACAATTCCCCAGCTCGGTGAACAGGAAAAGCAATCGTGCCCCCAGCTCAAGGTGTTTACCGATATCGCTAATGATCCGGGAGTAGCGGCCGCTGGTCCTGGTTTCACTCTTGGTGATTACATAGGCGATGATGTACAGTTCGAAATCGCTGAGATAGCCTTTAAATACGAGCACGGGAAGAGTCTCGTCAAAAGTGATCTGGAACCGCATCTATCAACGATGATACGAAGATTATATAAATGGTACATGGAAACCTGCAAGGATGGGACGGGCAGTATCTGTTGGGGAACGCAGCAGAAAACAAAAAAATTCCGACCTACGCACCAGCCCAGGACCACTATGGAGACTGCATACAAGGTTTGATCTTTTCGTTACCGACTCGTAGCGCAGCGGAAGTAGAGTCGATGACGATCGGCGGTGCAGATCCCCGTAGCTAGGATTTACAACCTCCCAACCGCGAGGATGTATACCCTCATCCGCCACCCGGACAGCCCTCCGGGAGGCGGTCGGACAGTCCCGCGGACGGTGTCGCGGACAGCCCTTCGGGAGGACTCACAGAACTCGGACCGTCACTTGGACAGCCCTTCGGGAGGCACTCACGAATAGCCCCACGGGCATTAAGATCGAAACTACAACCTCTCTACAGAGTTGCACACATACGGTGTCATCTATCCGGCAGGGCTTCGCCGTCCAAAACTAGTTCCCACCGGAACCCAGACAGCCTTTCGGCACTACGAAACTATTTCGTGGGAGGTAGAGAGAATGCCAGATCATGCATGGCTTGTGTGAGAGAGTTGGAGTGGTGATGGAGAGCTCCTCTACACCTCCTTATATAGTGGTGGAAGGGGTGAGGGGGGGCTGAAATTCAGCCCACAAAACATGCACCCACCAAACAAGGAAAACATGTTCCCACCAAACATGGAGAAAACATGTTCCCTTGTCCATGGTGTTCCCCCATGGGGCCCCACCTTCCTCCCAACACTCTCCACCATTTGTGGGGGCTGCCCCCCACCATGGAGGGGGCCCCCCAACACTTTGTCCAGCCACAAGGGGGCTGTCCCCTAAAGGGGGCACCCCCAAAAACAGCCCAAAACAGCCCCCACGTTACGTGGGATCTTGTCCCCTCACACTGGGACAAGATGTTTTCCGCGACTATTACTTCTGAAAAATTCCGGAAGGTCCCAGAACATTTCCGACACCCTCTAAAATTATCTGGACAAGCTCTAGAACATTTCCAGTATGGTGGTTTAATTTAAAACCATCTTTGTTTACCCGGTAAACAACTCCGGCAGCTCCGAAACTTTTTTTCGGTTTTATCTCCGGAAAAATTCCAGAAATTACCAGACCAATCTGGCAACCTCCAAAACATTCCCGGTGCTTGCCGAAACCTTTTTGGATCAATGGTTTTATCCGAAACAACTTTTCGGTTTTACCGAAACTTTTTCGGTGTTCTCTCCCGAACTTTTCCGTTGTCTCCGAAACTTTTTCGGTGATTTTCTCTCAGACTCCCTGTCTAGAATTCAGCAGATAGATGACCCTTAAACGTGTGACCCTATAGGTCCGGTGAAGTATAGACATGACCCGGAACCCCTTCCAATTAATGATCAACATCGGAGCCGTGGACACCCATATTGACCCCTATACCCACACGAATGAATATTCGAGTGAACCTCCAGTTGCCGTGTGCTATTCTTGTTGCTTCACATTATGTTACAAATACCCGAGGTTAGACATGTTGGCATTCCTGTGGATCAACAATTTGTCCACTATGCTAGTTACCTCGTTACTGGTATTTTTCTCTTTTCTCGTTACCGTGTTCCGGCATCCCTGTGATCAAATCACATTGTGTCTGGCCAGACGATGATGGATACCGTAACACCGAGAGGGCCCAGAGATATCTCTCCATCGCCGGAGGAGCAAATCCCAATCTTGAGCTATCAAGTTACTTGACACACTTTTCCATGAACCCGTAAGCCGCCGTAATAGCCACCCATTTACGAATGACGTTAAACAAACCCCAAAGTTCATGAAGCAAGTATGAAGAAACTCGATACTCTCATGGTCTAAGGAATTATGCAAACATTAACCATCTCTGTGTTATTAACCATTAACTTGTGACGAATGAATCTCATAGCACAACTTCAATCGGGTCGATTCAACACAAGTGTTCTTCTAACATTGTGCCCTCAAAATTGCTGGCGTAGACATGCCCATGATCAGGAAAACAGAACCATCATGCAATACTTGAGCTAGTCTTAGAGGCCAGACCAGGAATACATTTTACCGTTTATTATTCCACACGTGCATATGAGTCTTCCTCCGAGCCTCGTGGTTATTGTAGACTCGAGAACCATAGCAGTTATATCATGGAACATAAACCTAATTATGCACAGGGAGATAATCAATAACATTTATTATTGCCTCTAGGGCATATCTCCTACAGACTCCCACTTGCACTAGATTCAATTATCTAGTTAATGCTAATGCACTTTACACCTGTGGCACACCGGTGTAAATATGCTTCGCATGTGGTATAGCCTGATGTCCAACGGATCTGACCACTTCAGCTCCGTGTGTATCTTTGCGTATCCTCGCGTTTTCACGCTTTCACAAAATTCATATTTTGTGTGGACTTGGCTTCGTATGTATGTGAATCACAGGTCGAACCTGGATTCCTCAGACTGAGTTATGGAGCAACTACCTGCAGTAGTGTCCCATTGACCAAAGCCTTCTTGGAACCATACTAAGTTCATGAAAGAACTATATGATTCAGCATCTTCTTTGTCGCTTTTAAAAGCGGCAACATACTTTGCCTCTGTTATAGAATTCGCCACAGTAACTTGTTTGGAACAATTTCCAACTACTGTGCCACCATATTGTGTGTTACACAAAACCCTCAATTTAAATCGAAAATCGCTTGGAGCATGGATGAAGACTGTATCGATGTAACCTTTTACAACGAACTCTTCATGATCTCCGCTTGCGAGAAAACATGTCATCGGTGCTACTATAGTACTCAATGACCCTTTTTCACTGTTGTCCCATGATCAGAACTTTTGATCACTTTGGTATCTATACTCGCAACAACTTTGGGAGTATTGGACATATCTGGTTGTTTTTACATACCATGGAATACATGATTAATCCAAACACAAGAGTGTGTGGAATCTCCATCATGTATTTTGCTCATCAGTGTTTTGGGACACCGAGTCTTGCAAAAACTCTTTCCATGTGACTTCGGCAAGAATCACTCCTTGACGTTTCTAATGCTAAAAGGTTTTAGCATTTTGTCAATATGTATCTTTGCTCAGCCCCATTAGGTAAATCTATCTCCATAGATCATCATGCCTAATATAAAGGCTATTTAGCCCAAGCACTTCATCGAAAAACTATTTTCAAATGAAGTCCTAATTCGTGTCAAGAAATTTATTTCCAATTAACAATGTGTCAAGCACACAACGTTTTCTAGAAATTTTATTATGCTCCCACTTACTTTCTTGAATCATAAGCATCTTCGTTACCCATTGATGAAGTCAAACCCCTTTGACTATTTCATCAAAACACGAAGATTCCAACTCCATTTTGCTCTCTTCTGTCCATTGCTGGAACTCTGAAGTTTGCATACTTACTAGCATCCTCTGGACTGACAAAATACCTTGGACTGTAACACATGCAAGTCCTTGGTTTCATTTCCATTAGATGGAAATCCTATTGTCATCCATGTTTCATATCTCATGATTGAAATATGTATCAATTGCTAGTTCAACCCGAACCGACTTTAAGCATCGCTACGATGAAACAACCTCATCGTAGTCAACTCCTTGAGCTTGTTATTGCAACAAGTCGAGCTTTATGGATAAAACATTTTTTATCCGTATCAGTTTTAAGTTCCATAAATATTCGTTAGACTCTAAGTCTTCCGAAAGGTGTATCAAGGTTTTAATCTTGAATCACTTATATGGAAGCTAACTCGGGTTGTATTGGCATTTAGCCAATTCCGGAGTCAGGGCCCATCAACGCTTCCTTGTGTATCGTAGGTATACTGTTGTCTAACAACAATATCTCGTTTGCGCACCTGAGAGGTTTGCACGAGCCTTGCCTACGTGGTTCAGCTGCAAGTTAGACCGAAGTCCATACATTTTATTGTAGAGACTTCCGTATCAGTCGTAGTAGGAAACTCCGAAATTACTTCCAAGGTTCCGTTCCTTTGACCTGATGACGAAGATACTGACTATCTCGTCGAGTTGCACTGTCCTCCCACTCACCTTTTTGAAAGAACAATTCTCTTTAAAAGCATACCGTTTTGTGGCAAAATCCTTTGCCTTGGTATAGTGGTGAGGGAATACCCAATGACTTGGGATAACCTACAAAGTAGCACTTGTCTGATTTGGAATAGGTTGGGCCATCCTGGACTTGAACCAGAGACCTCGCCCGTGAAGTAAATCATCGCCCCTACGATCCAACCAATTGGGAGAGAATCAATAGACTCCTTTTCGGGAGCGATTCATCCTTCCCGAACGCAGACCTTTTACACAAGCCCCATATTCCAAATGTTAAGAAAAGATATAACATGGTTGGGCGTACCATACCATGGTGTCATTTCAACAGACCTGATGGAGCTCTTTTCAGTGTAAAAGCCGCAGTCTCTAAAGCATCACTTTAAAAGGGATAATGGCAAATTTATTTATGTCATCTTTGATCTTACCATGTCATAAATGGTTCGATTACATCTTCACGGACTTTCCACTTGCAGTGGTGTTCCGGGAGGTGCAAGTTATGAAACCCTTTTCACAACTCATCAGACATTCGCTAAACTTGTAACTCAAATATTCCTTTCTGCAATCCAATTGTAGAAACATAATTTTCTTGTTACAATAACTTCTACTTCATTCTTGAAAACTTTTCGAATGATTTCAAAAGATCCAGACTTACGTCTCATCAAGTAAATATCCATATATCTACTTGAGTCATTTCTGAAGATAGATAAATCCACTACTAACAACATTTATCGGACTACACACATCAAAATGTATGATCACCAATAAATTTGTTATTCATTCTTTTTGGCCTGTGAACGGTATTTCAGTCACTTCACTTTTTAGAGGAAAGTGGCAAGTGTCAGATGGTTCAAAATCAAACGACTTCAAAATCCATCATAATGGAATTTTCCATGCGGGTTTCTCCAATGTGACCAAATGCAGTGCCACACTTGTGTGGTATTCTTTTAGTCTTGTGACATTTAGCGTCAGTGTTATGGATGTATCATATTACCTTCAATATTCATAACATACGTCCCATCTAGAATGGAAGCATGGCCCTTCATGTTATTCATAATACTGAACAACAATTGTTGTTTTTATGAACAACTCTTTTGCAACAAACATTGTGCAATGGGTTAGAGTGTATGAAACTCTAAAATGAATTATGAAAGTAAATCCAGAGGTAATATATTATTATCAACATTCATAACATACATCTCATTCATAATGAAAGTATGGCCCTTATGTTATTCATAACACCGAACATCAAAAGTTCTCATATGAACAACCTTCTTGCAAGATACCTTATGCAATGGGCTAGAGTTTGTAAAACTCTAAATGAATTATGAAAATAAATACAGCCGGTAATACACCGATGGAAGGTATAGTAACATTTACTATGTTCCCTGTGTATACCTAAACCTCATTCCTGGCTAGTCTTTCAGGCCATTGTAGTTCTTACATCGAGTTGTAACAGAATGCAATCGAGCGGGTATCTTTTTGATTAACTCACAATACCCAAGAATCAGTGATTAACAATTTAATCATAATTCCCAAGAACTATATCTTTGACCAGCCTTCTATACATCAAAAACTTGTATGACATTCATACATGAGCTGGATATTCCAGTCTTCTTTCTTTTGCCTTTATACTTCTAACAGTTTAACTTTCAGTATTTCTCCTACTCTCAGAAGAAGCACTCAACTTAAGAGTGCGTTAGCCCCGGACTTCCTAGGTGTGTTATCATACTAACACCCTTCGGACACTTCCTTTCTCTTTAAGTTGTTGTTTTATTCACCTTTCATCATATGACAGGCTTTCTTCTGGATCCCTCTTTTATCAGTCTAATGCACAGTAAACTTCTTTACTAATAGTTTGCAAACAAACATTTCTTTGGATATCTCATATCTTTTAGCCTTTGTCTGTCTCTAAAAATGATTTTCAGATTCCATGAATATCACATAACTATCCAAACTTTCGAAGTTCGGGTCTCATGGAAGCAAAAGTATTGCACTTGACTGAAACAGAATTCTGGCTTTTGGATCGAAGGACGAGAGTCACATGATCCATAGCATAAGCGAGAGAATACCGAAAGTATGCGATAGGACAAAATCCTTCTCGGCACTCTAGAGGACAATCCTCACATTACGTTACCAACCGTAAAGGTTTTTAACCAGATATTTAACAGCTTTTCTATTTTAATAGGGAAGGTGGAAACGCGAGCCATTATTCTACAACTGTTATGCAAAACACACTTAGACAGTGTTCAAAATTAATTGCACTGAGAATTAAACAAGTTAATTCAACAGTGCGCTCCCACTCAAATCAATATCTCTCATAATTGATTTTGAGTGATACAAGATCCAGACTTCAACTCATCGCCATAGAATCATCATCTCATGACGGGAATTTTAATCGGTAGGCCAACTTGCCGATCACATCTCTATGTGACTCTTGTTCATCTTTCGATGCATGTGTTCCGAGCTCATGACTTTCATGCCTGAACGTCAAGACAACCAAGTGATCACGCTGTGAGGTCTCAACTCACCCGCCTCACACTTCCCTAATCGTTCGTACCCATGCATCCATGGAGCACCCCGAAAAGTTAGGTGCCGTGACGGTGCTACACTTGGGAGAACACTAACTACTTGATAATTTTGTGAGAGATCACCCTAATAAAAAGCGACTACCGCGCAATCAAGAAGGGTGCAACATAAGGGATAAACATCTCAGGCAATTCATAATAGCATGATATGGTATAGCCCTTTCTGACGGAGAAGTCTTGTATTTCTTCGTCTTTGGCATTCTCGTCGGTGTTCACCTTCGCGAAGATTGTCACCACCTTGTCGATGCACCAGATAATATTGCTATCTCCATAGCAGATAAAATAAAAGCATTACTTAAGGTTGACACACAGGTCATTAAAGTGCAATCATATGGCTCCAGCCATCATGCCGAATCATGACACGCAGGTCATGTTAATTAATTTACATCATATAGTCATCTCATACATAATCAAATTATTATGAGCACTGCTATACCACATCACATGCACATGCAAACCCTCCTGCAAAACCAAGTTAGACGTCTCTAATCGGTTCAGCAAAAACTTGTTTTACGTGGCTTCTAAGGTTTCGAAACAAACCGAAGCTACCAACGTCCATCATCAAGTATGATAATCCAAGTCGCTAGATTAACATCGCGGGGTGTATGAGACACGAGATAATAAAATCTCGAGCCCCATACTGAACTTCGTCATACGCATGACCCCCGTGCAGATCATATCTGCATTGCCCTTTCGTCTGCGAAACATCCATCTTTCTTTAACTATGTTGGAACCCAAAGAACTATTAGCACTTCGTTGATCTGTCAATCAGCATACTCAGGAGCAGCATGAAAGAATCGCGGATTGCCAGAACTTTGTGAGATTCCACCATGCCGTCAAGATCAGGACTACGCAAATTCAGGGAAGCAACAAGAATATCAGGTAACAGATTTCATCTGCTACCCGCACAAATAATTTTCAGTAATATAACTCATCTACTACCTAATTATATTGTGCAACACCCATACATCTCCATGTATTCTAGATCGCAACCTGCATCTACGCATAGCACGGCTCATGATGCCACTGTTGGCGAACGCAACAGAAAACAAAAAAATTCCGACCTACGCACCAGCCCAGGACCACTATGGAGATTGCATACAAGGTTTGATCTTTTCGTTACCGACTCGTAGCGCAGCGGAAGTAGAGTCGATGACGATCGGCGGTGCAGATCCCCGCAGCTAGGATTTACAACCTCCCAACCGCGAGGATGTATACCCTCATCCGCCACCCGGACAGCCCTTCGGGAGGCGGTCGGACAGTCCCCCGGACGGTGTCGCGGACAGCCCTTCGGGAGGACTCACAGAACTCGGACCGTCACTTGGACAGCCCTTCGGGAGGCACTCACAAACAGCCCCACGGGCATTAAGATCGAAACTATGACCTCTCTATAGAGTTGCACACATACGGTGTCATCTATCCGGCAGGGCTTCGCCGTCCAGAACTAGTTCCCACCGGAACCCAGACAGCCTTTCGGCACTACGAAACTATTTCGTGGGAGGTAGAGAGAATGCCAGATCATGCATGGCTTGTGTGAGAGAGTTGGAGTGGTGATGGAGAGCTCCTCTCCACCTCCTTATATAGTGGTGGAAGGGGTGAGGGGGGGCTGAAATTCAGCCCACAAAACATGCACCCACCAAACAAGGAAAACATGTTCCCACCAAACATGGAGAAAACATGTTCCCTTCTCCATGGTGTTCCCCCATGGGGCCCCACCTTCCTCCCAACACTCTTCACCATTTGTGGGGGCTGCCCCCCACCATGGGGGCCCCCCCCAGCACTTTGTCCAGCCACAAGGGGGCTGTCCCCTAAAGGGGGCACCCCCAAAAACAGCCCAAAACAGCCCCCACGTTACGTGGGATCTTGTCCCCTCACGCGGGGACAAGATGTTTTCCGCGACTATTACTTCTGAAAAATTCCGGAAGGTCCCAGAACATTTTCGACACCCTCTAAAATTATCTGGACATGCTCTGGAACATTTCCAGTATGGTGGTTTAATTTAAAACCATCTTTGTTTACCCGGTAAACAACTCCGGCAGCTCCGAAACTTTTTTTCGGTTTTATCTCCGAAAAAATTCCAGAAATTACCAGACCAATCTGGCAACCTCCAAAACATTCCCGGTGCTTGCCGAAACCTTTTTGGATCAATGGTTTTATCCGAAACAACTTTCCGGTTTTACCAAAACTTTTTCGGTGTTCTCTCCGGAACTTTTCCGTTGTCTCTGAAACTTTTTCGGTGATTTTCTCTCAGACTCCCTGTCTAGAATTCAGCAGATAGATGACCCTTAAGCGTGTGACCCTATAGGTTCGGTGAAGTATAGACATGACCCGGAACCCCTTCCAATCAATGATCAACATCGGAGCCGTGGACACCCATATTGACCCCTATAACCACACGAATGAATATTCGAGTGAACCTCCAGTTGCCGTGTGCTATTCTTGTTCCTTCACGATATGTTACAAATACCCGAGGTTAGACATGTTGGCATTCCTGTGGATCAACAATTTGTCCACTATGCTTGTTACCTCGTTACTGGTATTGTTCTCTTTTCTCGTTACCGTGTTCCGGCATCCCTGTGATCAAATCACATTGTGTCTGGCCAGACGATGATGGATACCGTAACACCGAGAGGGCCCAGAGATATCTCTCCATCGCCGGAGGAGCAAATCCCAATCTTGAGCTATCAAGTTACTTGACACACTTTTCCATGAACCCGTAAGCCGCCGTAATAGCCACCCATTTACGGATGACGTTTAACAAACCCCAAAGTTCATGAAGCAAGTATGAAGAAACTCGATACTCTCATGGTCTAAGGAATTATGCAAACATTAACCATCTCTGTGTTATTAACCATTAACTTGTGACGAATGAATCTCATAGCATAACATCAATCGGGTCGATTCAACACAAGTGTTCTTCTAACATTGTGCCCTCAAAATTGCTGGCATAGACATGCCCATGATCAGGAAAACAGAACCATCATGCAATACTTGAGCTAGTCTTAGAGGCCAGACCAGGAATATATTTTACCGTTTATTATTCCACACGTGCATATGAGTCTTCCTCCGAGTCTCGTGGTTATTGTAGACTCGAGAACCATAGCAGTTATAGCATGGAACATAAACCTAATTATGAACAGGGAGATAATCAATAACATTTATTATTGCCTCTAGGGCATATCTCCTACAGTATCTTGGTGGGAATTAAAGATGAGCACAACTTTATTGGAGTCGACGCGATCTACGTTGAATTTGAAGAACTCTTTCATTTATACAATCAAGCCGCCCTCGACAAAAATATCATCAGTTGCTATTGTCTGTAAGTATTATTTCTGTAATTAAGTCTCTAGCTCAGCTCGTTCATTGCATGTATATAATTATCCTCACTATATTATGCAGAATGAAGATCCTTGAATGCAAAAAAGGACAAATCTATGACATTGGGTTCATTAACCCAAATACCGTAAATGGATGGTCGGTAAAGAACACCCCCCAAGAGACTGAGAAAAACTTGCTAAAGGCGTTACTTCGACACCAAAACAAAAGGGAAATACTCTTTCCTTACAAATTCAAGTGAGTGTTACTGTCTTCTGCACATTCTTTTTCGCTTACTCGAGGTTAAGTGTAATTGATGAGTTATGCGCGCGCAGGTTTCACTTTATTCTGCTAGCCATTCAGCTTGACGCGGGAGTAGTAACTGTCTTGGACTCGAGACGTAAAGCGGCTACGGAGTTTGCGGACATGATTGAAATGCTTCAGAAGTAAGTTCAATCATTATCGCACTATATCGGCAACTTTTGTTGATTTCCTGATATCAAGTAATCATTTTCTTTGCCGGGCAGGGTTTGGAAAAAGTTCATCACGCATGTTAGGGGTGAATGGAGACCGGAGCTGCGATTTACACAACCCAGAGTAAGTAGTACTAGCTAGTTCCGCGCATCTCTCATTGATTCTAGTTTAAATACCATTATTATGGTTGATTATCATTTTGATTGAACTCTATTCTCATAAAGTGCATGTGGCAGGAATCCAGAACTAATTTATGTGGATACTACGTTTGCGAGTTCATTCGCCAAAACACCATTGAGAGGGGCTTCACTAAACAACAGTTTGAAGTACATAAACAATATTTACAATTTTATTTTATCACCATCAATTGTGTTGATTTCATTCATATATATATTGACCCCCCTTCTTTAAATTAGAGAAGCGGGACGAACTCCTACCAACTGATCGCCTACGAGCAATTCAAGAGAAATTGGCGGGATTTTTTGTTGAGCAGGTCATTCCTAAAGACGTTGAATACCATCGGGATATGCTATGCGATTTTGGTAATTAGATATTAGGGATCGTAAGAGATGTTATATTGTATATATGCATCAACGTATACTATATGTAGTACCGTCGAATAGATATACGAAAACTTGTTGTTCGACCAACAAGCACGGAGAAATAGAGGTCACTTCTCTCTATATATTGATCATGCATGACGATGTTGTGTAATTAATGGTTCCTTCATTGCTTACTAGATAGCGTTGAATTATCTCTATATGTAGTAGTTAGCGTCGACCAAGCATGGAGAAGGAGAGGTCACTTCTCTCTATATGTAGTAGCAAGTTAACACAATATGAAACCCCTGAACCCTCCAAAACTCCTAAACCCCTCCTTTAAAAAAAAACCCAGCACCTGGCAGATGCTAATGCGTGGCAGCCTTTTAGTCCCGGTTGGAGCCACCAACCGGGACTAAAGGTCCTCCTGCCTGGGCGCCCCACAACGGGCACGTGGAGCACCTTTAGTCCTGGTTCGTAACCCAACCAGGACTAAAAGTGGGGGCCTTTAATCCGAATTGTTTTGTCCCGGTTGCAGAACCGGGACTAAAGGCCCTCTGAAACCGGGACTAAAGGCCCGTTTTCTACTAGTGTTTGGAAGGCGGCAGCGGCGGGTGGCTGTCCGCATGGGCGGTGCAGACGGAGCTGAACCCCATGCGGATGCCCGTGGCGATGTCGCCCTGGTGGTTGCTGGAGAGCGTGCCCTGGACATGGATGGACCAATGGAGTCATCGCAGTCGCAGCAGAAGAGCGCCATGTGCCGCTGTCCTCGACGCAGAAGACGAAGGCCGCCTTGTCCTGGCAGACGTCATAGCGCGGGAGACTGTCTGCGGCGGCGTCCTCGAGCGGGAGGAGCTGGTTCTTGCTGGCCAGCTTGTTGGCGGTATGGATCTGCACGTCGCAGCACGCGGACAGCACCGCCTCGTCCGCGCAGCACACCACCGTCACCGCCGCGCCCTCGCACGCGTCGCACGGGATCCTCATGGCTTCCGCGCTGGCTTTGGTCGCTCGCTCCACAGCTCAGCTCAGAGACTCAGAGTTCACGTACCCTCCAGAAACAAGTGTAACATGTGTGCCAATGTATCCGTCACCTCCTGTCACAAGTACATGAATTATAAAAAGTTTCATGGCAAGAGAAGTGCAGGACATGTCAATGCATCAACATATATGCTTCAGTTTGAAGAGTTGAATTGCAAAACAAAAACAAAATCCAAGGAACAGGTGCAGCAATCCCTCGGCGAAACCAGCAGTGGCGGAACGGGCGTGGGCATGCTCGGATGTTGTGAGACCTCCACCGATGGCAAGCTCCCGGGCGCAGGCCTTTGTCCCGACGACGGTGTTGCTCCTACCGCGGCGCCCCAAATCCATCGTCCTCAACGTAGTCCTCGCTCGGCAGACTTTTCTTCCCGGCGCCGCCGAACTACTGCATTTGAGTCCGTCGTGGGGCTGGGGTATGGGAGAGGGAGAGATGGACGATGGGGTAGATGGAGAAGCAGACGGAATTCGCTTGACATCCCACGTTGGATATGGGGAATATGATGCGGCTATTTGGGCGAAAATTTTGGAAATTCATACTGTGGTGCAACGCCATTAGAATTTGGTAGGATGTGGCATGCGACACTAATGTGATTGAGCGACGTATGGTAATGTTAATTTAATTTAATTTTGATGATGCATGAAAAGATTAATTAATGTGATTGAGCGATTTATGCTAAGGTTAATTAATTTAGATTTGGTCTTTACAGATTCATTAAAGATTGATCGTGATTGATTCTTTCACATAAAGACATTACTAAATATTACTAAATAACTTATGCCCGCATGGAAAATTCTGATCCGCTCAGATTTGTTTTTCATTGTGTGGGAGGTAAAGAAAAAAAACCAGCGAAAGAGGATGGTGGGACGTGATGCAAAAAAACAGACGAAATAGATGATGGTGGGAGAAGGGACGAAAAAAAACCAGACGAAGGTGGGACAAAAAAAACCGAAACGGAAAATATCAAATGCTCCATTAGTAGTAGAGATAGTACTAACCAAACAACGTTGACTTGGCCCAATCATATAGAGAGGGGGCCGTATTGTGAGGAAGGCGCATGTGAGGCCCACACGTTTAGCCAATAAAAATCATCTCCAATAGAAATCCTGTTCAAAACTTCCAAGGAGGAAAACTACATGCTGATGACGGGGCAATACTACTGTAGCATCAGCAACTAGAACAAGTTTACTTCTTTTTATTCGAAAGAATTAGAACTACTTGTTGATGATGTGTTAGAATTAATCCAAGGCGTGCAGTCGATCTACCGAGGACCAACCAATCACATAAGACACGACACCCCATGATACCGCTACAATATCACACCCTGGCCACCCGCCGGCTCCCCCTATATACCTGTGTTATTATGTTGCCATAGTTTATATCGTGTGTCCACCCTCATATTATATAAAAGGTCTATAGAATAGATGTGTCTTATGAGGACATGACTCCATACCCTATCTACACATAGTTTAAATCCAAGTCCAACAACGCAGGTGCTCATATATACGTGCATACACTCATCCCTATAAACACACACGCACACCCTACCCCTATTAGCACCTCCGAGAGACTGAGCACCAGGAATTGAACCTTGATGAGCTTGGTATACCACTGTCCAACTAACCATCCAACCACAGCTTGGCTCGCAGTCCAACTGTAATTCACCTTGTACAAATATATTCGACACAATTCCAACATGTTGTTTATCTGATTGTTGCCCGTTCCTTACCAATTATTGAAGCACAGTTGCTGACAGGGACTCATTACAAGTTTAATCTTAGTCCTATCTTCAAGTTCGTTGAATCGGCAACATCAATTCTCAAACAAAGCTAACATGACCCTATGGATGTAACCACTTGGAAAATACATTGATTTACCTACCATAAGACCCGGACGCAGGTGTTCCAACCCATTGGTTGCATTGTGATTAAAGTTTGGAAGAAATCACAGCCATCGAGGTGTAGCAGCCTGGGAAGTGTGAGGACAAACTGGAAGAGACGGGCTCGGAAGGAGGAGGTTGTGAAAGACAACGAATTAGTTAGCCAAAACCGACGGAACAAAGCTAGATCAACTCCCTAAAAATGATAAATCCATATAAGTTGATAGAAAACTCATTAATTTATAACCAGGTGACCGACACGTCACACAGTGGTCGGGGCACACGGATGCGGCACCCCTGTGTGACGATTAGGTGCCGTAGCGGGCGCGGCTGATGCAACACGACAGTGGACCTATCGAATCATGAAGATCTGGCGCGGTGCACCGGACGATGACTCCATCTCCTGGGGTGACATCTCTGGACGATAAGACCATCTCCAACTGAAGATCATTCAAAGCTAGAAAATAAAGTAACCCTATGATGATCGTACTCTGATATTATTGTCTCGAGCCACCATCATCCCACGCTATTAAATGCCTCTATATAATATGTGCTGCTGACTTGTACTCCCTAGCTATATTGTGTTTGAACAAGTTGCAGCTCGCTGCATGTTTGAAAAATGAAAGAATAATACTACTCTTTATGCTGTTGTGACTTGTGAATCAACTATGGAACAGTTCTTCCGGGAGTTCAAAAGGGGAGATGGAACAGGTTCTGATCTGGCAGTTGTAACCATGAGTATTATCAAAGCTTTAGTGGAAATTTTTGGATGCAAAAGCAAATGAATACGAGGATCCTGATTTGGTATAATATTTTTACGACCAACGAATACCAGGATATATCTCGCCTTGTCTGTATGCGGGTCTTTTTTTAAACGAAGGTTGCAACCGAACTCAACTCACATTATGTCAGTATATACTTTGTGATTTAACTGAATGCTCTCTATTCTTTGTTATAGATTAGAAGGATGCATGGTTTCACTAGGCGGTGGCCGAATTCAAAGACATCGAACAATTGTAGAGCTTCGGTGAGTATTATCGAACCTTTACAGACAAATTTTGGAATACAAGGATCCTGCTTTGAGAATTCCTGTAAGCTGGACATGGGAACCTCGTATCACGCCCCTCCTGCCAAAGCCTCGCCTCGTGAGGTTGCTGTCGCACGAAGCCGCATGGCTGCTGATGAAGGGGACGGCTGGGATTTTCCATGCCAGCTGATTAGCTCTTTTGGAGGGGCAGTGGTTGACTCTGTTCACACGGTCTTAGTGTTTGTGGTAGAATTATGCAGATGCTCCCGCGAGACAGGTATTATGTAGATGGTCTCACATTTATCTTTTCATTTCTTCAAAGGCTGAAATTATTGTTTCTAGTCTCACCAACGCGAGACCTACAAGGGACCAAACAGCATGATAATGAGCTGACAGCAAATCGATGTTGGGAGAATTTGATGATGCACAAGTCGTTCGTGAGAACAAAGAGATACTATAAGAAATATGTCAACTTGCGACCATCATTATTGGTCGTTGAATGGTCGTCGTTTTTCATTTGCGACCTTTTTATGACAAAATACAATTGGTCAAAAGCTGACCGTCTTTAATGAAAATTAACGACCTTCTCTGTGATATCGTCGTAGAAGGCAACGACCATGACCTTTTGTTTTGGTCGCTGGTTGTCTACCCAGGCCACGTCGGATCCGACGTGGCAATCTGACGTGGCAAAATTACGATCAATTGGATTGGTCGTTGATAAGAATCGGTCCGGTCTAATTCGGTGTCTACATGGGCCGAGCCCATTAATTTAGCCTTTTTAATATATTTTTTTTCTGTTAATTTTCGCCAGCTACATGGGCCTAGCCCATTTTATTTCCTAGGACTTGGCCTTCAATAATTCATTTCTTTTTTGGGCCTCAGCCCTTTTACAGTCCAATCTATTTTGGGCCTCCACAACATACATTTAGAAGCTGGACATCACAAGGCAGATGGTTATTCCAGCTCGACATCTCAGCATGTACGCATGTATCCAAACCATTTTATTTCTTTCAACACAAAAGGATTCATTACACAGCCACGACAGTAGATAGTAGATACATTCGACAGAGACTGAATTAACATAGAAATGAAGCAACAAAGGGCAGTCCGAGCAAAGGAACTACATGGGACTACAACAACATGGGACTAGAGCTACCATTTCTATTTCTACCAGCAGTTGTAGACGCTTGCAAGAGAGGGAGGGACTACCAAGGAGCTAAACTAACAACGGCCATCCATGATCAATCAATGACAGTAGCAATGAGTGGCAGCGGCGACATTCGAGAGACCCCCTCCCCCTGCTGCTGCTGCTTGGTGTGCCTGCTACTACTTGTTGTGCCGCATCACTAGTCGCCCTGCACACAGCAAGAATTTTAGCTTTACATAAGGTTTACAAGAATAGGACCCTGATACATGAGATTGATATTCACAAGCTATTTGCATTTTTATTTAGAACAGCATCACACCATTTACATTACTAGTTATGTATTGACATATTTATCTAAAAGAACATATATAGAAACATATGAATTTTATTTCTGAATACCAATACAGAAGTAATAAAAAAAACAAGACTAAACAACAGTAGAAGGTAACAAGAGCTCATTACACAAGTTTTGCTAGCAATTAGGGGACCCTGGTTGCGCGCCATGGAGCACGATCTCAATGTTGTTCCTCGTGTATTAAACTTAAGGACAAGAAAAGCACTCTGGTTGCATCTTTCGCAGACACGACAACATACATGAGACAAATTAACAAACAAGAGGTGCAGATCCTGAACCGGTCATCATCATCAATGAAGCGTTTCATCACCGTGCACTGATTGAAGGGCACATACTAACCAATACCAATGCTGATGACCCCCACAAACAGACCACCATGGCTCAATACACCGACCGGCCAGAGTCTTACCTTTGTTTTAGCCATGGACGCTAGTTGTTGAGCAGAGCAGAGCAGAGCAGGGGGAGGAGGACGGCTGCGGCAAGAAGAAGAGGTTCCTTGACTTGACGACCACCAGATGTACATCATGCCTGCCCGGAGTAAATAGAAGGAGAACGGGTGAGACAATGCAGCAGGGAGAGACAGTGAAGATAGTTCTTGAATTTCAGTGAAGATAGTTCTTGAATTTCAGTGAAGATAGTTCACCTTCTATGTGTACAGTACATGACACCAGTAGGTCAGAAGATAATACACCAAATGTGCATGAAAGACAATACAGTTAACACCATCTTGTTTATAGCAAGGCAATATAGTAGCATGTCTCTAGCACATCATCTCGTTTAAATAATGCATTCAGGCAAGAAATGGATAGCTGGTCTAATTTTCTCACACTTGGCATTTTCACAGTTAACACCATCATGTACAACACCAAGCTGCTCCAAGCTGGCCAGTTGACTGATACTACTGGATAAGCCTCACCTTTTCAAAGATTACATGTAAATCATTGACCATATTAAGTATGTGATCACCAGTACGGAGGGCGGGCTTCTTCCGGTGATCTGCCTCACCTTTGAAATGCTTGCCTTTCTTTCGACATTCATGAGGCTAATCGTGTACAAGTACATGAAGAACGGCACGCTCTTCGATCACCTGCACGCAGACGAGGGCTCCTCCAAGCTGTCGCCGGTGACGGTGTCCTGGAAGATGCGCATCGATGTGCTCCTCGGTGTGTCACGCGCCATCGAGCACCTGCACTGTCATGCCAACCCGCCGATCATCAACCATGATACCAAGTCGGCTAACATCCTTTTCGACGCGAGCTGGGTGCTGCATTTGTCGGACTTTGGATTGTCGGTCGCCTGGGACATGGTGAGTGAGGAGTCGGCCTGGGGCATAGCGAGTGAGGAGTTGGGGTTGGATGTCCACGTTGCAGGCACAATGGGGTACATGGACCCTGAGTACTATCACACATCTATTCTGAAGCCGACAAGCGACGTGTACAACCTGGGCGTGGTGATGCTCGAGGTTCTGATAGGGAAAGGGGCATATTCCCAAGGGGAGGAGGAGCTGGGTGTGAATGCAGGTCTGGCATCCTTCGCGCTTCCCATCATTGATGCCGGTAATTTTGAAGAGTTGCTGGACAGGCGACCGGTGCAGGAGCCAACGCCAGGGCAGCTCAAGGCGCTGGAGCATGTAGCACAGACTACACGGTGCTGCCTGAAGTTGAACAGGAAGGACCGTCCGGCCATATCAGACATTGTGGCCAACCTGGAGATGGCGCAAAAGTTGATCTGTAGAGACGACGAGCCAGGTTCGGTTCATGAGTCAGCACCACATGCCAGCAGCGTGCCACATCGACAGGCTCCCAATCCCAACTGGTACGCTACAAACTGATTGAACTCTCTTTGCAATAGTAAATTGATGAATCCTCTTGACCACTCATTTTATGTTCTCTTGTTTAATTAGGTGCTCCAATCACCCGATCAGCAGCCTATTACATCACGTGGGTAATGCCCGCTTCTGGTAATCTATAGGAGCGGGCGGTTTAGGACAGAGCTTGGGATGGAGATGGACACACCTCTCTAGTCTCAGTTTGCTTCTTCACCCGAGCAAACAGGCCCACTTTGTTTGTGTAGATTCTCTTTCAAGAATATAAGGCATTCATAGGGTATAGGAGGCCCCGTCCAATGTCTAGGTTATCTCGTTTTATTATTAATTTTTTAAAGTTGGAATGTCGGATTAAAACTTGATTTAGATCAAGTACGACGTTGGTACTTTTTGTGTTGAACTAACCTGGAAAAGAAGGATTATTATGCTGTTGATGGGGTGGTCGTGATTGATGCAGCATGGTTTCAGATGTGAAATGTTGCATCAATCCAAGTCGTGGCTGGGGGCCGCTTGTGCTGAGGGGAGAATGGGTGAAGCTCTTTTTCCTCTCCGTACAAGCAGTTTCTTCATCTTCAGAGAAAAAACACGATGATGTCCAGCTACATGTGTCGCTGTAGTTTACAAGTCTGCCGTAGGATGCACTGCGCGTGGATAAAGTTGGCAGTTCGGCCTGCTTTTGCCTTGTGTTCTTTGCTGAGTTGCTGTTTTGTAGCAGAAACTATGGAGCAAAGAGACTTGGAACAAGAACAGTTGTTGAGGGACATAATCCTCGGCGGAGGTGATGTCTTGTCGTTTCTCAACGACACCGATGGTCAGGAAGGAGAGGATGACGGCTCCGGTGATCGAACAATGGAGGAGGAAGGACATGATCATGACGGCTCCGGTGATCGAACAACGGAGGAGGGAGCTGTTGCAAAGTCCGGCGAGGTATATATATTAATTAAGCCTGTACTGACTAATTGATGCATTAATTGTTTTGGTATATGTATATTAACTCTTCTTTCTTCTTTTATAGCCCTCCGGATCGAGCCAAACTTCGGTAACGAGACGAGGCCCGAAGAAAAGGTTGCGCCAGGATGAAAGGTTCACGATCACAGCACTCGCGGACGATGGCCAATCGATTGAACCCAGGCGGACCAAGGAAGCATTTTCTGCTCAGTGCGGAGCTATTGTTAGGGACAGCATCCCGATCAGCATCCAGCTACGGAATAAGCCTAAAAACGAAGACCCTGAAGTTTCTTATGTCACCGATAGACAGAAATATGATCTTTGGACCTCGCTGAAGGCAAATTTCACCCTACCGCCAGAGGAGGATCCGAATAAGCCAGTTATAGAGCCACTGGTCAAGGCGTGTGCTCTTAAGAAGATGGCAGATCTATTTAGGTGGTGGAAGAATGAGTTGAAATCAACGTTTGTCGACAAAGGGAAGACTCCAGAATTCATCGGCCGATTTGAGAAGATAAGAGATCACTGGCCCGCATTTATGGCCTACAAGACATCGGACAAGAGTAAGAAAATGTCAGAGACAAACAAGATAAATGCTGCAAAGAAGCTGTATCACCATCGCACGGGGTCAGGCGGCTACCTCAAAGCCCGGACGTTATGGGACAAAGCTGAGAATGACCTGATTGCTAAAGGGGTCGAACCAGAGACATTGAACTGGCCAGACCGTTCAAGGACTTGGTTCTTCGGGGTTGGGGGAACTTTGGACCCTGAAACACGGAAGTGCCGTTGGACGGACGAGCAACTTGCAATACCCGTCAAGAAGCTTCAGAAGTATATCACCGCAGCGCAGGAAGGGACATTCATTCCCGACAGAGAGAAGGACGAGCTGACTGAGGCCCTCAAGAATCCTGAGCACCCTAGACGAACACGAGGCACGCCAGGCTCCGTTTCGTGGGTAGTTGGGTTTCCCGGCGCAGGCAGTTACAGAAGCCGGGAGAGGAGGAGGAAACAGGAGCTGAGCGAAATGCAGAAGCTCAGTGCAAGACTACTAAAGCTAGAGGAACTTGAGAGCCAGCGAGCTGCCGGCCAACCATCTCAGTGGCACGAAGCTACCCCGCCATCTCAGCGGAGAAGCAGCGTGGCTTCCACGGAGCTCGTTCAGCCTGACTTCACGGCTCCTAGCTACCCCATGGATACTATCACGGAGGCTCAACATTGCCAGCTTATGACGAAATGGCAGAACCTCACTTTGAAGGCGGCTGTCGGCTCTGTTGCACCTCCTCAACCCGACGAAACTTTTCACTGCCGTCCGATTCCACATGGCTATGCTGTTGTGACGGTGGATGAAGTAATGGAGGGGTTTGAGGAGCTCGAGCTTGACCACCCTACAGGTGAAGGGGAGACTCAGCTGGGTTATGCTCTGAGGACAACATGTCTATGGTGGAAGGAGTACATCAAGCTTCCAAACTGGACGCCTCCGCCTCCTCCTCCTCCTCCTCCAGCGAGTGATCAGGGCACTCTGCCTCCTTCTACGGCTCCTCCGGCGCGTGAGGGCACTCCGCCTCCTCCGGCGCGTCCGAGCAGTCCGCCTCCTCCTCCGCCTCGTCAGCAACGGTGGAAGACAGACGCCGCCGCTCTGTCTCCTCCGGCGCGTCGGAGCACTCTGCCTGCTTCTCCGCCTCGTAAGCAACAACGGAAGAGAGACACCACCGCTCCGGCGGCTAGCAGTACAAGCAGAGGCGGGAGGCAATTCAGATACGGTCCATCTCTCAAGCCTCTGGAAAAGTTACCATACGAGAGGACCGAGAAGGAAAACGCGGAGATCTCTGAAGCCGAAGTGAGGGAATTTTTTGCAAAGAAACCTCCACCTCCGAAGGAGACGATAGATCCAGTGAAAGCGAAGCGCACTATCGATGCCCTGAAGTGACCACCACCGCCTCCGCCGGATTCCAACTATGTCCGCGCTCTTAAAAAGACAGATGCGCGGCGGTTGGGAAGTACTTCGAGTGATAAAAGGTTAGCAGAACGAAGAAGTGGGAAAAAAATTCCCCAGCTCGGTGAACAGGCGAACCAATCGTGCCCCCCGCTTAAGGTGTCTTGCGATATCGTCGCTAATCAGCCGGGGATGGTGCCCGGTACCAATCCTGCTGATTACCTGAGCGATGATATAGAGTTTGAAACAATGGAGGTGGACGAATTCAGATGCCAGTACGGGAAGCCTCTCGTCAAACGCGGTCATCCTCCTCTAACAACGATGATGCGAAGATTCCATGAATGGTACATGAAAACCTGCAGGGAGTCTGGGAAGGATACTTTAACGCTGAGAATTAAAGAGGAGCACGACCTCGTTGGAATGGATCTGTTGTCTGTTGAATTCGACGAGTTATTCTAGTTATACAGTTACTTGCTAACCCAAGAAGTAATGCTTTCAGGTTTATTCTTGTACATGCAGAGAGAGCTTTCAGTTTGCTTGTTCACCACACACCCTGTATTTTTCTTGAAGCCCATAACCGTATAAGAATTGTTCTATAGTATTTTCATATATTAATTCAATAAAGTACATATGTACAAATGAAGCAAAATACAAGAAAAGGTTTATCCAATACCAGTCCCAGGTAACATAGAAATTAGAGTAAGAGATCATAATAAAGTTGGTGCTGTGGGCAAGAATGATGATGTGGATGTTGTTACAGCTATGTCGCTGTAAGGTATGTTGTTACAGCTATGTCGCTATGCGGATTGATGTCCTGCTTGTTGTTTCTTTGTAGAAGAGTTGCAGCCTTCTATGCTGAAACTCAGAAACTGTAATAAGCAGGTAGAATTGGCTGCCCTGAAAGCCTGTGGTATAGTCCCCCTTGAACTGATTTTGTATCTGGTTGTCTTATCAATTCAAATGAAATGAAATTGGGGGACTCATGCTCCTTTTATCAAAATGAGAAAAATATATCACATGAAGCACGTCTGATCTGATCTCGTCGATGCTAGAGCTGTATGGGCCAGGAATGGATGCGAGGGAAATGATAGGCTTGTGCCTTTGAGGACGAAGCAATTTGAGATCATGCCATGGGAAATAGACGGGGTCTTAATTACAAGATTTATCTCTTTAGTGACTTTGGGGCCATTGCTTTGGCTCAGCAGCGGGCTAAGTCCAACTCTGGAATCCTGGAGATTTATTTTTTTTTTGAAACGGAGGCAAAGATTGCCTCATCTATTAATTAAGTAGAAAAGAATTGCCCAGTTAATTACGGAAAACCGGGCGAAAACCGAAACAACAAGGGACAAGCCCAATCCCAAAGGCTAAAACACACAGGGCAAAGCCCACACTCATCGACGACATGTCGAACACGGCAACAAACGCCAACCAACCAAAACACACTCCAACGGAGGACCCGCTCCACCGATCAAGCCGACCTTCCTTTACCGCCGGAGAGAAGAAGTCGTGGCTGCTATAGGAGGAGCAGACCCGAGACTCACCCGCAGCAATGGAAAGGCAAGCACTCCATAGCCCATCCCTAGTTGCAACAAGCGACATGCCGACGAGCAACATCGATGACAACCACGTCGCCCACATGACACGAGGTTCATGCCCTCGAAGCCGCAAATCTCTCGAGGCCACCGCCTCGACATCCACTGCTCTGACGCGCCCTGCGCACTCAACCGTCACCGCCTTCCGGGGCCGCCGCCCCGACATGCCACCGCTTACCCTCGAGCAGCAACACCGCACGATACAGCTACCCGCAGCCCACGCTGCTAAGGAGAACCGCACACAGACCACGGACGTCGCACCACATCCGGGGCCGCCGCCCCGACATGCCACCACTCACCCTCGAGCAGCAACGCCGCACGATACAGTTACGCACAGCCCACACTGCTCAGGACAACCGCACACAGACCACGAACGCCGCCCCACATCCGGGGCCGCCGGCCCGACATACCGTCCAACCGCCCTCGCTGGGACGCGTTGACCGAGCCGACAACCTTGCCTCCCCCGCAGCTCAAGGTCCTCACCCAAGCCATGCTGACAAGCAGCCCTACCTCCTGGAGCCATCATCGCACCGCTGCCCGAGGCCGCCGCCTCGGCTCTCAACAAAAGATCCCGGAGCCGCCGCCACGGCATACACCGCCCTTGAAAACGGAAGAGCCCCGCACAACATCCAAAGGCTGACCCTCCAAAGCGACGCCTTCAAGAAGGTTACGGCGTAAACGCCGCCGCCGCCCACTACAGAACACTGGAGTTTAGGTTCTCACCCGGAGAGCCCAAGCACATCAAAGGAGAGGAGGAGCTCTACGACAACGCCTCCAAGAAGGTCACGACGCCCACAGGCGTCGACGTCGTCAAAAGTTTCGCCCAAGTCCCTCGTCTCCAATCAATGAGCTTGCAAATCTAGGCACACATGGATACCCAGACCACCGGAGCCAAGCCCCCTGTGAAGAGCATCCACCGTCATCAGCCTCCATAGCCCTCACGTGACGACCCGCTGCAGCACCCCATGAGGCAGGGAATTGACGCGCTCGCCGGGTCAGATCCGAGGGCACCGCTCTGAATCCACCGCCCCGGGCCGCTGCATCAGCCCATGCCGTCATAGCCATCCTCCGGGGCCGCCGCCCCGGCATCCTTGCCCTGCCTCCCACAGCCATCGACTGCGCCACCGCAGATCCACGAAACCAGGCCGAAGAAGCCCGTCAGGGTCGTTGAAGCTTTACAACGGACATCCACACCGCGGCCAGCCGACCTCGGCACCTCCACGCCCCACCTCTCCGCGCGCAAGGGCCAGGGCGCTAGACCCGCGCCCTCGCACATCAACCACGGACCCGCGCGCCCAGCCGGCAGCAGCACACCCGCGCGACCACGCCGCATCTCGCCAGCGCACAAGCCAGGGCGCCAGATCCGCACGCACTGAGGCTGGATCCGCGCCCTCGTGCACTAGCTCGCCACGTCGTCGCCAGCTCAACCGCACTGCCTCGCGTCCCTGCTCAGCCGAGTCGCGCCGCATCGGACAGGCGCCTCGCATGGAGAAGAAAATCTCGGAATAATGTAGCATGGTGCATTTGAATTACTCGGAATGATGTTGTATTTGAGTTCTTCGACATTCCATATTGTAGGGTAACGCAGCAGAAAACAAAAATTTTCCGACCTACGCACCAGCCCAGGACCACTATCGAGACTGCATACAAGGTTTGATCTTTTTCGTTACCGACTCGTAGCGCAGCGGAAGTAGAGTCGATGACGATCGTCGGTGCAGATCCCCGCAGCTAGGATTTTACAACCTCCTAACCGCGAGGATGTACTCCCTCATCTGCCCCACAGACAGCCCTCTGGGAGGCGGTCGGATAGTCCCTCGGACAGTGTCACGGACAGCCTTCCGGGAGGACCCTCGAAACTCGGACGGTTACTCGGACAGCCCTTCGGGAGGACACTCGAACAGCCCCTCGGGCAAAAGGACAAAACTAGGACCTCTCTACGGGGTTGCACACATACGGTGCCATCTATCCGGCAGGGCTTCGCCGTCCAGAACTAGTTCCCACCGGAACCCAGACATTTCGGGACTACGAAACTATTTCGTGGGAGGGAGAGAGAATGCCAGATCATGCATGGCTTGTGTGAGAGAGTTGGAGTGAGGGATGGAGAGCTCCTCACCACCTCCTTATATAGTGGTGGAAGGGGTGAGGGGGGGGCTGAAATTTCAGCCCACAAAACATGCACCCACCAAACAAGGAAAACATGTTCCCACCAAACATGGAGAAAACATGTTCCCTTGTCCATGGTGTTCCCCATGGGGCCCCACCTTCCTCCCAACACTCTCCACCATTTGTGGGGGCTGCCCCCCACCATGGGGGGGCCCCCCAACACTTTGTCCAGCCACAAGGGGGCTGTCCCCTCAAGGGGGGCGCCCCCAAAACAGCCCAAAAACAGCCCCCACGATCTGTGGGATCTTGTCCCCTCACGCTGGGACAAGATGTTTTCCGTGACTATTATTTCTGAAAAATTCCGGAAGGTCCCAGAACATTTCCGGCACCCTCTAAAATTATCTGGACCCGCTCCGGAACATTTCCGGTATGGTGGCTTAATTTAAAACCATCTTTGTTTACCCGGTAAACAACTCCGGCAGCTTCGAAACTTTTTTTGGTTTTATCTTCGAAAAAATTCCAGAAATTACCAGACCAATCTGGCAACCTCCAAAACATTCCCGGTGCTTGCCGAAACCTTTTTGGATCAATGGTTTTATCTGAAACAACTTTTCGGTTTTACCAAAACTTTTTCGGTGTTCTCTCCGGAACTTTTCCGTTGTCTCCGAAACTTTTCCAGTGACTTTCTCTCGGACTCCTTGTCTAGTATTCAGCAGATAGATGACCCTTAAGCGTGTGACCCTATAGGTTCGGTGAAGTATAGACATGACCCGGAACCCTTCCGATCAATGATCAAATCGAAGCCGTGGACACCCATATTGATCCCTATACCCACATGAATGAATATTCGAGTGAACCTCCAGTTGTCGTGTGCTATTCTTGTTGCTTCGCGATATGTTACAAATACCTGAGGTGAGACATGTTGGCATTCCCGTGGATCAACAACTTGTCCACTATGCTAGTTATCTCATTACCGGTATTGTTTTCTTTTCTCGTTCCCGTGTTCTGGCATCCCTGTGATCAAATCTCATTATGTCTGGCCAGACGATGATGGATACCGTAGCACCGAGAGGGCCCAGAGATATCTCTCCATCGCCGGAGGAGCAAATCCCAATCTTGAGCTATCAAGTTACTTGACACACTTTTCCATGAACCCGTAAGCCGCCGTAATAGTCACCCATTTACGGATGACGTTTAACAAACCCCAAAGTTCATGAAGCAAGTATGAAGAAACTCGACACTCTCATGGTCTAAGGAATTATGCAAACATTAACCATCTCTGTGTTATTAACCATTAACTTGTGATGAAAGTATTCTCATAGCATAACATCCATTCGGGTCGATTCAACACAAGTGTTCTCCTAACATTGTGCCCTCAAAGTTGCTGGCATAGACATGCCCATGATCAGGAAAACAGGACCATCATGCAACACTTGAGCTAGTCTTAGAGGCTAGACTAGGAATACATTTTACCGTTTATTATTCCACACGTGCATATGAGTCTTCCTCCGAGCCTCGTGGTTATTGTAGACTCGAGAACCATAGCAGTTATAGCATGGAACATAAACCTAATTATGAACAGGGATATAATCAATAACATTTATTATTGCCTCTAGGGCATATCTCCTACAGACTCCCACTTGCACTAGAGTCAATAATCTAGTTAATGCTAATGCACTTTACACCTGTGGCACACCGGTGTAAATATGCTTCGCTTGTGGTATAGCCTAATGTCCAACGGATCTGACGACTTCAGCTCCGTGTGTATCTTTGCATATCCTCGCGTTTTCACGCTTTCACAAAATTCATATTTTGTGTGGACTTGGCTTGGTATGTATGCGAATCATAGGTCGAACCTGGATTCCTCAGACTGAGTTATGGAGCAACTACTTGCAGTAGTGTTCCGTTGACAAAAGCCATCTTGGAACCATACTAAGTTCATGAATAAACTATATGATTAAACATCTTCTTTGTCGCTTTAAAAGCGGCAACACACTTCGCCTCTGTTATAGAATTCGCCATAGTAACTTATTTGAACAAATTCAAACTAACTGTGCCACCATATTGTGTGTTACACAAAACCCTCAATTTAAATCGAAAATCGCATGGAGAAATGACGAAGATTGTATCGATGTAACCTTTTACAACGAACTCTTCATGATCTCCACTTGCGAGAAAACATGTCATCAGTGCTACTATAGTACTCAATGACCCTTTTTCACTGTTGTCCCATGATCAGTACTTTTGATCACTTTGGTATCTATACTCGCAACAACTTTTGGAGTATTGGACATATCTGGTTGTTTTTACATACCATGAAATACATGATTAATCCAAACACAAGAGTGTGTGGAAACTCCATCATGCATTTTACTCATCAGTGTTTTGGGACACCGAGTCTTGCAAAAACTCTTTCCATGTGACTTCGGCAAGAATCACTCCTTGGCGTTTTAATTGCTAAAAAGTTTTAGCATCTTGTCAATATGTATTCATTGCTTTAGCTCTATTAGGCAAATCTATCTTCATAGATCATAATGCCTAATATCAAGGCTATTTAGCCCAAGCACTATTTTCAAATGAAGTCCTAATTCATGTAAAAAAATTTATTTCCAATTAACAATGTGTCAAGCACACAACGTTTTTAGAAATATTATTATGCTCCCACTTACTTTCCTGAATCACAAGCATCTTCGTTACCCATTGATGAAGTCAAAACCCCTTTGACCATTTCATCAAAACACGAAGATTCCAACTCCATTTTGCTCTCTTCTGTCCATCGCTGGAACTCTGAAGTATGCACACTCACTAGCATCCTTTGGACTGACAAAATACCTTGGACTGTAACACATGTAAGTCCTTGGTTTCATTTCCATCAGATGAAAATTCTTTCATCATCCATGTTTCATATCTCATGATTGAAATATGTATTAATTGCTAGTTCAAACCGAACCGACCTTAAGCATCGCTACAGTGAGACAATCTCATCGTAGTCAACTCCTTGAACTTGTTATTGCAACAAGTCGAGCTTTATGGATATAACATTTTATCCGTATCAGTTTTTAGTTCCATAAAAATTTGTTAGACTCTAAGTCTTCCGAAAGGTGTATCAAGGTTTTAATCTTGAATCATTTATATGGAAACTAACTCGGGTTGTATTGGCATTTAGCCAATTCCGGAGTCAGGGCCCATCAACGCTTCCTTGTGTATCGTAGGTATACTGTTGTGTAACAACAATATCTCATTTGCGCACCTGATAGGTTTGCACGACCTTTACCTACGTGGTTCAGCTGCAAGTTCGACCGAAGTTCATACATTTTATTGTAGAGACTTCCGTATCAGTCGCAGTAGGAAACTCCGGAATCACTTCCAAGGTTCCTTTCCTTTGACCTGATGACGAAGATACTGGTTATCTCGTCGAGTTGCACTGTCCTCCCCCTTGCCTTTTGCAAGAACAATTCTTTTTAAAAGCATACCGTTTTGTGGCAAAAACCTTTGCCTCGGTATAGTGGTGGGGGAATACCCAATGACTTGGGATAACCTACAAAGTAGCACTTGTCTGATTTGGAATAGGTTTGTAACCTTTTACACAAGCCCCATATTCCAAATGTTAAGAAAAGATATAACATAGTTGGGCGTACCATACCATGGTGTCATTTCAACAGACCCGATGGAGCTCTTTTCAGTGTAAAAGCCGCAGTCTCTAAAGCATCACTTTAAAAGGGATAATGGCAAATTTATTTATGTCATCTTTGATCTTATCATGTCATAAATGGTTCGATTACATCTTCGTGGACTTTCCATTTGCAGTGGTGTTCCAGGAGGTGCAAGCTATAAAACCCCTTTCATAACTCATCAGACATTCGCTAAACTTGTAACTCAAATATTCCTTTCTGCAATCGAATTGTAGAAACATAATTTTCTTGTTACAATAACTTCTATTTCATTTTTGAAAACCTTTCGAATGATTTCAAAAGATCCAGACTTACGTCTCATCAAGCAAATATCCATATATCTACTTGAGTCATTTCTGAAGATAGTAAATCCACTACTTGCAACATTTATCGGACTACACACATCAAATGTATGATCACTAATAAGTTTGTTGCTCATTCCTTATGGCCTGTGAACGGTATTTTAGTCATTTCACTTTTCAGAGGAAAGTTGCAAGTGTCAGATGATTCAAAATCAAACGACTTCAAAATCCATCATAATGGAATTTTCCAAGCGGGTTTCTCCAATGTGACCAAATGCAGTGCCACACATGTGTGGTATTCTTTTAGTCTTGTGACATTTAGTGTCGGTGCCATGGATGTATCATATTACTATCAATATTCATAACATACATCCCATCTATGATGGAAGCATGACCCTTCATGTTATTCATAACACTGAACAACAATTGTTGTTTTTATGAACAACCCTTTTGCAACAAACATTTTGCAATAGGCTTGAGTGTATGAAACTCTAAAATGAATTATGAAAGTAAACCCAGAGGTAATGCATTAATATCAATATTCATAACATACGTCTCATTCATAATGAAAGTATGACCCTTATGTTATTCATAACACCGAACATCAAAAGTTCTCTTATGAACAACCTTTTTGCAAGATACCTTATGCAAAGGGCTAGAGTGTGAAACTCTAAAATGAATTATGAAAGTAAATACATAGGTAATACACCGATGGAAGGTATAGTAACTATTACTATGTTCCCTGTGTATACCTAAACCTTATTCCCGGCTAGTCTTTCAGGCCATAGTAGTTCTTACATCGAGTTGCAACAGAATGCAATCGAGCGGGTATCTTTGTGATCAACTCACAATACCCAAGAATTAGTGATTAGCATGTTTAACCATAATTCCCAAGAACTATATCTTTGACCAGCCTTCTATACATCAAAAACTTGTATTCATACATGAGCTGGATATTCCAGTCTTCTTTCTTATTGCCTTTATACTTCTAATAGTTTAACTTTTAGCATTTCTCCTACTCTCAGAAGAAGCACCCAACTTAAGAGTGGCGTTAGCCCAGGACTTCCTAGGCGTGGAAGTCTCACTAACACCCTTCGGATACTTCCTTTCTCTTTAAGTTGTTGTTTTATTCACCTTTCATCATATGACAGGCGTTCTACTAGATCCCTCTCTTATCAGTCAATTACCCAGTAAACACTTTTACTAATATTTTGCAAATAAGCATTGCTTTGGATATCTCATATCTTTTAGCCTTTATCTGTCTCTGAAAATGATTTTCAGATTCCATGAATATCACATAACTATGCCAAAACTTTCGAAGTTCGGGTCTCATGGAAGCAAACGTATAGCACTTGACTGAAAACGGAATTCTAGCTTTTGGATCGAAAGACGAGAGTCACATGATCCATAGCATTAGCGGGAGAATACCGAAAGCATGCGATAGGACAAAGTCCTTCTCGGCACTCTTGAGGATAATCCTCACATTATGTTACCAACCGTAAAGTATTAACCAGATATTTAACAGCTATTCAATTTTAACAGGGAAGGTGGAAACGCGAGCCATTTATTCTATAACTATTATGCATATAACACTTAGACAGTGTTCATAATTAATTGCACTAAGAATTAAAAGAATTAATTCTAAAGTGCGCTCCCACTCAAATCAATATCTCTCATAATTGATTTTGAGTGATACAAGACCCGCATTTCAATTGTTCGCCATTGGTGTAACACCACTGATGACGAAAATCTAAACCGGTAGACCAACTTGCCAATCACATCTTTATGTGACTCTTGTTCATCTTTCGATGCGTGTGTTCCGAGCTCATGACAGTCATGCCTGAACGTCAAGACAACCAAGTGATCTCGCTGCGAGGTCTCAACTCACCCGCCTCACACTTTTCTAATCGTTCGTACCCGTGTGACACGGCGCACCCCGAAAAGATAGGTGCCGTGACGGTGCTACACTTGGGAGAACACTAACTATTTGATATTTTTGTGAGAGATCACCCTAATAAAAAGCGAATACCGCGCAATCAAGAAGGGTGCATCATAAGGGATAAACATCTCAGGTAATTCATAATAGCATGATATGGTATAGCCCTTTCTGACGAAGAAGTCTTTCATTTCTTCGTCTTCGGCATTCGCGTCGGTGTTCACCTTCGCGAAGTTTACCACCACCTTGTCGATGCACCAGATAATATTGCTATCTCTATAGCTAATAAAATAATGCATTACAACAAGGTTGACACGCAGGTCATTAAAGTGCAATCATATGGCTCCAGCCATCATGCCGAATCATGACACGCAGGTCATATTAATAAATTTACATTATATAGTCATCTCATACATAATCAAATTATTACGAGCACTGCTATACCACATCACATGCACATGCAAACCCTCCTGCAAAACCAAGTTAGACGCCTCTAATCGGTTCATGCAAAAACTTGTTTTTCGTGGCTTCTAAGGTTTCGAAACAAACTGAAGCTACCAATGTCCATCATCAAGTATGATAATTCAAGTCGCTAAATTAACATCGCGGGGTGTATGAAACACGAGATAATAAAATCTCGAGCCCCATACTGAACTTCGTCATACGCATGACCCCCATGTAGATCATATCTGCATTGCCCTTTCGTCTGCGAAACATCCATCTTTCTTTAACTAAAGTGGAACCCAAAGAACTGTTAGCACTTCGTTGATCTGTCAATCAGCATACTCAGGAGTAGCATGAAAGGATCGCGGATTGCCAGAACTTTGTGAGATTCCACAATGCTGTCAAGATCAGGACTACGCAAATTCAAGGGAAGCAACAAGAACATCGGGTAACAGATTTCATCTGCTACCCGCACAAATAATTTTCAGTAATAGAACTCATCTACTACCTAATTATATTGTGCAACACCCATACATCTCCATGTATTCTAGATCGCAACCTGCATCTACGCATAGCACGGCTCATGATGCCACTGTAGGGTAACGCAGCAGAAAACAAAAAAATTTCGACCTACGCACCAGCCCAGGACCACTATGGAGACTGCATACAAGGTTTGATCTTTTTCGTTACCGACTCGTAGCGCAGCGGAAGTAGAGTCGATGACGATCGTCGGTGTAGATCCCCGCAGTTAGGATTTTACAACCTCCCAACCGCGAGGATGTACTCCCTCATCTGCCCCACAGACAGCCCTCTGGGAGGCGGTCGGACAGTCCCTCGGACAGTGTCACGGACAGCCCTCCGGGAGGACCCTCGAAACTCGCACGGTTACTCGGACAGCCCTTCGGGAGGACATTCGAACAGCCCTTCGGGCAAAAGGACGAAACTACGACCTCTCTACGGGGTTGCACACATATGGTGCCATCTATCCGGCAGGGCTTCGCCGTCCAGAACTAGTTCCCACCGGAACCCAGACAGCCTTTCGGCACTACGAAACTATTTCGTGGGAGGGAGAGAGAATGCCAGATCATGCATGGCTTGTGTGAGAGAGTTGGAGTGAGGGATGGAGAGCTCCTCTCCACCTCCTTATATAGTGGTGGAAGGGGTGAGGGGGGGCTGAAATTTCATCCCACAAAACATGCACCCACCAAACAAGGAAAACATGTTCCCACCAAACATGGAGAAAACATGTTCCCTTGTCCATGGTGTTCCCCATGGGGCCCCACCTTCCTCCCAACACTCTCCACCATTTGTGGGGGCTGCCCCCCACCATGGGGGGGCCCCCCAACACTTTGTCCAGCCACAAGGGGGCTGTCCCCTCAAGGGGGGGCGCCCCCAAAACAGCCCAAAAATAGCCCCCACGATCCGTGGGATCTTGGCCCCTCACGCTGGGACAAGATGTTTTCCGTGACTATTATTTCTGGAAAATTCCGGAAGGTCCCAGAACATTTCCGGCACCCTCTAAAATTATCTGGACCCGCTCCGGAACATTTTCGGTATGGTGACTTAATTTAAAACCATCTTTGTTTACCCGGTAAACAACTCCGGCAGCTTCGAAACTTTTTTTTGGTTTTATCTTCGAAAAAATTCCAGAAATTACCAGACCAATCTGGCAAACTCCAAAACATTCCCGGTGCTTGCCGAAACCTTTTTGGATCAATGGTTTTATCTGAAACAACTTTTCGGTTTTACCAAAACTTTTTCGGTGTTCTCTCCGGAACTTTTCCGTTGTCTCCGAAACTTTTGCAGTGACTTTCTCTCGGAGTCCTTGTCTAGTATTCAGCAGATAGATGACCCTTAAGCGTGTGACCCTATAGGTTCGGTGAAGTATAGACATGACCCGGAACCCCTTCCGATCAATGATCAACATCGAAGCCGTGGACACCCATATTGATCCCTGTACCCACACGAATGAATATTCGAGTGAACCTCCAGTTGCCGTGTGCTATTCTTGTTGCTTCGCGATATGTTACAAATACCTGAGGTGAGACATGTTGGCATTCCCGTGGATCAACAATTTGTCCACTATGCTAGTTACCTCATTACCGGTATTGTTTTCTTTTCTCGTTCCCGTGTTCTGGCATCCCTGTGATCAAATCACATTATGTCTGGCCAGACGATGATGGATACCGTAACACCGAGAGGGCCCAGAGATATCTCTCCATCGCCGGAGGAGCAAATCTCAATCTTGAGCTATCAAGTTACTTGACACACTTTTCCATGAACCCGTAAGCCGCCGTAATAGCCACCCATTTACGGATGACGTTTAACAAACCCCAAAGTTCATGAAGCAAGTATGAAGAAACTCGACACTCTCATGGTCTAAGGAATTATGCAAACATTAACCATCTCTGTGTTATTAACCATTAACTTGTGACGAAAGTATTCTCATAGCATAACATCAATTCGGGTCGATTCAACACAAGTGTTCTCCTAACATTGTGTCCTCAAAGTTGCTGGCATAGACATGCCCATGATCAGGAAAACAGGACCATCATGCAACACTTGAGCTAGTCTTAGAGGCTAGACTAGGAATACATTTTACCGTTTATTATTCCACACGTGCATATGAGTCTTCCTCCGAGCCTCGTGGTTATTGTAGACTCGAGAAGCATAGCAGTTATAGCATGAAACATAAACCTAATTATGAACAGAGAGATAATCAATAGCATTTATTATTGCCTCTAGGGCGTATCTCCTACACATATGATCTTTAAACAACTGCTTTCTTATCCCAGTGAAGCGTAAGCAGGAGATTGGCGTGTTTTCTTTTGCTGTAACGTTGGCTGGAGTACTCTGTTGGTTACCTGTAGAAGTGTAGATGGGGCCTGTTGCTTCACCTTTACTGTCATTGTTCTGTGTAGGTTTTCCGTTTTATATTGGTTGAGATGGTGATCAGTCGTTTGTAGCTCAACATTGTACAATCCGAAAAACAAAACAAAACTCAGGCACCTATATAGGGTGATAAACACAAAGCATACGTCCAACTCAAGCGCGTCCCCATCGCCTTCCAGAGAGTTTCCCGGAAGCCTCCCTCACGCCAGCAGAACACAACCACAAAGCGCTTTCAACTTTCAACCCCCAAATCAGAAGCAAATCACGCAATCACTTGGAGTCTGGACCTTGTGTGCAGCTAGAGGCGCCTGCCATGGCGCTGTGGAGTGGGCTGGGTCAGGCGGCGACGGTGGCGCAGCTGGTTGGCGCGGACGTGGGCGGCCTCATCTCCATGATCGTGCAGGCTACGCTGTCGGCTCGGCAGAACAGGAGTGAGTGCGAGCAGCTCGCTCGTCGGGTCCTCATGATTGCGCAGCTGCTGCCGCACGTGCAGGAACCAGAGGCGGCACAGCCGCTGACCGGGCTGGGCGACACGCTGCGGGACGCCCATGAGCTTGTCGTGTCATGCCAGGGGAGGAGTGCAGCGTACCAGTTCGTCATGGCCGCCAGGACGGCCGAGAGGTTCAAGGAGGTGCAGAGCAAGATAGACTCCTACCTCATCCTCTTCCCGGTGATCAGCCACATCGGCATCACACGCCGCCTTGAACGAATCTACAACATCCTGGTTCCGGATGAATCAGCGAGAGGTGGACCGCCGCATCCACTTCCACAGTCATCCCGGCTGCTGCAGGTATGTGTCAACTTTAATAGAAATTGAACGCCGGTTCCCAGAGAAAATGATGTAGAAAATGATAATTACGTGTTCTGTGACGACTCACGAAGGGATACGTGCTCACTGCTCATTTGTGGTCTCTTTTTCAGGAGTCTACGGTGATGGCTCAGGAGGTACTGCCGCATCAGACCCAGGAATTCACGTTCGCTGAGATCGTGGCTGCCACCAATAACTTCGCCCTTGACATTGTGATCAGTGAAGGCGGCTCTGCAACCGTGTACAGGGGCTGGCTTCACGGTGGGCAAGAGGTGGCCATCAAGCGCTTCAAGATGCTGCAATGGGAGTTCGACCTAGAGCAGTTCGGAACGGAGCTCAACATTCTACCAAGGCTCCGACACGAACACATTGTCCGCTTCCTTGGATCATGTGTGAGAAAGGACAAGCGCCTACTAACCAGGAGGAGAAAGGAGGAGAAAGGAGGAGAGACTGATCATTTTGGAGTACATGGAGAACGGCACGCTCTTGGACCACCTGAATCCTGACCAAGGCTCCTCTGCGTTGTCACCGGTGACGGTGTCCTGGAAGATGCGCATCGATGTGCTCCTCGCCGTTTCGTGCGGCATCGAGCATCTGCACTGTCATGCTAACCCGCCGATCATCCACCGGGACATCAAGTCGTCTAACATCCTTTTCGACGCCAGTTGGGTACCGCATTTGTCGGACTTTGGCAACTCGGTCGCCTTGGACATGACGAGTGAGGACGGGGTACAGTGCCAACCTGTAGGCACAGTGGGGTACGTCGACCCTGAGTACCTCTGCACAGAATTTCTGAAGCGGGCGAGCGACGTGTACAACTTTGGCGTGGTGATGCTTGAGGTTCTGACCGGGAAAACTGCAATTTTCCAACGGGAGGATGGCATGTATGCAAGTTTGGCATCCTTCGCAGTCCCCGTCATTGAGGCAGGTAATTTTGGGGAGTTACTGGATATGCGACCGGTGCCGGAACTAACGCCAGGGCAGCTCAAGGCGTTGGAGCATGTTGCGCAGACTGCAAGATGCTGCCTGAAGTTGAACGGGAAGGATCGGCCGGCCATATCAGACATCGTGGCTAAGCTGGAGATGGCGCACAAGTTGATCTGCAGATACAAGCCAGGTTCAGTTGACGAGTTACCAAACTCACTGATCTGGTACACTACAAACTCACTGAACTATCTTTATATTACATTAATGAATTCAATCCTGTTCGTACACTGATGAAGGTGGCTCACTAGTCGCTACTCATTTTGTGGTCTCTTCCTTGATTAGGAATCTGAGGTGTTGGAGGAGGGCGTTGATACCCGTCTTTGAAGGTGTTGTCTCCAATGGCGCATTACACTGACCGGGGCTTCACGACGGGCGACGGGTGGCTGTGAAGCGCTCCACTAACCCGATCAATGAGCTTCCTCTTACGGCACGCATGTAATTCGGTTTTGGTAATCTGTAGACGCTCGTTTACGCGGGCATGGTTTGGGACATAGCTTGGGCTGGAACACCCCACTATAGTTTCATTTTGCTTCTTCACTGCACCCACCCTGCTTTGTTCTTCTAAGCGCTTCCTTAGGAAAGCAACACAACACATGCGGCTTATGGTCACCACTCTACATAGTTTTTAGCCTCTTTTTTTTTGCAATTACTTTGGTTTTTAGCATGGAGTTGCAAAACAACAGGTCCACTTTATATGTTCAGCTTCTCTTACCGAAAAAGGGTTTCCCCCCGCTTTGTATTACAACGCAACCAACACCGATACCATCACAAATGCTGGGGCGAGCAGCACAATAAGCCCAAAAGAAAAGAGAAAGAAAAAGGAAATAAATGCAAACAACGGCAGCTCGACAAAGCGCGGGTGACCCGCCACCGCTGCGCCCTCCGGACTCGACCCACCACAGACCAAGGCTCCGATCCACCGCGTACCAAGCAGCAGCTCCAGGAAGGCATGCGACGCCGTCGACGCTGCTGCCCGGACGAGTCCTAGGGTTTCCCCCGGCACGCGGAGGCGTGTGAGCGATGGATACCACCGACACCCTCCATGAAGGGATGGTGGCACCCGCAGGCGACACCGCATCAGAGCCGGAAGGACCGGCAAGGATTTCTCCCGCATTCCCATCCCCCATCGCCCAGCCAGGCCGGAGCCAACCATCCATCTTGCCGCCCACCAGCATGCGCCACCGCGGTCTTGCCGCCACCCACGCCGCCTCACTGAGAACACCACCACGAGGCCAAGAAGATGGAGAGAGAAGTGCTAGGCGCCGGGAGCAGCGACACCGGAGCCACGCGGGAGGGAACCACCTCCACCGCCGTCGTGCGGGAAGCCCGTGCCTCCGGCACCGTCGCGGTCGCCGTCCGGACATGGCAGCAGGGCACACCAGGCCACCCCTGGCCCGGCCAGGCCCAAATCGGGCCCGCTAAGCCCCACCGGCCATGCTGCAGCAGGGCGGCGCCGGCGCCGCCAGCACCCACCAGCCCGACACACCTCCTCTGCCTCCCGGGAGCCATGCTGACGCCGCGCCCTACCGCCGGCCCACCCCGACCCATATGGGGCCCAAGGGGCCCAGATCTGGGCCGAGCGGGCGCCGCCGCGCCACCCCGCTGCCAACGGCAGCGCCGCCTCCCAGCTGATCTCCCACGCACCGCCAGGACACACCACCGCCGCGCCGGACCGCTGCCGCCTAGGGACACCTCCCGGATCTGCGCCGTCCTGCGCCGGAACGCCACCAGGAGGGGAAAGGCCAGGGGCCGCCGCCGCCAGCGCCGCCCGGGACAGGCCCGGAGGCGGGCGCCAGCAACGGCGGCGGGGAAGGAGGGGAGAGGGAGGGCTTGGGGAGGAGGGGGCTGGGGCGCGACGCGGTCGCGAGAGCCGAAGGGGTCACCTGTCTATCTAGACAAGCGACCTATCGTGTCCTTTAGCTTCTCTTTCAAAGCCATTCATAGGGCAGGAGGCCCGGCCGTCCAATATCTGTGTTATCTCGTGTCTTTTTTTTTTTAAAGCTACTAGAATGTTAGATTAAACTTGATTTAGATCTAGTATAACGTACGTTGGCACTTTTGATGTTAAACTAGCCAGGAAAAGAAGGATTGGAGAATGGCTCAAGGTCTTTCTTTCCTTTTTTCTTCAGAAAATAACAATAATGATGTCCAGCTATATATGTTGCTGTAGTTTACAAGTCTGCTGTGCGTATGGATTGATGTCGGCAGTTGAGTCTGCTTTTGCCTTGTTTCTAGCCGCTATGCTTGTTCTGTAAAACGAAAGTCAAAGTAATCCATTCATGGCTTGGTGCAAGAGACAAAATCATTCAAGAAAGAAGTTACAACAAGAACCAAAGATGATTAATTTGTTATAGTTAGCGTCCCTCAAGATCACATGACATCACCATAGTTTTCTCTTACTTTACTTTTATTTATTTCTTCATTTATTTATAGTTTCTTCATATTTTTATTTCATTTATTTCTATAAGTATAAATGTAGCTCCATGTGGCCGGTGGTTGTGCAGCTATAGTTGGGCACGACCAACGATCACGCTGCCGGCTAACATGCAAGTGTAGTTACACACGATTATCATCGTGCATCTAACTCTAGCTACAAACGGGCTAGCGATAATTACACATGATTATCGCACATTGTGGTGGTAGGCACTAGCCCTCGCGATTCAGTAAACAAGGGCTAAAACTCCATTAAAAGCTGGTGAACTTCCAGCGGCATATCCGAGCTATCTGGCTTCACTTCACCACATACAACTGAAGAACATGAGACACTGCATCTTGAACTTGCAACAGTTGCAGCTCAAACCGGCCCGTCTAGGCCCAAGTGGAAAACAAAGCCCAACAAGGATTTCGGTGCAGCAACATGGGAGCGGTGAGAGGGTACTGAGGCTGAGAGAGTAGGCAATGCCGGCACGGCATTGTAATCTAGTGAACCTATACCTTCTCTTTGCTAAAAAAAAATCCCTTCTCTAGTGAACATACACAGACTAGTCATAGTCTTGCTTAATGCTTAAATTTTTTCCGATCATCAAACAGGAACAACTCGATTGATTCCCCGGTTTGGTCACAAATGTTTGAAGTGTTAGCCCAGACCGCGCCGCCGGCGACATGCGACGACTGACCACGAACAACGAACGACGGTGAAGCAAGGCTGGACTGACTTGGTTGGTGCCCAAGCTGACTAGACGTGCACGTATTAAGCTAGCACTATGTAGCGGGGCTTTTTTTTTTAGCTTATTCTTTTTTTTAGCTATGTGCATCCGTAATGCCAGCCATTAGGGTATTATTGTTGCAGAGGCCAGGTGTAATTGGTATCTTCATGATATTAATATATTCACTTTATCAAAAAGCTAGCAAGCAGCCCAGTGTATGCTTTTGTGTCTAGCTAGCTTATAGCACGCTAACTAGAACAAGTCGCCGGCTGGATCGCTCGAAACAGACGCGAATAGTACAGGAGACGCGAGTTATTATGCCTAGTGACATGCCTTCGTATTGATTTGATCTGTCTTACAACATAGGGGTACAGGGGTGTTTAAAGAAGCTAAAACTAGCCTCTCTTTTGCTAAAAAAAAACTTATAGGAATGGGAGACCGCAGGGAGAGAGGAGGCCGCAGGGCGTGGGAATCGTTGTGTTCAGCCCTTGCGCCTCCTCCCCACTATATATAGGGGTGTGGGAGGGCTGGGGCGCAGCCCTAACCCCTCCTCCAAGGAGGGGACGCGTCCAACGGGGGAGGAGTGCCCTCCCCCCCCCCCTCCAAGAAACAGAGTTATTATTGCCTGGCTGGCTGCAGGACCACACGCGCATGCTTTTGCTTTCTTAGCTGCACGAATTGAACAGGCATGACTGGATGATGGGGCCTCCAGACCCCTTTTGCATCCATATAAACATTTTAGAGCAAAAAAAAAACTCTCCTGTTCCCTCAAAAAAGAAAAGAAAAGAAAAGAAAAGAAAAGTTGGACGAGTTATTGCATGAGTAACCTCGCACACCACAGACAGGTGGATGGAACTAATAATTAACCAGAAAGCTTTTGCTTTCTTAGCTTCATTTGTATGTACTCCATTTAGAGGGCAGCAAGTACTAAAACCCAAGTTGCAGATTTAAGAAACAAATGAGAATTAAATTGTAGCACCTCAAACACATCTGGTCTAGTGCAACCAAAAAACATTCAAAGGGTCCTAAGCACACAAAAATGAGATATCTACTTCATTTTGGAATATTTGATTTGGATAGACACTCTCATGCAACTCAACCCACTTGCCATCTTGTTTGATCTCTCCTAAGTCCTCCTGGTGCTGCTTTGTCATTTCATTTGTCTTCATATATTCTAACAAGAAAAAAAAAACAAGGGCGCTAGAGCTCCTATCCATTTCCACTCGAATCGATGCAGTCTTGCGCACTACAGTTATCCGCAACTGTGCAACATGAGTTTCTATTTTCAATCCAATGTTTGTCGAGACACATCATTTTAGGTACAAACGAACCTGTAGATAAACTTGTATTACATTTGCTTAGAACTGACACTGATCTAGACTGATTCAAGTAGCACACACCAACTATATGCATGTCGGTTCTGAAACTCATGAGCGACAAAACGTTATGCACATTCGGTTTAACAAGTTGCTCATCCTGATTGAAAAAACATGAAGACAGACCTGGCCCATTTTGAGAAATTTGCAATGGCAACTTGAAGATAGACTGACCTCAAGAGTTCATTGCATTGGTGGTTGGAAACAACATCAACAAGGTGACGGACACCAATATTCAAATGCTTGAGGTTCATGGGTTCAACCCCTCCTACTTTTATGTTGTGTATACAACAACTATCACCAGCCTTTTTCATTTAGCACACATCCACAGCTACCAGCCAACAAAGAAAAACACGAGTCCACCTCATCTTGCCTTTCTACACAGTGATAATGCTTCCACATCTCAGCCCTTCAGCGTCTTGCCACTTTTGGGGGCAACGACGTCGGCATCATCAATCTCTCACTGCCATGCATCTGCATTGAAGCGCAACACATGAGCAAGTCCAGAACAGTTTAACACATGAGAAAGAAAATACGTAAATATGGCCTTACATTCTGCTAGCTATTTCAAATTTCGACAATAGCAAGAGCTATCAATATTTAATTTTGCTAGCTATTTCGAGTTTCGACAACAGCAAGAGCTATCAACACAATAGCTAATGAACAAGCAAGAAATAAAGCACTAGCCACCTACATTACATTCGGTAAATGGATATATATATATTTTAGTTTGGTTGGACCAGACATGCTTTGCTTGCTCCTAGCAGGCCACGACTTACCTTTCATTCAGCCTTTCTTTTAAGGAAGAAAGAAAAAAGTTGAACATGACGACTACTGGGAATGGGAAGCGACCAGGCATGCATTCCACCTCCTCTTGGCCTTTTCAATTCATAGGCAGCCTGTTGACAACACAAGACAGAAGCTTTAGCATGGTTAGCTCCTCTTAACAGTTCACAAGTTCCCCATGCAGAAAATAACGCGCGCAACAACTACCTTCACATTACTATTCCCTCCATCCCAAAATTAAGTGTCGCTGATTTAGTACAACTTTGTAGTAGATCAAAGGCACTTGTTTTGAGACGAAGGGAGTAGAAATAAACCAAGTTTTGTTTGCAGGAAGGGGATCACAAGTTAGAACAAGGACTACAAACTGAAAATTTCTGTTGACAAGCTGAACATGCTAGCACATTTGGGCAAGGAAATTAACATAGCAACTTCCAGTAGGAGACTAACATATATGATCAGGAAGAAACCAACACAGCAAACCATGCTATGAGAGATACTGGCCTAAGAGAAACTCTTCAAATTACAAAACTAAATGGATGTCATGTGGTTCCTATTTGACATGCTACTATAGTAGTTCAGATCCAGATAGTTCCTTCAATTGGCAAGTATCATGTCTCAAGCTGCCACTAATTGATATGCCACTAGTAGAAAACAGGGCTTTGGTCTAGGCCGGGTAAGCCCATTAATCCCGGTTCACTCACGAACCGGGACCAATGGGGGCATCGGTCCCGGTTCGTGAGGCCAGGGGGCCGGCCGGGCCTCATGGGCCATTGGTCCCGGTTCGTCTAGCCCCTTTGGTCCCGGTTCCAGACACGAACCGGAACCAATGGGCCTCGCTCCTGGCCCACAACCATTGGTCCCGGTTTGTAGCTGGAACCGGGACCAAATGGGGTCCTTTAGTCCCGGTTCTAGCCACAAACCGGGACCAAAGAGATGCCTATATATACCCCGCGAGCAAAGCAGTGGAGTGCTCTGTTTTTTTTGGCCGGCCGTGAGAGAGCTTTGTGGTGCTCTAGCTCACCTCCTATGCACATGAGGTGTTCGATGAAATGCCCGAGCCACACTTAAGCTTTCTCCTCTCGAAGCTCCTTGTCCAAACTCCATTTTCCTCAAGATTTGTCTAGGTTTGGCGGTCCGTCCTGTCCCGTCCCCGTCCTCACCGCCGTCGATCGCCCGCGCCGATCTCATCGCCGGCACCACCGTGGTGAGCCTCTTGTTCTTATTTTCTTTCTAAAAGAAAAAAGTTCTTACTTGTATGATTTAGATAGATACTTGTGTAATTTTCTTACTTTTATTATTGTTTGTTATTATATAGTGCGATGGTTTTGGTATCCGCCTCCGTCGGCCCTCGTCCTGTCTATGATTCGGATGTTGTATATATATTATCTTTTATAACTATTTGTTTCATTTAGTGTTGATGACAATTATGCCGACCAACGTGACATAGATTTTTTTATCTAGGAGGTATGTGAACCGGAAATTCCAACCGACCCTATTGTCGAGAGGTTAAATTTAGTTGAAGAAGAAAACAATTACTTGAAGGAAAAATTGAAAAAAATTGAGGAGGAGAAGATGATATTGGAGTTGCATGTTGCGGATGTTGTCGATGATCACAAGATCAAGATGGATGCAATGCGCTTGAAGATTAGAAAGTATAGAAAATATGCCATTCATACTGAGGCTTGGTATCATTATACCGTTGGATCAATTGTTACCTTAGTTGCGATTATGATCGCATTTGTTGTTGCATTTAAATGTTTTAGATAGTTTCAATGTATGGTTTAATTAGATGCTCTGGAGAGCTATATGTTGTTCAATGAGAACTATGTATGTACTTTGGTTTTAATGTGATGATGAACTTCTATTAATTTGGTCACTTATCTATTCATAATGTTCTGTAATGGTTTTTGACACGCTTAATTATATATAATGCACGCAGATGAACCGGCAATGGATGTACGGTGACAGACGCACCTCCGAGTACATTAAGGGCGTGCATAATTTTCTCGAAGTGGCTGAGGCAAACAAGCAGAATGGTTTTATGTGTTGTCCATGCCCTATATGTGGGAATACGAAGTCTTACTCTGACTCGAAAACCCTTCACACCCACCTGCTTTATAAGGGTTTCATGCCACACTATAATGTTTGGACCAAGCACGAAGAAAGAGGGGTTATGATGGAAGACAGCGAAGAAGAAGAGGATGATGACAACTATGTGCCCCCTGAATACGGTGATGCTGCAACGGGGGAAGCTGAAGATCATGAGGAACCAGACGATGTGCCCGATGATGATCTTCGCCGGGTCATTGTTGATGCAAAGAGACAATGCGAAAGTGAAAAGGAGAAGTTGAAGTTCGATCGCATGTTAGAGGATCACAAAAAAGGGTTGTACCCCAATTGTGAAGATGGCAACACAAAGCTCGATACCACACTGGAATTGCTGCAGTGAAAGGCAGAGAATGGTGTATCTGACAAAGGATTTGAGAAGCTACTGAAAATATTGAAGAAGAAGCTTTCAAAGGATAACGAATTGCCCGACAGTACGTACGCAGCAAAGAAGGTGGTATGCCCTCTAGGATTGGAGGTGCAGAAGATACATGCATGCCCTAATGACTGCATCCTCTACCGCAGTGCGTACGAGGATTTGAACGAATGCCCGGTATGCGGTGCATTGCGGTATAAGATCAGACGAGATGACCCTGGTGATGTTGACGGCGAGCGCCCCAGGAAGAGGGTTCCTGCCAAGGTGATGTGGTATGCTCCTATAATACCACGGTTGAAACGTCTGTTCAGAAACAAAGAGCATGCCAAGTTGATGCGATGGCACAAAGAGGACCGTAAGAAAGACGGGAAGTTGAGAGCACCCGCTGACAGGTCGCAGTGGAGAAAAATTGAGAGAAAGTGGGGGGGACTTTGCAGGTGACGCAAGGAACGTATGGTTCGGTTTAAGCGCGGATGGCATTAATCCTTTTGGGGAGCAGAGCAGCAATCACAGCACCTGGCCCGTGACTCTATGTATCTATAACCTTCCTCCTTGGCTGTGCATGAAGCGGAAGTTCATTATGATGCCAGTTCTCATCCAAGGCCCTAAGCAACCCGGCAACGACATTGATGTGTACCTAAGGCTATTAGTTGAAGAACTTTTACAGCTGTGGAATGGAAAAGGTGTACGTGTGTGGGATGAGCAAGACCAGCAGGAATTTGACCTACATGCTTTGCTGTTTGTAACCATCAATGATTGGCCTGCTCTCAATAACCTTTCCGGACAGACAAACAAGGGATACCACGCATGCACGCACGCACTGTTTAGATGACACCGAAAGTATATATTTGGACAAATGCAGGAAGAATGTGTACCTGGGGCATCGTCGATTTCTTTCGACCAACCATCAATGTCGAAAGAAAGGCAAGCATTTCAAACACGAGGCAGATCACCGGAGGAAGCCTGCCGTCCGTACTGGTGATCACATACTTGCTATGGTCAATGATTTACAAGTAATCTTTGGAAAGGGTCCCGGCGGACTATCTGTTCCGAATGACACTGAGGGACGCGCACCCATGTGGAAGAAGAAATCTATATTTTGGGACCTACCCTATTGGAAAGACCTAGAGGTCCGCTCTGCAATCGACGTGATGCACGTGACGAAAAATCTTTGCATGAACCTGCTTGGCTTCTTGGGCGTGTATGGGAAGACAAAAGATACACCGGAGGCACGGGAGGACCAGCAACGTGTGCACGAAAAAGACGGCATGCCTCCAAAGCAGTATGAAGGTCCTGCCAGCTACGCTCTTACCAAAGAAGAGAAGGAAATCTTCTTTGAATGCAGCTCAGTATGAATGTCCCGTCTGGCTTCTCGTCGAATATAAAGGGAATAATAAATATGGCAGAGAAAAAGTTCCAGAACCTATAGTCTCATGACTGCCACGTGATTATGACGCAACTGCTTCCGGTTGCATTGAGGGGGCTTCTACCGGAAAACGTTCGATTAGCCATTATGAAGCTATGTGCATTTCTCAATGCAATCTCTCAGAAGGTGATTGATCCAGAAATCCTACCAAGGTTAAGGAGTGATCTAGCGCAATGTCTTGTCAATTTCGAGCTGGTGTTCCCACCATCCTTCTTCAATATCATGACGCACGTCCTAGTTCATCTAGTCGACGAGATTGTCATTCTGGGCCCTGTATTTCTACACAATATGTTCCCCTTTGAGAGGTTCATGGGAGTCTTAAAGAAATATGTTCGTAACCGCGCTAGGCCAGAAGGAAGCATCTCCACGGGCCATCAAACAGAGGAGGTCATTGGGTTTTGTGTTGACTTCATTCCTGACCTTAAGAAGATTGGTCTCCCTCAATCGCGGTATGAGGGGAGACTGACTGGAAAAGGCACGCTAGGAGCGGACTCAATAATATGTAGGGACGGGCATTCTTGGTCTCAAGCACACTACACAGTTCTACAGAATTCTACCTTGGTGACCCCGTATGTCGATGAACACAAGAATATTTTGCGCTCCAAACACCCGGAGCAGTGTGACGACTGGATTACATGTGAACACATCAGGACTTTCGTCAGTTGGTTGCAAACACGTCTTATGGGTGACAACGCTGTTCTGATGAGCTGTACTCATTGGCCAGGGGACCATCTTCGACTGTATTGACTTACAAAGGGTACGAGATAAATGGGAATACATTTTACACGATCGCCCAAGATCAAAAGAGCACCAACCAAAACAGCGGTGTCCGCTTTGATGCAGCAACCAAGAGGGGAAAGGACACATATTATAGTTGCATATTTTTAGCACAATTGACATTAATAGAATTTATAATGACATCATTGTAATCATGCTTTTTATTCAAAGATCTATCGTGAATCACTTCATAAAGTACTTCATCACAATTTTCAGATTCACGAACTTCAAGCAAAACTTCATAAAGATAATCTAGTGCACAAAACTCACTAGCAATTGGTTCATCATAATTGGATCTCTTAAAAAGATTGGCAAGCGGATGAGGATCCATAGATCTTAGGTTTTCTGATTTGCAATAAATACACAATTATTCCAAGCAAACGAGCCAAATAAGACATCAAGGCAAACGAAGGAGACGAATGGAAGAGGGGCGAAGAAAAGGCAAATCTTTTCAAAAATCGTTTTAGAAGTGGGCGAGAGAAAAACGAGAGGCGAATGGCGAATAATGTAATGCAAGGGATGAGAGTTTATGATGGGTACTTGGTATGTCTTGGCTTGGCGTAGATCTCCCCGGCAACGGCGCCAGAAATCCTTCTTGCTACTTCTTGAGCTTGCGTTGGTTTTTCCCTTGAAGAGGAAAGGGTGATGCAGCAAAGTAGACTAAGTATTTTCCTCAGTTTTTGAGAACCAAGGTATCAATCCAGTAGGAGACAACGCAACAAGCCACCGAATACCTGCACAAACAAACACCAACTTGCACCCAACGCGACAATGGGGTTGTCAATCCCTTCACAGTTATTTGCAGAGTGAGATCTGACAGAGATGATAAACGGTAAAGTAATATTTTTGGTATTTTTGGTTTATGGAACGGAAAGTAAAGATTGCAAAGTAAAAGAAATAGAAAACGGAAATTGTAGATCGGAAACTTATATGATGGAAAATAGACCCGGGGGCCATAGGTTTCACTAGAGGCTTCTCTCATGATAGAAATTATTACGGTGGGTAAACAAATTACTGCCGAGCAATTGATAGAAAAGCGCAAAGTTATGACGATATCTAAGGCAATGATCATGAATATAGGCATCACGTCCGTGTCAAGTAGACCAAAATGATTCTGCATCTATTACTATTACTCCACACATCGACCGACTCCTGCCTGCATCTAGAGTATTGAGTTCATAAGAACAGAGTAACGCATTAAGTAAGATGACATGATGTAGCGGGATAAACTCAAGCAATATGATGAAAACCCCATCTTGTTATCCTCGATGGCAACAATACAATACGTGCCTTGCTGCCCCTACTGTCACTGGGAAAGAACACCGCAAGATTGAACCCAAAGCTAAGCACTTCTCCCATTGCAAGAAAAACCAATCTAGTTGGCCAAACCAAATCGATAGTTCGAAGAGACTTGCAAAGATATCAAATCATGCATATAAGAATTCAGAGAAGATTCAAATAATATTCATAGATAAGTTGATCATAAATCCACAATTCATCGGATCTCGGCAAACACACCGCAAAAGAGTATTACATCGAATAGATCTCCAAGAACATCGAGGAGAACTTTGTATTGAGGATCAAAGAGAGAGAAGAAGCCATCTAGCTACTAGCTATGGACCCGTAGGTCTGAAGTAAATTACTCACGCTTCATCGGAGAGGCAATGGTGTTGATGCAGAAGCCCTCCGTGATCGATTCCCCGTCCAGCAGGATGCCGAAAAAGGCCCCAAGATGGGATCTCAAAGGTACAGAAGGTTACGGCGGTGGAAAAGTGGTTTCGTGGCTCCCCTCGATGTTTTTAGGGTATTTGAGAATATATAGGTGGAAGAAATAGGTCGGTGGAGTCACGAGGGGCCCACAAGGGTGGGGGGCGTGCCACCCGACCTTGTGGCTACCTCGTGGCTTCCCTGACGTGCACTCCAAGCCCTCTGGATGTCTTCTGGTCCAAGAAAAATCATCGCGAAAGTTTCATTCCGTTTGGACTCCGTTTGGTATTCCTTTTCTGCAAAACTCTAAAACAAGGAAAAAAAAGAAACTGGCACTGGGCTCCAGGTTAATAGGTTAGTCCCAAAAATCATATAAAATAGCATATTAATGCATATAAAACATCTAAAACAGATAATATAATAGCATGGAACAATCAAAATTTATAGATACGTTGGAGACGTATCAAGCATCCCCAAGCTTAATTCCTGCTCGTCCTCGAGTAGGTAAATGATAAAAACAGAATTTTTGATGTGGAATGCTACCTAACATATTTATTCGTGTAATTCTCTTTATTGTGGCATCAATGTTCAGATCCGTAAGATTCAAAACAAAAGTTTAATATTGATATAAAAACAATAATACTTCAACCATACTAACAAAATAATTACGTCTTCTCAAAATAACATGGCCAAAGAAAGCTTATCCCTACAAAATCATATGGTCTGGCTATGCTCCATCTTCATCACACAAAATATTTAAATCATGCACAACCCCGATGATATGCCAAGCAATTGTTTCATACTTTTGACGTTCTCAAACTTTTTCAACTTTCACGCAATACATGAGCGTGAGCCATGGATATAGCACTATAGGTGGAATAGACGGTGGTTGTGGAGAAGACAAAAAGGAGGAGATAGTCTCACATCAACTAGGCGTATCAACGGGCTATGGATATGCCCATTAATAGATATCAATGTGAGTGAGTAGGGATTGCCATGCAACGGATGCACTAGAGCTATAAGTTTATGAAAGCTCAAAAAGAAAACTAAGTGGGTGTGCATCCAACTTGCTTGCTCATGAAGACCTAGGGCAATTTGAGGAAGCCCATCATTGGAATATACAAGCCAAGATATATAATGAAAAATTCGCACTAGTATATGAAAGTGATATCATAGGAGACTCTCTTATCATGAAGATCATGGTGCTACTTTGAAGCATAAGTGTGGCAAAAAGGATAGTAACATTGTCCCTTCTCTCTTTTCTCTCATTTTTTTTGTGGGCCTTCTTTCATTTTTTTGGCCTCTTTTTTTTCGTCCGGAGTCTCATCCCGACTTGTGGGGAAATCAAAGTCTCCATCATCCTTTCCTCACATGGGACAATGCTCTAATAATGATGACCATCACACTTTTATTTACTTACAACTCAAAATTTACAACTCGATGCTTAGAACAAAATATGACTCTATGTGAATGCCTCCGGCGGTGTACCGGGATGTGCAATGAATCAAAAGCGACATGTATGGAAATATGATGAACGGTGGCTTTGCCACAAATACGATGTCAACTACATGATCATGCAAAGCAATATGACAATGATGAAGCATGTCATAATAACGGAACGGTGGAAAGTTGCATGGCAATATATCTCGGAATGGCTATGGAAATGCCATAATAGGTAGGTATGGTGGCTGTTTTGAGGAAGGTATATGGTGGGTTTATGGTACCGGCGAAAGTTGCGCGGCACAAGAGAGGCTAGCAATGGCGGAGAGGTGAGAGTGCGTACAATCCATGGACTCAACATTAGTCATAAAGAACTCATATACTTATTGCAAAAATCTATTAGTCATCGAAACAAAGTACTACGCGCATGCTCCTAGGGGGATAGATTGGTAGGAAAAGACCATCGCTCGTCCCCGACCGCCACTCATAAGGAAGACAATCAAAAAATAAATCATGCTCCGACTTCATCACATAACGGTTCACCGTACGTGCATGCTACGGGACTCACAAACTTTAACACAAGTATTTCTCAAATTCACAACTATTCACTAGCATAACTCTAATATCACCATCTTCATATCTCAAAATAATCATAAGGAATCAAACTTCTCATAGTATTCAATGCACTATATATGAAAGTTTTTATTATATCCCTTTTGGATGCCTATCATATTAGGACTAATTTTATAACCAAAGAAAACTACCATGCTGTTTAGAAAGACTCTCAAAATAATATAAGTGAAGTGCGAGAGTTCATCAATTTCTATAAAATAAAATCACCGCCGTGCTCTAAAAAGATATAAGTGAAGCACTAGAGCAAATTTGCCTAGCTCAAAAGATATAAGTGAAGCACATAGAGCATTCTAATAAATCACGATTCATGCGTGTCTCTCTCAAAAGATGTGTACAGCAAGGATGATTGCGGCAAACTAAAAAGCAAAGACTCAAATCATACAAGACGCTCCAAGCAAAACACATATCATGTGGTGAATAAAAATATAGCCTCAAGTAAAGTTACCGATAGACGAAGACGAAAGAGGGGATGCCTTCCCGGGCATCCCCAAGCTTAGGATTTTTGACATCCTTGAATATTACCTTGGGGTGCCTTGGGCATCCCCAAGCTTAGGCTCTTGCCACTCCTTATTCCATAGTCCATCAAATCCTTACCCAAAACTTGAAAACTTCACAACACAAAACTCAACAGAAATTCTCATAAGCTCCGTTAGTATAAGCAAAATAAATCACCACTTTGGTACTGTTGTGAACTCATTATTTATTCATATTGGGGTAATATCTACTGTATTTCAACTTTTCCATGGTTCATACCCCCCGATACTAGCCATAGATTAATCAAAATAAGCAAATAACACATATAAAACAGAATCTGTCAAAAACAGAACAATCTGCGAAGATCTGAATTGTTCTAATACTTATGTAACTCCAAAAATCCTGAAAAAATATAAAAACAGAGCCAATTCGTATATAAATCTTGTGTAAAAAATTCAGAGTTATTCCACGGTCCAGTGAATTCAAACAATTCTGGGAATGGGGGCAAAAGTTTCTGTTTTTCAGCAGGATCAAATCAACTATCACCGTAAGCCATCCCAAAGTTCTTACTTGGCACAAACACTAATTAAAACACAAAACCACATCTAATCAGAGGCTAGATGAAATATTTATTGGAAAACAGTAAGGAAAAATATTGGGTTGTCTCCCAGCAAGCGCTTTTCTTTAAAGCCTTTTAGCTAGGCATTGATAATTTTAATGATGCTCACATGAAAGACAAGAATTGAAGTACAAAGAGAGCATCATAAAGTACGCAAAAAACACATCTAAGTCTAACATACTTCCTATGCATAGACATTTTATAAGCAAACAAATTATCAAGGCAAGCAAAAACTAGCATATGCAAGGAAGAAGAAAGAGACGATAGCAATCTCAACATGAAGAGAGGTAATTTAGTAACATGAAAATTTCTACAACCATATTTTCCTCTCTCATAATAATTACATGTAGGATCATAAGAAAATTCAACAATATAACTATCACATAACATATTCTCAACACGATCCACATGTAGGGTAACGCAGCAGAAAACAAAAATTTTCCGACCTACGCACCAGCCTAGGACCACTATGGAGACTGCATACAAGGTTTGATCATTTTCGTTACCGACTCGTAGCGCAGCGAAAGTAGAGTCGATGACGATCGGTGGTGCAGATCCCCGCAGCTAGGATTTACAACCTCCCAACCGCGAGGATGTATACCCTCGTCTTCCCTTCGGACAGCCCTCCGGGAGGCGGTCGAACAGTCCCCCGGACGGTGTCGCGGACAGCCCTTCGGGAGGACCTTCGAAACTCGAACGGTCACTCGGACAGCCCTTCGGGAGGACTCACAGAACTCGGACCGTCACTTGGACAGCCCTTCGGGAGGCACTCACGAACAGCCCCTCGGCCACTAAGATCGAAACTACGACCTCTCTACAGAGTTGCACACATACGGTGTCAACTATCCGGCAGGGCTTCGCCGTCCAGAACTAGTTCCCACCGGAACCCAGACAGCCTTTCGGCTCTACGAAACTCTTTTCGTGGGAGGGAGAGAGAAGCCAGATCATTGCATGGCACTTGTATGTGAGAAGGAGTGAGTCTTTAGGCAGCCCCCTCCACCCCTATTTATAGGCCAAGCCCAAGGGTGGCTTCTCCAAGAAGCCAAGGGGAAAAATACCCAAGGACCCTCAAGGTGGCTTCTCCAAGAAGCCACCCAAAAAGCACTTTCACTATTCACGACGACATTTTTCAGCGTCCGTTCAAACTGAAAATATTTATGTGGGCTTAGAACATTTCCAGTACCCACTAAAATAATTTTCAACGCGTTCTGGAACAATTCCAGTTTAGTGATTTCATCTGCGAAAAGCATCTGAAGTGGTTCCGGCAGCCCCGGAACATTTCCGGTTTTTCTTCCAGAAAATTCCCAGAAGTTTCCAGAATGATTCTGGCATCCTCCAAGAATTATCAGGCATGTGCCGAAACCATTTTGACTTAATGGTATCCCCTGAAACAACTTTTCAGTTTCACCGGAACTCATCCGGTGACCTCTCTCTGCGGAACTTTTCCGCTGTCCGAAACTTTTCGGTGTCCGAAACTTTTTCGGTGATTTTCTCTCAGACTCCCTGTCTAGTATTCAGCAGATAGATGACCCTTAAGCGTGTGACCCTATAGGTTCGGTGAAGTATAGACATGACACGGAACCCCTTCCGATCAATGATCAACATCGGAGCCGTGGACACCCATATTGACCCCTATACCCACATGAATGAATATTCGAGTGAACCTCCAGTTGCCGTGTGCTATTCCTGTTGCTTCGCGATATGTTACAAATACCCGAGGTGAGACATGTAGGCATTCCCGTGGATCAACAACTTGTCCACTATGCTAGTTACCTCGTTACCGGTATTGTTCTCTTTTCTCGTTACCGTGTTCCAGCATCCCCGTGATCAAATCACATAGTGTCTGGCCAGACGATGATGGATACCGTAACACCGAGAGGGCCCAGAGATATCTCTCCATCGTCGGAGGAGCAAATCCCAATCTTGAGCTATCAAGTTACTTGACATACTTTCCCATGAACCCGTAAGCCGCCGTAATAGCCATCCATTTACGGATGACGTTTAACAAACCCCAAAGTTCATGAATCAAGCATGAAGAAACTCGATACTCTCATGGTCTGAGAAATCATGCAAACATTAACCATCTCTGTGTTATTAACCATAAACTTGTGACGAATGTATCTCATAGCATAACATCAATCGGGTCGATTCAACACAAATGTTCTTCTAACATTTGTGCCCTCAAAGTTGCTGGCATAGACATGCCTATGATTGGGAAAACATAATCATCATGCAACACCTGAGCTAGTCTTAGAGGCATGACTAGGAATACATTTTACCGTTTATTATTCCACACGTGCACATGGGTTTTCCCCAGAGCCTTTATGGATATACGGGCTCGGGAACCACAGCAGTTATAGCATGGAACATAAACCTAATTATGAACACGGAGATAAATAATAACATTTATTATTGCCTCTAGGGCATATCTCCTACAGACTCCCACTTGCACTAGAGTCAATAATCTAGTTAATGCTAATGCACTTTACACCTGTGGCACACCGGAGCAACTACCTGCAGTAGTGTCCCATTGACAAAAGCCATCTTGGAACCATACTAAGTTCATGAATGAACTATATGATTCAACATCTTCTTTCTCGCTTTTAAAAGCGGCAACATACTTCGCCTCTGTTATAGAATTCGCCACAGTAACTTGTTTGGAACAATTTCCAACTACCGTGCCACCATATTGTGTTTTACACAAAACCCTCAAATTAAATCAAAAATCGCTTGGAGCATGGATGAAGACTGTATCGATGTAACCTTTTACAACGAAATCTTCATGATCTCCGCTTGCGAGAAAACATGTCATCAGTGCTACTATAGTACTCAATGACCCTTTTTCACTGTTGTCCCATGATCAGAACTTTTGATCACCTTGGTATTTATACTCGCAACAACTTTGGAGTATTGGACATATCTGGTTGTTTTTACATACCATGGAATACATGATTAATCCAAACACAAGAGTGTGTGGAATCTCCATCATGTATTTTGCTCATCAGTGTTTTGGGACACCGAGTCTTGCAAAAACTCTTTCCATGTGACTTCGGCAAGAATCACTCCTTGACGGTTTTTAATGCTAAAAGGTTTTAGCATTTTGTCAATATGTATCTTTGCTCAGCCCCATCAGGTAAATCTATCTCCATAGATCATCATGCCTAATATTAAGGCTATTTAGCCCAAGCACTTCATCAAAAAACCCTTTTTAAATGAAGTCCTAATTCGTGTCAAGAAATTTAATTACAATTAACAATGTGTCAAGCACACAACGTTTTTAGAAATATTATTATGCTCCCACTTACTTTCTTGAATCACAAGCATCTTCGTTACCCATTGATGAAGTCAAAACCCTTTTAACCATTTCATCAAAACACAAAGATTCCAACTCCATTTTGCTCTCTTCTGTCCATTGCTGGAACTCTGAAGTTTGCATACTTACTAGCATCCTCTGGATTGACAAAATACCTTGGACTGTAACACATGCAAGTCCTTGGTTTCATTTCCATCAGGTGGAAATCCTTTTGTCATCCATTGTTTTATATCTCATGATATGAAATATGTATTAATTGCTAGTTCAACCCGAACCGACTTTAAGCATCGCTACGGTGAAGCAACCTCATCGTAGTCAACTCCTTGAACTTGTATATTGCAACAAGTCGAGCTTTATGGATAAAACATTTTTATTCGTATCAGTTATAGTTCCATAAATATTCGTCAGACTCTAAGTCTTTCGAAAGGTGTATCAAGGTTTTAATCTTGAATCACTTATATGGAAACTATCTCGGATTGTATTGGCATTTAGCCAATTCCGGAGTCAGGGCCCATCAATGCTTCCTTGTGTATCGTAGGTATACTGTTGTCTAACAACAATATCTCGTTTGCGCACCTGAGAGGTTTGCACGAGCCTTGCCTACGTGGTTCAGCTGCAAGTTCGACCGAAGTCCATACATTTTATTGTAGAGACTTCCGTATCAGTCGCAGTAGGAAACTCTGGAATTGCTTCCAAGGTCTCTTTCCTTTGACCTGATGACGAAGATACTGTTTATCTTGTCGAGTTGCACTATTCTCCCACTCACCTTTTGAAAGAACCATTTTCTTCAAAAAGCATACCGTTCTTTGTGGCAAACCTATTTGCCTCGGTATAGTGAGGGAGGAATACCCAATTACTTGGGATAACCTACAAAGTAGCACTTGCCTGATTTGAAATAGGTTTGTAACCTTTTACACAAGCCCCATATTCCAAATGTTAAGAAAAGATATGACATGGTTGGTCATACCATACCATGGTGTCATTTCAACAGACCCGATGGAGCTCTTTTCAGTGTAAAAGCCGCAGTCTCTAAAGCATCACCTTAAAAGGGATAATGGCAAATTTATTTATGTCATCTTTGATCTTACCATGTCATAAATGGTTCGATTACATCTTCACGGACTTTCCACTCACAGTGGTGTTCCGGGAGGTGTAAGTTATGAAACTCTTTTCACAACTCATCAGACATTCGCTAAACTTGTAACTCAAATATTTCTTTCTGCAATCGAATTGTAGAAACATAATTTTCTTGTTACAATAACTTCTACTTCATTTTGAAAACCTTTCAAATAATTTCAAAAGATCCAGACTTACGTCTCATCAAGTAAATATCCATATATCTACTTGAGTCATTTCTGAAGATAGATAAATCCACTACTTGCAACAACATTTATCGGACTACATATATCAAAATGTATGATCACCAATAAGTTCTTTGCTCGTTCCTTATGGCCTGTGAACCGTATTTCAGTCACTTTACTTTTCGGAGGAAAGTTGCAAGTGTCAGGTGATTCAAAATCAAACGACTTCAAAATCCATCATAATGGAATTTTCCATGCGGGTTTCTCCAATGTGACCAAATGCAGTGCCACACTTGTGTGGTATTCTTTTAGTCTTATGACATTTAGCATCAGTGTTATGGATGTATCATATTACCATCAATATTCATAACATACGTCCCATCTAGGATGGAAGCATGGCCCTTCATGTTATTCATAATACTGAACAACAATTGTTGTTTTTATGAACAACTCTTTTGCAACAAACATTGTGCAACGAGCTAGAGTGTATGAAACTCTAAAATGAATTATGAAAGTAAACCCAGAGGTAATGTATTATTATCAATATTCATAACATACATCTCATTCATAATGAAAGTATGGCCCTTATGTTATTCATAACATCGAACATCAAAAGTTCTCTTATAAACAACCTTCTTGCAAGATACCTTATGCAATGGGCTAGAGTTTGAGAAACTCCAAACGAATTATAAAAATAAATACAGACAGTAATACACCGATGGAAGGTATAGTAACATTTACTATGTTCCCTGTGTATACCTAAACCTCATTTCTGGCTAGTCTTTTAGGCCATAGTAGTTCTTACATCGAATTGCAACAGAATGCAATCGAGCGGGTATCTTTGTGATTGTCTCACAATACCCAAGAATTAGTGATTAACATGTTTAACCATAATTCCCAAGAACTATATCTTTTACCAGCCTTCTATACATCAAAAACTTGTATGACATTCATACATGAGCTGGATATTCCAGTCTTCTTTCTTTTTGCCTTTATACTTCTAACAGTTTAACTTTCAGTATTTCTCCTACTCTCAGAAGAAGCATCCAACTTAAGAGTGGCGTTAGCCCCGGACTTCCTAGGCGTGAAAGTTTCACTAACACCCTTCGGACACTTCCATTCTCTTTAAGTTGTTTGTTTTATTCACCTTTCATCATATGACAGGCGTTCTACTGGATCCCTCTCTTATTAGTCTAATGCATAGTAAACTCCTTTACTAATAGTTTGCAAACAAACATTGCTTTGGATATCTCATATCTTTTAGCCTTTGTCTGTCTCTGAAAATGATTTTCAGATTCCATGAATATCACATAACTATCCAAACTTTCGAAGTTCGGGTCTTATGGAAGCAAACATATTGCACTTGACTAAAAATGGAATTCTAGCTTTTGGATCGAAGGACGAGAGTCACATGATCCATAGCATAAGCGAGAGAATACCGAAAGTATGCGATAGGACAAAGTCCTTCTTGGCACTCTTGAGGACAATCCTCACATTACGTTACCAACCGTAAAGTTTTAACCAGATATTTAACAGCTATTCAATTTTAATAGGGAAGGTGGAAACGCGAGCCATTATTCTACAACTATTAGCAAACCACACTTAGACAGTGTTCATAATTAATTGCACTGAGAATTAAACAAGTTAATTCAACAGTGCGCTCCCACTCAAATCAATATCTCTCATAATTGATTGTGAGCGATTCAAGATCCATATTACAATTTAACGCCAAGGATGTGTCCATCTGAAGTGACGAAAATTGCAATCGGTAGGCCAACTTGCCAATCACATCTCTATGTGAATCTTGTTCATCTTTCGATGGGCGTGTTCCGAGCTCAGGACGCTCCTCCAGAACGTCAAGACAACCAAGTGATCTTGCTGCGAGGTCTCAACTCACCCGCCTCACACTTCCCTAATCGTTCGCACCCATGTGTCCATGTGATGCCCCGAAAAGTTAGGTGCCGTGACGGTGCTACACTTGGGAGAACACTAACAACTTGATATTTTTGTGAGAGATCACCCTAATAAAAGCGACTACCGCGCAATCAAAAAGGGTGCATCATAAGGGATAAACATCTCAGGTAATTCATAATAGCATGATATGGTATAGCCCTTTCTGACGGAGAAGTCTTGTATTTCTTCGTCTTCGGCATTCGCGTCGGTGTTCACCTTCACGAAGATTGCCACCACCTTGTCGATGCACCAGATAATATTGCTATCTCTATAGCTAATAAAATAATGCATTACAACAAGTTTGACACGCAGGTCATTTAAAGTGCAATCATATGGCTCCAGCCATCATGCCGAATCATGACACACAGGTCATGTTAATCAATTTACATCATATAGTCATCTCATACATAATCAAATTAAATATGAGCACTCCTATACCACATCATATGCACATGCAAACCCTCCTGCAAAACCAAGTTAGACGCCTTTAATCGGTTCATGCAAAAACTTGTTTTTACGTGGCTTCTAAGGTTTCGAAACAAACCGAAACTACCAACGTCCATCATCAAGTATGATAATTCAAGTCGCTAGATTAACTTTCCAGGGTGTATGAAAACCGAGATAATAAAATCTCGAGCCCCATACTAAACTTCGTCATACGCATGACCCCCGTGCAGATCATATCTGCATTGCCCTTTTGTCTGCGAAATTTCATCTTTCCTTTTAACTACGGTGGAATTCAATGAACTGTTAGCACTTCGTTGATCAATCAGGATCGCGGATTGCCAGAACTTTGAAACTCCACCATACTGTTATCAAGATCAGAAATATGCAAATTCTAGGGAAGCAACAAGAACATCGGGTAACAGATTTCATCTGCTACCCGCACAAATAATTTTCAGTAATAGAACTCATCTACTACCTAATTATATTGTGCAACACCCATACATCTCTATGTATTCTAGATCGCAACCTGCATCTACGCATAGCACGGCTCATGATGCTACTGTAGGGTAACGCAGCAGAAAACAAAAAATTTCCGACCTACGCACCAGCCTAGGACCACTATGGAGACTGCATACAAGGTTTGATCATTTTCGTTACCGACTCGTAGCGCAGCGAAAGTAGAGTCGATGACGATCGGTGGTGCAGATCCCCGCAGCTAGGATTTACAACCTCCCAACCGCGAGGATGTATACCCTCGTCTTCCCTTCGGACAGCCCTCCGGGAGGCGGTCGAACAGTCCCCCGGACGGTGTCGCGGACAGCCCTTCGGGAGGACCTTCGAAACTCGAACGGTCACTCGGACAGCCCTTCGGGAGGACTCACAGAACTCGGACCGTCACTTGGACAGCCCTTCGGGAGGCACTCACGAACAGCCCCTCGGCCACTAAGATCGAAACTACGACCTCTCTACAGAGTTGCACACATACGGTGTCAACTATCCGGCAGGGCTTCGCCGTCCAGAACTAGTTCCCACCGGAACCCAGACAGCCTTTCGGCTCTACGAAACTCTTTTCGTGGGAGGGAGAGAGAAGCCAGATCATTGCATGGCACTTGTATGTGAGAAGGAGTGAGTCTTTAGGCAGCCCCCTCCACCCCTATTTATAGGCCAAGCCCAAGGGTGGCTTCTCCAAGAAGCCAAGGGGAAAAATACCCAAGGACCCTCAAGGTGGCTTCTCCAAGAAGCCACCCAAAAAGCACTTTCACTATTCACGACGACATTTTTCAGCGTCCGTTCAAACTGAAAATATTTATGTGGGCTTAGAACATTTCCAGTACCCACTAAAATAATTTTCAACGCGTTCTGGAACAATTCCAGTTTAGTGATTTCATCTGCGAAAAGCATCTGAAGCGGTTCCGGCAGCCCCGGAACATTTCCGGTTTTTCTTCCAGAAAATTCCAAAGTTTCCAGAATGATTCTGGCATCCTCCAAGAATTATCAGGCATGTGTCGAAACCATTTTGACTTAATGGTATCCCCTGAAACAACTTTTCAGTTTCACCGGAACTCATCCGGTGACCTCTCTCTGCGGAACTTTTCCGCTGTCCGAAACTTTTCGGTGTCCGAAACTTTCGGTGTCCGAAACTTTTTCGGTGATTTTCTCTCAGACTCCCTGTCTAGTATTCAGCAGATAGATGACCCTTAAGCGTGTGACCCTATAGGTTCGGTGAAGTATAGACATGACCTGGAACCCCTTCCGATCAATGATCAACATCGGAGCCGTGGACACCCATATTGACCCCTATACCCACACGAATGAATATTCGAGTGAACCTCCAGTTGCCGTGTGCTATTCCTGTTGCTTCGCGATATGTTACAAATACCCGAGGTGAGACATGTTGGCATTCCCGTGGATCAACAACTTGCCCACTATGCTAGTTACCTCGTTACCGGTATTGTTCTCTTTTCTCGTTACCGTGTTCCGGCATCCCCGTGATCAAATCACAAAGTGTCTGGCCAGACGATGATGGATACCGTAACACCGAGAGGGCCCAGAGATATCTCTCCATCGTCGGAGGAGCAAATCCCAATCTTGAGCTATCAAGTTACTTGACATACTTTCCCATGAACCCGTAAGCCGCCGTAATAGCCATCCATTTACGGATGATGTTTAACAAACCCCAAAGTTCATGAATCAAGCATGAAGAAACTCGATACTCTCATGGTCTGAGGAATCATGCAAACATTAACCATCTCTGTGTTATTAACCATTAACTCATGACGAATGTATCTCATAGCATAACATCAATTCGGGTCGATTCAACACAAATGTCCTTCCTGACATTGTGCCCTCAAAGTTGCTGGCATAGACATGCCCATGATTGGAAAAACATAATCATCATGCAACACTTGAGCTAGTCTTAGAGGCACGACTAGGAATACATTTTACCGTTTATTATACCACACGTGCACATGGGTTTTCCCCAGAGCCTTTATGGATATACGGGCTCGGGAACCATAGCAGTTATAGCATGGAATATAAACTTAATTATGAACAGGGAGATAATTAATAACATTTATTATTGCCTCTAGGGCATATCTCCTACACCACATGCATGTGAAGTTGACACTATTCCAAAATAGTGGGATTAACATTAACTAAAGTCATGACCTCTCCAAACCCACTTTTATCAAAAAATTCATAAGATTGAATATTCTCCAAATATGTGGGATCTAAAGTTGACACTCTTCCAAACCCACTTTCAATATTATTGGAAACATTATTATCAATCTCATATTCATCATGGGGCTTAAATAAAATTTCAAGATCATAAGAAGAATCACCCCAATCGTGATCATTGCAACAAGTAGTGGACATAGCAAAACTAGCATCCCCAAGCTTAGGGTTTTGCATATTTTTAGCACAATTGACATTAATAGAATTTATAATAACATCATTGCAATCATGCTTTTTATTCAAAGATCTATCGTGAATCACTTCATAAAGTACTTCATCACAATTTTCAGATGCACGAATTTCAAGCAAAACTTCATAAAGATAATCTAGTGCACAAAACTCACTAGCAATTGGTTCATCATAATTGGATCTCTTAAAAAGATTGGCAAGCGGATGAGGATCCATAGATCTTAGGTTCTCTGATTTGCAATAAATACACAATTATTCCAACCAAACAAGCAAACAAGCCAAATAAGACATCAAGGCAAACGAAGGAGACGAACGGAAGAGGGACGAAGAAAAGACAAATCTTTTCGAAAATCGTTTTAGAAGTGGGCGAGAGGAAAACGAGAGGCGAATGGCGAATAATGTAATGCAAGGGATGAGAGTTTATGATGGGTACTTGGTATGTCTTGGCTTGGCGTAAATCTCCCCGGCAACGGCTCCAGAAATCCTTCTTGCTACTTCTTGAGCTTGCGTTGGTTTTTCCCTTAAAGAGGAAAGGGTGATGCAGCAAAGTAGAGTAAGTATTTCCCTCAGTTTTTGAGAACCAAGGTATCAATCCAGTAGGAGACAACGCAACAAGCCCCCGAATACCTGCACAAACAAACACCAACTTGCACCCAATGCGACAAAGGCGTTGTCAATCCCTTCACGGTTATTTGCAGAGTGAGATCTGATAGAGATGATATACGGTAAAGTAGTATTTTTGGTATTTTTGGTTTATGGAACGGAAAGTAAAGATTGCAAAGTAAAAGAAATAGAAAACGGAAATTGTAGATCGGAAACTTATATGATGGAAAATAGACCCGGGGGCCATAGGTTTCACTAGAGGCTTCTCTCATGATAGAAATTATTACGGTGGGTAAACAAATTACTGCCGAGCAATTGATAGAAAAGCACAAAGTTATGACGATATCTAAGGCAATGATCATGAATATAGGCATCACGTCCGTGTCAAGTAGGCCGAAACGATTCTGCATCTACTACTATTACTCCACACATCGACCGACTCCTGCCTGCATCTAGACTATTAAGTTCATAAGAACAGAGTAACGCATTAAGTAAGATGACATGAGGTAGCGGGATAAACTCAAGCAATATGATGAAAACCCCATCTTGTTATCCTCGATGGCAACAATACAATACGTGCCTTGTTGCCCCTACTGTCACTGGAAAAGGACACCGCAAGATTGAACCCAAAGCTAAGCACTTCTCCCATTGCAAGAAAAACCAATCTAGTTGGCCAAACCAAATCGATAGTTCGAAGAGACTTGCAAACATATCAAATCATGCATATAAGAATTCAGAGAAGATTCAAATAATATTCATAGATAAGCTGATCATAAATCCACAATTCATCGGATATCGGCAAACACACCGCTAAAGAGTATTACATCAAATAGATCTCCAAGAACATCGAGAAGAACTTTGTATTGAGGATCAAAGAGAGAGAAGAAGCCATCTAGCTACTAGCTATGGACCCGTAGGTCTGAAGTAAACTACTCACGCTTCATTGGAGAGGCAATGGTGTTGATGTAGAAGCCCTCCATGATCGATTCCCCCTCCGGCAGGATGCCGGAAAAGGCCCCAAGATGGGATCTCAAAGGTACAGAAGGTTGCGGCGGTGGAAAAGTGGTTTCGTGGCTCCCCTCGATGTTTTTAGGTTATTTGAGAATATATAGGTAGAAGAAATAGGTCGGTGGAGTCATGAGGGGCCCACAAGGGTGGGGGGCGCGTCCTACCCCCCTGGACGCGCCACCCGACCTTGTGGCTACCTCGTGGCTTCCCTGACGTGCACTCCAAGCCCACTGGATATCTTCTGGTCCAAGAAAAATCATCGCGAAAGTTTCATTCCGTTTGGACTCCGTTTGGTATTCCTTTTCTGCAAAACTCTAAAACAAGGAAAAAACAGAAACTGACACTGGGCTCTAGGTTAATAGGTTAGTCCCAAAAATCATATAAAATAGCATATTAATGCATATAAAACATCCAAAACAGATAATATAATAGCATGCAACAATAAAAAATTATAGATACGTTGGAGACGTATCAAGCATCCCCAAGCTTAATTCCTGCTCGTCCTCGAGTAGGTAAATGATAAAAACAGAATTTTTGATGTGGAATGCTACCTAACATATTTATTCGTGTAATTCTCTTTATTGTGGCATGAATGTTCAAATCCGTAAGATTCAAAACAAAAGTTTAATATTGATATAAAAACAATAATACGTCAAGCATACTAACAAAATAATTATGTCTTCTCAAAATAACATGGCCAAAGAAAGCTTATCCCTACAAAATGCCGCCTACTGGGCCACCATGGCCTGAATACGACTAGAAACCCAGCTAGTTGGGCCAGAATTTAGGCCCGCAGCAGGCCCACTGGCAGAGTAGTGCGAGATTAGGCCCGTAAGCCTGCAGTTGAGAGGAGCTCGAGAGGGTTGGCGCAGCAGCGCTTATAAACCACTCTCGAGCCCTCTCAGCTAGCGAGGTGGGACTAAACATCCCACTGCACCGCGCGAGTTACAGCACAAGGCCATTGGTCCCGATTCATGCCACCAACCGGGACCAATGCCCACCTTTGGTCCCGGTTCGTGCCACCAACCGGGACCAATGCCCACCTTTGGTCCCGGTTCGTGCCACCAACCGGGACCAAAGGTCTCTGCTTCCCGCCCTTTGGGCTGCTGAAAAGAGACCTTTGATCCCGGTTGGTGGCACGAACCGGGACTAAAGGGGGGCATTGGTCCCGGTTTGAGCCACCAACCGGGACCAAAGGGTTGGGTATATAACCAACACTTGGGAAAATTTTCATTTTCATCTCGCAGTTGCCGCCCCCGACGACGCCGACCTCCTCGACGCCGCCAGGCTGCCCCGACGCCGTCATCGTCGCCCGTGCCCCTGCCCCGCCCCCGAACCCACGCCGACACTGTCCGCCGCCCACGTCGTCGCCGTCCGCCGCCCACGTCGTCGCCGTCCGCCGCCCCCGAGCGCGCCCGGCCTCGCCCCTGCGCCCCGGCCCGCCCCCACCATCGCCGTCGTCGCCGGCTCCGTCGCGTGTCGCCCCCGAGAGCACCCGGCCACGCCCCTGCCCTGGCCCGCCCCCACCGTCGCCGTCGCCGCCCCCGCTGTCGCCCTCGCCGGCCGCCCTCGCTGTGAGCCGCCGCCGCCCGTTTTTTTTTCATTTTTTATGTGATGAATTTTTTGTTCATATATATATAATGTATATATGTATGTATGTGGCTATATGTATGTATGGATGTTCATATATATATATATTATATATATATATATATATATATTATATATATTATATATATATATAATATATATATATTATATATGTATTAATTTTTTTGTTCATAGCATTTTTTTGTTCATATAGTATTTTTTTTTTCATAGTGTATTAGTTTTTTTGTTCATAGCATTTTTTTGTTCATATATGTATTTTTTTTCATAGCATTTTTTTCATGTATATATGTATGTGGCTATGTATGTATAGATGGATATCTTTTTTTTTCATGTATTGATGTCGTTGTCGATATACACCTCCCCGATAACTTCAACATGAAGGGGGGGGGGGTCGATATACCCCCTCCCCGATAACATTTTTTTCTAAGTTACTAAGGTAAAATGTTCACCCCCCTCTCGATATACCGGGCGACCAACTCTCGAGGCCACCCAAACCCTAGAAAAAAAGCGTTGTCGATCTCCTACCCCCTCCCGCCCCTACCCGACGAACTCTCGAGGACACCCAAACCACTAGAAGAAAACTCCAGTAACTTCGACATGAGGGGGGACGTCGATCAACCCCCTCTCGCCCGAACAAGTCTATGTATCATTTTATATCGCGGTGGACATATATCAAAGTTTGATCATATGTCAAAGTTTGAATTTTGACATATGCAACATTTGATCAAGTTTGAATTTTGACATATGCAACATTTGATCATATGTCAAAGTTTGAATTTTGACATATGCAACAATATTTGATCATATGTCAAAGTTTGACTTTTGCCATAGATTTATCAAGAATGCCCCCATTATGGATGTGCACAAGTTGATCCAATTTTTTTTGATCTCATCTATATATATATTCTTCTATATGTCACGTTGTCTGTCAAAGTATTGAAGAAATCCATGGCTTCATCATTAGCCGGAAGTAACAGGCGTATGATGCTACGAAGCTCTTCAAAGTTGTTTTGGAACGGAGTTCCGGATAGAATAATTCGCTTTTTGGTACGAATTTCAGCAAAGGCCTTCCAAATAGCGATATTCGGAAGGCTATTGCTGAACTTCGTATTAAAAACTAATTATCCTATCCGAGACTCCGTTCCAAAACAATTTTGGAGAGCTTCGTACCATTATGCGCCTGTTACTTCCGGCTAATGATGAAGCCATGATTTTCTTAAATCCTTTGACACTAGACAACGTGAGATATAGAATGGTAGATGAGATCAGGAAAAATATGGACCATTTTCTGAACATCCAGAATGGCGCCATTTTGTTAAATCCCTTAAAGGTTAAGAGAATCCCCTCTCTCGCCCGACCAAACCCTAGATGCGTTGCCGAGGCCACCCCAAACCCTAGAAGCATCGAGGCCACCCAAATTTACCAAGTTAAAAGAGCGTTGTCAAGGCCACCCCAAACCCTAGAAGCGTTGTCGAGGCCACCCCAAACCGTAGAAGCGTCGAGGCCACTAATATGATTCGTTGTTGTGATTAGCTAGCTAGGTCTATGTTTGCCACTAATATATCCATCTCTCATGTTTGTATATTAATTGTCATGTTGTATATTTGCAGAAACTATGGAGCAAAGAGACTTGGAACAAGAACAGTTGTTGGGGGACATAATCCTCGGCGGAGGTGATGTCTTGTCGTTTCTCAACGACACCGATGGTCAGGAAGGAGAGGATGACGGCTTCGGTGATCGAACAATGGAGGAGGAAGGACATGATCATGACGGCTCCGGTGACGGCTCCGGTGATCGAACAACGGAGGAGGGAACTGTTGCAAAGTCCGGCGAGGTATATATATTAATTAAGCCTGTACTGACTAATTGATGCATTAATTGTTTTGGTATATGTACATTAACTCTTCTTTCTTCTTTTATAGCCCTCCGGATCGAGCCAAACTTCGGTAACGAGACGAGGCCCGAAGAAAAGGTTGCGCCAGGATGAAAGGTTCACGATCACAGCACTCGCGGACGATGGCCAACCGATTGAACCCAGGCGGACCAAGGAAGCATTTTCTGCTCAGTGCGGAGCTATTGTTAGGGACAGCATCCCGATCAGCATCCAGCTATGGAATAAGCCTAAAAACGAAGACCCTGAAGTTTCTTATGTCACCGATAGACAGAAAGATGATCTTTGGACCTCGCTGAAGGCAAATTTCACCCTACCGCCAGAGGAGGATCCGAATAAGCCAGTTATAGAGCCACTGGTCAAGGCGTGTACTCTTAAGAAGATGGCAGATCTATTTAGGAGGTGGAATAATGAGTTGAAAGCAACGTTTGTCGACAAAGGGAAGACTCCAGAATTCACCGGCCGATTTGAGAAGATAAGAGATCACTGGCCCGCATTTGTGGCCTACAAGTCATCGGACAAGAGTAAGAAAATGTCATAGACAAACAAGATAAATGCTGCAAAGAAGCTGTATCACCATCGCACGGGGTCAGGCGGCTACCTCAAAGCCCGGACGTTATGGGACAAAGCTGAGAATGACCTGATTGCTAAAGGGGTCGAACCAGAGACATTGAACTGGCCAGACCGTTCAAGGACTTGGTTCTTCGGGGTTGGGGGAACTTTGGACCCTGAAACACGGAAGTGCCGTTGGACGGACGAGCAACTTGCAATACCCGTCAAGAAGCTTCAGAAGTATATCACCGCAGCGCAGGAAGGGACGTTCATTCCCGACAGAGAGAAGGACGAGCTGACTGAGGCCCTCGGGAATCCTGAGCACCCTAGACGAACACGAGGCACGCCAGGCTCCGTTCCGTGGGTGGTTGGGTTTCCTGGCGCAGGCAGTTACAGAAGCTGGGAGAGGAGGAGGAAACAGGAGCTGAGCAAAATGCAGAAGCTCAGTGCAAGACTACTAAAGCTAGAGTAACTTGAGAGCCAGCGAGCTGCCGGCCAACCATCTCAGTGGCACGAAGCTACCCCGCCATCTCAGCGGAGAAGCAGCGTGGCTTCCACGGAGCTCGTTCAGCCTGACTTCACGGCTCCTAGCTACCCCGTGGATACTATCACGGAGGCTCAACATTGCCAGCTTATGACGAAATGGCAGAACCTCACTTTGAAGGCGGCTGTCGGCTCTGTTGCACCTCCTCAACCCGACGGAACTTTTCACTGCCGTCCGATTCCACATGGCTATGCTGTTGTGACGGTGGATGAAGTAATGGAGGGATTTGAGGAGCTCGAGCTTGACCACCCTACAGGTGAAGGGGAGACTCAGCTGGGTTATGCTCTGAGGACAACATGTCTATGGCGGAAGGAGTACATCAAGCTTCCAAACTGGACGCCTCCGCCTCCTCCTCCTCCTCCAGCGAGTGATCAGGGCACTCTGCCTCCTTCTACGGCTCCTCCGGCGCGTGAGGGCACTCCGCCTCCGCCAGCGCGTCCGAGCAGTCCGCCTCCTCCTCCGCCTCGTCAGCAACGGTGGAAGACAGACGCCGCCGCTCCGGCTCCTCTGGCGCGTCGGAGCACTCCGCCTCCTTCTCCGCCTCGTAAGCAACAACGGAAGAGAGACACCGCCGCTCCGGCGGCTAGCAGTACAAGCAGAGGCGGGAGGCAATTCAGATACGGTCCATCTCTCAAGCCTCTGGAAAAGTTACCATACGAGAGGACCGAGAAGGAAAACACGGAGATCTCTGAAGCCGAAGTGAGGGAATTTTTTGCAAAGAAACCTCCACCTCCGAAGGAGACGATAGATCCAGTGAAAGCGAAGCGCACTATCGATGCCCTGAAGCGACCACCACCGCCTCCGCCGGATTCCAACTATGTCCGCGCTCTTAAAAAGAGAGATGCGCGGCGGTTGGGAAGTACTTCGAGTGATAAAAGGTTAGCAGAACGAAGAAGTGGGAAAAAAATTCCCCAGCTCGGTGAACAGGCGAACCAATCGTGCCCCCCGCTCAAGGTGTCTTGCGATATCGTCGCTAATCAGCCAGGGATGGTGCCCGGTACCAATCCTGCTGATTACCTGAGCGATGATATAGAGTTTGAAACAATGGAGGTGGACGAATTCAGATACCAGTACGGGAAGCCTCTCGTCAAACGCGGTCATCCTCCTCTAACAACGATGATGCGAAGATTCCATGAATGGTACATGAAAACCTGCAGGGAGTCTGGGAAGGATACTTTGACGCTGAGAATTAAAGAGGAGCACGACCTCGTTGGAATGGATCTGTTGTCTGTTGAATTTGACGAGTTATTCCAGTTATACAATCAAAAGGCCCTCGACAAAACACTCATGACTTGCTTCTGTCTGTAAGTACTACTTCTGTAATTAAGTCGCTGTATATGGCTCAGCTCTTTTATTGCATGTATATATAATTATCCTCACAATATTATGCAGATTGAAGATCGTCGAATGTAGAAAAGCACAAATCTATGACATTGGATTCATTAATCCAAATATCATACATGAATGGACGGTTAAAAACAGAGTCACATATACCGAGGACAACCTGCTACAATCGTTGCTTAAAAATCAAAACAAAGATAAAATACTCTTTCCTTACAACTTCAAGTGAGTGTTACTGTCTTGTGCATATTCGGTTTCCCTTATTACTCGAGGTTATAGTAATGTAATTGATGAGTTATGCACGTGTGCGCAGGTTCCACTTTATTCTCCTAGAGATTAAGCTTGACCGGAGAGTAGTAACCGTCTTAGACTCGAGACGAAAAGATCCCGAGGACTATGCGGACATGACTCAAATGCTCCAGAAGTAAGTTCAATCGATCATTATCGCACCATATCAGCAACTTTGTTCATTTCCTGATATCAAATAATTATTTTCTTTGTCTGGCAGGGTTTGGAAAGAGTTCACCGCAATTGCTCCGGGACTGCCGAGGGAGCTGCGATTTACACACCCGAAAGTAAGTACTACTAGCTAGTTCCGCGCATCTCCCATTGATTCTAGTTTCATCAATACCATTTATCATGCTTAATTATCAGTTTGATTGAACTCTATTTCTCGTAAAGTGCTTGTGGCAGGAAGCCGGGAATGATTTTTGTGGATACTACGTTTGCGAGTTCATCTACAACGCGACCTCTCTGCGGGGCTACTTTGAAAAAAAATATGAAGTACGTAAACAATAATATTCACAATTTTATTTTATTACCATCATTTGTGTTGAGTTTCATTCATATATATGTATTGACCCCCTTCTTTAAATTAGGTCTGGCAGTTGCAGGATGAACTCCTACCACATGATCGCATACGGGCAATTCAATAGGAATTGGCGGGAATCTTTCTTGACCACGTCATCAATAAAGACAAAGAATACCATGTGGAAATTGACATTACATGTCAGGGATTGTAAGAGATCTTATATTGTATATATGTAGCTAGTAGCGTCGGATAGATATACGAAAACTTGTTGTTCGACCAATCTCTCGGAGAAAGAGAGGTCGATCACTTCTCTCTGTATATGTTCATGACGATCTTGTGTACTTAATGGTTCCTTCATTTGCTTACTAGCTAGCGTGTCGAGTTTTCTCTATACGTATAGTAGCTAGCATCGACCAAGCACGGAAAAAGAGAGGACACTTTTCTCTATTAGCTAGCTAACACAATATGAAACCCCTAAATTAACCCTCCAAAACCCCCTAACCCCCCCCCCCCCTTTCAAAAAAAAACAAAAACCCCAGCTCCTGCCAAATGCTGACGCGTGGATGCCTTTTGGTCCTGGTTGGTATTACCAACCGGGACGAAAGGTCCTCCTGCCTGGGCTCCCCGCAGCGGCCATGTAGAGCCACTTCTGTCCCGGTTCGTAAGTGAACCGGGACTAAAGGTTTTGGGCTTTAGTCCCGACCCTTTAGTCCCGGTTCCAGAACCAGGGCTAATGGGCCTCTGGAACCGGGACAAATGTGCCGTTTTCTACTAGTGTGCCCACTATAATTTACATACCAAGATGTTCACTTAACAGGTTGAATTACCACAGAAGAATGACACTTCAAGCCAGGTAATTTAGTTGATGTTCCAATGGAAGATTAAAACAAGCATCTCAATAAGTTACTGTCTTTGGCTGTAGCTACCATCATTGAATAATCCTCAAATTTTCAGTGAGACTGTGCATGGCTCTTTCTTTCATGCTTTCAAGTGCCATCACAAAGTATATGACAAAAACTAACAACACAAATGGCTTGTTTAAGTATCACAAGGTCTTAGGATAATATAAACAAAAGCAAACTACAAATATGAGTAGTATAAGCAAGTTTGGGCAAAACACAAATGACATAGGCAAGATAATTCTTGAATGACCAAACCTGCTTCAGCATGTACATACGAAGGGGTCGCTCAAGTTAAAATTCACTCGGACGCTTGGTCTCCCAAACAGCTTGGAGACAACTATCGGTTGTAAAATGAAACCGGGCACCTCTTGATGCCTTGTTCTCCAGCTGAAGCTTGCTACGCTGCTCGGCCAAAAACTCCTCATCGTAAAATCTAGCATCATTGTCATTTATGATGCCACAAATTTCTTTTCACCAATACCCATGACTGAAAAAGAGATAAAAGTTAAACCATTTCGCAACAATAGGTATATCAAAGGGGCAGCTGAACGAAAACTACATGCAGCTTCTCCAGTCATGGAAAGAATCTCATCATGTCAACAACATTATCCAAACTAAGAAATGCCACATTGGCAGCTAAAATCTTGATGGAGCGCCCCGCCGATCTGGATGGGGGCGATGCCGGCGCATGAGGCGGCGTACGTCGAGCAATGGCGCCAGCGACGGCTGGCCGAGGAGCGCCGCGAGGGCGAGTACCTCGAGCAACTGGAGCGCAATGCCGAGGAGGAGCAACGCGAGGCGGACGAGGAGGCGCGCCAGGCCCAGGGCGCGGCGGCACAGCCGGCGGCCGACAGCGTCGTCGCCTGGAACACGGCGTTCCCCTGGGCCGGCCCTGCGCCGACGCTGATCGACCTCACCGGCCTCGACGTCGACGACGAGGACGCCTAGGGCAGCACGCCGCCTTGTAGTTTAGTTTTTTTTAATGTTTAAATAATGTAATGTGAACGCGTCGACTCTCGCCGGCCTTCGTGGCCGGCTTTAATGTTTAATTAATGTTTGTTTTTATTTTCAATATATTTTGTTCTTTTTTTCGCGTGCCGTCAAAATGTGTCGGGCCAGCGTTTGGTGAATGCGCCGACCCAAACGCGGAAGCGGACGTGGACGTCCGCCGGGCCGACTCAAACGGACTAAAAGCTAACAAAATCGCCGTCCGTTTGGGTCGGCGCGTTGGAGTTGCTCTAAAGGTGAGTGTATGTATGTGTATGTGAGCGTCTATTGTATTGTGTTTGAAAAAAAAACTTTAGTCTCCTCTGCGGCGAGTATTCTTACGAGCAAGGAAACAAGTTTGGTCTTCCCTTTTCGTCGCAAAAGAAAAAGAAAAAAAAAAGGTTTGGTCTTCCCTTTGGACGCTGCAAAACGCGCTTCATCCGGTTCCTATCCTAGCTAGGCAGAGACGCGCTTTCCCCGGTAGGTACAAGAGATTCCCCGGCAGAAGGAAAGAGAAAGCGTAGAAGAGATCGGGGTCAAGTCAACGTCGTTTGGCTCCGTTGTTCTTTTCCCCGCAGGCAACGACGCGTTTACGCTGCACGTTCGCTCCATTAAAAGGTTATAAATAAGAGGCGCTGCTGGATGGAGCAAACCACTCACCTCCTCATCTTCATTCTTCCCGGCCGACGATCGAGCAAACCACTCTGCTCCGCTCCATCGTCGCCTTCCGCTCGCTCCTTCTTCTCCAGGTCAGGTCAGTGCTACTCCTACGCCATCTTGCTTAGTTCGTTGCTTTTTTCTGCTGGGCAAATCACGCAGTCACGTATCCAATCGGTATTTTACACGGGCGTCTGAAATTTGCTTGGATCTAGTCAAATCACTCTCTACCGTCGGATCCTGATCCGAAGGTCCAGCAGCCTTCTTCTTCCTCTAGGAGCAGAGCCTTCTTCCTCTGCTTCTTCTTCTTTCTCCAGCAGGAGCCTTCTTCGTCTTCTTTGGGTCAATCTGCTGCCGCCTCCGCCGCATCGTCCCGTCTCACCCTCGGGGGTTCGCCTGCGAATTGACTTTACTGACGTGGCGAAAATTCTAGGCGCCGCAGCAATAGCAAACGCGCAAACCATATATATGGACGCGATGCCGTAGTTTCAATCCTTCGTGTTTGTTTCTAGGTGCCGCACCAGTCGTTGATTGATGTTGCATCCCATTATAATTTTGGTTTCTCATTCTCAGGAAGAGGATCGTCCAGTGAGCCTGCTGGGTACGTGGGAGATTGCCGCACCGCAGCATGGATTTTAAACTCCATGATATCGAAGCTATCACTAACGACTTTGCAAAGGAACAGCAAGTCGGCAGCGGTGGCTACGGAGATGTTTACAGGGTATGATTGACTAATCATTGTATTTTATGTCTGTATTTCTCACAAATTACAATCAAGATGTGTATCACTACAAGTTGTCGATTTTATCAGGCCACTCATAAAGGAGAAGAAATTGCCGTGAAGAAGCTCCATCAATTGCAGGGACTCGATGATAAGCAGTTCCATGCCGAATACCGTAACCTTCGTGAGGTACGCCACCAAAATGTTGTGCGGCTAATTGGCTACTGCTATGAGACTCGGAAGAAATACATGGAGCACAATGGGGAGCTTGTCTTCGCAAACATTATGGAGCGAGTGCTCTGCTTCGAATATATGCATGGCGGAAGCCTCGATAAACACATTCAAGGTAACCTATACTAGTATTATGGATATAAGTATCTTATATGCAGAGGGGGGGTAGCATTTCAACTCTTTTGTACTAGTTGTTTCATCTATAACTCAAATAATCAATGCAAGTTCTCCTTAGCTTAAAATATATATGGTTGACAATTGGCTACATACTATATTAGTTTGCCTGTCAAGATGAACGATTCAATATCTCATTTCATATGTATTTGGTACTAATTGCAGATAAATCTTGTGGACTTGAGTGGCCCACATGTTACAAGATTATTAAAGGTACTAGTGAGGGACTAAATCACCTTCACAACTCCCAGGGAAAACATATTTACCATCTAGACTTAAAGCCTGGAAATATTTTGTTGGATGAAAGTATGATGCCCAAAATTGGAGATCTTGGTTTGTCAAGACTTGTTGCTTCAACAAAAACGCGACAAACAGAGATGCGCGATGGAACACTGTAAGTTGATGGATCATGCTCCAAGACATTTATTTTTAAAGAATTTTATTTTCCATGTGTTTTACCAATTATCCATATCAATGCAGCGGGTTCGTGCCACCGGAGTACATGAATGGTGGCTTTATATCAAAGAAGTTTGACGTGTTCAGTTTGGGCGTCATAATTATAAAAATATTGGCCGGGGCTAAGAACTACATCCGCTGTTCTGAAATGCCCCCCGAACAGTTTATTCAGCTTGTAAGAGAAATCCTCTCTCCCGGCAAATAAAAATTTATTTCTCTGTTTGTACCAATAACACATATACTTGTCTTTCACATTGTTGCACTGCAAGCCATCTAATATCTTTAGGCAGAGTTTAATGCCCCAATTTTGCATGCAGGTCAGTGAAAACTGGACGAAAAAGTTGCAGGAAAAGACAGGACATTCCTCACACGAAATAGACATCCTAGGAGTGACTTCATGTGTTGGGATTGCACTAAGGTGTGTGGACAAGGACAGAAACAAAAGGCCATGTATCAACGATATTGTCCATGAACTGGATCAACTAGAAGCTAAGCTTAAAGCAATGTCACTAGCTTCTGATGTGTCAAAAGACCTCACTGCTGTCCAGGTACATTCGACTACTGGGAGGGCATGCGTGCCACTCCTCTGTTTCTTCAGTATTTTGCAATCCTCTGTTTCTACAGTTTTGGCCTGTCAAATTTCTTTCTCCATAACAAGGTTTTTTACTAACTGGCCACACTAATTTACCTCTTCTTCTTTCCCTTTGCAGAGAAGCTGTGACACCAACATTCTGTCCGTGGATCCGACCATGGAGCTGCGGTTCCCCTTTGATCTAAGGAAGGAGGCGTCGTGCTGCCTGCAGCTGACCAACAAGACGGGTGGCTTCATCGCATTCAACATAGAGATCAACCCGAACAAGTACAGTGTGCGGCCAAGCCAAGGGACCATGCCGCCGTGCTCCAGGCGTTTTGTTGTCGTGACGCTGTCAGCGCAAGAGGCAGCGCCGCTATACATGCGGTGCGAGGACATGCTCCTCGTTCAGAGCACCGGTGTCAGCCAAGATCTTGGTGAGATCAACTATCAAGAATTTTTCAAGACGGCCATGGCGAATCAGGTGGTTGATGTGGTGAAGCTGCCGATCGCTTATGTCACATTAGACCAGTAGAATTATCCACCAAGAACTGGGAGTGCCTCTGGTGGCAAAGCGACGTGTTGGTAAATTCAGATAAATAATGTTGAGTTGTTGTTTGGGAAAAGGTGTTGTTTTGAGGTCTGTTTAATTGTATGTTCTTTGATTATGTTGTCTTTGATTAGCTACTTCAAACATTGTAGTCTCCAGCTGCTTTTTTTTTTAGGGGATGTAGTCTCCAGTTGCTAGTTACAGTATCACCGCACACTGTTGTGGCACGAATGATCTACATGGGAAAAAAAGTTGTGACACGAATGAAAAACATCTCTCCATCTACGCTCACTTTCCCCTCCCCCTGCTACTGTAGAGAGAGGAGATCCCGGAGCTGCCTGCTCTTCCTTCCGTGTTCGCCGGCGAGTCCGTCGGTTCCCCTCCCCTCTTCCGGCCGCTCTAGCGGCGGGAGGGGTGGGGAACCGCGGCGCCTCGCGCCTGGTGTACATAAGGTAGGGCTAGGGTTGCTGGAGGCGCCGTTTCGAGGGGGGCGGCGGCGCCGTGTCGCTGTGGTGTGTTCGAGCTCGGCCTCCCTGTCCGGCGAGGGCCTTCGGGCCGGAGTCGGCGAGCTCGACGCGGTAGATTCCTGCCGTTCTTTACGCGCGGCGAGGCTAGGGCTGCTTGTTCTGCGCGGGCGCAGGCAAGCTTCGGTGCTGGGTGTCCGTCGCCTTGTGTCGGGGGTGACGGCGCGGTGGCGCGTTTTGCTGCGGTTTCTTCCAAGCCATGGTGTCTCTCATGGCGTGCTGAAGCCGGCGGCCGAGTTTTCCCGCCGCTCGCGCGCTAGGGTGGGATTGGGCCTCCCAGGCGAGGTCGGCAAGACGGCGGTGAAGACCTCGACAGGGGATTTTGTTCCTCGGTTTCGACCCCGTTCCGGCGGCGTTCCCTCCGATGCCGACGGGAAACTGGTGGATCTTGTGCAGGAGGAGGCTTTCTTCATCCACTTGGATCGTCGGCGTCGTCTTCGTCGCCGTGGATGTGTTCGCCTCGATTTGTTGGAGGGCTCGCGGGCGATGGCTGCAGCTCCGGGGCGCCGGTCCTTGCGGGCACGTGCTCGAGGACTTCCCGTCTGCCAACGACATGATCAAGCTGGCTCCGGCGATGGAGCAGCGGCAGCGGCGCGTCTTCAGCTCGTCCCGGCGTGCGTGGTCGTCGTGTGGTGGTCCAGGGACCCCGTTCTAATTTCCTTTATGGCGGGGTGTTCTGTACTACTGTTGTTCCTCCTTAATAGATCTGGGGGCCTTTTCGCAAAAAAAAAAAACATCTCTCCATCTACCGACGGCAACTTGACCGGACCGGCCAGAAGGTCAGTCTACGTATACCGACGAGGACTTTGACCCACCCCCAATCCCCTTCTTCCTCCTCGCACTCTCCGCAGTAGATCAAAGTGAGAGGACCAGCCAGCGGTCGAGCAAGCAAGGCCGGGCCAGCCAAGCCATGGCGGAGCTGGCGGTGGGGCTGGCCAAGCTGCATGCGCCTTCCTCAGCGCGCGCCGCGACACAGTCTTATCACGGGGGAGTTCGAGATGATGCGCTCCTTCCTTCGTCAACATCCGTCGCCAACGCCGTGGTGCGCACCTGGGTGGGTGCGCCACATCCGCGAGCTCGCCTACGACGTGGAGGACTGCATCGAGCCCGTCGTCCACCTCCACAAGGGGATGTAGACGTGGATTGTTGTACTACATTTTCTTCCTTCACCCAAAAAGAGTCGAACACGGTAGGCATGAGTCAAGTCAATGCCTACTTTTCTACGCGGTAGGTGGGCATCTCATTGGGTTGGTGGTACATATCCAGCTGAGGCTAGCAGGAAGTGGTTCTTCTCAGAAGCTTCATCCCCATTTCTCCTCTGTTCTCTTCGCAACTGCTAGAGGATACCTCAAGAGTTCGATCTTCACCAAGTATGTTCTTTTAATTTGGCAGTTGATTGCAGCCATGTCTATGGATAGGAGTGATTTCTACTTTTTTCCCCATGTTATTAATAGTTACTACTCCCTCCGTTCCTAAATCTAAGTCTTTGGATAGATTTCACTATGGACCACATACGGATGTATGCAGATGCATTTTAGAGTTTAGATTCATTCATTTTGCTCCGTATATTGTCCATAGTGAAATCTCTACAAAGACATATATTTAGGAACGGAGGGAGTACATATTTTACCGTTGTTTGTTTGCCTTTGCGTGGCTGCGCGCAGTTTTGATGCAGTGGCCGGAAGTCGAACTCTTCTGTGTTTGCATCATCCAGATACATGGCACCGAATCAATAAAAGCTTCTATTTCAGAGAAAAACATGTTTATTACTTGGTCTACAGACTATCCATATATGTTTAGTCTTGTGTATTGTTAATCTGTCTTTGCAGTGTCTTGCAAAAACAAACTGTTTTGCTCTGGTATATGGAGAACTTGTAGCAGCCCATACCTTGTATGAATCTGTTTTTTGCTCTGGTAAATTAGAACTCACATCAACGCTTCTTAAATCATCATAAATGGCTACTAGCGCTAGCGGAGGTAGAACTGAAGAGAACAAGCCGAGCATTTTGAGCACATTACCGAAGTATCTGCCATTAGACTTTCTGAAGACTATCACAGATCAGTTCTCAGAGAAGCGTGTAATTGGTGAAGGCGCTTTTGGAACCGTTTATGATGTATGGGTGTGTCCAGTTTCTGTCTTTTCAGAAGTTGCTGAAAGAGTCTGAGGTTGAACAGGGAACTGTGCCAGATGGGAAAGCCATTGCTGTCAAGAAACTTGCCGAAAATTCGCCCCTTCCACGAGATAAAGCATTTAATAATGAGGTTCAAATTATTATGGCTCTCCAACATGAGAATGTTGTAAAGTTGGTTGTTTACTGTCATAAAAGTCAAAAGAAAGTGGTGCATAACAATGGAAGATACATTGTTGCTGGCATTGTTGAAAGTGTACTCTGCTATGAATATTTACCGGGGGGAGCCTTTTTTTTTTTAGAAAAGGAGGAGGACCCCCGGCCTCTGCATCTGGACGATGCATGCAGCCACTTTATTAATTGTTCACACAAGACCGTACAAAGTCATACAACAGTAAGACTAAAGCCACCATCTAGGCAACATCTGTCGCTACTCCTAACCAGTTGATGAAGGGGCGCTGATAGTCTGGGCCTAATACCAAATAGACTTCGCATCCAAACCTAACATTTGAGACCTGAGGTCCCAACCAGGACGTCTGCCGGGTATGGGGCACCCACCAGTCCGGCGCACTCCTCAACCAGGACACCTGCCGAGTATGAGGCCGCCGCCGCCACCTGCCACCAATCCATCTTCAGCGTTGTACTGCTGCATCAACCTTGCCCGGTCTCGCTGCCGTCGACGTCACCATGGCACGAGACAGCTCCACCGCCCTGCGCTCGTCCATCGTCACACGCCCACCGGCGAGACCCCGCTGCTCCATGCCGCTGAGACCCGCCGTTGTCGACGTGCCAGATGCCACGCCGCTCCTCCTTCTCGAACACCACCTGCTGCCACTGGTCCCATCCCCTCCGCCTGCAGTTCCTCTAACCGAGCATCCAAACGCCCCAGGCGGCGCCTCCAAGTAGGGTACGACACTTGCAGTGCCGCCGCCGCCCAATCGCAGGAGATAATGGGTTTTCACCCGGGCATGGTGTCGGGGTGGAGGGCAGGGACCTCGACGGCGCCTGCAAGGAGGAAAACGGCGACCCTGGTCGTCACCACCGTCGGGATGAACGAGTCACCCAGAGTTTCCTCCGGTCCGATGTCACCTCAACCAGCCCCCGCGAACGCACCGAGGCCGACGACCGCGATCGTAAGCCGTCAAGTGCAGCGGGAGAGAGCCTGCAGCGCGAAGTAGATCCACCGGCAACTCACCGCCCACGCGGTCAAGACGCCGTCCATTCACCCCCCGTCCACACCGCCCGAGGCCGCCGCCCCGGCATCCACCCACCGCACACATCCCGTCGAGACATGGAGGAAGACCCTCACCGCCGCCACCAGGATTCACCACACCGCGAAAACACCAAGCCGGGCAGGACGAGGCGAAGCCACGCCGGCCAGATCCGTGCGGAACCGGCGAACCCCGGCCCACCAGCCGCCATATCAGAGGATCTGGCACCGATCCCAGGGCCGAGGCGGCCGGATCTGACGGGCGGCGCCGTCCCAGGCGAAGGCGCGGGGCGACAACACCGGAGCCTTAAGAAGAATCTTTTTGGTATGTCATACTACCCGATTCAAATTGCATCAATGTTCAGGATTCTAATACCCTATCGTACACCATTAATTGGAGTTTGGCCATCAATCTTTGTCACACCATGTTCAGGTTTAAATGCTATACAATGACAATATAGGTACAACAGTTGACATGAACCAAAGAAGTTGCAATTATACATACAAATTTGTCTTCTGTGATCAATATTTTTGCTATTAGCATGCTAAAAAATAAATGATATTCAAGTCATTGTCTTGGAGTGCTTCAGTAATCCTGTGTGTCACTTCTTCAGGAGATACCCAAATGGACTGGGACACACGATTCAACATAATTAAGGGGATCTGCAAGGGTTTACTCTTTGTATACAACATTCCTATTGTGCATATGGATCTTAAGCCCGAAAATATACTGCTGGATAGTAACATGATACCGAAAATAGCGGATTTTGGTCTCTCACGACTCTTCGGTCAAGAGCAAATACGGATGAACACACAAAATGTGGTGGGGTCATAGTTAGTCGATTATGAGCTGTGATAAATTTGTGATCCTTCATTATGATTTAAATTGCATCTTAACCTCTCTGGTTGTACTTATTATTAACATTAATGATATGTAGTGGATACATTGCTCCAGAATATCTATACAGAGGTGAAATCTCCACAAAGTCAGACATATATAGTTTAGGTGTACTAATCCTGGAGACCACGACAAGAGAGGAGAATTGCCGCAGGAACAAACCATCTGCAGAACAGTTTATTAAAAAAAAGTAACTGGAAATTTTCTTAACAATTTAACAGTAAACTTTAGAAGCTCATATTACAAATGATCTTTTGTGGTATATCATAAGGGGTTATTAATCCAATCTTGTTCGTAGGTACGTGAAAATTGGACAGACCAGCACATCGTATCAGAGTACCCATCATTAAAAGCAGATTGCCTCCGACAAATAAAAAAATGTATCGAAATTGGACTGCAATATGTTGAGACTGATCGGCAGAGGAGACCTTCCATAGAAGAAATTATCGACCAGCTCAATGGCCGACATGGTAATTGAGCTACAAGGTCATACTGGTACGAAATTGACTATCCACATGCCATCCTAATGGCGGTTTCAGTTTATCAAATTTAGGCATATGTAGCCCAGAAATGAAAGGGTTAAGATAGTTGCAACCCTTATCTGCAGAATCACATATCCTTAGTTGGGTATCGCTTTTTTTGTCAATCATGCATTGTTGCTTAAGATTTTTTTTACTGTTTTTTACACTATTAACCTGGCATTTATAGAACCATGTAGTTATGCTACATTTCAGCTGGTCGTAACCTATAGTGTATGAAATTTCAGATCTCCAGTCTACATGGAGAATGAAATTTGGGTCTTCTTCAGGAGACATGTGCAAGAAGGAAAGGACATCCTCTCTTATTGCCAAACTTGAAACAATTTGCTATGATATGTACGTCATTGAGGAACCTGTTAGCTTCCATTTCTTATGATGATTGCTACTCCATGTATATTTTCTTGGCAAATTATACTCCAGATACAAGGTGGTTGCCTGGTCAGTTTTAGTGCCAAATAAGAATTTTAATTTCCCTCCGTAGATTTTATGATGAGTATATGAGCCAGTTTTTTTAAAGAGTATATGAGGCGAGCGGCGGCTAGGGATCCCAGTTGGAGATGCGTAGGTTTTGTTTTATCCGGTTGTTTCCTCGACTTTTTTTGCGGTTTTATGCTGGCACAAAAAAACTGGTCAAACGAGGGGCACGTGCGAGGGGGAGTCAATGAAAGCGAAATGAAATTCTTTTTCCGAGCAACTTCCAATCTATTCATCTTCAATCATGACAGTACAAAGAACAATAGAGGTAATAAAAATTATAACCATGTCCGTGGACCACCTAGCGACGGCTACAAGCACTGGAGCGAGCCGAAGGCGCGCCGCCGTCATCGTTCCTCTCCCTTATCGGAGCCGGGCAAACCTTTTTGTAATAGACAATCGGGAAGTCGTCGTGCTAAGACCCCATAGGACCAGCGGACTAGAGTAACAACCATCGCCGATGAAGAAATTTGTAGATCGGAAGGATCAAACCTGTAAACACCTGAATGAAGAAGAACAAAGACCGGATCTAGACAGATCCACCGGAAACCAGCACCGACCAAATCCCGCGAGATCCGACGGGGACACACCTCTACACGCCCTCTGACGATACTAGACGCACCATCGGGACAAGGATAGAATATGGAAGACATTATTCCTACTAAGGGACATCGCCGCCACACAGCCCCAACAAGACAACGAGAGTCAAAGCAAATGATTCAAGTGTATCTTTATTTCGTCAGATTGGTTACACATATAACATGTGAAAAGGTGCCTCCTGGGGACGCGATTGTTGGTGTAGACAACCCTCCAGAAGCAACCGTCATGCGGTTGCCAACAGAGAAGAGTGGGATTAACCTTAATTAAAATTAGTTAATTAATCGTAACAAAAAAGATAGAAAGTATACCAACAACCGTAGACTCCGTCTTTAGGGCAAGTGCAATAAGATGACATAAGCAGGCTATAAGGATTAAAAATATTATCTCTTTGCTTAGTTGAAGAAGAGAGGAGAGAGAAGAGAAGCAGGTTGTAAGTTAGGTTGGTCGCGTCGCGGGTGGCGATGTTGTCCTTGAGCAGGATAGGGACCCCGTGCAGCGCGCCTGTGGCCGTGCCGCCGTGGCGCCCGGCGTCGGCATGCTTGGCCTGCGGGAGCGCGTCTGGGTTGACCTCGATGACGGCATGCAGCAGGGTTGAGGCGGCCGATCTGGTGCAGGTAGAAGCGGACGAGCGCCGTGGAGGTCAGAGTCCCGTTGGTGAATCCGAGCTGGATGGCATCGACGGTGACCTCGTGGAACTCGAAGCTGTGCGCAGCACCGGCGCCGGCCAGAAGAGCCATGACGGCAGCGACAGCTTGCAGCTGCAGCGAGGCCATGATGTTAGCTTAGCTTATAGCGAAACGGTGGCAGTGGCACCGGGGTTGGCATGTCTGCTCTTTGCTCTTTAGGCCGCGCTTGGTATGGTGGTAATTCAATACAGGTGTATTTAACCTCCGGGTGTAACTTACCAGCCAATAGCTATTTCTAGGCGGAAATCAAAACGACCGGCGGAGACCTGTATATATTTTACAAGTGTATTTAGAAGGAAAACGAGAATCCAAACACGGCGTACTGTTTGGTCTCTTGCACGCGCGTGCTTGTGTACTTTCGTGGCAGTTGCCTTTAGCCTTTTCCGAGTAATTTGATAAAATAGCACGCTTTTCCTCGCACCTTGATAAAATAGCACATCTTTCTTTCTGTTAGATTAAACGGCACACTTTTCCTTCTTGACTAGATAAAATAGCACAAACCGACATTTTTTTTCTCAATTCTCAGGTCTGGGCATACATGTCATATTATTTTGGACGATTTTGCCCTTTGGTCTTTTCTGCTCAACTGGTTCGATCGAACCTCTGTTTCGAGAACAGAGGGAAACGAGACGGGGCGAGGAAGACGGATCGCCGCCTCACTGGCTTCCTCCCAGGTTCGCCGGCGCCGCCAATTCCATCGCCGCTGCGTCGCCGTGCCTCAACCCCAACGTGCTGCCCCCTGCGCTTCGTCCCGTTTCTTGTAGTCTCCCGTCGCTCAATCTGTTCCGCCGCCGCCGCCGCCGCCGCCGCCTCATCTGGCCGTGAGTCACAGGTTTCCTCCCTTCTTCTCTCTTGATCTATCTTCGATGCCTTAGGTTTCTCCCACATTTTCCCTGCGTTCATGGGCATGGTAAGTTAATTTGTTACAAGTTGAGATCGTTACACTTTGTGAAGAAGAAAAAAAGAGAGACCTGGTTCTTGCATTTTTGTAGTAATATTTGATGGATCAAGGCACTGCCATATGCTAGCTACGATTTATTTACTGATGCATTTCTTTTGTATATTTCCCTGCGGACTCGTTTGTTACTTTTCTTCTCTTGTTGGTAATACATTCCATGGACTGAACAGGGATTACTACTCACTGCTATAACACATGAGACTCATATAACAATATCAACTACAGACTGCTCCATCATTACTGATGACTACATTTACAATGTTGCATAATTCCAGAAGTGGCCGAGTCATCCAGGAACCTTAGATCATGGAGATTTTTGTGGGGGAGAGCTTAGTGTGGTTGGCTTCACGACAGTAAAAAGTTTTGCTCGCCGTGATGGAGCCGGAGGGCGCAGTTCCAGAAGGGTTAGTCAATAAACTAATATTTTCAGTTGGAGCACTCCATGAATTGTTAACCGGTGGTTGACGAATAGTTAGACCTAACCATTGTTTTTGTTTAAAAATTCTGTGTAATTTTGTAGGGAAGAAGGTGCGGAGTTGCGCGTTGTCATTTATAGATTAACTGTTAGAGTTCTCCGATTTGTCGCAAAGCTTGACGATGGCAGCGAGCGTCAAGTTGCCAAGCATGATATTGAGTTTGAGGTTAACATGAAACATTTTACGGTTGAAAAAATGGTAGAACTCATTCGGTCCAAAATTGTTTGGGGAAGTTGGGCAAGAGGTCCATATTCTGTGCCAAGACAAGCACTTTGAATCAGTTGAGAGGATTGATAATTATTGGAAGCTGCTGACAGCATTTCTTGAGAGATGGGAAGAAAAAGAATTGCTAGTGTTAGCTCAAGTTGTGGACATTGCAAATGGGGCTACAACATCACACTGCTCCGAAAATATCCCATCTAGTGAGATTGTGGACAATATCATCTGCTCAAGTTCTGACGTTTACCAGTCAAATGCTAGTAGTGCAACATGTGTCGACGATTCTACAACTGGTAGTTTTCTTCTTAGCAATTCGAGATATATGCAATTTGATGGTGAAGTCATTGATTGGCCCGCTATTGCAATAACTCCTATTGGTGATGATGTAATATATCCTATATCCCATGAAGACATGTGTGTGGTACTCGGAATTGAGGATGAGGCCGAGGATGCTCAACCACTACATGAACCAGCTTCGGTTGTTGCGTGCCATGTTAGTGATGAGTTAATGGCTGAAGGAGCTATACCAGTTGATGATCAAGTTCCCGAGGACATAGAAATGTCATATGACAAAGATCATCCAAAAGTCGAGAAAGGCTCAATCTTTCCAACAATGATAGATTGTAGGAGGGTTGTGAGGCAATGGGCAATTAATGAAGAATTCAACCTTGGAACTCACAGAGCTAATAAGAGTATGTGGATGGCACACTGTATGGCCGAGGATTGTCCATGGAAAATAACATGTCGTTTGATGGCTGACAAGACAAAGACCAGGGTACCAAAAAAGCTTACTATATTCAATTTTTCTATTATTTTGTACTATGGTAGCATCCTATTATTGTAGCGACACTAACAACTTTGTTCTGTATGCAGGTTAACAAGATAGGGCCGGCGCACACATGTGTTTCAAGTAGTAGACTAAATTCAGCAATGGCCTCACAGGATTGGGTTCGAGAAAGGTCTAAGAAAATTTTGAGGAAAACTCCAAACATTGGTTTGCAAGGATTTACAAGAGAAGTTGGAGGAAGACTGGAATGTAACCACTGGCTATGACACTGTATGGAAAGGGAGAGAAAGAGCAAAGGATGAGATCTATGGGTCTTGGGGTAGTAGCTTCTGGTACCTATTCAATTTTAAAGCAGAGATGGTACTGAGATCTCCTGGAAGCATTGTTGAGGTCGATACTAAACTAATGAAGGGTAAAGTTTACTTTCACAGATTCTTTATGGCACTAAAGCCTTGTGTAGATGGATTCCATGCAGGATGTAGGCCTTATCTTAGCATAGACTCAACTGCATTAAACGGGAAGTGGAATGGTCATTTAGCTGCATGTACCGCTTTAGATGGTCATAATTGGATGTTTCCTCTTGCATTTGGTTTTATTGAGGTTGAAGATGAAGATAATTGGACATGGTTCATGACACAATTGCATAGAGCACTAGGGCCAATTTCAAAGCTTGCTATATGTACCGATGCATGCAAAGGCTTAGAAAATGCAGTTAAGAAAGTTTTTCCTCAGGCAGAACAAAGGGAGTGTTTCAGGCATTTGATGCAGAATTTTTCAAAAAGATATCGTGGTGACATAGCTGGACGCATGTGGGGTGCGGCCAAGACACATAGACCTTCAATGTTTGAGTACCACTTCTCCAAGGTTCTAGAATCTAGCCAAACTGTGGGCAAGTACTTGCAAGATTACCACAATCTGAAGTGGATGAGGTCTAGTTTTGACACCGAGATCAAGTGTAATTACATTCATAACAACCTCGCAGAGACCTTCAACAATTGGATTAGAGAAATCAAAGATCTTCCTGTAGATGGGTTGGCTGACACACTTAATGGAAAGATAATGAAATTGCTCGAGAAAAGGAGAAAGATTGGGGAGAAGCTACAAGGGCGGATGTTGCCAGCTGTTGTACAACAAGTGAATAATAGAACAAGAGGACTTGGGCACTTGAAAGTTACCCGATCAAGTAATTGGAAGTGTGAGGTGAGGGACATCAACAAAGACAATTTGAGGCATGTGGTGAACATAGAATAAAGTGAGTGCACGTGCCTTGAGTGGCAGCACACAGGTAAACCTTGTGAACATGCACTTGCTTTCTTGATTGGAAAAAGGAACGTGAAGATGGAAGATTATCTTCATGAGTACTACTCTCTAGAAAGGTTTAGGGCAGCTTATAGAGGGGTTGTTGAGCCTCTCACAGATCGGTCACAATGGTCTAATGTTAAATTAGACTTTGTATTACATGCATCACTCCCCAAAAGTTCAGTAGGAAGAAAAAGGAAGTTAAGATTGAAAAGTTGCCTTGAAAAGGGGGGAGGAAATTATAAAAAGAAACCACCACCAAAAGGTCAATTGGGAAGCCAAAACAGGTGCAAGAAGTGTAAGCAATTGGGACATAGGCAAGCTGGTTGTCCAACTAATGGAGTGAAGAAAAGGTAATTTCTATTGATTGACATTTGCTCTACTGTTTGTTTGTAACATTGGTTGAATGCGTTGACAGGAACCCGAAATCTAGAAAGATAAAACCAAACACTGCAGTTGATGTTGAATGTACAATCCCAGGAGATGTCCTACAAGCCAGCCCTCGTCCCGTCACAAGGAGGTAAAAATTAACGCTTTTCTTCAACTTCTCAAGTGAACATGAGATATATTTTTTTCTCAAACAATGCATATTGTGTAGTCAATCATCTCTTGGTAGCCCTCTTGGAGGGATGTCTCCATTGGCTGTCCCACAAGCCAGTCCTCACCCTAGGACCAGGAGGTAATTTTTTTCTTCTCTTCAATATCTCTACATAAGTGAATTTTTTTTCTCTTAAACAATTCATTTTGTGTAGTCAATCATCTCTTGGTAGCCCTCCTGGAGGGATGACTCCATTGGCTGCCCCACAAGCCAACCCTCACCCTATGACGAGGAGGTAACATTTTTTGCTTCTCCTATCTCTACAAATGTGGCATGTTTTCATATATTATAAACAAGGCATTTTTGTGTAGTCAATCATCTCTGGGTAGCCCTCTTGGAGGGATATCTCCATTGGCTGTCCCACACGCTAGCCCTCGCCCTATGACAAGGAGGTAACATTTTTTTTGCTTCTCTTACTTATCTCTACAAATGTGTCGTCATATATATTATAAACAATGCCTTTTTTGTAGTCAATCATCTCTTAGTAGCCCTTTTGGAGAGACGTCTTCATTGGCTTTCCTACAAGGCAGCCCTGGTCCAATCACAAGGAGGTGACGAAAATTGATGTTTTTCTTCAATTGTTGTTGTTTGTAGGCAACTTATTTAATGCATGAAATTGATGTATTATGTAGGCAACTTTCTATGGAAACAGAGACTCCCACTTCTCCACCAAAAGTTGTTGTCAGGCCCGCAAAGAAGCTTACGCCGAAGAGGAGAAAAATAGTGTAGCATGCCATTTTGTGATCTTGTAGTGTGTAGTCATCTTTATGAAATTGATGCCACTTCTTCGCGAAGTTGATGCTTCTGGATTGAATTCATCCTTTTAGTGTCTTTTATGATCTTGTCGTGTGTACGTAGTGAGATGAGGACTCATTTTATGCTTTTGAATGCAACTTCCAAGTCAAGGACTCAACTTATGCTTTAAATCTGAAACTCATACCTATTCATTCTCGATTGTCAACTCTATGAGCACATATGCGCATCATCGAGCTGATTATGTTGACTTTCATATATATTTTTGTGACATGTGAAAATGGTACAGAAATGAAGAGAGGTCATGTCAAAATTTTCGGTGAAAATGCTGATGAAATTTTCGTGGATCGAGTAAGCAGCCTGCGACGCATCTGTTTTGACCTCACCCAAGCACACGCACGAGGTACAATCTGGGCGGCTGCCGCCGGATGCTTTGTTTGCCTATTCCCCTCGCCAGTCACGCCGCAACCTCGCCTTAATCGTCGTCTCCTCCTCGCTTTTAGGCGCCATGACCACAAGAAACGGTTGAATCGGCCGGCGGACGGGCGATGCCCACCGCGCATACGGCCGCGAGAACTTCAGCCGAAGATGCCACATCACCGGCCTATGTGCCGAGAGATTAGAAGCTGATTCTTGAGCAGGTATACTTATGCCCTAGAGATTTTGCCATTATAATTAATAAAAAATATAAACAGTAATCAATATTATGTTTTCATTGTTGAAACAGGGCATTGATAATAGGTTGATTATAGGTACTATCATTAGTGATAGATACCATCGGGGTTTGTCATTTACGAGTTGAACATGAGAATAATTAAGACTTTATCGAGGTATTTTTGTTGCTTTGCTCTAATTTTCAATTCCTAAGGGCACGTCCAATGCACATGTCTTTATACGATGCTTGCCGGGAAATATGTAAAAATTACTCCCTCCGTAAAGAAATATAAGAGCATTTAGATCAATACTTTAGTGATCTAAACACTCTTATATTTATTTACGGAGGGAGTAACAATTTTATGTACCTCCGCTGCTAATTGCAATATGCAGATGTTTCTCCGATTAAATTGATTGCACAGATTTTGTTCGCTACAAGAGCAGATGCAAGCTCTCATAGAAAAAAAGTGGTCCGTGATTTTCCGCATTAGTAATCCTTTTTTGGAAGGCACTAGATTTGATAGCGCTTAAAATTCTACCTCCTCATCTGTAAAAAATTCTGAGGTATGACATGGAAGATTTAAGCTAACTAGGATCAAATGAAAGTGAGGAAAATTGCCACGAAATTGGTCGTGCAACATGCTCTAAGGGGCCCCGAGCCCAAGCTTCTCCCCGGGCCCCTAAAATCACAGGACCGGCCCTGCCTACAGTCAGCAGACGAACGCACGCTACGACCAACAAGCGACCTGAACTTCCACGCGCTGCAGGGGGACTTGAAGTGGCGGCGCCCTTCTTATCCCGCACGGCGAGGAAGCCGTCGGAGCGCGGCGTACGGCAGCGCCCTTCTTCTCCGGCAGGGCGTGGGAGCGTCCGGAGCGAGGCGGATGGTGGCGCCTCAGCCACAGGAATGGGCGGCGCGCGGTGAGGTGGTGGCGTGGGGTAGGAGGCGCGGCGAGGTCACGACGCTCAGGGAGTAATCACCGCGAGATGGCGGCTGGCTGTTTCGTTCCTCTGTTTGGATGAACTCTCGTCTCCTCTGTTCTCGAAACAGAGGTTCGATCGAACCAGTTGAGCAGAAAAGACCAAAGGGCAAAATCTTCCAAAATAATATGACGTGTATGCCCAGACCTGAGAATTGAGAAAAAAAGTCGGTTTGTGCTATTTTATCTAGCCAAGAAGGAAAAGTGTGCCATTTAATCTAACAGAAAGAAATATGTGCTATTTTATCAAGGTACGAGGAAAAGCGTGCTATTTTATCAAATTGCTCGCCTTTTCCGATGCCTCATGAGTTTGTCTAATTTATCACTCACTTTTTTCTCTCGCGGTCACAAGCAAGATTTGCAACACATAACCGGTATTAAGGTACGTAACATACCAACATCTTATTTGCTTATCTGCTTTAATTTGTAAAAACTTGTTCATAATGTATTAATGTGTTGAAGTGGCTTCATAGATACATATTTACATGATTATGTTGTCAAATTCGATTATATGTTCCTCTTAGCCATATGTACTACTGCAGGAATGCCTAGAACTGGCGGATGCTAAAAATCCATTAGTGACATGTGTGTCTCTCAGGGGCGCCCGCCATTGACCTCCCGCCACTTCTAACTTGTCAGCAGTGGCGGGACCGCGGGAGTGTTGCCCGCCCCTTGTGTCGGTGTGGTTGGTGGCTTGCCTAGTGCTCGATGCTTTAAATTAGTAGTATAAAGTATGACGACCTGCAAGTTCTCCATGAGTACCATGTGGGATCCAGTCAATTTTTATATGTTTTAGCACCCTTCATATGCTGCATCATAGTTTGAAAAGATGCTCCATAAGAGGGAATCCTATGAAAATTGAGGCCAGAAGTAGCCCGTGTTTTGGGCTTTCGGTGTATGTCTTCCTTTTCTTGGGATTTTGATGAAGGCACAAGGCAGAATAAGATGAAGGCGGTGCACTCTCAGCCCGCCTAAGCAGAGACCAATTGCTGTACCCGGCCGACACGATGATGCCCGACATTCCTTCGATGGCGAGCACCGAGGACGCTGCGTTATTAGGTGTCACGATGGCGTATAGCTCGTGCTCCCTCATAAGCTTCTCCAGCCCGTAGGTGGACAGCTTGTTTAATTGAGTGATCGCTGCTCTCTCGAACAACGGCAGAGCTGTGTGCATCTTTGTGTGTGTGTGTGGGGGGGGGGGGGGGGGGGGGGGCTATGGCCCCCAGCCTTGATATAATCACTGAAGAAAAATATATTTTAGAACCTCAAATACAAGAAAGTGTAGTAATTACCCCTACCCCCCCCCCCCCAAGCATTCATGTTTTCTCTTTAGCCCCCCCCCCTCCCCCTCGGCATTGATGTCGGTCATGCCCTCAGCCACCAGGAATACAGATTGACCAATTTCCTTCATCTTTTCCTACAACGTATGCAAATCTCACAACTTAAGTTGCATGGGTTTAAAACAAGCTAAATACATAACTAAAAAGGAAATAGGTATCATGATGAGAAACAAATACATGGAAAGTAATAATTAACTCTAAATCAAGTTGACCTCAATAGGATGGACATTGTTGAAAGCTATAATCTCTGCAAGTGATTGAACCGGAGAATGCAATAAGTTTGACAAATAGGAGTTGATGCTTAACTTGAACTCTGCTGGTAATGCGATCAGTTGGCCATTGTTCAGGGAATCCAGTAGGACACTTAAATTCTCTATGTCAAGGTTCTCAATCACGATTGCTCCTTGTTTCCTTCAAACCAAATAAATACAAGTTGATGTGATATGGCATTACACAATATAGATGGCAGAAGTTTTGATTCCCCCCCCCCCCGCCCCCCCCCCCCCCCCCCCCCCAAACAAACTTATCAATAATCAGGGGCATTGTGCCTCTCACAAGGAAGAGGTCAAAGTATTTCACTTCTATGACGAAAATAAAAATAACGAAATTAGCTAAGTAGTACTCTATCAATATTGGGTCACATGGCTCATTTATCGAGTCATAACTTATAGTTGTTTAAGTTTGACCAAATTTGTACAAAAAAATCAGCATCTATAATTTCATGAATGTACAATACGAAAAATATACTTCATGGTATATGTAGCTACGTTGCTTTTGTATTGTAAATTATTTTTCTCAAAAAAATCAATCAAACTTAAAAAGGCGTGACTTAAGACAAATCAAATGAGCCTCGTAACAAAGTAGCTCATTGTGTTGAGATGTTGCTCGTAGACCATCAGCTGCACAGTCCCATTTGGGCAGTTGAAGAAGCCATTAGGAACACCGATCCTCTTCCCTCTAAGCCCGTCTTTCTTCAAGAATTGCATGTATCCACCAGTAGGGATGTATTTGGAAGCTGCCATCGTAGCTGCAGCGTCAACTGCGTCATAGCCAACAATGGCGTCCAGCACGTGGACCGCATCAGCCACTGTGCGGCAGATCGGCCTGTTGTTGATAAAATAATCAATTCCATTTGTTTAAGCTGGCGTAAATTTCTTTGTCAAATCAATGCAAACAACGGCTATGCGTGTGAGGCGAGCTGGGTATCTTACAAAAGAAGCAAAATAATGTTGTATTCACAACAATAAAATCAAAAGCTAATAAATCAGAGCTTTATCCAAAAGAAAATGTAAGTGTTTAGGTTTGGCTTGTGAATATACCAACATATATATTCCTCTAACAATAAAACGAAAATGCGAAGAAAATCAAAATAAAGAGACATGACAGTGATTGTACAACAAAAAGAGCAACTATATATATATATATATATATTAATGGCCTTTATGGGCAATGATAAAGTCGGTGGAATAAGAAATCACAAGATCCCCAAAAACTAAAATAAAAATTCACGTGGTTTTAATGCAGGCCACGTGAATATTTCAACTCAATTATTTTATTGTTGAAATATCATACTCACTTACCCTACAGTGTCTTGGCGTGGTGTGACGGGGATAACCCCAGCCCGGCTGGTCAACCCCACCGTGGGCTTGATCCCCACCGCCGAGTTCAGCGACGCCGGGCAGAGTATGGAGCCGTCGGTCTCCGTCCCCAGCGTCACCGCCGCCATCGCCGAGCCCGTGCTCGACCCACACGGCGTCGCCGACAGCACGTACGGGTTCTACAGAAAAGCGAGAGAACAGTATTATGTTCTCCATTACAAAGGATCAATTAACTGAAACTACAAGGATTTAAGGAGTTACCCTGCCCTTGCCGCCGCGGGCGCTCCAGCCGCTGCCGGAGAAGCTGCGGAAGTTGGCCCGCTCGTCCATGTTCGCCTTGGCGAGCACCACGGCGCCGGCGCGCCGCAGCCCGCGCACCACGCCAGCGTCCCGCCTCACCACGGAGCCGAGCAGCGCGAACGACCCGGCCGTGGTGTTGAGCGCGTCGTGCGTGGCGATGTTGTCCTTGAGCAGGACGGACACTTCGTGCAGAGCACCGGTGGCATGGCCAGAGGAGCGACGCTCTGCATCGGCGCGTTTGGCCTGCCGGAGCATGTCGGGGTTGACCTCGATGACGGCGTGCAGCGGCGGGTTCAGGCGGCTGATCCGGTCAAGGTAGAACCGGACGAGCTCAACCGAGGTGAGGCCGCCGTTGTTGAAGCCGAGCTGGATGCTGGCCACGGTCGCCTCCTCGATCCGGAAGCTATGGGCACCGGCGAGCGCGAGCACGAGCGCGAGGGCGGCGACGTTGACTGCCAGGAGCGGCCGGGGTATCCTGGAGCGCGTCGAAATGTGAAGTCAATGTGCCGGCCGAGCTGCGGTCAGCTAAGCTCAAGCTAGCTGCTCACTCAACTAATCTCTGTACGTCCTTGGATTTCTCCTCTCCCTTTGAGCTCTCAGTGCGATGGACTCCAATCGGCAAATCATATATACAAGCAAGCAAGCAAGCGCACATGTGCTGCAACGCGCCGTGCCGATGGTGGATAATACAAAGGCAGGTGGTCAACACAAGGTTTCGTTTGACCAACGGAATCTGCAACACCCCACCGCCGATTCTTCTAGAAGAACGCCCCTCCGCAATAAAATTGATGTTGGACGGCGGCCTAATAATAGAATTGATGTTTAGGCATTATGCCTTAATTTTGCCAGTTGTGCCTATTTGTTTTTTCATTTTGAGACCCCCATAACTGCCGAATGTTTGGTCTGGGAGAGCCCCAAATCGAACAATTCGTTCGGTACTCGGTAGGCATTGACCCAACAAGTTCGTTCGGTACGAGAAGCTCCCCAGCCTGAACACCCCTCGTACACCCTAGTTTGGCCAGTCGACAATGTGACTTAAAAACCAGATTTGGATGTGACTAAATAAAGCTTGAATTTTGCCATGGTGATAAAAATAAAACTGCCATGATGAAAAAATTGTACAAATTACCATGATAAAAAACCAATTTCCCATGGAAAAAACATTTTAACAAATTTTTGTGACAGATCAAACATTGCTTTTTATCATTTTAATTCAAAATTTTGCCGTGGCAGATGTATATAAAAAATTGCCATGATATTTTTCATTAAAATTATTATGCTTCGTATAAGAAATTTGGCATTTATGTAAAAAAGTAATTATGACCGAAGTTGCCATGACAGATATATATTAAATTTTTCCATGGTAGTTTAATGAAAAATTGCCATGCCTATATATAAGAAATGTGGCCACGCCTAAAAGTTTGCAAACCTGCAAAGATAATTTGCCATGTAAGAAGAAGAGCCCTTCTTAGGTCCAGCTTTCAACAAGTTTCCATCACGGAAATATTTAGCCCTCAATACTTGAGCACATAGTGAGTCCGGGTTATTCGGGAGCCTCCAAGTTTGTTTAGAAAACATGGACATGTTAAATGACTGCAGGTCCCGAAACCCCATGCCTCCCATTTTCTTTGGAATGCACATTCTCTACCAAGAAAACTGATGCATCCTTTTTTGATGGAAGAGTCACCCCACCAGAAAGCAGACATTGCATCATTAGTTTCCTTACAAAGTTTTGTTGGGATCTTGAAAACCGCCAAGGAAAACATTGGATTTGATTTTATCACTGCATTTATCAAGATTTCTTTTGCACCCATAGAAAAAGGCTTCACTTTCCAACCCTTTAGTCTTTCAATTATTCTCTCCATAATATAAAGAAAATTGTCACTCATGTCTAGCCCCACCATTGATGGTAACCCAAAATATTTTTCATAGATGGCCTTAGTGAAACTATTAAGTTCAGTGCAAACCTGAGCTTTTACATCAATATCCACATTTGGACCGAAGAAAATACTGCATTTTTCTTCAGTAATCATATGTCTCGAGTTGGCACAATATTCATCTAGTACTTGCCTCAATGAGGTTGCATTGATCATGTGGTCTTTCATGAGTATACGGGAATCATCAGCAAAAAGTAGACATGATACTGGTGGTGCATTCCTGCACATCCTAACATCCTCTATGCCACAAACCTCCTCCTTTTGAGCCAGAGCACTTGATAAACCTTCTACACATAAAAGAAACAGATATGACGAAAGAGGGCCCCCCCTGCCGGATTCCCCTACTTGGCACAAACATATCTCTTTCTTGATCATTAAAGCGGACTTTCTTCTTTACTGATTTGACACGAGCCATCAATAGTTCAATCTCGTGAAAGTCCAGCCTACTCATAATTCTTTCAAGGAAAAGCCATTCCACATGATCATAAGCCTTGTACATACCTACCTTTACTGCACAATAGCCTACTTTCCCCTTCTTTTAATTCTTTGATGGTGTGCATACTCTCATAGGCAATTAGTGTATTATCCGCGATCATTCTCCTTGGAACGAAAGCACTTTGTACAGGAGCAATTACATCATCGAAAATACGCTTGAGTCGCATAGCAATCATTTTGGAGATGACTTTATATAAGACGTTACATAAACTGATTGGCTTGTACTGAGATATAATTTCCGGGGTGTCCATCTTGGGGATTAAAACTATAATAGTATCATTCCAACCTTCAGGGATTGACTTATCATATCGCCCTCAGAACTTCAGTTGTAAGGATCTCTCTAGAAACATTCTAACATTTTTTGAAGAAATGGCATGTAATCCATCCGTACATGGGGCTTGTGTATCGCCAATGGAGAACAAAACCTTCCTCACCTCGTCGGCGGAGTCTAGTTTCAGGATCGGAGCTCATCATTCATGTTCTCAGTCACCCGAGGAACTACCCGATTGATAAAAGATGGATCCGGCTCTGTGATCTCAGTGGTAAAAAGGCCCACGAAGTACTTAGAGATGATCGGATAGAAATAGGTCTTGCCCTCCTGCCAAGCTCCGTGAGAATTTCTTTGTTTCTTTATGCGGTTTCTGATTCTTCTTGCTGATGCAAAGTTCTGAAAGTAAGCCGTGTTGTGGTCTCCAAATTGCAGCCAATTTAGTCGACTATGTTGGGCTGTTGTGCCCAGTACATTTCTCCATTTCAAGCAACTTCTCATTTTCTGCCGCTAGTAACTTCTGCCTAGCTATGTTTGCTTCCGTTAAATCTTGCCTTGACATTTCTTCAGGCTCCTTTTGAGTACCCTGCAATTTCTTCTTTGTTCTTTTCAGCACTGAATTGTCCCAGGCATGCAAATGTTTATGTATCAGTGCTAGTCTGTCTGCAAGCAACGTATGTTGGCCAGCAGCCTCTGTCCAATCCCATGCATCCTGGGCTACTTCTGCAAAGTTTTTCTCCTTGAGCCAGCGAGCTTCAAACCTGAGCATAGACTGTCCAGTATTTGCTTAGGCTGGCACTTCTTCCATAGCCATGAGAATTGGCCTATGGCCAGCCACACTAGTAATAATCCAAGTGATGAAGTGTAGCATCTAGAAAATTTGTCTGCCATGCATCGTTTGCTAGAGCTCTATCCAATCGTTCTATGATCCTTTCTCTGTGCCAAGTAAACTTGTCACCATGTAACCACAATCAACCTAGTGGAACTCATCAAGGGCATCCCGAAACGCTTTCATGTATCGTTCCAGTCAAACTCTTCCTCCTTCCTTTCCAAAACTGTACGCCATGTTAAGTGCTTATTTTTCCAGCGTGGCTCCCCGTACATACATGTGAACGTCCATACAAACTCCGGGTCAGTATTGATGAACACATCAATAAAATTATCAGACTTGTGATTCATAGAAACAGAGATTTCTTTTTTCCAAAGTAGAAGCAAACCACCACTCCTCTCATCGCTACGGACCACCTCTTTATGATCCATTTTCATTCTTCTCCTGAGACACTCTGCCGGCCATTCTTTCCGACAGAAAGATGGCGTCAGGGCTTCTACTCGAAATAACATCTTGAAGAGCCCTGATTGTCGTGGCTTGCTGCAAACCGCGGCAATTACAACTTAGTAGTTTCATTGACGAAAAGAAGTCTCGGTCGGCGGATCCATCGGAGGACAGAGAACCCTCTGTTGAGGTTAATCGAACAGTCTCAAAACCTCAAACTCACATGAACAAACAGCTGCTCCGATAAAAGTAAACAAGAAAGAGAAACTTCATCAGCCATCAGTCACGTCGTGGGGAGAGAGACCAGCGACACACCACAAGACGCCGGCCTGGGACACCGAAACGCCAGCCACCCTACCGCCATCAAAGAGGCGGCGGCGGCTGATCAGCGGAAACCCTAGTCACCCGAAGAGTCGACTCGTGCGGGAGAAGCTTCCACCGGCTATAGGTCCCCGCTAGGGCTGGACCAAAACTCGTAGCTCACGAGCTTAATGAACGCTCGATAACCTCACCCGGAGCAGCTCGTTAAGCTCGTTAGTATAACACAACACATATTTTTGTCTTATGTGACAACATTTTGGAGCACCTAAGTCGATCTATTCAATCAAATCGACCTAACCCTAGAAGGTAGCAAACTAGTGCACCTCCTCATGTAGTCACCATCTTCTTCGTAAAGAAACACATACATTCTTATCCTGTAGGCCGTAACACATTGTAGTCTGTTAACAACGCCCACGAGCTTCAAATGAATAGAGCCGAGCAGGTTTTCTGCTTGTTAAGCTTAATGAGTTTAAAGAGCCAAGCCTTGACGAGCATGGGCTTAACGAGCCGAGCAGCTCGTTACTCCACCCCAACGGCAGAAACGCAACATTTTTATTATACACATATCGTGCAGATTCATGAGATCTTTAGATGGATTTGGTGCGTCGCGTGACACGCGCGGAAAGCGGCTTCTTCATCACCTTGAAGAAGGAATCTAGCTCCGTGAGGTCAAGAGCGCCGGTGCCAATCGGCAGTGCCCACTCGAACTCGCGCACGAGCGCGGCCAAGAAGCACTTCATGTTCACCATCGCCATGCCCACGCCCGGGCAGAACCTATGCCCGGCGCCAAATGGCATCATCCTGATCTGCTTGGGCCCCGGCAACGGGCCGACGCCGCCGGCCAGGAACCGCTCCGGCCGGAACTCATCGGGCTCCGACCATATCTTGCTGTCCCTGCCCATGTCCCCCGCAGAGAAATTCACGTAAAAGTCGCCGGCCGGCGGTGGCATGGACATTCCTCCGACCAACACCCCGACGGCATCGGCATGGACATGGCGCGGGATGACCGGCAAGGGCGGGTGCATGCAACGGCGGAGCCAGGAATTATACACAAGGGGGGCCGAACTTTGGACAATTCTTCTGAAATGCAATTTGTATGGAATATATTTGATTTTTCCCAGGAAAAATATATAGGGACGACCGTGGGTATACTAAAATATTTAGTATTATTACTAAATTTTTGATAACATAGACATGTCACAGAGATAGCATTGAAGCAAAATGTACAATTGGACGGTGATGAACGAACAATTATCAATCGGAATGTATAGACCTTAAATCGTATTTAATCCATCAATAATTGATATTTTTAGGGTGCTATATTGGTAACATGTCAGCCTAAATTTATTTTGAAACCTTTTTATCAAGGTACCAGTAAATTTCAACACCTTTTGCCTTGTCCTCCTATAATTTGGCTTCTTCCTATGTACTATTTTGCCTCTCTAATCGGCCTACATAAGCTCAGAACAGGAAGACAGAAAAATCAACAGAAATGAAAAATAAGCAAGGGGGTGGCTTGTGTGCGTGTGTGCGAGGATGAACCGCTGAAGCAAGGAGAGCAAAAGTCGAAAAGACAGTTACTTTTTACTACTACTTAGTGGGATCTTCTGTGAGCACGCATGTACTCCATGTCATCAAAATGTTCTTTTGGGAAAGAGAAATGGGAGAGACCACATAACTCTATACATAACTGATCTGGAGTCTTCAAGAAATTTCAGAATGTTGGGGGGAGCCGTGGCCCCTGCTGGTCCCCCCTGGCTCCGCCGTTGGGTGCATGCGGAGGGTCTCCAGCACGACGGCATGCAGGTAAGGCATGCCTGCAACTACACGGGAGACCTCGCCGTCGTCGACCGCGCCATGGAGCTTCTCCTGTACCCCCGGCTTGTCGACAATGTGGGCGAGGGCCCATTCCATGCATGCAACCACCGTCCCTGTGCCGGCGCCGAGGAACTCCGAGATTAGGTTCACCATCTCGTCGTCCCTAAGAGCGCGCCGCCCGGCGGCGCCCTCGTTGGGGACACGGAGGTCGAAGAGCTAGTCGACATATGGACGACGGCCGCCCTCGTCGTGTGGTCGAGGAGACTGAACCGCCATCCGCCGTGCCACGATGTGAGGGAGTAACAGCTCCTTGAGGCCGACATTGATGGCGAACAGCCTGCGCAGCCGCCTCCACTCCACGATCTTGTCCATTACAGAGCCCTTAGCCGAGAAAGGCTTGACCTGCCCAATGGCGAGCTGGAAGCTCTGTATGACGCGTCGCATGGCGTGCACATGACCATCGTCGACGGCGTCGCCGAAGCACAGGTGCGCGACGACCAAGAACACAGCGCCGTAGAGATGTTGGTGCACCTCCGTCCACTACCAGAATAAGTGTTGCTGCCAACGGCTTTATCTATGCCGACGGCCCCCGTCGGCATAGATGACGGTATGCCGACGGCCGTGGGATGACCGTAGGCATAGAAAATCCGTCGGCATACTTTCATCTATGCCGACGGGGGCCGTCGGCGTAGAAAGGTCGTCGGCGTATATCCAACTATGCCGACGGGGGCCGTCGGCGTAGACATACCATCGGCACATACATGGGCCCGCCGACCCCGGCGCGGATGGCGGGTTGACGCTGTAAAAACTATGCCGACGGCCTAACGGCGGCCGTCGGCATACCTCATTCTCCTATCTACCGTCGGCATACCTCATTTTACATTTTTTAAACTTTAGATCTGATTAATTTAAGTCTAATTTATACAAACTTAAACACATACAAATTATATATGGATTTGGGGCAGAATTTTCCATATATTATGAATATCCGGTTTGTTTTTACTTTTGAGTATGTTAAAATGTAACCTCATGTACTTTTGCATATAGGTCCTTGTACTTAGTAAAAATCACAAGTAATTGATTCCACAGATTTGGACAACATTAAAATGATTTTTTATCACAATCTCACACCGGGTCCTCATGCATGTCTGCAAGTGATGTGGCATGCATAGACACCCGTCTTGGGGCTCTGGGGTGTGGCCCCTCCACGGACGGCAGTGCCGCCATCACTTCGAGGGGGGGACGTACGCGTCGGGTAGAACCGGAGGGAATCTATTGGTGCGTTGGGTCCAGACCTTGTTCAGGGATGTTCCTATGGGCTGACCTATCGCAACCAGGTGGAAGAGTCCAGTGGTCAAAGCCCGTCCGGTGAAAGTCAAAGGGCTAGATCATCGGGTCAACTGGTCCAGGGTTAGGCCGGCCGGGAGGCTTGGGGGGTAGCAATGCCACCGAAACACCTCACCGGGTCCTCATGCATGTCTGAAAGTGATGTGGCATGCACAGACGCCAGTCTTGGGGCTCCGGGGTGTGGCCCCCCTCCACGGACGGCAATGCCACCGTCACTTCGAGGGGGGAATCGTGCACGTCGGGTCGAGCCGGAGCGAATCTAGTGGCGGGTTGGGTCCAGACCGTGTTCGGGGATGTTTCTATGGGCTGACCTATCGCAACTAGGTGGAAGAGTCCACTGGTCAAAGCCCGTCCGGCGATAGTCAAAGGGCTAGATCTCCTGGTCAACGGGGATTCGGGGTGGCCTTCGGGGTGTAGCTATGCCACCGAACATCGCACGTGTCCTGATGCATGTGTGAAAGTGATGTGGCATGCGTAGATGCCCGTCTTGGGGCTCCGGGGTGTGGCCCCCCTCCACGGACGGCACTGCCGCCGTCACTTGGAGGGGGGAATCGTGCGCGTCCGGTAGAACCGGGGGGAATCTAGTGGTGGGTTGGGTCCAGACCGTGGCGGGGATGTTCTTATGGGCTGACCTATTGCAACCAGGTGGAAGAGTCAACTGTTCAAAGCCCATCCGGCGAAAGTCAAAGGCGTAGATCGCCGGGTCAACGGTGCTAGGGTTAGTCCGGTCGGTCGAGCTTCCGGGTGTAGCTATACCACCGAAACATCGCACGGGTCCTGATGCATGTGTGAAAGTGATGTGGCATGCGTAGACGCCCGTCTTAGGGCTCCGGGGTGTGGCCCCCCTCCACGGACGGCACTACCGCCGTCACTTGGAGGGGGGAATCGTTAAGCATGATACTATTTGTTCAAATAAATCCGGATGAATAGAGACGTTAGGATGTGAGAACTTGGCACCAACAATACTATTTGTTCAAATAAAACAAGAATTATTCAGATATGACGAAATCACTAATGACATAACTGGAATAATTAGTAGTCATGTATACTAAAAAAAAAGGTATGCCGACGACCTAACCGTCGGCATAGGTGGACAAAACCTATGCCGACGGTTACACCGTCGGCATACCTCGGGCCTTATCCACTCAACCGGCTGGCCCCACACCCCGACCCCCCAACCACTCGTTCCCCTGAAAAAAATCCCTCTCGATCCGCCCCTCGATCCCGCTCGATCCACGCACGCCGCCATCGCCGCTGGCTCCGGCCCGCCGCCGCCGCCCCCGCCTGGGCCGCATCGCGGCGTCCCCGCCCTGCACCACTCGCCCCCGTCCCCGCCCTTCACCGCGCGCCCCTGTCCCCTATCCGCACCGCCGCCGGCCGTCCCCGCCCCGCAGCGCCGCCGGCCGTCCCCGCTCGCCCCGCATCGTCGCCGGTCGTCCCCGCCCGCCCCCATCACCGCACCGGCCCAGGTCGTCCCCGCCCCCTTCCCGGCCCCGTCGTCCCCGCCCCCTTCCCGCCCCGCAGCTGCTGGTGAGCTGGCGGCGGCCGTGGCTCCGGCGGTCCGGCGCCCCCTTGCCGGCCCTCTGCTGCTGGTGAGCACCGGCTCCGGCGGTCCGGCGTCCTCTGCTGCTGATATTTTCCTTTTTTTTAGCTTTTTACCTACTGTTAGTGCTTGGATAATAAGTCAATTTGATATATACCTACTGTTAGTCCTGTTCTTCCTGAATGTCGAATGTCGAATGCAAGGAATAGCACTACAGCAGCTTTAGTTTTTCATCACAAAAAAGTAATGAAAGTTTCATAGGGAAATATAGTGTGTTGTGTGCACAGGAGAAGGGACTAGAGAGCATTGGCAAGACCCAAATTTTACATGTTCTTTCTCTAGTAATGTGTAGTGTAGTGCAGTGTGCGCCGCTTGAGAATACTCCAGTGCAGTGTGCGCCGCTTGAGAATACTCCAGTGCAGTGTGATGAGATGATATATATAATTTTCGCACGGTGGATTAGCATTCTTTGTTGTGTCGCATCTCCTTGATGAGTTGTTTTTTGTTCATGATGGTCTTGCTACAAAATAATGATGAAATATTTTTTGACACTTCATGGTTTTGCTAAAAAATAGTAATTTGAGCAAAAAATGGTAACTTGTTCATTAGGATTTAACATTTCTAATACTTTGAATGTGAAACTTTAAGTGGATGAATTTATTTTGTATTGCTCATCTAGTAAATAAATCTATGAAGACATTGGTCCGTGATCTAAGTTTTTGACACTTGATGATCTAAGTTTTTTTGTTGGTAAAATTTACAGGCTTTGTGGGGTTGCATATCTTTGGAGTCATCGTCGTCTAAGGCATTGATCCATGATCTCGTCGCTGTTTGACCGCTTCCTCTACAGTCGAGGGTGAGCTACGAATCCATCTTAATAATCATGTCACTAGATTTTCTTTTCTCGTCAAGTCACGTAACCTAGGCGTCTCCCGTCCGAAATGGTTGCATCGATAAATATGCATTCAATTGCATATTTATCACCGCAGCTCTTTCGGATTGTCCAGCGTTTTCCACGGACAGCCCGAGGATGTGTAGACTGGGTACGTTGTCCATGCTCTACCCTGTTCGGAGACAGGATTTCGGCGGCACCTCCCCGTTGTTCTCCGGAGCACATTCTCTCGGCTATTAGCCCAGACGTGTATCTGGAGAACAGCGGGGAGGTGCTGCCGAAATTTTGTCTCGGAACGGGGTAGAACATGGAGAACGTACTCAATCTACACATCCTCGGGTGGGATTAGGATCCATCTTTACCTATTAGAGATGTAGGTGGATTCAGTGCCGTTTCTCGTTAACCCGGTAGAAAATAAAAATTGTATGTGATTAAATTTAATGAATCCTTAATTTTGTTGCCTGGCTCGTAACAAAGCAGAGGATGGCAGATAATCAGTGGATGTATAGTGGTTTTATCCGTCGGAATCGAGTAACAACAGAGTGGGTCGAGAAAACCGATGTGTTTTTGAAGGAGATATTCCGTCGTCCAATGAGAATTATTCCACCATGCCCCTGTGCAAAATGTGGCAGACGTCACAGTAGAGATAAGGGGGAAATGACTGAGCACCTTCGCACGTACGGATATATGAAAGACTTTATCATGCCAATAAACTTTGCCGAGCGGGACCGTGGTAGAGAGAAGGTGATGCGACAACGCATCGGTGGTTTTGAGGACGATGGGGTTAGAGACATGCTAGATGATGTCTTTGCTGCAGAGGCTACACATGCAACACCTTCAGAGAATGAACCCGAGGAGCCGGAGGCAACCGCAAAGGCATTCTTGGAGGTCTTAGCCTCGTCAAAGAAACCTCTTTATGCGGGTGCCAAAATCTCTCAGCTGGATGCCATCTCGCAACTGATGGCAGTCAAGGCTGAGTACGGCTGTACCCAAGCTTGCTTCGAAGCATTTCTGGGAATATGGGCTAACAGCCTTCCTGAGGGTCATGAACTGCCGAAAAGCATGTACGCTACGAAGAAAATCATGAAGGCACTATCTATGAATTATGAGAAAATCGATGTTTGTCTGAAGAATTGCCTTTTGTTTAGGCACGAGTATGCGGATGACAAGTACTGCAGGAAGTGTGGTTCCTCTCGGTACCTTGAGGTGGTCGATGAGCATGCTGAGAAGAAGCAACTAGACATCCCCGCAAAGATTCTTCGGTATCTCCATTTCATAGAAAGACTGCAGCGCCTTTTCATCACGGAGGAGTCTGCCAAAATGATGAAGTGGCACAAGAAAGGGATAAGGTACCATAAAAAAATCGTACATCCATCGGAAGCTGAAGCATGGAAGTCATTCGATGAAGAATACCCCGAGGAAGCAGCCGAGGCTGGGAATGTCAGAATTGCGATAACAGGTGATGGGTTCAATCCATATGGCATGGCTACCAATCCATACAGCTGCTGGCCCGTGTTTGTTATTCCGCTCAATCTCCCTCCCGGTGTCCTAATGCAACGCAAGACAATGTTCTTGTCGCTGATCATTCCAGGGCCTGAATACCCGGGAAAGAATTTGGGAGTGTTTATGCAGCCGCTGGTGGATGATTTGCTCCATTCCTGGTACTTCCCGAGGTTCACATATGATCGACATTTGCAGAAAAATTTCTTGATGAAAGTTTGGTTGATATATTGCATGCATGACTTTCCTGGGTATGCCCTATTCTGCGGATGGTGTACAAGTGGGAAGATGCCATGCCCAGTGTGCATGCAGGCTCTACGTTTAATTTGGCTGCAGAAGGGTGGCAAGTATGTAGCATTTGACCTGCATCGACAGTTCCTCCCTCCAGACCATCCAGACAGGGAAGACAAGAAGAACTTCACGAAAGGCCGGGTTGTCCATGAAGTAAACGAGATTCCAACATTTTCTGGGGCAGATGTTCTTGCTCATCTAAAAGCTCTCAAGCCTAAAGGCGAAGGCAAAGGCAAAGACAAAGGCAAAGGCAAAGGCAAAGGGGAAAGCGAAGGCCAAGGCCAAGGCAAATGCAAAGGCAAAGCCAAACGCTTTGAGGGATATGGTGAGACGCATAATTGGACTCACATTACCCCGTTCACGAAGCTTCCCTATTTCAAGGACCTCAAACTTCCTTATAACATCGATGTGATGCACACCGAAAAGAATGTCGCAGAGTCCCTTTTTGCCACGATCCTCAACATTCCTGATAAGACAAAGGATAACGTTAAAACTAGAGCCGATCAACAGAAAATTTGTGATAGACCACGTCTAAACATGTGGCCTCCTTCAGGCGGTCGAAGAAACTGGTTCAAGCCAGATGCTGACTTCGTCCTTAAACCGCCAGACAAGAAGGAAGTACTTATGTGGTTCAAACACATTGTGAAGTTCACTGATGGTTATGCATTGAATATAAGTAAGGGAGTCAATCTTTTAACGGGCAAAGTGACCGGGCTCAAGAGCCATGACTATCATGTATGGATTGAGCGGATAATGCCGGTGATGGTTCGAGGCTATGTCCCAGAGCGTGTCTGGCGAGTGCTTGCAGAACTAAGCTATTTCTTCCACACACTATGTGCTAAAGAAGTATGTCCGGAGGTGATTGAAAAATTGCATAAGAAGGCACCGGAGTTGATATGCAATCTAGAGAAGATCTTTCCGCCAGGCTTCTTTACTCCGATGATACATCTCATTTTGCACCTCGCGAAGGAGGTATTGTTGGGGGGGCCTATGCAGAATCGTTGGCAGTATGGCCCTGAGAGATAGAACAAGCATCTCCGATCCAAATGTGGAAACAAAGCTAAGATTGAAGCTTCCATAGCTGAGGCAGTTATCCTAGAGGAGGTGTCAGACCTCAGGACATCGTACTACCCAGACCACGTTCCCACTCTGCATAATAAGGTGTCTCGATACAATACAGAAGATCCCAAGTATAAACCCAAGCTCGATCTATTCGGTGGGCAATGTGGCAGGGCTGGGGGCTCGAAACCTTATAACATGCCAGCACAAGAGTGGGAGGACATAATGTTCTATGTCTTGCACAACATCAAGGAAGTTGAGGAAGAGTGGATGAGGTAATACCGCTGCACCATTCCTTTATGCAGTTCTTTATGTTCACTTAGTCTCGGTCTAACACCGATTTTCTTCTTTTAGTCAATTCCTACAGGAGGAGTGGACGGGAATGATTCCTCCTACTGAAGCGGAGGCACTTACTCTTCTCCGGAACGGTGCCCCTGGAAGGAAAAATTTTATTGCTTGGTTCATGGAGAAAGTAATTTTTCACATTCCCCTAGTTCAACATTTATTAGTTAATGGAACTAATGCACCCATCAATTTAAATTAAACTTGTAGGGGAAAGATCCGAACACCTCTATGGATGACGAATTGAGATGGGTGTCCATGGGTTTTAACGCTCGGGTCATGAAATGTGAAAAGTATGATGTGAATGGGTATCGCTTCCATACAGAGGAGCACCAGAACAGCCGGCCTGATCCCAAAACTATAAACACAGGAGTGTACACCCCAGGACAAAATGGACTTGAGTACTACGGAAGGGTAGGAAAAATATACGAGCTTACATTCGACCTTGGGCGCGAGGACCTAAGGCTAGCTGTGTTCAAAGGCCGATGGTTCGACCCATATGAGGGGCTGAGACATACGCCTTCCCTTGGTTTGGTCGAAGTTAGACCATCCACCGTCTATGCAGGAGCCGATCTCTTTATTGCGGCTACCCAGGCCACACAAGTTTATTATCTGCCCTACCCATGCCAGAAAGAGTACCTAAAGGGTTGGGAAGTTGTGTTCAAGGTGGCGCCACATGGTAAGCTACCGAACCCGAACGAGGACGATTACTACTACATTAACCCCATGACATACGAGGGAGTGTTCTATCAAGAGCAACCTGATGATGTTGATGTGGTTCGATACAATGTCGCTGACGCCTTGGGTGATGTTGATGTGGATCCAAACGATAACGATGCACGGAATGATGGCGAGGCCATTGTGAACGACCAAGACATACTTATGCTAGAGAAATTAAATGAAGACGCCGAAGACGAGGAAGAGCCTCCACCTACGTCAGACAACGAAGATGATATGCGTGATAGTGACGATGAGACCGGTCGAGGAACCGGTTACAACAGTGATGATTCATATGGGTTCTAGTAGATGTATGTTTCATGTCTTTTCTTATATGTTTTGTTTATGAATGTGCTTCTTAATTCCTTTAATTATATCTTTTTCTTCATTATTAATATAATAACTTTTTATTCTCTTTTCCATGCAGGTTCGCTAAGCATGGGAAAGGGCAAGGCCGATGGTAGTGGTCTTCTAAGCAAACTAGCCGCGAGGGTTAGTCGGAGTGGTCGACCCCGTAATCTTCCCCCCCGGTTACTTGACGACGAGTGCTCACAGGGGGGTCGAGGGAGAGGTGCCCTAGAGGAGGAGGGGATGGGGGGAGACGGTTTCGGGGCAAGAAACTGCGCTCTGTGACCGACATAGGGTGGTCGTCTTCGCGGCCCTCCTCTAGTGAGGTACCCTCTGAGGAGGAGGAGGATGAGGAGGAGGCACGCGGGAAGGATGGTGGTGGCGAGGAGGATGGTGGTGGCGGGGAGGGGGGTGGTGGCGGGGAGGTGGGTGGCAAGAAGAAGGCTTGGCTGCGTGGTGGTGCGCGACTCCCAGAACCTCCTGCTACCGAGGAGATGAAGTGGCTCATTGAGCCCACGGGGAAAAAGTAAGTGCCCCTTAATAATAATTTAATCACGTACTATAATTTTTATTGTGCGCATACTGTCATTTTTATTGTACACATACTAATATTTTCATTCTTTTGCAGCAGCTGGAAATATCCTAAAGGTGCCCGTCTTCCAAACGGCATCATCACTATCCTGTTGAAGAAATATTGGTCGGGGATGTTCGCTCCGGACCGAGACCACCCGGAGCGCGAGATTTTGGCCACATGATGGGATCACTATGAAGCGGCCTTCCACCCGGCCCATGAGACGGCCGCTAAGGCCGTGATATCAAACTTTTGGGTAAGTTCTCTTCATAAGCACTAGTCTTGAGTTTCTTTCATAGTTTATCATCGAATCATTTAAAATCATGGCTTGTTTCTTTCTGGTTTTATGATTGCCTGTAGAAATTCTATAGAGTTCTTGAGGAGCACAAGGCCATGGCCGATGAGTACGTGCTGCAGGCTGCGAGGAAGCAGACCAGTCAGATACAGTATGAGGTGCGTTGGGTGGCCATTTCGCGGTATTATCACGACAAACATTCTCAGAAGGTGACCAAGGAAGAAGCTAAGGAGAACAACCTTACCTTGACTAGGGAGCAGTACATGATGGTAGCATAACAGACTTTTCATTTCGACGTTTGTGGTAAATTTCATTGTTTCATGTTCACATGCCATTATGCTTCATTATGTAGGTGCCTCCTGATTGGTGCTATGGAAGGACTAATGGATGGGCGGGATTGGTGGATCTGTGGCTCGGCGAGGATGCAGAGTTTGCTGCCAAGAGCAACATAAACAGGGCTAATCGAGGATCTGACGGAACACACGGCCAGGGAAACCGAAACCACTCGAACCACAAGAAACTTCAGGTATATCTATGTACATGAAGCATTCTTGATCTTCTATTTACCGTATGTTCTTATGTATGACTAACCTCTGTTTGGCGGTGCAGTAGGAGAAATTGAAGCGGCCCCTCTCAGACATTGAGTCGTGGAGGCTCGCCCGTGTGCGGCCTAATCGCAAGGCTGGCGAGAGTGAGTACTACGGCCATACCGAGGAGAACCTGGAGTCCTACAAGGAGGAGTTTAAGAAGTGGAATCCTGACAAACCAGACCCCATGTCTATGGATGCCGACGAGAGGGCGGTGGTGAGCATAGGGCCGAGGAGTCATGGTCGGTCGGCGGTTCTGGATTCTGTGATCACCCCTTCTATCTCCTACAGACGGATCCGAGCTACCAACCCGAGGCCGAGCCCGCGCCCACGCCCGAGCACGTCCACTGCATAGTCCATCCTAGCCCAGCGCCACTATGTAAGTATTTTCCCTCTTATCTTCCTTCTTTCTACTTTTATTTTCCGCTTTGTTATGTATTATGAGTTGCATCATGTCATATTTTAGGCCTACATGGAGTTCGCACGTCAGCAGCTCTTCGACTGGAACCAGAGAGTGGCAGCAGTCACGGAGCACAACAGTCGCATGATGCAGCTTATGTTTGCGTCTATGGCAACCGGGCAGATTCCTACAATGGAACCACCACCACCACCTCCTGGACCACAACCAGTGCTGCCTACGTTTGAACAATTTCTGGCGGACCACTACAGTGTCACTCCGGTTAGTACATCACCAACTTATTCAACAACAACTTCTCGTTTATTCAATACAATCATATATTGCCTTACCATCTCTTTTCAAACATGCAGGGAACCGGTGGATCATCCGCCGGTGGTGGTGCTACTGATGGTTCCACTCCTGAGTCATGGAGCCTAGTCACTCCGGTCTGGCGTGGCGGTGGCGGTGGCGGTGGCGGTGGCGGTGGCGCTAGCGGTGGCGCTGGCGCTAGCGGTAGCGGTGACGACCTCGGCTTTGGCAGTGGAAGTGATGTCGCTTAAGCCTTTGGCGGTGACGAACTTTGCGGTCTTTTATGTTTCTTGTGATGATGATACTTTTATTGTGATCATGTTGGACTTGCGATGATGATGCTTTTATGTTGGACTTGCTATTATGTTTATCATGTTGGACTTGCGATGATGATACTTTTATGTTGGACTTGTGGTGATGTTTATCATGTTGGACTTGTGATGAGGATGAACTTGTGATAATTATCTTCTTTATTCTGTTGTGATGATGATGATATATATATGCTGTTATTTGAATTGAAATGCAACAAAAAAAAGTGCATAACTACGCCGACGGTTAAACCGTCGGCATAGTGCCCACCGTGTTACCAGCGGCCGACACGTGGCAGCTCCTGGGAAGTCTGGCGCGGAGCTACGCCGACGGTTAGGCCGTCGGCATAGGTTTGGGCCTATGCCGACGGCCTAACCGTCGGCGTAGTTGACATGTGGCAGCTCCTGGGCAACATTGGCGTGGAGCTACGCCGACGGTTAGGCCGTCGGCATCGGCCCGAAACTATGCCGACGGCCTAACCGTCGGCGTATCTCCACACCACGGTTGCCCAGGAGCTGCCACGTGTCAGCGTATAATTGCCCCCCTTTAACGACGGCGCCGTCGACGGCCGTCAGGTGGAAAATGGTGCCGACGGTGTGTGTATGCCGATGGTGGTACGAACACCGTCGGCTTAGCTCCCTATGCCGAAGGTTTTTGTATGCCGACGGCCGCCCTTGTATATGCCGACGTACGAGTTGCCGACGGGGCTATGCCGAGGGTTTTTGGGACTATGCCGACGGCCCTGGGCCGTCGGCAACGTAGCTAATTCTGGTAGTTGTCACCTGCTCCCTGCTTCCCCTGGGGGCGGAAGACAGGGCGGCGACAAGGCCCTGGACGGCCTCCCGCTGCAGCGGCGCGAGGCCGCTGAGGCACGACGGGTGGAGTGTCTCGGCGGTGAGGTTGCACCGGAGGGCGCGCCAGTATAAGCCGTGCGCCACGGAGTTGAGGTCCTCAATCGGCTTGCCGTCGCGCCGGCTGGCAGGGCCACATGCAGGCGCGCGCGGAGTCGGTTTGAGAAGGCGTCGGCATTCTCGACAAGCGCACGGTGGGTGACGTCAGGGTCGCTGATGTAGGGTAGAACCCTAATCGCCCGATCTTTCACGAAAGGAGCGGATCCCGCGAGGAACACAAAGAACACAAAGGGAAATCACGAGGGGAACACGAGAGAAACACGTGAGAAATCACTCAAGCCAACAAGATCCGGTCACACATAAGCTAGATCCTCGAAACACAAAAGAGATACAAGATCCATGATCAACAAGGGACGATACAAAGGGTAACCGGTTCTTCTCCGTGAGGAGGTCTTGAGTTCTTCCCGTTAGGGGTCTTGAATCCACTTGGGGGATCTTCTCCGTAGAGGTCGTGAACTCCTAAGGAGAAGGGGATCAAGTGGAGAGCAAAGCTTCTCAAATGAGCTACTACTTCGCTGACCCTAAAACGGAGGTAGAAGAAGAGTATATATAGTCTCGGGGCGAAAGGGTACACAGGCCTCGGCCCAAGTCACTGCGCACAGGCAGGGCCGGAAGTTCCGGGCGCTGGAAGTTCTGGGCGCCGAAAGTTCCGGGCCAGGTTCCGGGCGGGGTCCGGCCTAACCAGAGAGTTGGCACGGTGGGAGCTGGGCTGGCGTCCGTGGGCCGGAAGTTCCGGATAGGCCGGAAGTTTCGGAGGCCGGAAGGTCCGGTCCGGGTTCCGGGCTAACCAGAGAGTTGGCGTGCCCGGGCTCGTCTTGGTCGTTGGGGGCCGGATGTTCCGGGTCAGCCGGAGGTTCCGGGGGCCGGAAGTTCCGGGCTCTGGCCGGAAGTTCCGGGCTGAACAGAGAGTTGACGCCTGTTCCTTCTTCCTCAGCTCTCGGCTCCGTGGCTTGTGTGTTGTCCCTAATCACACATAGTGTTTCTGACTTAGGCAGTAGCCATGTCTCGTTCAAAGGAAAGGGAGACTCAAGTAGGAGTGATGTCACCTCGGATTGAATAGCACGAGCTCTTGCTCTTGTCATGGGTCCACTTGGAGCTTGGATAGTTGAGGTAGTGTCCATGGGGATGACCGTGGGATGCTCCGCATCATCTCCCCCCCCTTGGGAAAGATCCGACCTCAGATCGAAATCCTCATCACCATGGTACGGGGAGAGATCTTTGATGTTGAAGATGTCGCTCACGGAGTACTTGTCGTGTGGGATATCGATCTTGTAGGCGTTGTTGTTGTAGCGTGAGAGCACCTTGAATGGTCCATCGGCTCGTGGTAGAAGCTTCGACTTGCGTTCGTTGGGGAAGCGGTCTTTGCGAAGATGTATCCACACAAGATCTCCAATGTTGAATATCATGGGTTGCTTGTTGATGTTGAGCTTGGTCGCGAGTCGTTGTACTTGCCGCTCGATGGTGGGCCTTGTGTCTTCATGCATCTTCTTGAGGTAGCTCACTCGGGCACTCGCATCCATGTTGATGCGCTCTTGTAGTGGTAGAGGAAGAATATCCAATGGAGACAACGGGTTGAAGCCGTAGACGACCTCGAAGGGGGACTTGCCAGTAGTCGAATGTCTTGCGCGGTTGTAGGCGTACTCGGCGATGGATAGACACTCCTCCCACCCCTTGATGTTCTTCTTGATCAACACGCGAAGTAGAGTGGAGAGTGTTCGGTTCGTCACCTCCGTTTGGCCGTCGGTTTGTGGATGGTATGCCGAGGAGAACAAAAGCTTGATTCTTAGCTTGGCGCATAGAGTCTTCCAAAAGTATCTCAAGAATTTGACGTCGCGGTCGGAGATAATAGTCTTTGGGACTCCATGGAGTCGCAAGATTTCCCTACAAAAAAGATTTGCAACATGTGAAGCATCGTCTATCTTGTTGCAAGGAATGAAATGAGCCATCTTGGAGAATCGGTCCACAACAACAAACACGGAATCCTTTCCATTTCTGGTTCGAGGCAAACCAAGCACAAAATCCATGCTAATATCCTCCCATGGGTGATATGGAATAGGAAGAGGCATATAAAGGCCATGAGATTGAGCTTTGGACTTAGGTTTGCGGCATGTAGAGCACCGGTTGGTGAAGCGTGAGACGTCGCGGAACATCTTGGGCCAAAAATAGTTCTTGGAGAGCGTAGCAAATGTCTTGTCGCGTCCAAAGTGTCCCATTAGTCCACCTCCATGAGCCTCTTGGAAAAGGAGCAAACGAAGAGAAGACTCGGGAATGCAAAGTTTGTTAGCTCTCATAAGGTAATCATCCTTAATGTAATAGCGTTCCCAAGAAGTATGCGTCAAACACTTGGCATAAGGAATTGCAAAAGTAGGATCATGAGCATACAAGTCCTTTATGTGTTCAAAACCAATGACATTCCATTCAAGTTTACTAACAAGCATGCATATGCGGGAAAGGGCATCTGCCACAACATTTTCTTTGCCTTTTATGTATTTGATGACATAAGGAAATGACTCGATGAATTCACTCCACTTAGCATGACGCTTGTTCAACTTAGTTTGACCCTTAAGGTATTTAAGCGTTTCATGGTCGGTATGAATGATAAACTCATGAGGGCGAAGGTAATGTTCCCATTCACGCAAAACTCGCACTAAAGCATATAGCTCTTTGTCATATATGGGGTAATTGAGTTGCGCTCCGGAAAGTTTCTCACTAAAGTAGGCAATTGGGCGCTTCTCTTGCGTTAACACACCTCCTATGCCATTACCGCTAGCATCGCAATGGATTTCAAAGGGTTTCTCAAAGTTGGGTAATGCAAGCACGGGAGCATGAGTAAGTAAATTATTAAGTTCATTAAATGCGGCATCTTGAGATGGTCCCCAAACAAATGGCGCATTTTTCTTACTCAAAGCATGCAAAGGTGAAGCAATGGTGCTAAAATCCTTCACGAATCTACGATAAAAACCGGCTAGACCAAGAAAACTTCGCACTTGTTGCAAGTTGGTCGGTTGGGGCCAAGTTTTAATAGCATTGATCTTAGATTCATCTACATGAACACCCTTAGAAGATACAACGAAACCCAAGAAAACAAGCTTGTCAACACCGAAAAGGCATTTGTCCATATTAGCATAAAGGCGCTCTTTCCTAAGGGTTTGTAACACGGTTCTAAGATGGGTGACATGATCTTTGAGCGATTTGCTAAAAAACAAGAATGTCGTCGAAATAGACCACAACAAATACACCAATATAGGGTCAAAGAACAAAATGCATGACTCGCATGAAGGTACCGGGTGCTTCAGATAAACCCATTGGCATAACAAGCCATTCATATAAGCCAAATTTTGTCTTAAATGCTTTTTTCCATTCGTCACCTTCTTGTATGCGGATTTGGTAATAACCACTTTTAAGATCAATTTTAGAGAAAATAGTGGCTCCGCTAAGCTCATCTAGCATGTCGTCTAAGCGTGGAATGGGGTAGCGATATCTAACTGTGATAGCATTGATAGGACGACAATCGGAACACATGCGATATGTACCATCTTTCTTGGGAACAAGGATTACCGGTACGGCACAAGGGCTCAAGCTTTCTCGTACATGGCCGTTGTCGATGAGTTATTGTACTTGCCGTTGGATCTCCTTGGTTTCCTCAGGGTTGACGCGGTAGGGAGCCTTGTTAGGAAGGGGTGCTCCGGTGATGAGGTCGATTCGGTGTTCGATGCCTCGTAGTGGAGGTAGACCCGGAGGTAGCTCGTCAGGAAAAACATCTTGGAATTCCTGCAATAGAGAAGATAACACTAAAGGTAGATTGTGAGAGGTGTTAGTTGTTGGTGCCTCTGAAAGTACATGTAGTCCCCATGTGTGGTTTTGGTAATTGATGACAATCCTTATGGACTAATGTTTGCATTGAGATATACATTTGAAGGTTAGTCCCATTGGAAAATGATTGAAGAATAATGGAAGACAACTCCTTTGAAGCAACAATTACATTGAGATGATCAAAATGAAGTTCATTGGAGTATCTTAAGGGTTGCCATGCTTAGAGCTATGGTTTGAGCCATAATGGATCAAGATCTTAAAAGGATGATTTGAATGATGAATTCCAGGAGTGGCTCAAAAGATATGATCATAATGGACTCATGTGTTGAGTCATGATTGATCAAGTATTCAAGCAAGCTATTCAAGTGAAGAATTCAATATACCCTTCAAGACGTCAAGATTAAACATGGAGTAGAGAGATAGGTTGACCAAGATGAAGCTCAAAGATCGAACTCTAAATGGTCAACACACGAGCGCAAATGATGCACCACATAGGATCTTGTGGTATGATAAGAAATTATCAATTGCACTCTGTGTACTAACCCATACTATGTGTTGTCTATGTTTTTGAGGTTTAGGTGATTCTCATGGGCTCGCATCGAGAGAGAGAGATTTCAAGTGTCTATGAGAGGATGACATCAAGTGTTGGTGATCATGGTTGACAAGGGCAAGTTCAAGATAACCATCCCGAAGGATTACATGCTTGAAGCTTGTGGATGATCACATGATGGACAAGTGAAGATGAATACAAAGCAAAGCTTCCCACACTGTGTATGGGGGGAGCAAATTGAAGACTTCACCAATGTCTTGCCTTCATCTTGAGCCAAGAAGAAACATCAACATCAAGCTCAAGTGAACGGTTCGTGTCAAAGGTATTAGTTCCTTTGACGTTAGTTTTGTGGAGTGATGACCACCAAAGAAACATATACACTCAAGAATGGATTCTCGATAGCTATGTAGTGTAGCTCTTTTATGATTCTTGAGTTATAGGGATCCCGCACTATTAAGAGGGGATCAAAGGGGTTCATGATGGATTTGCTCAAGTCAACATCTTCTATACACAATTCCACTCATATCCTATATACCAAAGAAAATCCAAAGCCAAATAGTTTCCCAAAATATATGATCTAACCTTTGCATACTTTGCACCCTCCATTTTGTTTTATCTTGGGTGGTACTCTATGTGAGGACCTGGAGTTTTTCCATAGCTTAAAAACGAGCCCAAGATCATCAAAATCGGAGTCCGTATGAAAAAGTTGTGCATGTTTTAGTTTTGGGGTTCCTACTGTTTTTTTATTGGCCGGACGTCCGGTAGCATCCGGAAATCCGGTGGCCATATCCAGCAGCAAATGGGCGGATTTCCGGTACTTACCAGACGTCCGGTCACCGGACATCCGGAAAGTGTCGGATGTCCGTCAAACCTGTTTCGCAAATATTCTGCTACATTCGTCTGATGGCGTGCTACAGCCGTCGGACGTCCGGTGTTCCACCGGACGTCCGGTACCTGTTTTGCCACCGGATGTCCGGTAATCCACCGGACGTCCGACACTTTCCTGGGCAGAATTCCCCCCCAACGGCCAGATTTGTGCCCATACTATAAATACCGCTTCACCACTTCGTGAAGGGGTTGAGCAACACAACTATCTTGACCCACACTTGAAGAAAAGCTCCCTCTCCTTTCTCCTACCTCAAATCTTAGACCCCGGAGAGATTTTTGAGAGTTCTTGAGAGAGATTCCACTCAAGTGAAGATCCACTCCCTCTCCCTCTCTTGACCAAAGGAATTCGTGATTTGAGCAAGTCTTGAGCATTCCCCCCTTGATCTTGTTACTCTTGGAGGTTGGAGACTCCTAGGCGGTAGGAGTGCTCCGGTGAGGAATCAACTTGTGATTTGTCCCCCGGAAAGTTTGTGAAGGTTTGGAGGCCGCCTCAAGGTCTACCACTAGTGGTTGGGAATCGCCTTCGTGGTGATATCTCAAGGAGAATAGGGTGAGCCTTCGTGGCGTTGGTGTGCCTTCGTGGTAACATCCACCTCTCTAACGGTGACTAGCTTCCCTCCAAGGAAGTGAACATCGGGATACATCATCGTCTCCGTGACTTCGGTTATCCCTAACCCTACTCCTTACTTGTGGTTTACCGTGGTCACTTGACCGTGCATTCACTATTCTTGTTGTCCTCATTATATTGTGTTGGTTACCATATCGTAGAGATTATTTAGGCCAACACTTTATAGTCCGCAATTCATACTTCCTACTATTGTTCTATCTTGTGTTTAGTGTGAATTGCTAGCTTGTAACATTCATTTCCATATCTTGTAACATAACTTGTGTAAGCTTATAGTGCTTACTTGAGTTTTCTTGTATCATTCAATTCCATATATTGTGATACAATTTGTGTAAGCTTGTATTGCCTACTTGTGGGTGTGTGTATTATTCATTTCCATATCTCGTGATATACATTGAGTAAGTTTGTGTAACTTACTTGTGCTTACTCATATCCTCGTTGTTCTCATCTTGTTTATGCTAAGTTGTTGGTGCACTTAGTGAGCCTAGTATATTTAGGATTTGTGCTTGAAAAGTATCCGCTTAGTTTATTTCCGCATTAGGATATAGCCAAATCCATAAAAGATTTTAAAACGCCTATTCACCCCCCCTCTAGGCGACATCGTGGTCCTTTCAGCCTCGTCTTTGCACAAAAGGACATAGTGCATAACACTTGATGGGTTCTCACACACTTCTCTCATCTCACTTTTGGTGGCAAATAGTACTAGGTTTTTCTTGTCGCTCATCGTGGAGGCACTCAATTTGGGCTTGTGGCGCTCACTCTCTTTGTGCTGGTTCGCTCTCTCACTTGTCTCTCCACGATGGGTGGCTTGCTTGTCGGCGATCACTTGGCTAGGAGACATAGGTCGTAACACGTATTCCTTTCCCTTCATCTTGAGGCTATAGTGATTTGTCCGCCCGGTGTGGATGACACCTCGGTCAAATTGCCATGGCCTTCCAAGAAGGAGGTGGCAAACAGACATCGGAACGACATCACATTCAAAGTGTCTTCGTAAGCTCCGATCTTGAAGGAAACTTGTACCATGTGCTCGACTTGGATAGTGCCGGAGTCGCTTAGCCATTGAACCTTGTAGGGGTGTGGGTGCTTCATCTTGACCAATTGGAGCTTGGAGCATAGTTCTTCACTTGCTAAGTTATGGCAACTTCCTCCATCGATGATGACCTTCACGGACCTTCCATTGATGCCGGCCTTGGTGTGGAAGATATGGCATCGTTGGTCTTCTTCTTGTTGATGTTGAAGTGTCAAGACCTTGGAGACAACAAGAGCGGGGCTTGAATCTTCATCGCAAAAGACTTGATCATCTTCATCTTCGTTCACTTGTCGGTGCATAGCCACATTCTCAAGGGCTTCCATTTCTCCTTCACTCATGGAGTCGTATGTACCATCGTCGTTGAAGATCATGGTGCGTTTGTTGATACACTCGAAGGACTTGTGGCCTCGGCCGCCGCATGTGAAGCACTTGAAAGAACTTGTCTTGATGGTCTCATCGGTAGGAGTAGATGATGATGAAGCTCTCGGCTTGAAGTTGCTTGTAGTAGGAGGACGACTTGAGGTTGTCAAAGTTTTCTTGTAACTTGACTTGTCGCCATTGCTTGTGGTAGGCTTGGTTGAGGTATAAGGTGTTGGAGTCGTTGAGGCTTGGGTGTTGGAGAAGCCGTAGCTCTTGGAAGAGTACTTGGCATACTTGAATTCATCTTGCACTTGATGTTCCGCCTTGGTAGCTTGATGCACTAGCTCGATGAGGGTGGAGTAAGGTTGGAAGTCGGCGATCTTCTTGATAGGATGATTGAGCCCATTCAAGAAACGTGCCATAGTTTGCTCATCATCTTCCGTGACATTGACTCTTATCATGGCAATCTCCATTTCCTTGTAGTACTCTTCAACGCTCTTTGTTCCTTGCTTGAGGAGTTGGAGTTTCTTGAAGAGGTCGCGGTTGTAGTAGGTGGGCACAAAGCGTGCTCTCATGACATCCTTCATTTGCGCCCAAGTTGTGATGGGTGGTTCACCTCTTGTCTCACGGCGCTCAATGACTTGTTCCTACCAAATGAGGACGTAATCTTGGAACTTAAGGGATGCCATAGCAATCTTCTTCTCTTCCTCATAGTTGTGTAAGCGGAAGATTTTGTCAACCTTCAATGCCCATGAAAGGTACTCTTCGGGATCATTGCTTCCGGAAAACTTGGGCATGGTGAACTTTAGCTTGCCATAGCGTTGCTCTTCATTGTGTTGGGGTCGGGGATGATGACGCCCTTGACGTGGAGGATTGTCAACCTCATGTTGCACTTGGCGTGGAGGGTTTTCAACTTCATTTTGCTCTCGGTGAACTTGGGGTTGTTGTTGAGGAGTGTGGGGAACTTGATGATGCACTCGAGCTTGATAGTTCCTCTCTTGAACTTCTTCGCGAAGTGCTTCTTCTTGCTCGCGCCTTTGGCGGTTGCGTGCGGCAACGGCGCGTCTTGTGTCGAGGAGTGCACGTTGCGCCTCAAGTGCTTGAGTTTCTCGCCGTAGTTGTTCTTGACGATGTGCCTCGGCATCTTGTTCGTCTTGGTGTTGGCGCGCTCTCTCTTCCTCTTGTTGACGTAGACGTTGTCGTTCTTGTGCTTGTGCAAATGTAGCTTGATTTTTGGCGATGCCGATGTGCTTGCTCGTCAAGTTGTTCTTGTGTACGATTGTCGTGTAGAGGATTGCGGTTTGCTTGGCGGTCTTGGCGTGCGGCTCGGCGAAGAGTGTTTGATGACGGAGTAGTTGAGCCGGAGATGGTATCGTCAGAGTGTCGACTCGAGCGGCTCCGTCTTGAGTAGGACAACGAGGTAGAAGAGCAATTGACCATCATGGTTCGAATATCTTCCTTGAGAGAGGCCATGGATGTGTCAAAGTAGTCTCTTGTACATTGTTCGGATTGTCATAAGTCGGTGGCGAGGTTGTCGATGCGGTCACCCAAAGCTTGTTGTTCTTGATGCAAAGCTCGTTGTGCACCGAAGAGGTGGCTCTTGGTGACGTAGTTGTTCGGGTCATCGTCTTGCTCCATGAAGAGTGGGTTGGTAGAAGAACTTGGCCTATCCATCATTTCAAGCAAGAATGTGAGTGGGAGAAGGAGAAGAACTTATACCAAATGTACCTTGACCGATGTTGAAGATGGATCAATGATCACTGAAATGTGTAACAAGGAAATAGCACAATTGGTACCAATTCTTGTCGGCTCTCACACCTACACGAGTAAAAGCTTATAGTGGAGCTTGGTGAGGATGGTGGCACAAAATTTGATGCAATTGTTAGTAAGACTCAATAATGTTGAAAAGATTCACAAATTCGCAAATGCAACAAGTAGACCAATAGCAAGTAGGGGTACACGGAAACACACACGCAAATAGATAAATGGGGTTGTGCAAACCAAAAATGAGCTCAAAATGTGGACTCCACGGAAAATGCTCTTGTTGCACAACTCTAGAGAGACGCTAGCACGATTGCACAATAGGCGGATACGAAACTTGTGCACAACCTACTAAGCAAAAATGCAACGACTTCTATCCCAAGTATGCTATATGTATGGTGTTTCGGTGATATGATCCAAGATGATCGAGTATGACAATCTTAATATAGTATGATGCTATGGTCTTGCTTAAAAGCTCTTTGCTTATCTTTCTCTTTTGCTTAAAAGCTTGTTTGGCTCTTTCTCTTTCGAGCTCTTTCTTTGGCCACTTATGCAAAACTTCACGAACCAAGATAGCAATTGTGTATGCTAAGACAACCTTGTGACACAAGAGATGATACCAAGATATGCACCTTGATGATATGGTATGTATGCTATGGGAAGTATGATCACTAATGTGCACAAGTGACGTTGCCGGCAATACTCAAAGGCTAGTCTCGATGGGTAAGCTACGCAAAAGGAAGGCTATGGGGTAATCAATGGAATGGCAAGAAGTACACGAAGTGTCGTCGAGGTTACCGTTCTTGCTTACGGTAGAGGTTGTCAAAACGTTGTGATTGTTGTCGATGTCGTAGTGCACGGTCTTCAGTACGTTGGCGAAGATGCCGCTGCACCGTAGACGGAGATGTCGAAGTAGCGGAAGTTGTCGAAGATGCGCAGACTTTCTGTCTAGGCCGGAAGTTCCGGGCAAGACGGAAGGTCCGGGGTCCGGAAGTTCCGGGGGAGGACGGAAGGTCCGGTTGCCGGAAGGTCTGGGCGGGGCCGGAAGTTCCGGGGGTCGTGTTTCTGCGAGAACAGGAAGTTGGGGATCGCGGATTTGGGCGGAAAAAACGTCGGGAAAAATCCAAATCCGAGGGGAAAAGAAAAAGTTTAGGTGGATGGAAGGATGGGGAAGCTAGATCTACGTGCCACACACAAAATTCACGGATCAAATCCAACAAAACTTCATCACACCAACAAATCACAAAAAAAAAATTGGGAGGGCTATTTTTGTGGGGAATTTCAAAATTGGGACGAATCACAACAAAATTAGGCTAGAAACAAAGAGGGGAGGCTCCGAAATCGTGATCAACGTGGCTCATGATACCAAGATGATCATGAGCAAGCTGGCTCTGATCCAAGATGATGTAGAGTAGAACCCTAATCGCCCGATCTTTCACGAAAGGAGCGGATCACGCGAGGAGCACGAAGAACACAAAGGGAAATCACGAGGGGAACACGAGAGAAACACGGGAGAAATCACTCAAACCAACAAGATCCGGTCACACATATGCTAGATCCTCGAAACACAAAAGAGATACAAGATCCATGTTCAACAAGGGACGATACAAAGGGTAACCGGTTCTTCTCCGTGAGGAGGTCTTGAGTTCTTCCCGTTAGGGGTCTTGAATCCACTTGGGGGATCTTCTCCGTAGAGGTCGTGAACTCCTAAGGAGAAGGGGATCAAGTGGAGAGCAAAGCTTCTCAAATGAGCTACTACTTCGCTGACCCTAAAATGGAGGTAGAAGAAGACTATATATAGTCTCGGGGCGAAAGGGTACACGGGCCTCGGCCCAAGTCACTGCGCACAGGCAGGGCCGGAAGTTTCGGGCAGGGCCGGAAGTTTCGGGCGCCGGAAGTTCCGGGCCAGGTTCCGGGCGGGGTCCGGCCTAACCAGAGAGTTGGCACGGTGGGAGCTGGGCTGGCGTCCGGGGGCCGGAAGTTCCGGACAGGCCGGAAGGTCCGGTCCGGTTCCGGCTAACCAGAGAGTTGGCGTGCCCGGGCTCGTCTTGGTCGTCGGGGGCCGGAAGTTCCGGGTCGGCCGGAGGTTCCGGGGGCCGGAAGTTTCGGGCTGAACAGAGAGTTGACGCCTGTTCCTTCTTCCTCAGCTCTCGGCTCCGTGGCTTGTGTGTTGTACCTAATCACACATAGTGTTTCTGACTTAGGCAGTAGCCATGTCTCGTTCAAAGGAAAGGGAGACTCAAGTAGGAGTGATGTCACCTCGGATTGAATAGCACGAGCTCTTGCTCTTGTCATGGGTCCACTTGGAACTTGGATAGTTGAGGTAGTGTCCATGAGGATGACTGTGGGATGCTCCGCATCAGTCGCTGATCTTGTGCAGGGCTACCGTGGCTGGAGGAGCACGGCCGCGCCGGAGGACGGAGAGGAGGCCGCACAAGAGAAGGGCGAGGAGCACGACGAGCTGATCCATATTGATCTGTTGGAGCTGCTGCTTTTAAATGGGTGTGTGTTTCGATGCTTTATACTACAGGGAGTGAGAGAGGGGCCTTGAATGAATGATCATGCAAAATGACTAGGTGTGCGAGTGTGACATAACACTGGCATGGCCACTCACACCTAACACTTGTCATTAGTGTATCAATCAACCATGTTAGTTGTGTATGATGATTTGGTAACACAACTATTATTTAGTTAGTATTCTTTCCGCCCACTTTTTGGAGTGCTCACATTAAATAGGAGTACATCTCAACGAAAACTCATTTCTGAGCCCGAGCTCAGATGGTCCTGTTATCACGTGCATTCATTCATTTCGAGATCTGTGAAGTACTCCCTCCATTCCAAAATAGATGACTCAATTTCGTACTACTAACTAATAGATAGTACAAAGTTGAGTCATCTATTTTGAAACGGAGGGAGTATCTTGTATTCCATCTTTATACTTTATGCGTATTGGGGTGAAATCTGACCCGGGCCCGCGCATTTAATACATATGGGTAACGTTGCAGCCGTCCCAGTCCAGAACAACGCGGGACGGCCCCTCTTTGTTTCTGGGCCTTGCTGGACCGCCTCTCCAGTCTCCCCCATCTAGGTTCCTTCGATTCCCTTCTTGGTTCGCCCCAGGTTCCTTCAAATCGACTGAAGTGTCGGCATTACGAGCAGCAGCTCATCTTCTCCGCCAGTCATTTAGTATGTTAATCGTTTCCTTCGTTGGTACCCAGATCTTCTTGCCTCCTCCTCCCTTTCTCTAGGCCGGCCTGTGCAATTTCTTCGAGTTCCAGGACAAGTATCTTCTAACCCGCAGCAGCCACAAGCCTTTTTGCCTTCGATCTCAACATATCACTCTTCACTAGAAACGAGCCCTATAATTATGTATTCTGTATAGTAAAATAATCTTGTTTGAACTCTAATGTTGATGATGATTTGAAGCGTATCAACAGGCCAAGCTTGCAGAATATTTGGAAAGAGACGGTTTCAGATCTGTCCAGGTCTCCAGGAAGCACTGCAGGCCCTTGAAGGCCTGAATACCCACGGAGATCATCTGATCTCCTCGCGACGCTAGCAGATTTTCCCATGCAATGATAATGCTTTTGCCTTACTCGGATGCAATTCGAAACTATTTCGAAGGCAAGGTATTAATCATACAACGCCCATGTGTATACATGGAACGAAGAAATTTTGGTTAACCTATGTGTAAATTTCCAGGCTACCCTGTGAAACAAGGTGGAGAACGTAGGATGTACTATCTGAAGCTGCATTCTGCCTCTTCTTTCTGTCTGTCTCCCTAGCAGTATGCAGAAAACACGGGCTTGGATATTAAGCTGAAGAATGAATCATTGGTCGAAACTTAATTAGTACAATCCGTTGCACTTAAAACCCTGGTGTTCTTCATGTAAGATGTAGCTTTGTTTGGTAAACTTCTGAATTCCTGAAAGAGCAGATTGTGTTCTACATGTTCCCACGTTTATCTGATGAGACACCTATGAATCATAATCATGCATCCGTGCAAGTACAATGCACTTCCCAATTAAGTTCACTTATCTGAGATGTCTGTATCCATGCCACATCCAAAGCATGAAGATCTCAACATTTTTTTGCAGTTTCCAGTGGGCTTTGAGCTGACCATCCACGCTATGTGCATGAACTGAATCACCACGCTACCAAACAAGCAGAGACTTGGGTGAGGCGTCGTCATGTTGGCTTACGGATACTAATCCCATGAATGATCAATTAAGAAAATGTGCATCTTAGCTACTTCCAAATGATGTGCCCCTCGAGCTATTGCCCTGTTTCCATTGATTATGGATGGATAATCATCAGCCATGCAAGCAAGTACATGAACTTCCCCAGTTAACACTCGTCATCTCTCCAAAAACACAATGAACTTTCGTGTGCATCTTCTGCTGCATGTGCATGAACCGGATCACAAGCACTAGCAAACAAGCAGAGCTGCTCAGGGGACATTTTTTGTTTTACAGGGCTACTCCTCTGTCCTCCCCATTGTCATGCACCACCGTTAACAAACGCGCGAGGTCTCCTGCTCGGCGATGCTTGACTAATTAGGTGTACTAATCAATCATTGAGCATTTTGTCATGTACTCCTGCCAATTATTAATTAATCCTTGTGGTTGACTGAACGAACGCATCATCGAGCCCCACAGACAATGGAAGCTAGACCTGTCGCCGGGCGATGGATGCCAGTTTCAGTTAGTATCTTAAAAGTATTATTAATCACCTACAATCTTTGTTTAAACTGGCATGTCCAGTCTGCTGCCAGCACGTACGGGAGCATGCTCCGACCTCCAGGAACTCAAACCCGTTGTCCGCCATCGCACGCCGGTGATTCTCCGTCGCTGCCGCGGACTACAACTACTTTCTCTAACGTTTTCTAAAGATCCACAAGATATTGTTGCAGTCCCATGCAGGTCGTTTTTCTTTCTGTGCCACAGCTCGCATTAATCCTAACAACCTGTACATATATTCTGTGCTACGGCTCTTCTCCACACAAACCGGCTGAGCCACGGAGCAGATAGAGGTCTTGACGGAGTCATCCAGCAAATTTTAAACGTCCAGCGCGCATCGCTCTGGGGACCGCACCGTAGACCACTGTGCCATACCGTATTTCTCGCTCAGGAGCAATTTTCCAGGGGCCACACGGCAACAGTCAAATCACCTTTCACGGATCCACATAGGGGAGCCAACGCCGAGGATAACGGGAGCAGCTGGGCTCGGGCGTTGAAACGCCGCGTCCTACATCTCAATTTGTTTTAAGGATCAACGATGACACTTAACAAATAATGCACTAGTTAAATATCCGTAATCATAACGTGTGCATTATCATCTACTCCCTCCGTCCTAAAGTAAATGCAAAGTTGAGTCATTTTTTTTTGGGACAAAAGAAGTATCATATGAAGGAGTACGTTTCTCCCCATGAGACCGATGCCGAGACCGAGATCGAGAGGACGCGTCCCTTGCGGCCTCCTCCACGCCGATGCAATGTTTTATATGAACTTGTTTCAATAGGGAAAAGCACGATGGAGCACTCCTCTTTTGAGATGCTCATCGTCTCGCCTTATAGACGTGGAAGGGATCACCGTATACACTAGTGCAAAAACGGCTAGTCACAACTTTAGTTGGTGGTCCGTCATTTTCAAACAACGCTAGCACTATTTTTTTCACTATTTTTTTCAAATAGTGGTGGTGTTGTCATGTTTGTCCCGTCAGCTTTACAGGGTTAGTGATGGCGTTGCTTTATTTTTTAACACGTCACAACTCTACTGGCCTATTTGTACTCACCGTTTGAAAGATAGTGGTGTGTTACTTGTGAGCTGCGTTTGGATTTTTTCCTGAGAGGAAGGGTGAAGCAATATAGTAGCTGATAAGTATTTCCCTAAGTGAGAACTAGGGTTATCGAACCAATAAGAGAATCACATCAAGGCTAGTGAACAACACCCGCACACACAAGAGCAAATACTTGCACCCAACACGGTCAATAGGGCTGCCAATCCCCTTGAATTCGTTAGTTGCAAGGATTAAATCTAGTAGTGGTAGATATATAAATTATAAAATAATATAAAAGTACATAAATTGTAACAAGATATTTTTGGTTGTGTTATATGATAAAGAAGAGCCGGGGGCCATATTCTTCACTACTGGCTTCTGTCTTGAAACGTAGCATACGGTGGATAAACAAATTAGTGTTGGGCAATCTATCTATTATACTATTAAAAGGAAAATACGAATCAATAATAGGGAATTAGTCTAGAAAATCGCACAATAATCAGAAACATCCAGCCTTTAATTTTATACACTATGAAAACACAATCGTTAGATTGGTTTTAAGGTTCAAGAAATTAGCCACCAATGCCATGAACTAAGCAAAATAGAATATCACAGTCGATGGATCTCTAAAATCGATCATTGACATTAAAGTTTAAGATAATTACCCACCAATACCCTTGCTACATTATTTTTCTCATACCCTTTCAATAACGTGTCTAGCTAGCAAAACGTTATGGATTCCCTAGCTACTCCGAACGCCGCCGCCACCATGTTTTCTTAGCTTCTGTACGGCGAGCTGATTTGCCTTCCACCACGTGCACAAGAGACCTCACGTCTTAGAACTTGCCTCACGCATCCATCCTACAGCAAGGAGCTACCTACATGATGGCATCAACATTTGCCTAGCTGTTCGTGTGCACGCGGGCGCCGTCGTTGCTGCCGTGGATTAGGTGTTCGTATGCACGTTGGGTCCCCGGCGCCGCCATTTCTGCCGTGGATTGGGTGTTCGTATGCACGTCGGGTCGCCGGCGCCGCCATTGCTGCCGTGGATTGGCTGTCCACTATAAGCACATAAGCGACTTCAGATGTCAAACGTGCATCATGCATGCATCCGTGCATACAAGGGACGTCCTCATATGACGAGGAGTACGTATGGCATGCATCCATACATATAGAGAATGTCGCTGCTGACGCGGCATTCGCTCCATATCTACCATGGGCCGATCGATCGTCCTACGTGTATCATGTCTTCAAGAGGTACTGGACCGGGTGCTAGTTACCACTGATTGGGAATATAAATATCCCCTATCCTCGGTTCGGGCACTAGAAAGAATTGAGGCCTTATCGGATCACGTCCCGTTGCTAACCGATTTTGGTCATCCAATCCCATGTTCTAACCGTCACCAGTTTAAATTTGAATTGGGATGGCTCACTAGAGAGGGATTTCATGAGCTGGTTAAGAAGCTGTGGGCGCGCCAGCCTCGCGGTAACACACCCATTCAACGATGGAATAATCGAATCCGCGCCTTGCGCCGATTCCTTCGAGGATGGGCCAAACATACCGCTGGCATTTACAAAAAAGAAAAACTGCGATTGTCTACCTTAATTGATGCCCTTGATAAAATAGCGGAGGTGAGGCCTCTGTCTGCTGTTGAGATTGAACAAAAAAGTAATCTTAACGAGCAGATTGCTCGCTTACTACGTGAGGAAGAGATTAAATGGTACCAACGTAGCAAGGCGGACTCGCTGGTGCAAGGTGATGATAATACGAAATACTTTCAAATGCTAGCCAATGGCAGACATAGAAAGAAGCGTATATTCTCCCTTGACCAGGAGGAAGGTCGAATAGAGGGGGACGTACCACTTAGAAATTTTATCACTAAGTATTACAAAGACCTTTTTGGGCCTTCAGCTGAAACTAATTTTCAGTTGGACGAATCTGTTACTCATGACATTACTCAAGTTACAAACGCGGAAAATGAATTCCTAACCTCTCCGTTTTCAGAGGAGGAAATTCGAACTGCTGTGTTTCAGATGGAACACAACAAGGCGCCGGGCCCGGATGGCTTCCCCGTAGAGTTCTATCAATGCTTTTGGGACGTGATTAAGGCAGACTTGGTTCAGTTGTTTAACCAACTGCATTCTGAGGACCTTGATATTGCTCGTTTAAACTTTGGGGAAATTATCCTATTGCCTAAGATTAAGGAGGCTAGTCGTATTCAACAATATCGACCGATTTGTCTCCTAAATGTTAGTTTTAAATTTTTTACGAAGGTAGCGACTAATCGGTTGAATGGTGTAGCTGATCATGTCGTAAAACCCACTCAAACAGCATTTATGCAAGGACGAAACATATTAGATGGAGTGGTCATCCTGCATGAAACTGTTCATGAGCTGCACCGGAAAAAGTTGAACGGTGTCATTCTTAAAATTGATTTTGAAAAAGCATACGACAAAGTTAAGTGGCCCTTCCTGTTGCAAACTTTGCGCATGAAGGGGTTTTCACAAAAATGGTGTCGCTGGGTAGAGAGCTTTGTCTCTGGAGGTAGTGTGGCCATAAAAGTTAACGATGACGTTGGCAACTATTTTCAGACACGGAAGGGGCTTCGTCAAGGCGACCCCGCATCTCCCATCCTGTTTAACATAGTCGCTGACATGCTAGCTACCCTTGTTGAGCGGGCTAAGCTGGATGGTCAAATTAGTGGAGTCATCCCACACTTGGTAGAAGATGGACTATCCATTCTACAATATGCGGATGACACGATTCTATTCATGGATCATGATCTAGATAAGGCTAGAAATCTCAAGCTACTCTTATGTGCTTTTGAGGAACTTTCTGGTCTCAAAATTAATTTCCATAAAAGCGAACTTTTTTGCTTTGGTGATGCTGCAGAATCAGCACCCGAATATGCCGACATTTTTGGATGCCAGCTTGGGCAGTTTCCGATTCGGTATCTGGGTATTCCCATACACTATCGGCGTTTAACTATCGCTGAGTGGAGGCATGTGGAAGAGAGACTGGAGAAACGATTGGCCAGTTGGAAGGCCAAACTCTTGTCTTATGGGGGCCGACTGATCTTGATCAATTCCGTCCTAAGCAACATGGTTTTATATATGTTGTCATTCTTCCACCTGCCGAAAGGGGTTCTACAGCGGCTAGATTACTTTAGATCCAGATTTTTTTGGCAGTCTGATAACGAAACCAAAAAATATCGACTTGCTAGGTGGAGCGTATTATGCAGACCTAAAAGTCAGGGGGGCCTGGGTATCCAAGACCTTGAGATTAAAAACATCGCTCTTCTCAGCAAGTGGGTCTATAAACTACTCACTGAGAATGGAGTATGGCAGGAAATCATTCGCAACAAGTATGTGGGATCCAATGCCATTTCTCAAATTCATTGGAAACCTGGGGATTCACATTTTTGGAGTGGTGTCATGAAGGCCAAGGAATTCTTCTTCCAATTTGGGACCTTCTCGGTTAGGGATGGTTCTCAGGTTCGTTTCTGGGAAGATACCTGGTTAGGGAACAACTCATTAATGGTGCAATATCCGAGCCTGTACCGGATTGTTAGACATAAATTCGTCACGATCAAACAAGTCTTCGAACAAGAAAACCCCGATATTTCTTTTCGTAGGGATCTTTTGGGCACTCGTCTGGCAGCATGGAATGAATTACTCACTCGCCTGGAGGACATTCAACTGTCAGATGAGCCGGACACTTTTCGATGGAACTTGCATCAGAATGGCAAATTTTCGGTCAAATCCATGTATGATGCAATGGTTCATTGTGATGTTCCAGTTGATAATAGGAAATTGTGGAAGCTAAAAATTCCTCTAAGAGTGAAGATTTTCCTCTGGTTTCTAAACAAAGGAGTCATCCTAACCAGAGATAACCTGGCACGACGAAACTGGCATGGGCCCAAGACATGTGTCTTTTGCCAACATGACGAGACTATTAAACACTTATTTTTCGAGTGTAAGTTTGCTCGGACAGTTTGGGCCATGGTCCAAGTAGCTTCGAATTTATACCCACCACGTAGTGCACGGAATATGTTCGGCAACTGGTTGCGGGGTATTGATAAACAATTTTCTGCACATATTCTCGTGGGAGCGGCGGCCTTATGCTGGGCAATGTGGCTTACCAGGAATGATGTGGTTTTTAACAATAAATGTGTCTCATCTCCTATGCAGGTTATCCATGTTTGTACACGTTGGCTCCATACGTGGTCTATCCTGCAGAAGCCGGAGGACAGGGACCTTTTTATGATGGCGTCTACTCGGCTGGAGCGTACGGCCAGGGAGGTTTTCTACCCACATGGATGGCGGTGTGATTTACGGATAGGGTCTACCGCTTCTTAGGCTGGACATGATTTATTGCTTGGCTTTGTATCGAATTATTTTATTTTAGGGTGCTCTGGGCTTTTTGGCTGTGTGCATCTAGCTATGCAGAGGCCGGGCTTTCTTTCAATACGATTGTATCACCTCGATATATCTATTCAATGAAAAGTCCTTTATCGAAAAAAAAGAGGTACCTTAGATTTCAAACTTGCGTCATGCATGCATCCATACAAGATGCAACAAGGAGATAGGTACGTGATGGTATCATTTGTATGCACAAACAAGCTACAAGATCGATCGTTGGACATGGCTCATGCACACAACTCAAAGCTAGGTGCTACTACGCAACAAGCATATTAATAGTACTACATGACAACATGGTAATTCTTGTCAACATTGGCAACGGTGATACAAAACAAGATTTGTATCTCCAATGGGTATGTATATATGGCAATATGCAAGAAACATATGCCCCATATCACGAAGTTTCAGTTATGTGCAATATTAGTTTTTTTCGCTCAACTGTAGTTCTTTGAGCAAATTTGCTCCAATGTGCTACGAAAACGAGGAAACAATTGGTATACTCAGAATTCAGAACCTTGAAATTCACATGAAGGGATATTTATTTAGACCAAATTGCTTGATTTCTCCTACAAATATTCTTATGCCATCTCATGTTTGCTAGCGAATATGTATGTCATCCTTCAAGCAAAGGTATGAATCTCGACTATTGAAATATATATATTTCCATGCGTGTACCTTATCCACATGTCTTCTCGGTGGAATTTTTTGATATTACAAATACTAGATCACTCATACGATTGTGAAATATACAATTAATTAACGATATAAAGATTATTCTCTTCATAACATGATATTTTGCAGTTAATATCTGTGTCAGCCCTAGAATATTAGTTAGATCTAGCAGAGTTAATTTTCAGATAATAACATTTTACCGTAGTTTCCTGTAACTTTGAGATCCGATGTTTCTATATTTCACGGCATGCTCCGTAGTTCTCATGATGAAATGATGTTAGTCACATCTTACGCTAACTGACAAAAGATATATTTATGTTTACTGTGTGCTTAGATTAAATATTGATCGATGTTCAATTTTTTATTTCCCCTTCCAAACTATATAGACGACGTAATATAGGTGATTTAATTGCCTACAAAATAACATGATATTATGGCATAGTAGTTATGTGTAATTGTTCTTTGTGAAGATAGATCAAAAGGAGTACAATGTACATGTTTCTGTGTTGAGGCTTTACAAGTACACATGATTTAGACATTTGACCATAAATGTTTGCATCATTCACATGGTAAATTTATAGTTGTTGAAAAATGCATGAGCTAATATTAAACCTTAAATACAAGGTCTAATTATATAGAATAAAAATACATTCAATGGTGCATAATTATTTGTATATTTTTCTCTCCCACTTCGTGCTTCTCCAAGAAGCCAACGTATATCATGAATTTTTTTTATTGCTCCTATATCTACTAATCTAGAAGTTCATGTGCCTTCCCTCATGCTCATTAAATATTGTTCGCATCATGTTAAGTTAATGTAGAAGTTGGTAGTTCAATATTTACTAATATTAATTGTTATAGCATAAAGATTTGCGTACACTATGTTTTCATGCATTAAAAAAATAATTGTAGGACAAATGCATTTGGATACCACATAAGAACTGAAAGGAGGATACCTCTTGTATGCTTGAAATTTAGAAAACAAGAAACATGTAGCATTTATATCCACAAGAAACAACTGTATAATCGATAATGAGATGGCAATGTTTTTTTGTTGCAAGACACGATTCCTTGATCTATTCTCCAAACAATGACGTACCATATGGGTAAGCAAGTACCATGTGCATCTTTTGAGCAGTTATACACATCAGTGCTTTTTGTTTTAGCCCATGATATATTTATTTTGTGTACAAGGATTTAGCTTTAACAGAAAACTTCCATGCAATAGTTATTTGTGATACAAAAAAATACCATGTAAATATGTAGAGCCATCTAAAAATGTCATTCCTTAGTATTTATGACAAATCTAGAATATTTGGCTAGCCGGCACTTAATAATATATCACAAATGTTTTTGATAATAGTTTCCTGCAAACATTGACAACATAATTGTGTAGACATATATCGCCATTCTTTGTAGATACATAATCCAATATGCCATATTGCTCAGGTACAAGTAATATATTAGGCTATTGTTTATAAAAATATTACTTTTTTTCAAATCAAACAATGGTTCTCCGTTAAGGAGCGAGCGTAGCGAAGCTCCGCTATCTGTTGCCCATCAGGAGATATGTTTAGCTCCATGGTGAAGTCAGAGGCAGAGAATGTCATGGACGCCGAGATTGGAGGACTAGTAATGGTGATTGGAGCCTACGGCGTTGAAGAATTTGCTTGGAGTTTCGGGATTCGTAGCAGCGGCGTGTAAGTGGGGGCGACAACACAGGTGAAGTTCAAAATCTTGCTTTTTAGGGAGAAAATCCAAGGTCTGGCCTTAATTGGTTGTGCCTGGCAATGACATTGTTGAAGGCATTGTTTTCAGAGTGGGGATTATCTCTGGGGTGAAAACCCAAGATCTACGATCGGGCGACGACGGCGCTGGTGCACTGTTTCCTCCTAGGAGGCGTCGCTTTTGGAGAACATGGACATCTTGTGTTGTCTTGGTGGTGGTTGTGCTGCTGCTGCATGGCCTGGAACGCTGTAGCGGGACTTTTCTTTTTAGCTCCTTCTTCTTGTTTTGGCTGTGTGGATCCGTCATGCCATTAGGGCATTGCATTGTTGCAGTGGCTAGGTGTAATTGGTATCTTCGCGATATTAATATATACTCTTTATGGAAAAATGTTGTCAGTGGGCTTCATAAGCAACAATTTGCAGTTTTTTTACTTTCATACTTTGAATAATAAGTTCATGACACATTTACATTACTTGTCTACATTTCACATATAGCTTCGGATGAAGTTATTTCTTCTTGTAGCGAACACTAGATCTTGAAAGCAACCTTAGCAGAGCCTAGTACCTTTATTCTCTTAGGCACTCTAAAAAATCTCTGGATTTGACCTCCATTACAAATTTGTTGGGAAGGTATTGACAATTTTGTTTCAAAACTCATACCCATCTGCCATTTTATAATTGATTACACAAGTGTTCATCTTCTTTCTAATTAACTTGTGGAGTAAAACCTTTGTTTAGGAGCGAGCTGGTCATTTGTCACAAGAAAGATTTGCAACACATAACCAATATTTAAGGTACGTAAGATACTGATGTCTTATTTGCTTAAATTTGTAAAAACATGTTCGTAATGTATTAATGTGTTGAAGTTGCTCCACAAACACATTTTACATGATTAAGTGTCAAATTCGATTATATGTTCTTCTTAGCCATATGAACTATTGCATGAATGCTCGAAGATGGCGGATTCTAATAGTCCATCAGTGACGGGTCACTAGTAGAAAACAGGGAATTAGTCCCGGTTCCAGAGGGCCTTTAGACCCGGTTCTGGAACCGGGACAAAAGGGTCGGTACTAAAGCCCAAAACCTTTAGTCCCGGTTTGCTTACGAACCGGGACAGAAGGGGCTCCACGTGGCGGATGCGGGGCGCCCAGGCAGGAGGACCTTTAGTCCCGGTTGGTAACACCAACCGGGACCAAAAGGCAGCCATGCGTCAGCAGCTCGCAGGCGCTGGTTTTTTTTTTAAATGGGGGTTTAGGGGTTTTGGAGGGTTAATTTAGGGGTCTCATATTGTTTTAGCAAGCTAATAGAGAGAAGTGACCTCTCTCTTTTCATGCTTGGTCGACGCTAGCTACTATACGTATAGAGAGAACTCGACATGCTAGTTAGTAAGCAAATGAAGGAAACATTAATTACACAAGATCGTCATGAACATATATAGAGAGAAGTGACCTTTCTTTCTCCGATATTGGTCGAACAATAAGTTTTCGTATATCTATCCGACGCTACTACATATATACAATATAGCATCTCTTACAATCCCTAACATCTAAAATCCATTTCAACTTCCACATGGCATTCTCCGTCTTTATGTATGACGTGGTCAAGAAAGAATCCCGCCAATTCCTCTTGAATTGCTCGTATGCAATCATGTGGTAGGAGTTCATCCCGCATCTCCCACAACTAATTTAAAGAAGGGGGTCAATACATATATATGAATGAAACTCAACACAATTGATGGTAATAAAATAAAATTATGAATATTGTTTACGTTCTTCATATTGTTCGTCAGAGTAGCCCCGCTGAGAGGTCGAGTTGTAGATGAACTCGCAAACGTAGTATCCACATAAATTATTCCCGCCTTCCTGCCACAAGCACTTTACAAGAAATAGAGTTCAATCAAACTGATAATCAAGCATGATAAATGGTATTGATGAAACTAGAATCAATGAGAGATGCACGGAACTAGCTAGTACTACTTACTTTGGGGTGTGTAAATCGCAGCTCCCTCTGCAGACCCGAAACCATTCCGGTGAACTTTTTCCAAACCCTGCCAGGCAAAGGAAATGATAACTTGATATCAGCAAATGAACGAAAGTTGCCGATATGGTGCGATAATGATCGGTTGAACTTACTTCTGGAGCATTGCAGTCATGTTCGCATAATCCTGGGAATCTTTACGTCTTGAGTCTAAGATAGTTACTATTCTCCGGTCAAGCTTAATCTCTAGCAGAATAAAGTGGAAGCTGCGCACGCATAACTCATCAATTACATTACTATAACCTCGAGTAAGCGAAACCGAATATGCATAAGACAATAACACTCACTTGAAGTTCTAAGGAAAGAGTATTTTAGCTTTGTTTTGATGTCGAAGTAACGATTGTAGCAAGTTGTTCTCAGTATCTTTGACTCTGTTTTTAACCGACCATTCATTTACGGTATTTGGGTTAATGAACTCAATGTCATAGATTTGTCCTCTTTTGTATTCGGTGATCTTCAATCTGCATAATATAGTGAGGATAATTATATATACATGTAATGAAAGAGTTGAGCTATAGAGACTTAATTACAGAAGTAATACTTACAGACAGTAGCAAGTCATGAGTTGTTTGTCGAGGGTGTCTTGATTGAATAACTGAATAACTCCACAAATTCAACAAGCAGCAACTCAACTCCAATGAGGCCATGCTCATCTTTAATTCTCACCATCATACTGTCCTTCCCAGACTTCCTGCAGGTATCCATGTACCATTCATGCAATTTTCGCATCATCGTTGTTAGAGGAGGATGATCAGGTTTGACGAGAGGCTTCCCGTACTCGTATTTGAAGATCTCTGCTGCCTCTAATGTTTCAAACTCTATATCATCGCTCAGGTAATCACCAAGATTGGTACCAGGCACTAGCCCCGGATGATTAGCGACGATATCGCTAGACACCTTGAGCGGGGGGCACGATTGCTTCGCCTATTTGCCGAGCTAGGGAATTGTTTTCCCACTTCTTCGTTGTGCTAATCTTGCATCACTGGAAGTACTTCCCGACCGCCGCGCATCTTCATATGTCTTTTTAATACAGCGGACATAGTTGGAATCCGGCGGAGGCAGTGATGGTCAATTCAGGGCATCCAGAGTGCGCTTCGCTTTCACCGGATCTACCGTTTCCTTCGGAGGTGGAGGTTTCCGTTCAAAATGGGCCTGCACTTCGGCAGCACAGATGTCCGCGTTTCCCTCGTCAGTCCTCTCATATGGTAACTTTGAAAGAGGCTTCAGGCTTGGACCAAATCTATATTTCTTTCCGCCTCTTGTACTGCTAGCCGCCGGAGCGGCGGCGTCTCTCTTCCGCCGATGCTGACGCGGCGGAGTCCGCTGACACGCCGGAGGAGGCGGAGGAGGAGGTGGAGTGTTCCGACGCGCCGGAGGAGGCGGAGTGTCCTGATCACTCGTCGGAGGAGGAGGAGGAGGTGGCGGAGTGCCCTGACTCGCCGGAGGAGGAGGAGGAGGATGCGTCCAGTTTGGAAGCTTGATGTAGTCCTTCCTCCATGGACAGGTCATCCTTAAAGCAATTTCCAGATGAATGTCCCCTTCACCTATAGGGAAGTCAAGCTCCAGCTCCTCAAATCCCTCTATTATTTCATCCACCGTCACAACAGCATAGCCATGTGAAATCGGACGGCAATGAAAAGTTTCCTCAGCTCGAGGAGGTATAACAGAGCCGACCGCTGCCTTCAAGGTCCGGTTCTGGCATTTCGTCATTAGCTCGCAATGTTCAGCCTCCGTGATACTATCCACGGGGTAGCGAGGAGCCGTGAAATTAGGCTGAACGAGCTCCGTGGAAGCCACGCTGCTTCTTCACTGAGATGGTAGGGTAGCTTCTAGGGCAACGTCGAAGCAAGGATCTTCATGCCGCTGAGATGGTTGGCCGGTAGCTCGCTGGCTCTCAAGTTCCTCTAGCTTTGCTATTCTTGCATTGAGTTTCTCCATTTCGCTTGCTTCCGCTTTCCCCTTTCTCTCTCGGCTTCTGTAATCACCGTTGCCGGGGAACCCATGCACCCACGGAACGGAGCCTGGTGTACCTCGTGTTCGTCCAGGGTGCTCAAGATTCCCGAGGGCCTCTGTCAGCTCGTCCTTCTCTCTGTCGGGAATGAACGTCCCTTCCTGCGCTGCCTTGATATATTCCTGAAGCTTCTTGACGGGTATTGCAAGTTGCTCGTCCGTCCAAACACTCCCCTGTTTCTGGGTCCAAAGTTCCCCCAACCCCGAAGAATCAAGTCCTTGAACGATCTGGCCAGTGCAATGTCCCTGGTTGGACCCCTTTAGCAAGCAGGTGTTGCTCAATTTTGTCCCACAACGGCCGGGCTTTGTAGTAGCCACCTGACCCCGTGTGATGGTGATACTTCTTCTTTGCAGCATTTTTCTTGTTTGTCAGTGACATTTTCATACCCTTCTCCGATTTCTTGTAGGCCACAAATGCGGGCCAGTGATCTCTTATCTTCTCATATCGACTGGTGAATTCTGCAGTCTTCCCTTTGTCGAGAAATTTTGTGTTCAACTCTTTCTTCCAATTCCTGAATAGATCTGTCATCTTCTTAAGAGCAAACGCCTTGACTTTTGGCTCTATAACTGGGTTATTCGGATCCTCCTCTGGCGGAAGGCTGAAATTTATCATCAGCGAGGTCCAAAGATCACCTTTCAGTCTATCCTGAACATAAGAAACTTTAGGGTCGTCCTTACTCTTATTCCATTGCTGGACGCTGATCGGGATGCTGTCTCTAACAATAGCTCCGCACTGATGTACAAATGCGTCCTTGGTCCGCTTGGGAGCAATCGGTTGGCCATCATTCGCGATTTCTGTGATCGTGAACCTTTCATCCTGGCGCAACCTTTTCTTCGGGTCTCGTTTCCTTACGGAAGTTTGGCTCGATCCGGAGGGTTATAAAAGAAGAAAGAAGCAGTCTTGGTCACTTAGGCTAATGTTGTGACGTGGTTCGTACAACAGTGATCATAGACAAAGTAGCCCGACCAAATAAGTCATCGTAGCCGAACTAGTCGATCCATGAATAGATTGCAACCGTATAAGTTGATTGACAAAATGGTAGATGGCAAAGCAAACTATGAAATGAGCAATCACACACCAAGACGCTTCCAAAACAGCTTAGCACTGCTCACAACCGCCGGGATGAGATAGCCTTCTAACAACGGAACAAAATGTACCGGCTAAATAACACAGCAAAGTGATTTTGGCAATGTGTGAGAGAGGTTGCGCAGGAGACCGGGAGATCAAACCCGGCATTTGGAGATGAACTGATTGGCCTTTTCTGCATGAATGCTTCTTTAACTATAGATCAACAAAATGAAGTAGTAGTTGATGGTTACTTATTTAATTTTCATGATCCTAAATGGCAAAGAGTCCAATTCTCAACGAACCAATACTTGGCATAGGTCGGCTCGTCATGGTCACAAAACACATGTGCGCGGACAGACATGGCGAGGTGAGGGAAGGAGTGAACGGGCGTTGTTGCTCGCTTTGTCATCTGTTCTTCTTGTTGTTGTTTTTTTTTTACCTGATGTACTCTTATAAGTTTATCAACACAGTCGGATGTTCACTACAAAAATACTTGCAGACTATGTGTAAAGACATTAGTCCTACATTATTAGCAGACAAGGAACTACACCAGCACTGTAATACTAGAGATGCTAGGGTTTCAGGAGTCGGGCGACCATGGGGCCCCGCCCCTGCCGCCACCGCCGCCGCCGCCGGCCGGCTTCGGCCTGCCGGTGGTCGGCACCGTTGCCGCATGTGCGCCTCCGCGCCATGGTGGCCCTGTTGCGGCTGCGTCCGCTCCCGCATCGCTCGGCCCTCAGGGCGGAAGCGATCCCGCTGTCTACTGCTATGGAACGACTCAGTCTAGATTTCCACCTGGTTCATGCTACGAGTCCGGGATGGATTCGCTCTACACCTCCTCCGCCAAGATACTTCCTGTAGATGGATTCAAATCAAGCCCAAGGGGCAGTCCGGGGAGGCACCTGAAATTATGTGATCCGCCGGATCGATCCCTTCCCCAAATGCTGCAGAAGCCGCTGCGCACCACCACACGGCTGATCTCATCGTCGGCGCGAACCTTAGGAAAGCTATCGGTGAATGCAGAGGTGTACTCGAAGGGCGGCGGGGGTGATCATGGGGCTCCCTTCACGGATGCTGCCCGCCCGAAGCCGTCTGGCGAGGGAACCGAATCACTCCTGGCGGCAAACCCGGACGCGCGCGTGCTCGTCGTTGCGGACATGAGGATACTGTCAGATTGTCCTAAGGCACAGGAAGCAGTGTTAGTATTTGCAGAAGGGGCTACTGGAGGTGACCTGAAGAGGGAAAGGGTGGAGGCGGAGATACAGATGGACGCAGAGATTAGGGACCAGCAGACACAAATGGAAGCGACCGGCCACAGGGCTGCCGGCAACCTGACGGGGACGCATGCTGCGCCCCGTCAGGAGCAATGATAGGCCTGAGTTGGAACTGCCGAGGAATCGGAGGCGCCTCGACAGTTCGCGATCTCACCGCCCTCGTTCAAACTCACCGCCCACAGTTTGTGTTTTTGTGTGAAACTAGGCAAAAGTCTGAAAGAGTTCGTCGTTTGTGTCATCGCTTAGGTCTTCGTGGCTTTTGCGGTGTCGACAGTGAAGGTCAGAGTGGTGGCTTAGCTCTGTTTTGGAATGATCAGCTGTCTGTTGAGATTAAAGATAAGAACAATAGAATGATTGATGCTTATGTTCGTGCCTCCCCGTCTAATCCCGAGTGGCATCTTGTGTTTATGGGGAACCCCGTACTGAAAACAGGCATCGCATGTGGTCCATAATCTGAGACCTGCGTGTGAACAGTAACCTTCCGTGGATGCTCATGGGGGATTTTAATGAAGCCTTATTGCAATGTGAGCATTTGTCTGCAACTCCTCGTCCGGCTAATCAGATAGCTGCCTTTCGGGAAGTGGTGCAAGATTGTGAACTGCATGACCTTGGTTTTTCTGGGGCACCGTTCACGTTTGATAATAAGAGGAGAGGTGGGGCAAATGTGAAAGTAAGATTGGACAGAGCCCTAGCTGATGAGAGATGGCGAGATATCTTCTCTGATGCTCACGTGGTACACCTAGTGTCGCCGTGCTCGGATCACTTGCCAATTTTAGTGCACATGCAAAGGGAAGAGCGCACCCCGGTGCGTCGGCGAACAAGCCAATATGAGATACTCTGGGAACGTGCTGGAGAGCTACCTGAGCTAGTGGAGAAAGCGTGGGCAGCCACCCAGACTAGTGGCAACCTAGCATCTGTTACGGCTGGTATTCATGCGGTCATGCAAAATCTGCAGAGTTGGAGCCGAAGGAGATTCGGTAATGTAATGCGTGAGCTAGAGAAAATACGTAGGAAACTGGATCATCTGATGCAAACTGATGGTGACCAACATGAAATAAGAGAGTTGTGTGATAGCATGGACGAGCTGCTCTACCAGGAAGAACTCCTCTGGCTACAACGTTCGCGCATCGATTGGCTAAAAGAGGGGGACCGTAACACCAAGTTCTTCCATAACAGATCGGTTTGGCGAGCACGCAGAAATAAAATCTCAAAACTGAAAGATGACGGCGGTGTTTGGCAGTCTACTCCGTCAGTTATGGAACTAATGGCTTCATCCTTTTTTAAGGAATTATTCACGCGTGACCCATCTCTAAATGCTGATGAGATCATTGGTCTCATAGAGAAGAAGGTGACAGATGAGATGAATGAGACACTATGCAAGGAGTTCTCGGAGACGGAAATAGCGGATGCACTGTTCCAAATAGGACCACTAAAGGCCCCAGGGCCAGATGGGTTCCCAGCTAGGTTTTATCAAAGAAATTGGGCTGTTTTGAAGGATTCTTTGGTTGCTGTGGTAAGGCTATTTTTCACAACTGGACACATGCCATCCGAAACAAACGCAACCGCTATTGTCTTGATCCCCAAGTCGGATCAACCAGAGGCACTAAGGGACTTTCGGCCCATCAGTTTGTGCTCGGTGTTGTACAAGATTGTCGCCAAATGCCTGGTGAACAGACTGCGTCCATTGTTGGGTGAGATTGTCTCCTTAAACCAAAGTGCCTTCGTCCCTGGACGTATGATGACTGATAATGCACTGGTAGAATTTGAATGTTTTCACAGTATTGAACACTGCAAGAAACAACAAGACTCCTTCTATGCGTACAAGCTGGATCTATCGAAGGCGTACGATAGAGTTGACTGGGATTTTCTTAGAAGCACGATGCAGAGCTTGGGTTTAGCTCCCCGATGGGTAGATTGGATCATGTCCTGCGTGACCTCGGTGAGCTATTCCGTAAAATTCAATGGAACCCTGCTTGATTCGTTTTCCCCAACTCGAGGCCTTCACCAAGGTGATCCACTGTCTCCGTTTTTGTTCTTGCTTGTCGCTGATGGTCTCTCTGCACTGATGCAACGTGAAGCAACACAAGGCACAATAACTCCTCTTAAGGTATGCCGGCGAGCACCAGGAATATCACACTTGCTTTTTGCCGATGACACACTATTGTTCTTTAAAGCAGAAGTGGGGCAAGCACATAGGGTGAAGCATGTTCTGGAAGTGTATGCTAAAGGTACGGGACAAATGATCAATCCTCAAAAGTGCTCAATCTTGTTCAGTCCGGCATGTCGGCAAGAAATTCAGGAGGGTATTAGGAGTATCTTGCAAGTCACACAAACCGCCTTCGAAGCAAAATATCTTGGCCTACCAACACCTGATGGCAGAATGAGCAAAGGGAAACTAAAAAGCCTACAGGAGAAGCTAGCAAAGAGCCTAATGGAATGGGGTGATAATCATCTATCCATGGCCGCGAAGGAGATAAAAATCAAAGCTGTGGCGCAAGCACTACCGGTGTATATTATGAGTGTCTTTAAACTTCCAGCTGGCCTATGCGATGATTTAACACAGATGATCCATCGGTATTGGTGGGGAGCAGAGAAAGGAAAACGCAAGACCCACTGGGTCAGTTGGGACAGCATGCTACAGCCTAAAGGAGGAGGTGGTATGGGCTTCAAGGATCTTCGGTTGTTTAATCAATCTCTGTTAGCACGTCAAGCATGGCGTCTCATAGAATTTCCGGATAGCCTTTGTGCTCAAGTCCTCCATGCGAAGTACTACCCCTCTGGCAATATTACAGATACAGTTTTTACAGGTAATGGGTCAAGCACTTGGCTGGCTATTGAACATGGCTTAGAACTGGTAAAGCAAGGGTATATATGGCGCGTCGAAAATGGAGCAAACATCAGAATATGGCGCGACCCCTGGATCCCAAATGGTGGACCTTTCAAACCGATCACGCCTAAGCGCCGCTGCAGACTCAAATGGGTGGCCGAGCTTCTGAACGTGGACGGCACATGGAATGTTCCAATCCTCAGGCAACAATTTTTCCCAATAGACGTAGCAAATATACTGAAAATCAAGGCATCTAAGCGGCTGGGGGATGATTTGATCGCATGGCAACCAGACAAACATGGGTGTTTCTCAGTCCGCTCAGCGTATAACATGATCAGAGATAATATCATGGCCCAGCAATGTGTCGGTGAGTCCAGCACAAGACCTGATGGATTCAGACCAGCATGGAACATCCTGTGGAAATGTGGAGCACCACCTAAAGTGCGTGTCTTTGCTTGGAAAGCTGTGCGCGAAGCATTAGCCACTCGGAGCAACATGCGGCGTAGACACATGAAACCTGATGGTATATGTACGATCTGTGGGCTAGAGGAAGAGACGACGCACCATGCACTCCTACGATGTCCTCATGCTAGGCACCTATGGGCTGCAATGAAATCTGTGTGGGATCTCCCATCGGATGAAGCACTATGGAACTCTGAACCTGATTGGTTGCTCATGCTAATCCAGCAGCTCAATGACACACAACGCATGCTCCTTCTTATGGTACTCTGGCGGGTGTCGCATGTGCACAATGAGCTAACACATGACAAGCCACTGATTCCTGTTGAAGTTTCCAAGAAATTCTTGTGTGGGTATGCAGACCACCTACTAATGATCACGCACTATCCACACGCTGATTTCACTAAAGGCAAGGTTCCTGCTAACCTCAGTGCAAATACCACAGCGGTAGTTCATCCTGTGTCCCACCCAAATCCTGAAGTTAATTGGGAACCCCCACCAGCAGGACATGTGAAGCTTAACTTTGATGGCTCATTTGTGGCGGAAAATGGTGCTGCAGGTACCGGAATGATTCTACGGGACCATGAAGGGCAGGTTATCTTTGCCGCCTGCAGATGGCTGTTTGACTACGAGGGACCCCTAGAAGCAGAACTAGCAGCTTGTGAGGAAGGTCTCCGTCTAGCTCTGCATTGGTCTCATGCCCTGCTTCAGGTTGAGACGGACTGTGCCGAGATCATCACCCTTGTAAAAGCTGGACGGGGTGATCGATCCAGAAATATGCACCAAGTTGCAGAGATAGTGCATCTGCTCAACGAACGCCACACTGAAATCCATAAGATTAGTCGTGGGCAAAATAAAGCTGGGCATACAATGGCGGCAATTGGTCGTGGACAGCAGCGCACAGCTTGTTGGCTTGCAAATGCTCCCCAGGAGATAAGCGTTATCATTACTGATGATTGTAAAACTGTTATTGCTTGAGTAATGAAATGCTTCCCCCCCCCCCAACAAAAAAAAAGGAACTACACCAGCAGTAACCAACCGTAGGTTTACAATTCAGCCCATAACTACCTCCGTGCGCAAACAACCCTTAAGTGTAGCATTCTCCGTAGGTTTGCACGGGTGAACCAACAATTTGTGGGACCAAAACCCCAGATGTCAACCATGTCGCGTTACACCATGAACGTTGTCACCAAGACGGGGGTAGAGGCCGCGGAAACTAGATTGGGATTGCTAAATCTCAGTCGACTGAGAGTCATGCTATATTCGTGGTATCTTACATGGAGATCCATGCAAAAGAATTTGGTTTTTTTTTCTTTCTTACATATTATATATCATTTGACTTAGACTCTGTTAAGTCTTAGTCAACTGAGACCTAGCCGCACCCAAACTAGATAGCATTGTGTATAAATACGGGTTTCCCTTGCCGGAGACGGTTGAAACCGACAGAAAACCACGGATCGCTTCTGTCGTCCGTCATCGTCGTGGCACTTTTGCATAAAAGCCCCTCCGTTTCTGTCAAATCAACCCACAGTCCCTGTTTTAGTGGGACTCTGAAAAAACGTTTCGATTTTTTTCTACCCCTAATAATAAAGCACACGGTGCTTCTGGTCGTCCGTCGTGCTTTTTTGCAAAAAAGCCCCTACTGTTTATGTTATTTAACCCGCACTACATATTTGCTTCTGCCCGTACGCTATGTTCGATTTTTCTGGTATACGTCCGTCGCTCAGATGGGCCTGGCTAGGCCCGCCTGGGCCCTCTCCACAAATTTCTAATTTACCAGAATAATCCCACCTTGCCCCTTTAAATCAAATCAAATCCTACCAACTTATATATGTTCGTCGATTGCAAGAATCAAGCAAGCCAAGATCTGAAGAACAAAAGAAGAATCCAAAAAAAAAATCAAAGACCAAGGGACACCAGCGGATCGAAGCATCAACGCCCGGGCCTGGAGACCTGCGACCACTAGCGGCGGACGGATCGAGATGGCAACCGCCATGGCGGGTCCCTGGAGGACACCAGCGGTGGACGGAGAGGCGGCGGATCTCGGCTGCTCCGCCGTGGATCCGGTGGCGGGGACGGATCGAGACGGGAGAGGCGGCAACCTCCATGGCGGGTCCCTGGAGGACACCAGCGGTGTGGACGGAGAGGCGATCTCCATGGCGGGGCTCCTTGGAGGACACCAGCAGCGGCCGGCGGATCCGGCCCACGCCTGCAGACGGAGAGGCGTCGTCTCCATGGCGGACTCCCTGGAGAAAACGTGTGAGAGATTAGAGAGAGAAGGGGAAGAGAGGATGAGAGAGGGGGCCGGGAGTCGGCTTTGCCTGCTTGCGTGGTTGGAGGAGGCAGGGGGAGGCGGCCTCGGGTGCTGAAGGCCGCCGCCCTGCTGCTGTGGCTGCTCCTATGGCGAAGAAGATGGAGAGAAACGGGGGATTTGGTTGTGCTTGTGGGTATGAGAAGGGATAGAAAACGAGTGGTGGTCGGTGCCTCGGTGGGACGGTGTGTAGACTAGAGATAAGATAGGCTCGTAGTGTGGCAGACATGCACAGGGCAACGACTTGGTTTACAGACCAGTAAATATCTGGAATACGAGGACATGTACGCATATATGTGTTTTTTAGGGGCTGTACGCATACATGTGTTTGTTGTCCATATTTGATGCTAGGTTTTTTTTTTTGCAAACGGACGTCTGTATTGTTCAGATTTTATCCGCTTGGGTCTAAAAAACAGACAAAATCCGGACTTTGTCGGAGGCGCCCAACGCTGTAGACTATCCCGAAATATGTCCTGCCACGGCCCCACGGCGCCCGCCGCGTCCGCGTCCACTGTGCGCTCGAGCTCGCGTACCCACCCGCGCTCGTCCCGAAGCTCGTCCGTACTCGCCGCGCCGCTCCGCCAGCCCCGCAGCTGCCGCTGCCGCACCCGCCCCCTCGCTGCAGCCATCGATCCGCGGCTCGCGCTGGCCCGCCCTACAGCCGTCAACCCTCGGCGCTTGGGACTCGTGCCGCCACGTCCTGCAGACGTTGACCTGCGGCTCGCGCCGGCCAGCCACGCCCCGCAGCTGCCGCCGCAGCCAGGACCTGCGCTCCACCGCGCGCTTGCCCGCCCCGCAGCTGCCGCCGCCACGCTCGCCCACAGCAGCGTCCCACGCTCGCCCACAGTAGCGCCCACCTTCGCGCGCCCGCGAGCACCGAGCGCCACCCTCGCTGCGAGCCCCGAGCGCTGAGCTCCGAAGACGCCGCCGCAACGCCCGCGTGCTCGCCAACCAGCGCAACCGCACGCCTACCACCGCGCGTTTACCGGCCGTTCCGCGAAGGCCACCGACGTGTTCAACTGAGGCGCGCTGGTGCTGGACGCCGTCAACCCGCGACGAGTACGGCGATGGGGAGATGTGGCGGCTCGAGCTCGGAGCCGAACCACCGGCCGGGGATGCAGAGAAAGGAGGAGAGAGAGAGAGGGAGGTGAGTGGGTGGGTGGGCTCCTTTGGTTTCAATGACAGATGGGCCAGGCTCACGTGCAACGGATGCACGAGGACGGCAGGGACGCAGAAAATGTCCAGTTTGTGCCCGCTTTGGTCTGCAGGTTCAACAAACAAATATAGCTGGCTAATATCAACCTAAAATGCAAGTCAAAAACCTACACAATTTTAAAAAGGGGTTGCGAAGAAGAAGCAAGACAACAACATATTCTAATGCTTATGTGTGTAATTAAATTAGTTTATGAGGAGCTACGTACACTCTATTTATGATGCAAAATCTAATGAATTATTTTTAATCAACGACAGACTCCTACATTCTAGAAAACTCTCATAAAGGAAATCAATTTGGGTCGCAATCTTTAGTCAAAGACGGCAAGGAAAAAAGATAGAGAGCGATATGCACGGATGACGAATGAAGAAAAACAGAAAAGGCTGAAAAAGCTTCGTAAAGCCTATCAGCAAAGAAAAGAATTGAAGATTCAACCAGTTAAAAGAAATGTATATGAGGGAGAAAAAAATGCAAATATGAAGCTAGCACAAAATGCGAAAAAATGCACACAAGAAAGGCAGAAATACGCAAATATGCAACCACAATAGACGAAAGCTAGAATAGGGCAAATTAGATCTACCGGTGAATTGAGGCGCAAGAGACTAAGCAAAGATTAAATTATGATGGCGAATCCTGCATATATCAACAGAACATGAACTTAGAACATTTATATGGCAAGGATTTCACGGTCGCAACAGAATAATAATCTATTGATAGGGTTGTTCATCATATTAGATGACTAATTCATGTCCAATGTTTCGAACTAGCGCCTCAAAGAATCCTATTGTTAATTGATCCATCATTTTGATCATATCAAATTTATCCTCTATCTGGCCAACCTCATCGTGACAATTGACGTTTATTCGCAACAAAGCACGCCAACTTTTTTCTTCCGTTGCAACGCACGGGCATTTGTGCTAGTTATATATCATTTGACTTAGACTCTGTTAAGTCTTAGTCAACTGAGACCTAGCCGCACCCAAACAAGATAGCATTGTGTATACATACGGGTTTCCCTTGCCGGAGACGGCTGAAACCGACAGAAAACGGCAGAAGGAGAAGCTTTCCGCGGCTCTAGGCTCAGCTGCAACAATGGTAGAAACACAACTTCTTTATTATGCACAATCGTGCAGATTCGCGAGATGTTGAGATCTTTAGATGGATTTGGTGCGTCGCGTGACACGCGCGGAAAGCGGCTTCTTCATCACCTTGAAGAAGGAATCCAGCTCCGTGAGGTCAACGGTGTCGGTGCCAGTCGGCGGCGTCCACTCGAACTCGCGCACGAGTGCGGCCAAGAAGCACTTCATGTTCACCATCGCCATGCCCGCGCCCGGGCAGAACCTATGCCCCACACGGAATGGCATCATCCTTATCTGCTTGGGCCCGGGCAACGGGCCGACGCCCTCCCCGTCGCCGCCGGTCAGGAACCGCTCCGGAAGGAACTCATCGGGATCCTTCCATATCTTTGTTGTCCCTGCCAATGTCCCCTGCAGAGAAATTCACGTAAAAGTCGCCGGCCGGCGGCGGCACGGCCATTCCTCCGACCAGCACCCGGACGGCATCGGCATGGACATGGCGTGGGATGACCGGCAACGGCGGGTGCATGCGCAGGGTCTCCAGCACGATGGCGTGCAGGTAAGGCATGCCTGCACCTGCACGGGAGACCTCGCCGTCGTTGACCTCGCCGCAGAGCTTCTCCTGCACCTCCGGCTTGTCGACAAGGTCGGCGAGGGCCCATTCGAGGGTTGCCACCGCCGTCCCCGTGCCGGCGCCAAGGAACTCCGAGATCAGCTGCACCATCTCGTCGTCCCTAAGAGCGCGCCGGCCGCCATCCTCGTCAGGGATGCGGAGGTAGACAAGTCAGTCAACGTACGGATGACGGCCGTCGTCATCGCGTGGTCGAGGAGACTGAACCCCCCGCCGCCGTGCCTCGATGGGAGGGAGGAACAGGTCCTTGAGCCGGACATCGATGGCGAAGAGCCTGCACAGCCGCCTCCACTCCACGAGCTTCTCCATCATGGAGCCCATGGCCGAGAAAGGCTTGACCAGCCCGATGGCGATCTGGAATCTCTGTATGACGTGGTGCATGTCGCGCACGTGGCCCTCGTCGACGGCGTCGCCGAAGCACACACGCGCGACGATCGAGAACACGGCGCCATAGAGGTGCTGGTGCACCTCCATTACCTCCTCCCCGCGTCCCCGTGGGGCGGACGACAAGGCGGCGACGAGGCCCTGGACGGCTTCCCGCTGCAGGGGGCACAAGGCCACCGAGGCGCGACGGGTGGAGGGTCTCGGCGGTGAGGTTGCACCGGAGGGCACGCTAGTGCGGGCCATGCGCCACGGAGTTGAGATTCTCGTTCCGCTGGCCGCCGCGCCGGCTGGCCAAGGCCACGTGCAGGCGCGCGGGCGGGCGGTTCGAGAAGGCGTCGGCGTTCTCGACGAGCGCTCGGTGGGCGATGGCTGGGTCGGCGATCTTGTGCATGGCGAGTGAGGGCGGTGAAGGAGGAGCACGGCCGCGCCGGAGGACGGCGAGGAGGCCGAACAAAAGAAGCGCGAGGAGCACGAGGAGCTCACGCTGATCCATTCTCAGGCCCTGTTTGGTTAATAAGTCGTAGGACTTCTTTTTAGTCCCAACTAAAAAGTCACTGGTCCCTAAAAAGTCCCTACCTATTTGGTTCCTGGGACTAAACATAGAATAAAAGACCATGTTACAACTAAAAGTCTCAAAAAGACTCTCCCTCAGGGTCTTCTTTCATAAGTTTCAAATGCCCACTTTAAGTCTCTATAAGTCCCTTCTGTTTGATTTAGATGGGACTGAAATGGACTTTTTTAAGTCCCTACATTAATAAGTCCCTGTAAACAAACACCCCCTAATCTGCTGCAACTAGCTGCTGCATGCCTGAAATGATTGTGTGTTTCGATATTTATAGGAGTGAGAGAGAGAGGGACCTCCCACCATGAATGGTCATGCTGTGTGACTAGGTGCGAGTGTGGTATAACAACGGCATGGCCACTCACACCTAACACTTGACATTATTGTATCATCCACTCGCACCTAAGTATGATAAGATGCTCGTCACACCACTCTCAGTTAGTGTTCTTTTTCCCGAAAAGTGCTTTTGGAGGCCGAGCTCCATACAAGGCCTCCATTTGTAAAACTCAAACTTCATATCTTTTATGATGTTAGAGCATCTCCAACAGAAGCACAAAAGTTCCGCGCCCTAAATTAGTTTTAGCGTGTCACTGTAGCACTTTTAGCGCGCCGGACCCAACATTGGTTTACCAGATGAACAAAAAAACACGCAGTGTAAATTGTGAAGCGCGCGCAATCCGGCGCCTCAAATTTGCAGCTTGCGATAGCGTTTTTCAGCGCGTGCCCAACCATTTTTTGCGCGCGCATTATTTTACAGCTTCTGCTGGAGCTGTCCGGCTAAAAAAAAAAACCGAATTTTAGCGCGCGGAGCAGTTTTTGGGCGCCTATTGGAGATGCTCTAAAAAAACTCTGAAAAAAATACAGATATATAGAGGGGCATAATAGTATATGTGTAAATTTTCAGGATGAAATACGTTGAAATGAGGAATGTGCAAAAAAGACAAATATGGAGCTTTTCAGTACAGGGTACTATTCATCCTCAAAGTCTATGAATTTGTTTTTTTTTTCTGGACAGGTCGCGTTTCAAGATATTTCGAATTTTTATACACATATGCATTTCATCCTTGTATACTTGCATATTTTTTCATATTCTTTTGAAACCGGAAAATTTGAGTTTTGAATTTTTCAAAAATAAAAGGCTCCACGAAAACGCCCTCCTTTTGCTCACTTTTTGGCGTGCTCATATAAAAAAAACATCTCAGTTTGTTTCGAGGATGAATGTTGACACTTTAAAATAATGCACTAGTTAAATATAACAATGATCAAAAGATTCATTTTGAGAATGAGTGGTGACCTGCTTGGTGAGCTTTTGTGCCCCTACTTCTTCCTCGTGGCAGCGAGTGGGCTCTGACTTTGCTGTGGAAGTTCTGGGGGTGGTGCGATGGTGCTACAGTGATCACCGGTCGGCATCGACTGGTGCGGTTCCGTGAGTTTTTGGTGTTCGTATGTGATAGAGGCTTGGCTGCTGACGGCCAGTTCGTCGGGGTGCTAGTCCTTTGGGCCTAAGCTCGTCGACTTCCCATCCGCTATGGAGGATCGCCGGTGAATCTGCAGACTAGTGCTGGCGGCGCGCAAGGGACTCATCGCGGCGAGTTTGGCTATTGTGGCTCCTCCGGGGCTTCATTGTAGTTGTTTCTTTTTTGAGGGTTGCTGCTTGTAACTGGCTGGGCTTCTTAATAGATGTGAGGGATTGTTCGTAAAAAATATGAGCGGTAATCACGACGCATGTAGGCGGCCGTGTCTGCAAGGTCCGCACGACCAAAATTGCAGTAATCCTTGTTACTTGAAAATTATGCTTGTTTTGATCAAGCTTTTGCAGCGCTATGTCTCCCATTCAGCGAGATGGATGGTTTCTCTCACTGAAGCTTTTCGACTAAGTGGACGGGCCCACTAGCGCAAAGAGAAATGGAAAATTCGCAATAAAATGATGGCGTGGGGGGATTTGAAATAGGCACGTTTTGATACTGGTCGATTGAACCCGCTGGCCACTGCGCCAATGTTCACTTCATGTTTACATCGGAGGCGCACACTACTTGAGGTAAAAGATTGGAGGTTTTTTTGTATTTCTTCTTTTTTCCTTCTTTTTTGTTTCTTTCATTCTTTGTTTGGTTTTCTTATTTTTCTCCGGTTTTCTTTTCTTGTCATTATAATTCGTCTTTATTTTTGGTTTCACTTTGTTTTTTGTGGTTTTTCTTTTCTTTCTCATGTTCGTTCTTTTATTCTTCGGTTTTTATAGTTTTTCCATTTTTTTAGTTTTCCTTGTTTATTTTTTCCATTCTTAATTTTTTGTATATGTCAACAACATTTCTCTAATACATGTTTAACATTTTTCTAATACAAATTTCGGATATTTTAATACATAGTCAATATTTTTATATACAATTTTTTAAAACATTTTCAAATGGTTGATTAACATTTTTCATATACAAGATTAATATTTTTTTGAATGGTCAACATTATTTCTATAAAGATTTACCATTTGCCAAATGCTTGATTAACATTTTTAGAACATTTGTTCAACGTTTTTTTTAAAGGCTTGATTAAAAAAAATTATATACATGATCAAAAAAATTATCTTTTTTTTTAATAAATGTTCACATTTTTTATATACAAATTTAACATTTCCAAATGCTTGATTATCATTTTTCAAATACTTATCCAATATTTTTCAAATACTTGGTCACCGGCCCACGCTGCTGCTAGTCCACCTAGCTGTAGCGCGGGGCAGTAACCCACGCTACTGCTAAGTTGGGCCGGTGAGCTGGGCCCGGGCTAGCCGCAGTAGCAGTGCTCATAGGGCAGCCCGCGCTACTGCTAACTGCCTTAGCAGTAGCGCTGGCCAGGGACCAACGCTGCCACTATGTCTAGCCCCGGCGAGTAAGGGGGGACCACTTAGCAGCAGCGGGGTGCCGCGGCCCAGCGCCACTGCTACTGTCCTACCTGTAGCGCTGGTACATGCCACGCGCTACTGCTAAGTAGTAGTAGCACCGCGCCACAACCCGGCACTACTGCTAAGGTTCTATCTATAAGCTTTCTCCTAGTAGTGTTTTTGAAACATTTAAAATTAATGTTTTGAAGTTGGAGCACGGGGAGCACCCCAAGGATGGGAGCACCTGAAATTTTCCCCTCCTAGCCCGACGGCTAGCCCCGTGACCCAATCATTATCGCTCCATTGACACCCCGAGATCCATACTTCCGTCGGCTACCTGACACGTTGATTTTGGAGTGAAGTGCATTGTAGGTCCATGAACTATTTCAGGGGTGCCACATATGCCCTTGAACTATGAAAATCGTCATCCAGGTCCTCGAAGTGCAGTAAGTGTGTCATGCTAGGTAAAATATAAGTCCTTGGACTATTCTAGTGTTAGACTGATTTGGACCTGAATGACAAACTTATTGCAGTTTGAGGATCTAAATGATGATTTTCATAGTTTGAAGATCTACATGATACCTATGGAATAGTTCAGGGACCTACAATGCACTTCACCATTGATTTCGCGTGTGGGCATCTGCCGGAGAAGTAGGAGGCCAAAGAATCAACATCGCCACAAAGTCTGAAATAAATGCAGGAAAAATGTGTGCACGAGTGCCAAGTCTTGGACTTGAACTCTGATGGACTGGTTCGACAACTTACATCCTTGACAACCATTGTCAATGCCCTTAGAAGGAATCAGGGTGTTTGCCGGTTCCGTTGGTCCAACTAAACTTGTTTTGACCACTTGCGTTTGGATTACCCATTGGCAAGACATGTAGGCCGACTTGCAGCATGTGCGCTTGCTTGCTTGTATAATTTGCCAATTGGAGTCCCTCACATGACAACCATCACCATGCCCGGTGCCTTCCTAGCGACACAATCGTTTTTTTTTATATCATGGGAAAGCTATATATTAATCTATGTTCTTCTCACCGATAAGTGAGCGATTGCAACGAACGGGATTTGAATTCACAGGGCCAAGCATAGTAGATGGCCACTGAGCAGCTTCGGTTGCGCTGAGCACACTTCAGTCGACAGCACATAGACTTCACACTTCGACGCGCCGGAGTTGGCTCCAGCATGGCTCGGCCGCTGCTGGCAGTCGCCGCCACCACCTCCCTGGTGCTCTGGCTGGGCGCCCATGGCTTCCAGATCGAGGAGGCAACCGTGGCCAGCATCCAGCTCGGCTTCAACAACGGCAGCCTCACCTCGGTGGACCTCGTCCGGTTCTACCTCGACCGCATCCGCGGCCTCAACCCGCTCCTCCGCGCGGTCATCGAGGTCAACCCGGACGCGCTCCGGCAGGCCGCGCGCGCCGACGCCGAGCGCCGCTCCTCCTCCTCCGGTAAGTGCCTGACCGCCAGCGGGCCCCTGCACGGAGTCCCCGTCCTGCTCAAGGACAACATCGCCACCCGCGACGCGCTCAACACCACGGCCGGGTCCTTCGCGTTGCTCGGGTCCGTGGCCAGGCTGGACGCCGGCGGGGTGCGGCGGCTGCGGCGGGCCGGCGCCGTGGTGCTCAGCAAGGCCAACATGGACGAGTGGGCCAACTTCCGCAGCCTCGCCGGCACCGACGGCTGGAGCGCGCGCGGCGGCCAGGCCCGGGTAAGGAACTGCACAATCACCTCTGTTAATCTTCTCATTGGCGAACGAATTAATCCTCGCATTTGTGCTCTGCATTCTGTGGTGTAGAACCCCTACGTGCTGTCGGCGAGCCCGTGTGGGTCGAGCACGGGGTCGGCAATCGCGGCAGCGGCGAGCATGGCGGCGGTGACGCTGGGGACGGAGACGGACGGCTCGATTCTCTGCCCGGCGTCGCTGAACTCGGTGGTGGGGATCAAGCCCACGGTGGGGTTGACCAGCCGGGCGGGGGTCGTCCCCATCACACCACGCCAAGATACCGTCGGGTAAGTGATTGATTTAATTAACTGATCCTTGCGTGTATCCATAGACTATCGATCTAAGCAATGAAATGTACTTCCTCCGTTCCACAATGTAGTGCCTATAGATTTTTTGAAAAATCAAACATCATCAACTTTGACCAAGTTTGTAGAGAAAAACATTTACATCTAGAATGCCAAACATATATCATTACATTCGTCATAAGACATAGTTTCATATTTTATATATTTAATATTGTAGATATAAGTAGTTCTCTCTATAAACTTGGTCAAAGTTTGCAAAGTTTGACTTTCCAAAAAATCTATACGCACTACATTTTAGAACGGAGGGAGTAGTAAAGAACATGAAATATAGTAATTCGTTAAACAAAGTACTCCCTCCGTTTCTAAATACAAGTCTTTGTAGAGATTTCTACAAAGACTTGTATTTAGAAACGGAGGGAGTTTTTTTTCACGGATACGCAAAGGCTTTTTCTTTTTTCATTGATAGAACGAGCTAGATTCGAAGTTGCTACATTGATATCAGATTTTTGACAATGGCAAATCGGACGTTTTTCATGCCAAATTATGTTCTTCGAGGATGACAAGTGTAGTTGGCGAGCACGGCAAATCCGCCTCAGTTCATTTTTTGTCAGAAAAATTACCGTTCTTGCAAACTAAAATTGCCATCATCGCGGCAATATATATTGCCATGAAAAACGTCATATTTGCCATGCCTACAATTCCAATTCTGACGTAGGCTTTTTAGCGTCTCCATAGTTAATTGTGTACTCTCTTTGTTCCAAACCAATTAAAATTAGTAGAAGTTTGCATGTCGCGTGAGGTCAAATTATGGATTAACTGTTGAGGGTACACGCGACATGATATAGCTTTAATTAAAAAGATAAATTTATTCAAAAAGAGAGATCGAAAAGTGGGCCTTGAATGATGGAGATGCAGGCCAACTTGTTACACACAATCTGGCTATGAACATCAACAGGTCTTGAGGTCGAGATTGCAACCCCCTTTTTCTTGAATAAGAAATGTTTCGCAAAGTCCACTTTGATATTCAACTCACCAATTAATTGGCTAGGGTAGTTGCTACTCTTTCCTTGGTTTTTAAATCATCCTAGTGGTATTGTGCAAATGGTGCTAAACATCCTACTGTAGTACAACACAGTAAATAGTTGTTGTTTTTTTTGAAATGGAGGTCAAAACCTCCGGTATGATGCACACAACCACTATTATTAAAGGTTGCTATATGAACCATGTCTTCAAGTAGAGTAAAACAAATGGAGATCTTGATGTTTCATACGGCAGGCCGATTTGCCGCACAGTGACGGATGCGGTGCACGTGCTGGACGCCTTCGTCGGCTACGACGCCCTCGACGCGGGAGCCACAAGCACAGCTTCCAAGTACATCCCCCATGGTGGATACACGCAGTTCTTGAAGAAAGACGGACTAAACGGGAAGAGGATCGGCATCCCCAATGGGTTCTTCAGCTACGCTAATGGGACCGTGCAGCACACAGTTTACCAGCAACATATAGACACAATGAGGTATTTGCCTTCTTCTTTCACAATAGCGGAGCAATCCTAATTTTGATCTCTGCCCTCTTTGTGAGATGTACAATGCCTCAAGTACTGCAAAGTTTGCCGAAAAAGTATTACTATCTCTGATCCATATTAATTGTCGCTGAAACGAATGTTTATAGATGTATTTCAGTGCTAGATACATCCGTTTGAGCGACAACTAATATGGATCGGAGGAAGTACATCAACCCCTAGGCGATGTCATATCACATTATCTTGTTTGTCCATTTGAAGGAAACAAGGAGCAATAGTGATCGAGGACCTTGACGTAGCGAATCTAAGTGTCATATTGGATTCCCTTAACAACGGCCAAGTGATTGCATTGGCAGCAGAGTTCAAGTTAAGCCTCAACGCATATCTGTCAGGCTTATCCTACTCTCCAGTTCGAACGCTTGCGGAGATCATAGCTTTCAACGAAGCACATCCCGTTGAGGTCAGCTTAGTTCAGAGTTGATTGTTTTCTTCTTCATGTATTTTCTCATCGTTACCGTTTGTGTTATGGTTTATATGTTTGTTTCCCTTAAAAGTCGTGAAACTGAAATTACGAGATTGACACGCATGGCAGGAAAAGATGAAGGAAATTGGGCAGATCATCTTCCTGGTGGCCGAGAACACGACCAGCATTGGTGCTGTTGAGAGAGCGGCGATCAGTCGGCTGAACAAGCTGTCCGCCGACGGGCTAGAGAAGCTTATGAGGGAGCATGAGCTGGACGCGGTCGTGACGCCCAACGACTCCGCGTCCTCCGTGCTCGCCATGGGCGGCATGCCGGCCATCACCGCACCGGGTGGTTACGGCAAGCTAGGGGTGCCGTTTGGTGTCAGCTTCGGCGGGTTGAAGGGGCACGAGCCAAGGCTCATCGAGATGGCGTATGCGTTTGAGCAGGTTACCATGGTGAGGAAGACCCCCACGTTCTTGCCGTAGAACTGACAAGAGAAAGGTGGTGTTGGGATTATTTCATGTTGTTTCAATCATATTTTTGTACGTCTATGGTGTAATCACTTTTTGCAAATTAGTGGACAAACATTTGGATACTTTTTCAGAAGATCTTTCCAGGAAATGTATCATTTGAAAAGTGACTGAGACAGACATACTCATGGAGCATCAGAAAAATGCCAAAAGCGACTGCCACAAAATATGTTCAAATGCCACTAATTTAAAGCAACGGGGGCACTGGCCAAGCCACTAAGGCACTAACCACACTGACACCGACACAGACACCGTCTAGCTCAACTCAGCTAAGCTAAGCATGGCTTGGCTGCGGCTGAAAGCTGCTGCCGCCGTCCTCGCTCTGATGGCCATCGCCGGCGCCGCACACAGCTTCGAGCACGGTGGCGCTCGTCCGGTTCTACCTGGACCAGATCAGCCGGCTGAACCCACTGCTGCGCGCCGTCATCGAGGTGAACCCGGACGCGCTCCGGCAGGCGGCTTGCGCCGACGCCGAGCGCGGCCACGGCCAGCCCACCGGCGCACTGCACGGGGTCCCCGTCCTGCTCAAGGACAACATCGCCACCCGCGATGCGCTCAACACCACGGCCGGCTCCTTGGCGCTCCTCGGCTCCGTGGTGAGGCGGGACGCCGGCGTGGCGGCCCGGCTGCGGCGCGCGGGCGCCGTGGTGCTCGGCAAGTCCAACCCCTCCGAGTGGTCCGAGATCCGCATCGTCGACAACGGGTGGAGCGCGCGCGGCGGGCAGACGCGGAACCCGTACGTGCTGTCGTCTCACCCGTGCGGGTCCAGCGCCGGGTCGGGCGTGGCCGCGGCGGCGAACATGGCGGCCGTGACGCTGGGCACCGACACCGACGGCTCCATACTCTGCCCGTCGTCGTTCAACTCCGTGGTCGGGATCCGGCCGACCCTCGGGCTCACCAGCCGCGCCGGCGTCGTGCCCATCACCCCGTTGCAGGACACCGTCGGGTGGGTAGTAATTCCTCTTCTTCTTGCTGCTGTTTCATTAAACATGAAATTTCATGGCGATTCCAAACAAATTGCAGGCCGATTTGCCGGACGGTGTCGGACGCGGTACACGTGCTGGACGCCATAGTCGGCTACGACGAGCTCGACGCCGCGGCCACCGGAGCGGCGTCCAAGTACATCCCTCCCGGCGGGTACGCTCAGTTCCTGAGGAAGGAGGGGCTGAGAGGCAAGAGGATCGGCGTCCTCCGTGGATTCTTCCAATCATACGCAGACACGTAGCTACTGAGGGTGTTGTACGAGCAGCACCTCACCACCATGAAGTGAGTGACAAACAGTTTAAATAAATTCCGCCGGCTGTCGATGATTTTTTGGGGATGCAAATTCGGAGCATTTACGACCGATTGGGAACATTTGTAAACTTCAAAAATGATGTGGATTTTAAAATTTTAGTTTATTTTGTTGAACTAAAGAAGGTATCTAAAGATTGTGATTTTGCATCCATACTCTTATTCTAATTTATATTGATTCCGTCGAAGGAAACACGGGGCCGTGGTGGTCGATAACCTGCATGTCGCAGCCAATCCGACGGCTCTGTTGGATGATATCAGCTCCAATGAGAGAATCGCAGTGGTGGCAGAGTTCAAGCTCAGCATAAACGCCTACTTGGCAGACTTGGTCTACTCCCCGGTCCGTTCGCTCGCGGACATCATAGCTTTCAACAACGCACATCCTATAGAGGTAATAATAAATAGCGTAAAAAAACTGAAATTCTTTATTTATCTTACTGTATGTTCGAAATAATAAGCAGCAATATATCCAAGAACATCTTGTGTAACTTAGTTTACTCACAAACTTTAGAGGCCGTGTTGCTTGTGCATTCGTCGTTTACATCCATCAATGCAGAGGCCTGGATCCAATAAGTGAGCTGAAACCTAATTGATGACATGTTTGCTGCAGGAGCGGATGAAAGATTTCGGGCAAGATGACCTTATCGCAGCCCAAAACACAAGTGGCATTGGCCCCGTGGAAAGAGTGGCGATACGACGGCTAAAGGAACTGTCAGCTAATGGGCTGCAGAAGTTGATGAAGGAGCACCAACTAGACGCGACTGTGACGCCCAGTAGCGACGCTTCTAGCCTTCTCGCCACAGGTGGTCACCCTGGCATCATTGTGCCAGCGGGGTTTAACGAGCAAGGGGTTCCCTTTGGCATATGCTTCGGCGGGCTGCAGGGGTACGAGCCAAGGCTGATTGAGATGGCGTATGCATTTGAGCAAGCTACCAAAGTGAGGAAGCCACCCATGTTCAAGCCCTAGCTGGAACGCACAATCAAGAGTTAAGTATAACCCTAGTGTGTGCATTAGTGATTCTGAAACTTGGTGTATGTTCATGATGCTTTGTATTCCCTTCATGCTCGATAATATGAGATAATAGAAAACACCCTTTATGTCTCTCAGTTGTGTGCGTAGAACTTGCTCCCGTTGTCGGGTCTTCACCACCTTTATATATTCGTGGTATGGTGGTAGCCTCCTCTTCTCTGAGTAGGCTTATTTCTGGGGACCCACAAGCGTATACCAACTAGGTTCGGTCTCCGTGTGGGCATCGAGGTCCATACACCCCATATGACATAGTATCACACAACATTTATTCAAAATATTGCAGCTCATGTGAAAAATTATCGCATGAAGTTCGACTAAGATGTTTCAGAGGGATCTCTGTGGCCAACTAGCATAAGCGGTGTGAGCACAAGCAATGTAAAAATGCAGGTCTTTACCTGATCTGTTGGCTAAGCGTTCGATCTTACCCTAAGTTGTAAGATCAAATGTCTGAACCCTATGATCGGTAGGAATCTAAGTATATTGAATCTCCCTACGTGATGGTTGATATATCTTCTACTAATCCACATAACAGTGTTTAGAAATTTTTGCTCTTAAGGCACGTACAATGCATGATGCCTTGAGAGGAGCTTATGAAAATAAACCGGTTTTCCTTAAGCACCTATGCTTATTTATATAGCACAAGGACTTGCTTAGACACCTATGCTATAAAACGACGCTTAATAAAAAATTTCATTTATTTTCACCAACACATTGCATTGTACTCCCTCCGTTCCTAGATATAAGTTTTTTTTAGAGATTTCAAAATAGACTACATACAGAGCAAAATGAGTGAATCTACACTCTAAACTGCGTCTATATACATCCATATGTAGTCCATATTAAAATCTCTAGAAAGACTTATATTTAGAAACAGAGGGCCAAGCCATGAGAGCAATAGACATGGTCGAAAAGGCCAAACGGAGACCGAGCTCCATGCAGGCCTTTATTTGAAAACTTTAAAATCCAAAGTTTTAAGTTTCAAAAAATTCTGAAAATAAATACACATATACCTAGATACATAATGTACATGTGTGCAAATTTTTAGGTCAAAATACAATAAAATGTGAGCTACACAAAAATGACAAATCTGGGGTTTTTTAGCATATGTACTGTTCATCTTTAAAGTCCATGATTTTTTTTTTGCAGCTCGCAATTCAAGGTATTTCATCCAGAAATTTTTCATACATACACTTTGCATACATGCATACATGTGTAATTTTTCTCAGAATTTTTCTAAACTGAAATTTATGAATTTTGATTTTTTCAAAATAAAGAGCTCCATGGAGCTCGGTCTCCAAAACGGCCTACTCATGACATGGTCTTCTTTTAGGCTCAAGATCCCTACAGGGAAGATCTACAAGCATAAATGAGATATTATATCCAGCTCCTGTATATCGATTGCAATGATGACATTGTGCACTGTATTGCACAACTCATGCACATCCTGAGTAAAAATGAACTGCACTAATTTGATAGGCACTCACTCCTACAACTTATTACTTACATAATGTACACCATACGAACGCCAATCGCACCACCTGCGTCTTGCTGTACACCCTGATCACTAGCTCAAGCTAAAAACCTATAAACTAAAGAAATCTAGTTCACCCAAAATAACAAAACCTATTCTAACGGTCAATGTACATACTTCAGACTAACAAAATTTCACTTCAGACACATCTACACTATGCCGGAACAAGTTTCGGGCCTAAAGCGCCATGACACCCGTTAGACCGACAAATACAGGGGACAAAATACAGCAGTGCCATGCCGTTGAGATTCTGCCATTCTTGCGACTGGGTACACTACATTGTCCAGAATCTGTCCGGGTCAGGGCTAAACAAGGAATGATCTTGGATCTCCAGATTTGCTATGTGCCAGTTGACCAATCCGGCTTGAAGCGACTTGACGACAAACAGGACAACTGGCAGTATCCACCATCCATCGTCATCCCTACCCTTGAAGCTGCAGATGCGCCAAAGAACAAACAGATCAGCATGTAACATGTGGGTAATTTTTATTTCTTTCGTCTCGTCTAAAATAATGTTTGTAATTTGTAATTAAGTCACTCCAAAACACAATGATCTCTACTATCATCACTATTAAATTAGTGATGTTCATTTGTTGGTTTCGTTTCCATCACTTCCACCCCTCCCATCCACACATGCCCTCTTCCACCAATTGTTTTTTTCCAAACCACGTGATAATCCCCACTAATTTTTTTTCCAAACCGACCCCCCCTCCTCGTTTCTAGGGTGAAAAAATCCCTTGCAAAGCAATCGACAGAAATCAAATAAATCGCTAATGGCAAGAAATCCCTTGCTAGCAAACAACAAAATCAACTCATGTAGTTGTACGTACATAATCTCAATCACAACATATATTTCCTTACCTTTGCCTATGGACTCCCTCCCCACAAGATATCTCAATCTCAACCCAATCAAAATTTCCTACGTTGAACCACTAGAATAAAGTCCACAGGTACTTTGCTAGTAAAAGTAATGTATTTTCCTAACCCCCAACAAATACTACCCAAAGTCTCAGTTGTAAGTGGAAAGCCTTGAAAATTATGGTAAACAAGTTTCCCGAGCAATGGATCTTTTTGGAAAACTGGAGAATGAATAGTGCAAGTCGATTGAAATGTTATCTCTACAAGTACAGACAAGGAATCTAACCTTTTGGTGTTTGATGCATGAGCTGAAGACACTGTCAAAGAAGATAGCCCGGAGTACATAGCACCATAGACAATTGCTACAATCTGCACGGAAATAAGATTCATAAATCTTCGAACCTGTTACACTATGTTTATGAATATATGGATATTAAACTGTTGCAATGCATTTCGAACTGATGGCAATAGAACTAATAGATATATTCTCTACTAGTACAATGCCAGATATAAAAGAGTTCAGGGATAAATAGCATGTAAATAAAAGAGTTCAAGGATAAACCACATGTAAATAAGACTTACAATGTTTATGACAGAAGTAGTATTCCAAAGTGTAAAAATGCGGGTGACAGAAGATCTTTTTGGTCCTCGGCTGAAAAGTGCATTGAGGCCAGCAAGAAAAGGAGAAAGCAAAGCAAGGGGTGGAATAAGCAGTACAGCAAGGAAAGCTCCAACAGATATCCAGTAGTATTGTACAAGCATAAGCAAGGTGATGGTAAAATCACCCACAAGTACAATACAGATAAGCAACTGCAATGTTTCCTGAAATGCCAAAGCAAGGTCGCGGTTAAGGTAAATAGGTAATTGTCATGTACAACATGAGCATTTGTGTGCTTATAGAAAGGGTCTAGTGGTTGCTTACCGCATAGCCAATAGGCCTGCAATTTTGCAAGAGCAACGACAGAGGGAAAAGATAATCTCTTTTGTAGTCCAGTGACTTCAGTGTCTCTTCGTTTATGACCCCACCAGTCACTCCGCCTGTCAACCTCTTTCTGGAAACACCATAGCTTGTGCAAGGCTGATCCTGAATTGCCTGCTTGGAACCCAGTAGTGGAACTGCAAAATTCTTCCTGTAGAATTAAAAACATAGCAGTCATTTCACACAGCATGAGAAATGTTTTTTGTAACACATGCAATTGTAGTTGGCCTTTCTTTTCATACCTCGAGCGATCACCAAAATCTGGGGCATGCTCGTGATGGTGGTGACTCTTGTAGAAGTTTTCATTCACTGCTACAACAATACCTAGCTGGTAATAACCAGAAGCAGTGGCCTGAAACCACCCTAGCTCTACTCGAACACCATGTCGCTCAAGTTGGGGATTCCCATGACTCTTAATCCAAGAAACAACCGGACCCAGAGTTGACCGGATGCTGCCTTGCTTTACTGTCCTCAACTGAGTATTCAAGCCAGCTACTAATCTGTTCCAGATCGCAGTAGACACATACTGGGAAAATGAAACAGTGTCACTGGGAGTGATTGAACACAAGAAATGCATTTTGTAGCATATATAAGAAGAAAATAAGCAGCAGAGGCCACAAAAACACTAGAATATGATATCAAAACCAAACACAGCTAATAGGGAGTTTTATACCATTTGCCTCAAAGTTGTTGCACGCCTATGACAATTTGCACAAGTTGAGGCATATCAAATGGGGCAAGTTACAAAGGCACACTAACCTCAGGGCAAACGATAAAAATTCCGTAACAATATCCTGATCAAGACTGGAAATTTTCCACTTCGACCATGTGTGACAAAGTGGCTACTGGCTAATCCTCATATAGTAGTAATATAATTGGGAACTATAGATATAAAAAAAAGTAATGTCCTTGGCATCACTTGTTCAATATTAAGTTGTCTAATGTTCACCTGGCCAAGAAGATTTGACAGTAATGTATCACTGTGTAGGTGGTATGGGGACATATAGCTTCCCTCACCGCCAAAAATTAAACACATGGGAAACCTCTTCTGAATTGTGGCCGCTACATCAAGTCGTTTCTCATCACCTCCCAGAAAGAAATCAATGTAAGCGACCATCAAGTCTGGAGTTGAACCAACCTGTTAAGTTTAAACAATTACATGTGTTAGACTGATATGTCAGCAACGAAAATAACACACCAAATTTCCCTCCATTCCTAACAAACAGCTATTCATGGTTCACAGAGTAAGGAAGAGTATAATTCAGATCAGAAGTGAAACTCAGCTGATTAATATATCTGAGCACCTATTCTAGGTGTATTTGGTGAGTTTGGGTACAAATTTAGATACATGGCTAGTACACCATTGAACTGAAACCCAGTTGAACTGATTTCAAAAACATCGACACAATTACTACTGTTTCTAATACCAAATGACGTGACTAAATTATGATTACTGACCTTCAGCCCTTTATATAGAGCCCGTGATCTGCAAGAGCGGAGACATGAATGGTCGTATTCAGATTTAACGTATTCTTGAAGACGATGGATTTTCTTTCTTCTGCGCCATTGCTTCCAAGACCAGGCACAAGGATATGCAAGTACTGCAAGTATACTATGCACAGAACCTTCCCACCACTCAAAGGCTGCTACCAAATTGATCTCATCGATAAAACGATTAAAAGCATCTTCATACCTGGGAAAAAATAACAGAATTGTCACCTACAGTCAGGAGTTACTTTTATATTGAAGCACAGATGGAAACATTAAACATTGTTCTCTCACGGCATATAGGCCATTAAATCGATACCCATATGTCATTCAGATCAATCAAGATAATAGTCGCTCCCGTTTTGAACACGATAGTTGAACTGTTTTCAGCAAATTCCATAGTTCAAGGTAGGCGCCCTAAAGGGTTTTGGATCTCGAATTTTAGCATAAAAGTTTTATACTTTGGTCACTTCTTTTGCTCAAGCTCAGTTGGTTTCATCAACAATGTAATTGCTGTGTACCTGTGAATCTAGAACCACTACAGCAAGGATGGCTGTATGAGAACATCCAAGCTACAACTTCTAAGAAGAAAAAAGAAGAGACAATAAGAGGAAGGATTTCACAAATGGGTAAATCAACAAAACAGTGCAATATTTTCTATAGATTAGTGACGCGTAGAACAATGTGAACATTAGTGAGATGTAGAACAATTTACATCTGAAGTAATATATTTGCAGTGCAAGCAAATTATAGTAACTTTTGTGATTATATTACTTTGTGGTGAATGAACGCGGATGAATCAGTGATCATGTCCTGTCATAGATTCATAAGATGAAAAGCCTTACACAATGCCGATTATAGATTCAGGGGGCGAGTAAGGAAGATGCCACGGTTCTCGGAATGTATTAGGTCCCATGAAGTACATTCTGTGCACATGGCTTTGTGTTTCTTCTGCCCTGCTGGCCCCAGGTACCTATTTATAAGAACAAACACAAGAAGCAAGATTTCTCAACAAACTGTACTACAAGTGTCCCTGTACTTTGTCATACTTAAGAGCTAAATAGAAGTAGTGGGGATCAACTAATAATGGAAAACTTTTTTTCCATACATGTTGAGGTGGGCCTTTGATGAGGTGGCATGTCTGGTGAGATGGCATGTGTGCATGTTAAGATAAATAGGAGAGGCGATCAACTACTTAGGTATATAGGATTTGCTCAATGCTCAGATCTAGGTGATTTTGCAGTTGCTCTAACTACATTCAAAGACCATGTAGCACAAAATGAACTATACCTCAGCCAATGAAAGCAAAAAAGGCGAAGAAGCATAGGCATCATTGTGGATTGCACTTGTAGCCCGATACGTGACTTCACTCTCACCAATCTTAACTCTTACGGCACTTAAGATGAGTGCCAAAAGAATAATTGCAAAGAATAGGAAAACTGCAAAAGACCAAGGACCCCCAAAAGTATATATAACTTCCTCAAGTGGTGTGTAACAATTTGGCATCTTGTACTTGGCAGATATGCACTTATACGGGCAGGATGGCTGGGTAACACCACCTAGCAAGTCAAAGTTAATGCTTAGTTTCTTCCATGCAAAGTCAAGAAGTTTGAACATAACCAAGACAAGATAATGCAAGTCCGATGACCTACCTCTTACATATATGAAGTCAGCACGGTTTGGAAGAGCATTCAAAGAACAAGGGGTGCAGAGAGATGAGTTGGACCCAGCAACATTTTTATATGTTCCAACTGGGCATTCCTGGAAAGAGTTATATAGTCAGTAAATAGTTTCAAAGGAACTAGTCATCTGCTAGTTAGAGAACATAATTAATGCATAAAAAAGCAACTACACCCCTCCAACCCCAAGAAGTATTCTTTTACAATTTGTGGTGTCCAATGCAAGACTTTGACTAATATTTTCTTATTTTGGAAATACTTAGCAAGAAAAATTCAATGCCATTATTTTAATGTTTTTAATCTATCTAGTTTTACTTATATTAATAGTCAAAGAAATAAAAAATATTAACCATACGGATCCCTCCGCCGCCAATATTAGAGACGAGACGGAGAAGTAACTTGGTTGCACAGTATTCACCATGTCAAAAATAGTCCAGAACATTTTATAAAGGACAGACAAAAATCTAAGACTTCAATCCTTCAAAGTCCAATATATAGCATGTGTAACAGTGCAAGTGAGAGTGATCTGGCTACTCAGTAGCCGTATCATAACGTGATAAACAGGGAGATAACCAAGCATATGTCCAATTGTTTTTCTAACATGACTAAACTATTGATTATGGATCGTTTTAATTATGAACAATGAACAGTTGACAATTTACTGCTGCTAAAGATATCAAACAATGGCATATAAGCATCTATCCCCTACTGTCTTCCTGGACAAAGGGAAAGAACAAATTTGGTGATCCGAACTGATTCTTACGACCAGCACTGGAAGTAAAAACAAATGCCTACCCCACGAAAGTTATCTGTGTGTCGCAGTGAGCAATTATTACACAACGTGCATCAGCTCCCTCTACTCATCGTAATCTACGTACAACGTCTTCTTTCATTGAGCAAACACTTCTCTGGTGTCACAAATCCCTATAAAGCTAAAGCATGTCTTGAGTGCAAAAGTTCTTCCTTTGGCTTGCATTGCAGCCCCTGTTCCAAATATCGGCCGAGATATCAGTTAATCGGCCAGTTAACTGCTACTCGGAGGGTGCCCGATTCGAAAACCCCCTATTCGCTGCAAATATCGCCCAGGCAGTAAATCGGCCTGTCAGACCGATTTATCGGCTATCAGACCGAGAAATCGGGCCGCAGCGATTAACTGGGCTGCCGGTTTGGCCTACTAGAGCCCAAAATTTCCACCGCTGCACTGTCCATGGCGTCCAGCAGCAAGGTATGTTGCTGCTTCTCCCATCACTGCTGTGTTGCTAGCTTGCTGGCTTGCTGTATTTGTGCTCTGTGTTGCTAGCTTGCTGGCTTGTTGCTGCTATTGCTATTCTATATAATCTATATAGATGTGCAGGTCTGTATGGCTTGTTGCTGCTGTTGCTAGCTTGCTGACTTGCTGGCTTGTTGCTGCTGTTGCTGTAGATCTGTATGCATTCTTATATAGATGAGCAGGTATGTGTACTGATATGTATGCAACATTCATTTTTGTAGCAATCTATGGTTGCTTCTACTGCAGCAAGTGCTCCAACATTGAAAAGAAATTCAGATGACATGGGCTGGGAGTTTGGAGTCTTGTGATGCATACAGTCCTTAAGAAGAAGCGCAAGCTTCAACATGAAGAAGTAGCCTAGGATATATAGATATGGCCTATAGTAGCCTAGGATATATAGATATGGCCCTAGTTAACCTACCGATAAATGGGTTACCAATAAATTCAGTTAAATGGCCGATTCGCCGATTAATCCCTATTCAGCACCCGACCGAGATGGTACCAGTTACCGATATCCTAAACAATGATTGCAGCAACGTTGTTCGACGACAGATGGGCTTGAAATCAGCAGTTGGCGAACCACACACATTGCCCTGTTTTGCTTGCCGCAGCTGTAATGTGATTTGAACAGGTCAGCTGCAACTGCTATTCTGTCAAGGGCAGAGCAACCTTATTCCAAGGGGCTGATTCACAATAGTAGTGGATCTGCGAGATGCAGTCTTGCAGGTTGATTTGCAGAAAGGTTCCCATAATTTTACTGTTTTGGTCAATTTGGCGCAAAAGAAACAGAAACTTCTTTGAGGGTGTGCAACAACGACGAGTGGGTAGAAAATAATGGCAAGTGTAGGGGTGTTTTTTTGAAGTTTGAACCACCATGAGAGATAGGCTTAGCCAGGAAGAAGATGGTCTAGAAGTAGCGGCGAAAAGAGTTTGATTGATGGTGATCCTCCTCAGCTGGTCAGTTCAGCGGGAGAGGAGCAGTCGTGTCTTCCAGGATGACTGCCATGATCTAGCGGCAGAGGTGACGAGCATCAAGACGGAGTGTGTGGTGCAGGTTCTTTTGAGAAAGTTCCCTCTCTTTCAGCCACTTAGCCTATGCCTTTTCCTTAACAAAAAGATGTGCAAAGCTTCTACGGCTCTCTAAAAAGAAGTATGAACCATAAATAGGCTTGAAATTTGTACTGAATCCTGGGGCTAAAATTTTCTGTCCACCCTAGCCTCATCCCTCTTTTTTTTCTGTTCCCTTTAATGTAAATATTCTGGATGTTACTCCTTAATGAAAATGGAAGCAGAGATTTTGCATATACAAGAAAAGAAACAGGTAAAATAAATTAATATGTATTAAGATGAATACTATATATTATTTGTGTTACTAATAACAGAAAACGTGCTATGTAAGCTGGATGAACAAAGACATGTCAAGTTTAGTGCTCATACGGTACAAAATGTTCCATACAGTCCCACAGGGCACTCCTTTCCTGTTATTGTTCCATCTTCTCCAAAATGCCCATCATCATTACCGGAACCTCCACTACACAAAAGTACAGCTATTGGAAATTAGCACAAGAATATATTCATTCACTAAAACTTCTCAAGGCTCATGGCAGTGCACAAATGAAGTTCCATGCCAAAACAAAATACTATTGAGTTCTCCGAGTTCTCCCATGTAGGTCAACACAGATAGTAGCCATTGCATTTCATGATGAAAACATGCATCTCAGGAGAAAAATAAAACAACAGGAATGCCTCAGAAATTTAGAGTAAATCGCACCACAAGTATGCTAACACACAAATGGAATTAAAAAATGCCTTCAGAGTAAATGCATCGCAGATACCTGATCTAGTAACAACGTAACCATTAGGTCCCTAAACTTGTAAAACATTTTGGCAGGTCCCTAAACTTGCAAAACAATTTGGCAGGTCCCTAACTTGCAAAACAATGTGTCACTTGGGTCATTTTGACTCAAGCTAAAATGCCAATGTTATGCTGAAGGTATGACCAGATGTTCATCATTATGTGAACCCAAATTGCAGCATTGATCATCAACCCAAGCAAATAACGTCAGTTTAGCACTTCTATTCAACTGGCATGTCATCATATTAGGTGAAGGCCATCATACCTTCAACTTGACATATGGATGATTCAAATTAGCTTTTGCACCTTTTTATTAGTATGTTAACAATCTTAGCAGACTATAAAGTTGTAATGACCTAAATGTTGTGTTCTAAAACACAGCCTAGGTAGCCTCTGCACATGTAGTATTTCACAATTTTAGCTACTTATCAGGTTGTAATGACCTATGCAATGTTAAGACTAGGAGAACACTTTTGCTGCCGCATATTAGGCCATAGTTGAAGGCTGGGTATTGGACCCACCTAGAAGGTTCTATGTGGACAATAGCACCACCTAAGCAGCAATATTGAGCTTGGTGTGGCAGGCAAAAGGCAGCGACTCATAGGTCTGCTACTCGCCCTAGATCTGCAGCACTAACTTCAGAGCAGAACAGGGATAACATGGCATTGGGAAGAGGCAATGTAACACTGGCATAGCTCATGAACCAGTAGCAGTGACGCCTATTGAGGTCATGAGCAGAGGCATGTCGGCGAGGTAAGAAAGGAAATGGCCCACCCAATTAATCTGGCCCAACTCAACACCCACTGACATCCTAGGGCTTCAGTGCTTCAGCACAGCCTCCATCACCATCAGTCTCCACCGGCCTCCTCTTATGGTGAGTTCACAGGCCACCACTGCTGCTCCGTTCACTGGTTTCTTCCTATCAACCAGCTAGATCAAGTGACCATGGCCATAGGGCACTGGAGGGAAACAGAAGCAAGCTTCGGTAGGTGACGCTTATGGTGGTGAAAAACTGAAGCAGCCGCAGAAGAAGTTGACAGCAGCAGTGCGAGACAAACATACGGCTTCTGGTTAGCTTCTCCTTGCCTACCTAACTTCTCTGTTGGTTTACATCCATATCTATTTTGTACTTTTGTTTGTGTGCTCTAGATAATGTAGTAGCAAGCAGATAGTGACGTAGGAACTTAAAACGTGAGACGGGCAAACAGAGGAAGTAGCAGGTAAGAAACTTCTGAAAATCAGGATGATTTGCAGAAAACACCATTAAACAACTTAAGCTCCAACGTTGTGCCCTTCAGTAAGCTAACTTTGTTTTAGGACTTTCTTGACAGTCCTAATCCCTAAGATCCCGTCCAAACTAACAAGCGAGTCCAATGAGGATTCTGCTTGAACGTTGTGGTTGAAACAGAACACCAATAATCACATGTAACCGCAATAGAACTCCCATAAACATTTCCAAAAAATTGTGCAGTAATGACATTGGGTCGGTCAATGCTGATGCAAACATATGATCTCTTTCTAATATGTAGGTGTCATTACGAAGGAATTTATTGTATCAGGTATACTGGTTAAAGGAAAATCATTCGGAAGACTCCTAATAACATAGTGAAACAATAAATAACATGATCATGTCTCATGGCTTTAGAGAGACAAGTATATGCACAAGCAAGGAACCTCCTTTTTAATTATCATGGGTATTTACATGATTGCGTACCTTGATGCTACTGTACCATTGATGGATGCAATCTGAACAAATTCATCTCCAGTAGCAATATTTGACCAGTGGAAGTGTATTCTGCCACCACCACCGCCACCTCCACCATGTATGCCTCCTTTGCCTCCAGATGCTGACAATGATGAATTTCTCTCTACCAGAAGCCCTTGAAGGAAAAAGAGAATTGTTCCTCCAGAACCGCCACCAATGCCACCTTTGAAGGACCCACTGGAATTTCCAATTGTGCCTCTATTGCTTTCACCATTAGAGCTCACAGAGCCATAAATTAACAATCTTGCAAGTGGCCATTTCATGGATCCAATGACTGCATCAGGAAATTAATCGGAATTTATAAGAGAAGTGGTACCAAAAGCTTCGCAAAGTAAATGTACTTATTTCCAGAAGCAAACTGAAAACAAAAGGCTAGTTAAGTAAGAAGAGTGCATGTAGTAGATTATGCTCTCATTGTGCAGGGCAATGTGCCCGTGTCGAGCGCAGAATAAGGAAAAAGAAATGTGATGACAGCAAACTCTGATGGTGCTAAGGAAAACTATCTTCAGCACGGTAAACCCCTGTTGTAGATAAAGATTCACAACACAAGACTACACAAAATAGTGCATACCTATCAATCCACCACCAGCACTGTTATCGCCTGACTCCAGAGAACCAGTACCACTTCCTAGCTCACACGGAAGATAAGCACTGCCATATCGTTGACCTCCTTCACTTGTCATTCCGTTGTAAATCCCTATACCACCCTGGCCTCCATGACCAGCACCACCACCGGCTCCATACTTAAGAAATGTTCCTCTACCAATGCCTGCTTTGCAACCTATAAAAAGATCCAGATTGCTGAGTGAACAGAGTTACCACATTGATAGGAGAGATTCCAGTTATTTTACTGATCACAACACAAAAACACTGAATCACCTAACTCTGAGGCACTTATTGCACCACCATCTGTAACAGTCACGGTTCTTGCTCGATGAATATGAATTATACTCCCCCTGACTATGCCACCGACAGTTATGTCTTCAACACGGCAAATCTGCAAAATGTGAATTTCTTACTAAGAAGCTAGAACAAAACACGAACTTCAAACTGCAATATAGCCAATTCCAATTTGAACGAAACAACAACGCACAATATATACAACTATGAGATAATATGAACTTAATGTTATTTCTATTGGCAGGAGGGAATATTTATTATCTTGTGATAACATGAAGGTGTATCATTCACCACTCTCACCATGTTGGTAGCAAGAGGTGATGCCTTTTTTCTATCCATTTGATGTATTAGTATTTAGTTGTCCTGGGTAGGTATAATCCATGAAATCGTTCGGGTTTGCCGATTCGCATGTTTTGCATTCCGTCAGTACAGGGAGTGTTGATAAAAAAAATCAGAAATGCAATGCACTGGAGAAAATCATCACTCTACTGAATGACAATGAAGGTTGGAGTGCAAGTATCAAATTTGACATGGTATACGACACATTTCAACAGTGTAAGTATCGAACACATCTTGTGGAATGATTATCCAAAGGCACAATGTAATTAAAAGTTCAGCCATCATGCTTCCTTGCCAAAAAGTTCGGTCTTGTATGGAAGATCTATAAGTTAACGAAAATTGGGAGCTTCCTTCAGAAGAGAATCTCACAGCAACAATCCTTACTTGTATTGTAAATGACAAGGAGCTGTTCACATGGCAATCATCGGGGGGTGCGATTAACTCAGTAGGGCATGTTTTACTTTCACAGATCGAAAGTGCATCCCTGATATACACAAACGTTAATCCACAGCAGTGTTTAGAAGCAACTAAAGACCATTAATTTACATTGCAACAGCAGAACTCACAAGCTGCTTCGAACATCCTCATCTAGTGGAGCCTGGACAACGGAACCAGGACCAACCTGCTCATACATCAAGAGAAGTTGTAGTTACAAAAGTTATAACTACATGGAACAAGTTTTACAGCCCACATGTTGTTTCGACATGATAACATGGACCAGCTCAACACTAAGCATACCAAAAAGGGAATCCCAAGAAATACAGTTGCACGGGATTAAGAAAGAACCAGGAAAGTAGATTTACTTGTTTCCAGAAGCATCCCGAATAATAATTGCATCAAGAGCTCAATGCATGTGGTTCAAACAAGTCAAGGCAAACACTAGGAAACATGGTTTATAAGGCAGTAAAGCGACCTAAAGCGAGCACCGCCCGCTCTGACGCTTAAGCGCCTAAAGTGGGCATATTTCTACGGTGCTGCCAGAGCGCCTTATCGCTTAAGCGTCTGAAGCAGGACGCTTTATAAACATTGCTAGGAAACGGCAGTGCTTCCTAGATACTTATAATGCTGAAAGCTGATGAGTAGCATAAAAATAAGAACAGAAAATCATTAATCTACCAACACTCTCATATACGTGACATGTTGCTGACCCACATGCAGTAATCAAGTAGTATTCATTATACAAGTTCTAAGAACTTCAAGAAATTACAACTTATGAGATCTGAATAAATTAAGAATGCAGATAGTGAAGTGTCCTTCCTACATAATGATGCATATGCTATATCATCCGCCGGAGAAGAAAATATTGAAGGTCTGGATAGGTAACGCAAAAACTGGATGGGTAATGCATATAATATGATCTTACTTCAATGTTGTAAAACAGAGACAGAAACAGTTGGCGTGCTTTGATTCCATCTCCAGGACCACTCAAATTAAGAAGTCCTTGTCCATAAACTCCCAAAGCAGCATTGGAAGATATCACTGACCCATGCTGTCAGAACAGAGAAAACTGAACCTCCACTACTAAGAAAAGGACATTTTGGCAATAAGGCTTTCAAACAAACATACCTTGAGTACGACAAGGTTTCTTGCCTCAAGCATTGATGCAAGAACAACATCCTTACCCCCACCATCTATCTGAATCTTCGAATTCCACATCAAGAGCACCTTCACATACATTCTGAAAGCACCATACACCTACAATAACAGAAGTAACTTAGGACTGCATAACATGCTCAGAAATGATTATAATGAAGTAACAAACAGTATATTTGGTACATCATATGTGTCTTCCTGTTGAATCTTTGCAATTACAAGGAAGAAACACACACACACACACATGAGCCCATCCTCCAATCACATGCTAGAATGACAGAAACCAGGCATAATTCGGTGAATTTCACTAAATCCCTACTGCACGCACCTACGTGTGTGTGTAAACATGAACAGCAGGATTTGAGCCCTCTTGGGTGGAGCTGTTGCCCCCACAACTCCATCCCATGGTCCCACCAAGAGGCGGTTTTCATCTTCCTTCTAAATATAATCCTACTATAGCAAGCAATGCTTCAATGTCTGCAAGTGTTGGACACATGACAGTTCCTCAATGCTTCAGCAGCATGTGTGAGAGCCATGGAAAGTATCCGAGAATCCCTCAGGTGTATCAGAGCCATGTCAGATCACATGTTGGGATATTGTTATTCTCCTCTGACAGGGCAAGGTCTCAAGTTTGGAGCAAAAATATCTTTTAGTTGAGCAACTGACGATATAGGCATTACACAAAGAGCAATATCAACTCAGCTGGACGGAAGAATGGAACTAGCACAAAATTCTAAAGCAGGTCAGAACATGGTCGACTCAGCACAGCAGGCTAGAATGGATTTTCGAGAAGCGTAATCACATCAAATTAATACTTGACGTATGTACAGCATACAGCATGGTGTAGTTCGATTGGTGAAATTTAGGATACCAAATTGTGTCACAGGGCACTGAAATTTACAGGTGTAAAAGCAACCCCATCCACATACACATGCGCTTGCACCAAAAATATATAGATATGCAATTCATAATTCTCACAAACCAGTTGGGTCTCTCAACATCCACACCTCCTTTAACAGCCCCTTGCTCAAGCGGTTGTAAATTTTGTCAGAATGATTGTTTTTTAGGAAATGCTCATCCACAATTGCGTTGGAGGCCTTAACTTCTATAAATCGCAGTAAGACTTCTTTAAAACAATTAATTTAGATCATCAATTCCTCCTTCACCTTGGTGCTTAAGGAAAAGTCTCCATCACTGTGAAACCTATGAGACCTTCAGCATGCGAATACATAATTCGCTATAGAAGAACTGATTACCTTACTATGTGATGCATATGAATCATTACTTACAAGCACCGTAAACAAAAGCTGTGTATACAACAAGGCATACCTTTATAACAGAGTCACTCATTAGAAGCTCCTCTGCAACCAGCTCAAACTCTGATATTGGATTTTCAGACAAACCAAAGCAAATGCTACCCCCAGTAAGTAGCCTTATTTGCCCTGTCACCTGAACAAGTAGAAAATAGGAGCAAATAAAAACAGCGAATTAAATAATGGAAATGCAGGTAGGAATAGGAAAGGTGTCAAACAATAACAAACAGTAGGTAAAGAGGAAGGAATGCACAACGAATATAAAGGGCATGGAAACCCAACCAAACAAATTTAGAAAGGAGCTCCATGATAAAAATGTAAACATGTCTGATATGCATAGACTTCATTGCTCGCTCAAGTCCAAAAGGAATATATTCGAATATAAATTATTTAGTGGCCCATGTAAAAAGAAACGTTGTGATCAACAAACTAAATTTAAAAAATTAGCCACAACAAAGGAAAAGAAGATAATGAATGGGAAAATTATAGTAGAGTGACAACTGCAGGAATCAATGGTTATTACAAACTGTGAGTGTTGTATGGCATGCTAGTGGTTGACTGACGGGGCAAGGGGGCAGGCGGGCAGCAGGGGCCTTTTCTCCTGCCAGGCTCCATGCTGGCACAGCGAGCACTGCCAAACTTTTTTTCCACCCTAGGAACCCATGGCGCAGCACTACCATTGCAAAGCGCTAGCTCAGATAAGAAGTTTAATTGATCTGAAGGGGTAAGTAAACAGAGAATGGCTTAAGTTGTGTTGGTGGGCTTTGGGTTTACTCCATAAAAGACAGAATATGGCACCAGGCAGCCCAGACTAACCGAGTCAAGCTAACAAGAGTCCGAGACCCTCCCTCGACCAGTGTTACAATTGCAGGGCACGGGCACTGGGTGAGCATCACAGCAAGGACCTCTAGCGGCAAGGTCAAATCCTGGCTCAACCCCTGTGTGTAGGAACACCACAAGCAAGTTCAATTAGTGCTGCTCAACAGCTCATCCACTTTACAAAAATCACATTAGCTTGTTGAGAACAAGGCCATGTAAATTTGAGAAACTGGATGATAGCCTAGTGGTGGAGGCATGAGGTGGTGTCTCCTTGCAAACCTGGGTTCGACCCCTGTGGGGATTAAACCCCGTTGATTTATTTCGTGGAGTGAATAAACCAGTGTCGTCTTCTTAATAAAATTTTGTCGTGCCAATATCCGCAATTAGATTAGTGCAGGTATTATTACAGGACCTCCTTAAATGGGGAACATAGATTTGCAGAAACAATTGGATATTAGTGCGGTGTAGATGCAATACTGAGAGAAAGCACTTCAAGAAAATCGAGATATTAGTGTAGTTATACAGGTACAGTACGTTTGCTTGGAAAAAAAAATATACAGTACAGCATAACCTCAGAATTAGTTGCGCAAAGGCATACAAAATATTGATTAATAAATAAGTCATGAACGTGATGTTAGTGGTGAGTCAAAGTATTCAAACCTGTACTCTGGACCACAACAAGGGAACCAGCACTTTCGCATTGCTCTCCACAAGCACATTGGACCAAAGTTTAGTCACTGAGAAACCCAGCAATGGAGTTTCCGTATGCGTGGTGAAGTTTCCATTGCTGACCTTTAGAGTCTCCAATGATTTATCATATATTGTGCCTGCTGCACCAGCATTCTGGGGGCACCCAAAACTCTGTCCACCTGATGAATGTGAAAAAAGTTTTACCATCAGAATACAACGAATGGGAGAAGGATTGCATTACTGAAAAGCGATGAAGCAAACAGGCGTTGATATCTTGCTCTCAAGAACTTTATTGTTGATATTTAGCAGTTGTTCCATTAGGAGAAACCAGTGACTCATGAAAAAAGGTGTTTGCACACAAGAGCGGTACTTTATGCAAAATAGTGCAAAACAAGGCTGCATGAGTTTAACATCGTGGCTAAGTCAACAGAATGCACTAATTGAGCTACCCCTACATGAGGTGCAACCTACGTGTCACACCCTTAATGCATTTGGTACTCCCTCTGTAAAGAAATACAAGAGTGTTTAGATCACTACTTTAGTGATCTAAATGCTCTTATAATTCTTCATGGAGGGAATAGTTACTAACTAGCCAGAGAACCAATACATGACACTAAACAGTATTAGTAACCAGAAATAAATATCCATTGCACTATTAATTGAAATAGTTTGGCCAATTGTGCTTCCCTATGGCGAAACGCCAGTGGCAGGAGGGTTACAAAACAGTTGCATAGAAACTAAGGCCAGAAAATACTCACCGTGAGCTATAATTTCCAAATCTTGTTGAATGCTGTAAAATTTTAGGGATATCCTCCCACCACCTCCTCCGCCCCATCCATTACCACCACCAGCACTTATTGTACCATTTCCATATCTAGAATGTTATACAATAAGGGAGTGTTGCATCTCACAGGTCAACGCAGAAAGTATAAAGTGCAAGTATGTGGTTTGCTACTTTGCCTATGGGATGTTTATGAATCTTGCAGCAATTAATAAAGTAAATGGTCATTGTTAAATGTTTAAATGGGATTTCGGTTTTGCAAAGATTCGAACCTGGTGGACAGCTCAGATATTATGGGTCATAACAGGGTTATGTATCGATTGTACCATTGGAGTCGCACTAGAGCATCATATCCAACAACACTTAGCCATATCACAACTCATGATATTTCTCAATATTTCAAACTTGAGTAAATGGCCACTGTTAGAGATTGTCTGCTTGAACAAAATAATTTGTGTAGGGTAGCAGGAAGAAAGGCAACACATCAGACAGCAAGTCACTGATTTGCAACTCAAGCCAGCAGCTGCACTCAAATTCTAGCAGTACAACCAGACTAAGTCATAGATACTCTTTCCTTGTTTATCTTCAAAATGCAACTTCAACATGATCCTGAATAATGCAGATTCACCCAGTGTCTAATGAAGTACAATGACATGGTAATTCATAAAACGCTGTAAAACTCCTTAACTAGAAAAAACATCATAATGTTCACATTATGAAAATATGTAGCCAGATCGTGCATTTATTTATCTACACAATCATCCAGACTGGCTAATTCCCGTGGAATAATGTGAAATGATCAAATAGGACTCGGATTCTTCTATCCAATGATTTCACATTGCCAATGTAAATCATACTGAAAACAAGTAAAATGTCAAGAAATGAAGATCTTACAGCTTGAAAGCCTTGATCATAATGCTGCCACCAGACCCACCGCCACCTCTGAGACTGCCCACGCCTCCTTCAGCAAGCACAACTCCATCAACCGTCAAAATATCACTCGCCCTGAGCAAGACACGGCCTCCGCCGTCCCCACCAAGCTGCTCGTCAGCAGTCAAGCTCCCACCCTTGCTGCCGTAGCTCCACGGATTGTCCAGGAACGCCCACGCATACACGTCGCCGCCCCAGTTGGTGTCGTTGGAGACCTTGCACGACGCGCCGCGGCCGCCGTGCCCGCCGCCGGCCCCCTCGAGGCCGTGCGGCGTGCCGGAGGTCTGGGGCGGGGGCGCACCGGCGAGGCCGGTGGTGTTGACGGCGGAGCCGCGGCCCAGCGAGACGTTGGCGGCGTGCAGGCCGACGGAGCCGGCGACCAGCTCGGCGCGCTCGCCGACCGCGATGCTCCCGGAGACGTTGAACACGAGGCGGCAGCCCGGGACCCGGCAGGCGATGCTCACCCCGGCGCGTATCTCCACGCTGCCGCTCCCGTGCACGCACACGTCGCCGGGCAGGGTGGTGGTGCTGGAGGAGATGACGCAGATCGCGTCGAAGGACCCGGCCCCGCCCATCTCCTCGCAGGTCCGCGCGCTCGCCGTGCCGGGACGGCACGGCAGCTCCGCCTCCGGGTCCTCCGCGCCGCCCCCGCCGCGGACCCCGTACGGGAGCCGCGCCAGGCGGTCCTCGCGCCCCAGCGCCAGCGCCGACGCGGAGACGCGGTGGCTCCCGCTCCCGCCATCGCCGCCAATCAGGCCGGCCGACACCGCGACGAGCAGCGCGGCCCAGCAGGCGAGGCGCCTCGCCGCCGCCGAGCGCTCCGGGTCCCGAATCATGGCTCAGCAGCGCATTCCGAGCGGGGAGAAGTGGTCCGAGCGAGCACCGGAGCGGGCGGGCAGCGCCCCCGATTCGCGGCGGGTGGCGGCGGCGGAAGACGGATCTCGGGTGGGGGATCTGCAAACCCTAGCGGCGCCCGCGCGCGTGCGAGGACGGGGAGGGGGTGGGGGTGGCGACGGAGCAGAGCGTGCTGCTCGGCGAGGCGGGGGCGAGGAGAGAGAAAGTAGAGAGGGAGTAGAGAGAGGGGGGGAGTGGAGTTTAGAGAGAGAGAGAGGGTGGGCGAAGGTGGCCAGCTGGAGTGGTTTGTCGAGGGGGCGTGGGGTCACCGGCGCGGCGTCATCAGTCCAGGCACTGACGGTTATTAACACCACGCCGTCGCTTTCACTCCTTCCCTCTTCCTTCATTCCTTTTAGACTTCTCATCAATCTCAAAATACACTCCATACATGGGTTTCTCTGAGATCCTATGAAATTTCATAAAGATTGGCCGGTTATTTGACGCGCCGATTCAAGTTCCATTTAAATGATGTTGGGGAGTCACAAGTCGTTGTTCATCGCCCGGTCGAACAAAACAACCATTCAATCCCGTCCTCGCCTTCCTCCGGCGGCGAGGGCCCCTCGACGCCCTTACTCTTCGCCGCGAGATAGAGGGTGTGTCGTCACGGATTCGACCCCGCTCTCGCTGCTGTGGGGAGCGAAGATGGCTCGGCAGTGGGAAGCGCCACTACAGCATGCTCACAATTCATTGCGTTGTGTAGCCTTGGGTGTCATGCGTCAAGGAGCTCGCGAGGTGATGGTCTTTTCAGTGGATAATGTTGGTTTAGGGAGGTGGCGAGATGTGCGCGTGTGATGCCGCAATAGTAGGGCCTAATTTTAAAAAAAGTCAAAATGGAACTTTATAAGTTTTTAAAAAATCTGAAAATAAATACAAAAGTATTTATAGCTGTATACTAAAGCTGTGTAAAATTTCATTACAAAATACGCTTTGGTGTGCGTTGTACAAAAGAAAAACAAAACCATGTATTTTTATAGTGAATAGTATGTGTGCTAGAAATACGTGATTTTGTTATTTTTGTATAGCTAGCATATAAATAAATATATTTTGCCATCAAGTTTTGCAGACAAGATGTATGCATCAATATGTATGTGTGTATTTTTTTCACAATCTTTTAGAACCTAAAATTTTGATTATTGAATTCTTCAAATTAAGGGCTCCATTAGCAATTTCGGTTCACTTACGCCGTATCTATGTTATTTATTTGTAGTACTTTTAGAAACTCATGCGTTGTACAAGTGGAGTTGAGTGTACAAGAGTCGGTGCACAGATACGTTGCCTTAACGAATTCTTCAAATAAGACTCACTCCGTCCCTCCTGGATCGACGAATTCTTGCCGGCTGATTGTAACCTTACAATGATGGAATTAAACTCCCTATCTTACACGCAAAAAAAGAAAATACTCACTCCTTCCTCGTAAAATGGTACTCCCTCTTATCCATATTAATTGACGCTAGTTTTAGTACAAAGTTGTACTAACTTTGTGCTAACCCAATGCTAAAGTTGTACTAATATCGATCAGAGGTAGTACTAACATTTTGGGTGGTGGAATGGCCTTCAGAATAAATATTTTAAAAGTACTTGAACCACAGTTTACACCGGAAAGCATTTTTGAGAAAACTCACATGCATGATTTCAAATACCCGGTAAAAATAAAAATATTTATAAAGATACTAGTAGCCCACATTTTCAAACGGTGATTTTTACATGATCAAAGAGAGTGTATGAGAGGATTATATTCCTTCAATTCCAAAATTTAAGTCTCGCGCGAGTAAAGTCTGTGAGAAAAGTAGAAAACCCAACAACGAAAGTTAGTTAATTCATAATTAACTGATGACACAACTAGCTTATCCGCATCTTCATATACTTAGATCAGTGGTGGGAGTAGGACCGACCTGAAACCCACTCCAGGAATCAATTTCGATGTTTTATTACACGAAGAAAGGCGAGGAAATTCGTGAGAAAATCCAATAATGGAAGCCAATTAGTAATTCATAATTGATGACACAAGTATCTTATCCCCATCTTCAGATGGAGTGGTGGGAGTAGGACCGACCTAAAACCTACTCCATCAGGCCCCCCTCGGCCATACATACATATCCACATGGATGCACAAGGCAACAACACAAAAGGAAAAGTAGAGAGTTCCTTTCGTTTGGTAGACAGGGACGTCGTCCCGAATTGCCGGTGTCATCCGTCTCAGGGTAAACAACAGTTATGCTTGCGTACGTGTGAGTGTGTGTGTGTCACCGGCAATGGCCTCCGGTTGGTCTGCTGGTGTGGTGATAGTGACCTGCGTTTGCTAATTGCTATCCACATCAACAGCATCCATCCATCCGTCCGGAGCTTTCTGAATTCCCCTTTCCTCGTCTCGTTGCCATCTTTGCCGCCGCTCTCCCGTCTGAGGCTTTGTATCTTCCTTTCATGGAATAAATATCTGGCGATGACGACATTCTCGGGTAGAAATCGCGTGTAAGATTTTCAGAAAGATTGTACTATAAAACAATATGAATACGAGTAGTCAACACGCGGCGTGCTACGAAAACGAAATACGGAGAAACGAGTACCGGCGAAAGTCCTCTTCTACACCCGACCTCAAATGAGCCCGGGATGGACAGTAAATCGAAGATACATTGAAAAAAGTTCAAAAAAATATGGCAAACTTTGACAAATGTTCTAAGAGCTTGCATAGTTTCATCATGAAATCACATTTATGGAAGTCATGGCAAAAAAAAAAAGCGCTCCAAAATGCTTTCGAAAGTAGCATTTTCGGAGTATCGACTTTGTCTTTTTTTTTTGCCACGCCTTCCAGAAATGTGAGTCCATGACAAATCTTGGCAAGCACTCGAAACATTTTCCAATGTTTGTCATAAAAAAATTTAGATTTTTTTTTGGATTTTTTCTCTCAAAATTACTGTTCACCCAAGCTCATTTGAGCTCGGACTGAGAAACTCCGCGTCCGATTACCGGCTGGAATTGAAAAACAACAAGAAAACACTATTCATGTTTGATTTTTTTCTAGACTACTACAAATGCAATTGAGGCGACCTTTTGGATTTACAGTTTATACTGCAATGCCTCACAAGCATAAATCCTTTTTAAAGTTATATGTCCAAAGCTTCTTCGCGCCGTTTCCACGGAGTTTTCACTAAAAGCCTGTTTTCCACCCGATATATGGGTATGCACGCATCTCAAGTTAGTGTTTGTCAAAAATTCTCAAGTTAGTGTTTGTCAAAAATTCTCATTATTCCAATAACTGAAATAATTAGAAGTCATATTTTCGGAATGTGTAAGCAAGAAAAAAATTTCTTGAAAACAATGCGCAACATGATGGAAACACCGAGTTCCATTTCCCATCGCACGAGGAATTTCTTTGAAAATGCTCGCTCCCCGAAAGCAAATCCACCGGATGACACGTAATGAAGAAAACAAACGTGTGTGAATTCAAACAAACAGACGAGATACCACATGGCCAGAACAATGAATGCGCTGACTTCTGAAATAAAAATTTAAATAAAATAAATAAATCATATAACAGTATAGTTGTGTGTGGGAAAAAAAATCGATGCAGCAGCCGGAGATTTTCCCCGGTTTTCGAAAACAAAAATTCATGCCCCATTGAAAAAATAAACACACCTCAACCTTGATTCCACAAGTTAAGCCCACGCCGGGCCGAATTCAGCACCCACGGCCCAATGCCAGGCCTGCGCTTTTGGGGCTGGCCCGTCGAGCTGCCAAATTTATCCCACGTTCCAGCTACTCCCGCTAAACATAGCGAGCTCGCCTCCATGGATCGCATGGCCGTCGTCGCCTTCGCCTTGCGCCGCTCGCCATTAAAGCCAGCCAACCACCACCCCCACCGCCTTCCCCATCCCTCCCACCGCCACCATGCGCGCCCCATCCCCACCCCTCCTCCTCGCCGGCGCACTCTTGCTGCTCGCCTCCGCGGCCACCGTAAACGGGGGCGATGGCCAGCAGCTCGCTTCCAATGCCGCCGCCGGGGCCGGGCAAGGCGGGGGGAAGCTCGGGGGCGAGGACTTCGAGGAAGGCGGCCTGAAGACGTACCTGATCATCGTGTGCCGCGCCAACGGGCCCAAGGGCGGCGAGGAGCTGAGGGAGTGGCACGCCTCGCTGCTGGCGTCGCTGCTCAACACCACCACCGACATGGTCCTCCGCGAGGCGCTCTCCCACGTCGGCCCGCGCCTCGTCTTCTCCTTCCAGCACGTCGTCAGCGGCTTCGCCGCCCGCCTCACGGACCGCGAGGTGGCCGAGCTCTCCAAGCTGCCCTGGTGCGTCGAGGCGCTCCCCGACGCGACCCTGCGCCTCACGACCACCTACACGCCGGAGCTGCTCGGGGTGTCCACGCCGGCCACGGGCGCGTGGAGCGTCTCCGGGAGCATGGGGGAGGGCGTCATCGTTGGGATCCTCGACAACGGCATCGACCCGCGGCATGTATCGTTCTTGGATGACGGCATGCAGCCGCCGCCCGCCAAGTGGCGCGGCGGGTGCCACTTCGCCGGCGAGGCGCCGTGCAACAAGAAGCTGATCGGCGGGCGGTCCAGGGCCCCGCAGGAGCACGGCACGCACACCTCCGGCACCGCCGTGGGCGCGTTCGTGCGGGACGTCCAGCTCCTCGGGGCCCCGGCCGGGGCGGCGTCCGGCATGGCGCCGCGCGCGCACCTGGCGTTCTACGAGGTGTGCCTCGCCGACACCTGCTCCGCCACGGAGGTCCTCTCCGTCACGGAGAAGGGCGCGTTCCAGGACGGCGTCGACGTCATCTCCATGTCCATCGGCGACGACACGCAGAAGCCGTTCTACAAGGACCTCATCGCCGTCGGCAGCTTCTCGGCCGTCCTGTCCGGCGTCTTCGTCAGCACCAGCGCCGGGAACGCCGGCCCGCTCGAGCGCACCGTCACCAACTGCGCCCCGTGGCTGCTCACCGTCGCCGCCAGCACCATGGGCCGCCGCATGGTTTCCCGGGTGGAGCTCGGCAACGGGGTGGTGATCGAGGGCGAGAACCTGAACCCGTACGAGCTCGTCAAGGACAGGCCGCTCGTCTTCATCGCGGGCATGTTCGCCGACGGCGCGCTCAGCGCCGTCGACGTCCGCGGCAAGATCGTGGCGTGCCAGCGCAAGGAGGACCCGTTCATGCTCGCGGAGATGATCCAGAAGGCCGGCGGCGCGGGCATGATCAGCTGGTCCGGCCCGAAGCGCGGCGCCGCGACCACGCCCGTGGACAACCTCACCATCGCCGCGTCGCGGGTGACGCACGCCGACGGCGAGAAGATCATAGCCTACGTTAACTCCACGCCCAACCCCACCGCCACCCTCCGGTTCGCCGGCGCCGTGCTGAACCGGGCCGCCCTGCCGGCCATCGCCGAGTACTCCTCGAGAGGGCCCTGCAACATGTCCAGCGTCGGCGTGCTCAAGCCGGACATCACCGGGCCCGGCACGGCCATCGCCGCCTCCGTCCCCGGCGGCGCCAACGGCACCGCGCCCACCAGGACCTTCGGCCTGCACAGCGGCACGTCCATGTCCACGCCGCACCTGTCCGGGATCGTGGCCATGATCAAGAAGGCGCGCCCGCAGTGGTCACCGGCGGCGATCAAGTCGGCGCTGATGACGACGGCCGACGTGACGCACCCGGACGGCACGCCGATCGTGGACGAGACCACCGGGAAGCCAAACTGCTTCGCCATGGGCGCCGGGCTCGTGAACCCGACGCGGGCACTGGACCCGGGCCTCATCTACGACCTGGCGCCGGCGGACTACATCCCCTACGTGTGCGGCCTCGGGTACAACGAGAGCGTGCTAAACGAGATCATGGCACAGCCGCTGCAGAACGTGAGCTGCGCCAAGGCGGGGAAGATCCAAGGCAAGGACCTCAACTACCCGTCGATCATGGTGACGCTCACGCCGGCCGCGCCGGAGGTCGACGTCAAGCGCGCGGTGACCAACATCGGGGAGCCCGTGTCCGTGTACACCCTCGAGGTCGTCCCGCCGGCGGGCGTCACCGTCGAGGTGGTGCCCAACGTGCTGACCTTCGGCTTAATGGGCCAGAGGATGGAGTTCACGGTCAAGCTCAAGCGAGGCGCCAATGCCGCCGCCGGTGGCACCGCCGAGGGCAGCCTCCGGTGGGTCTCCGGCAAGCGCTCGGTGCGCAGCCCGATCGCCGTGCTCTTCGAACCACTGCCTAATAACTAACTAACGAACTTACTAGGATCGTCTTCGCCGAGCTCTCTCTTGATTTATGTATATATGTATGGAGAAGCAGCTCTGTCAGATAGGGCAACGATGCCATGAAAGATAACTGAAGATTGAACACTTTGGCCAAAAATGATTGGCAATCAAGAATTTTACAGGCAACAGTTTGATGCCGGCCCCCAGGAATCGGCGAAAAAAAATTCAGCGTTCCAGACGGGGCCCCGGTGCATAGATCAACACTCTGTTTTTACAGGATCAGACATGAAGCATAATTGAGGAGAATTTCATGAAGATTTTGCAGTGCTCTTTTCTGTTCCAGTAAAATGCACCAGGGCACCAAACTAGTGCCCTTCTGTACCACATGTATACAATATAATCACCCCTGTACCAAATGTATATACAATACAATATAATGGCACTTGTACTGCCATTTTACTGTCATTTTTCTAACATTACAAACTGCTCAAGTATCCATGTTCCAGGTACACTGATAATCTGACAGGACACGAACTCTCCTTCACAATTCACAACCGGAAATCAGAGATGGCAGTTTTCGCATCTAGCCCGATGGAGTAGTAATGTTTGATGTAATCTCTGACGAGGGTCTCCCTGTACAACGGCGGGTTCTCATCGGACAACAACTCCTTGATCGGACCGTACATTCTCGTAGAGGCAGGGTGGAAATGAGTGCTGAAGAAGCACGCGATCGAGACCCTCGGCGCGGCGTTCTTCGCCACCACCCTATGCTCCACGCTCCTGAACCCGTCATTGGAGATCAACTGGACATTTTGAACAAAACTATCAGTTGAACACGACCACGAGTGACTGATCAATGCTCGCCTTGAACGAATAATTCTGCTTGGAATGTTCACAGTGTACCTGTAGGAGATCGCCGATGTTGACAATGAACGCTCCAGGTGTCGGTGTGACGTCTACCCACCGGTCCTCGTGTAGGATCTGGAGGCCACCGATTTGGTCTTGGAGAAGTATGGTGAGGAAGCCAGAGTCTGAATGCCGGCTTGTCCCGATGGCGAGTTCAGGCTGGGGGCACGGAGGGTAGTAGTGGCAGAGTATGATCTGTCCTTGATTGCACTCTATATCTGTCAAGTAGCTCGATTTGAGCCCAAGAGCTTCCGAGAGCAGCTCGAACAAAGTTTTACCCAATTTGTTCACTTGTTCGGCGTATTCAAATAGAGCATCGCTGTGAATCAACATGTCAGCACCAAGTGAATCTTTTTAGAACATGTGATTTAAGTAACCTTTCCTGAACATTCACAACAAAAGGACCTAGAGAAAGTAATTTGACCACAGAATTTAGCTCTTGTCTTGTTGTCAATAACCAAGGAAGAAATCACACTAACAACACATCCTCCATATAGATCTCTATAGATATTATCACTGTTCAAGAAATCTTTCGATTCACCGATTAATCTTTCGATTTATCGCTAATCGGGGGGTGACAGATAAGATTATGCCTTATCTTTGTCATTTATCTTTTGGACCGATTTATCATTCTGACAAGCGATTTATCGGGTATCTACCGATAAATCGGACCTATTCATAGCACTATGTTTGCAAAAACTATGTTTATTTATGTTTTGTGGACCTTGTTACGGAATATGTACTATTGTCCTATTTTGTTTGTCATTATACGAGGATTCAAAGGCTAGAAATCAAGGTAACACTTCTGTCAAATATTGTTTTGGTGTTGAATATAGCGTATTTTAGTGTTGGGAACCTGAGATTTGCAAAAAAAAATCCGATTAATAGTCGACCGATAAAATCGATTAATCATCCGATTTCTGATTAATCTCTAATCCCTAGCTGACCGAGACGATAACGATAAGCGATATCCTCAGCATTGGATATTATACCATTAGCACTAACTGTAAATTGCCCCTTTCATAAAAACACAGAGCAACTGACATCTATTGTGGGAAGAGAAAAATATTTGCACATAGTCTCTCTCATCAAGAAAACAGAGAATGGATAATCAATACTAAATCAGTAAATCTCATCAAATTACTATGGTTCAACAAGAAGTTTCATTTCAACTAGAAATAGCACAGTCCTGTTCTTAAGCATTAATAGAAAATGTAAAACTGGTTCCATTCCCACCATGAAAATCATGCTACCATTAGTATGGTGGTTCCCTTCCCACTTCACATTCCCAAACAGTGGAATTTTTTGGGTTAGCAGTAGGACAAAATGAATATTGTCAACATTGGGTTGATTTGGTATAAGTTATCAGCCTATCAGAACATAATTGTGTGTATAAATTAGTTGAGCAATTTTAACATGGTTCCTCTTACCTTCTTACCTCATATGTAAAAAGAGGGAGCATGTTAAAATTTGCCTCATGTGAAAAGAGGAGGTAAGAGGGACCATGTTAAAATTGCTCAAATTAGTTTACATGTTTGTTAGGCAAAAAAAACATCTAAATGAAGATATATGCTACAAATTCAATTGAGCGTCGTGTTGATTTGGTATCAAACTGAAAGTCATTTATCTATTACTGTAACACATATACAGAGTAGTTTGAAATAGTGGTTGAGAAGTTGAGGTAAAACTTTCAAGGCTTCCTTTTATTCCCATTTTGTGCGTGGTTGCACCAGATATGTCCCTCATATTTTGTGATAAAAGAAGAATGGATCAGCTCTGGTCCATGGGGATTTGCTACAGATACTATCAAGCACACTCAAACGCACAACTAATTACTGGCACAACTGCACATCAGAGGGTCGATCGTTTGAATTCTGAGCACAGTTAACAATCCTGAGCATCTAATCAGGCTTAATTTGTAAATCAGGCAGTTAACCAGAGCACACATGTGTTCAATTCCAAGCAAAATCGTCATGTACTAGGAGAAATTACAGTCAGGCACTCACCGGCAGCTGTCCGGCAGGTCGCCGGCGTCGGGCGGGTCGGGGGCCATGCGGAGGTAGAGCGTGTCGCGCCAGTTGGCCACCGGCGACTGGTACAGGTCGAAGTTGCAGTGGTACTTGACCGCCCTCGCCGGCTCGCGCGAGTAGAGCCTGGCCTTGTCGCTGCCCTCGCCGCCGCCGGCCTCGTGGAAGCCCCGCACCGCGTCCGTCGCCGCTGCCATCGCCGCCTCCGGCACCCCGTGCCCCATCACCTGGAAGAACCCCCACTCCGCCGCGGCCCGGCGGACGGCCGCGACCACGGCCGCGCGGTCGGCGCCGCTGAGGTCGATCACGGGGACGGACGGCGCTGACGAGGACCGCGGTTCTTGGGATGGGGCTTGCGGTGGCGGTGGTTGCGGTTGGTGGACGCCATCGGGAACGCGGAAGATGCGGGGGAGGCGCGTGACGCCGGAGGCGACGAGGCCGCGGACGCCGGAGCAGGTGGCGTCCAGCGCGCGGAGGTCGGCCGTGCGGTCGTATGCGGCGGCCATGGCTGGCGCCGTCGAGGTATGGTTGGCTCTTCTCCGGGCGCGGGTGCGGCAGGCAGTGAGGCCAGAGGCAGAGGCGGCTCTATCCTCTGCACTTTCTCTCCGGTGTTCTACTTCGCTGTCAACTTCGCCAAAGTTCCCAACTTTGAATATTGACCTTGCATTGAGGATATAGTATTATAAAATGCTCTGCTCTGCTTCCTCTACGTTTCTCTCTGGTGTACTTCGCTGTCTACTTTGAGGGCCATTTGATTATTTGCCGCCCTTTACTTTGGACTTTGACAATTTGCCACTAATTAGATTGTAATTGATCTGGTGACACTTATTACTTTGTACTTTGATCTTTTGCCACTTTTCAACACTAAAACAATCTATGAAAATAATAGACAAACTAAGTAGACAAAATAGAGGACCATTCTACCCTTGGACCCAAACAGAGCACATCCGGTCCAAAATCACAGCCGCCGCCGCTGTACGCGCTGCTCCCCCGCCGCCACTGTACTTGCTGCTCCCCGCCACCGCTGTACCTGCTGCTCCCCTTTGTTGCTCTGTGGCCTTCGCACTCTCATGCTCCTCCTGCTGCCTCATGCTGCCCCACTGCTCCCTACGCCCCCTCCTTCCCCCGTTCAAACTTCCACGCACGGCCAAGTGCAGCAGCAGTGGCGGCGCGCACGGGCACGCGGGCGACGGGGACGCACGAACAAGCGGTGGCCGGAGCGGCGGCGCACAGGCAGGTGGTTGCCGGCGGCGGAGCAAAACGAGAGGGGCGGCGGCGGCGACTAGTCACCCTAACCCTATGTGGCCGGGGAGAGGAGCGGGAGAGAGGGAGGGAGAGGGAGAGAGAGACTCACCTCTTGGCCGGGATGTAGCCGCTGCCGTCGAGTACCACCAGGGCTGCCGCCGTTGACGACCAATGGCGGCGAGTCACGTCCAGTAGCCGCCGCCGTCTCCTGTGCAAGAGAAGGGGACGAGAACGACGACCGACTGGAGCGATTCCTGGTCAATCGATTCGCAAGGGTATTTTGGTCTTTGTTTGCGGGACCCACTTGCCAGAGGGCAAATTAGCAAAGTGCCAGGTAAAGGATGTCATCGGATCAATTACAAAGTAACGGAGGGCAAATCATCAAACTACAAAATAAGTGGTGGCAAATAATCAAATACCCCCTACTTTGACGGCCTCTTTGATATGAAGAATTCTAAAACACGGGAATAAGAAAGAGATGGGTTAAAATGTCATGGCCATCTCAATCCTACAAGATTTTGGGTTGTTTGATTGCATTATAGGAAAAATAAAGAATTCTTTCAAATGTGGATGCTAGAAACTCGACGGGAAGTAGTACAAAGAGACCTTTAGAAAAAAAAAATCCTACAGGATTTAATCCTATGAATAAAACAACCAACACAGGAAAAAATCTTAAGGATTCTAATCCTCCAAAATTCCAAGAAAAATCCTTTTGGATCAAAGGAGCCCTCACCAAAGTTTAAACTTTGACTGTTGATTTTGTAGTAATGATATTATAAAATCACCCGAAAATAAATCTACCATTTCTGATCCTGCAACTGCAAATCACACTCAATGTCGACACTTCTTATCTAGTTTTGGTTTGTAAGCTTTAAAATTGAACAAACGACGCACTCAACTTTGAAAACCTTTGAAACATTATTATGGAGATGTGCCAGGCGAATGACATTGACAACCCCACCAAATTAGGAAAGAACAATAGAATAATAAAACACTAAAATATTTCAAGATTCATACATTTTTGGGAATAACCATCAAGTTACATAGGGCTTGACCCTCCTCCTTTCTCCTGGCTTGGACCCGGCTATGAAAAATATTAAGTATATAAGCTTAAAATTAAAACATAGACGGAGTTACCCCACCTTGCAACCCCTAAAAAATGAACCCACCAAACAAAAGAATATACAAAATATATTATCATAAATCCTAACACCTAATGTAGGCTCTACAAAGTGGTCATTTTTTTGTTTTTAAGTAAAAATGGACAAAATATACTTTGAGAAATAATAAAAAAATCAAGCAAACTAAAGAGCACCTTTGTACTCTCTCTTTTTTGTTTAAAAGTAAGTAGAACGAGAAATAAAAATCATACAAATAGTATATAAAATATCTAAAATTGTATCTTTTTCATATACTTTCCCCTTTTTCTATTTTTTGCTTAAGCTAGGAAATAAGCTCAACTAGTAATGAGTGAATATTTTTTGCAATAATTTTCATATATATTTTCCTCTTTTTATTGGTTTCAGAAAAGAAATAAGCTCATGGAGTAACAATTGTTGGTCCATCCCGAACGCATTACCTACACATATGGTTTGCAAACGTGCGTCCCCATTAAACAATGCAACCTGTAAAAGCAAGTATCACAAAGTATAACCATGCTACATGAATTTAATTTTTGACTAAAAGAGGGGCCAGCCCCTCCAATTTCTATTAAAGAAACCATATGGCCTGAGCCCTATTACACACTACCAGCAGTATTCAAAGCATCACAACTCAGATCACCACCAATCACAAGCATCAAACTCGAAATAACAAGCAATGCCTACATCAAGGTAAAGCTATCCACGACGAACATAGACAACAAATCCGCATCCAGAATCCATTTAGTTATACACCCAGGGGAGAGCCGAACACACATTTCTAACAGAGTAAAGGCGAAAGTTGAAACACCTCACTAGCTAGCAGCCATGCCCCCAGCGTCAGAAGCCTTTGGTTTTCCTCGTTTATCTACAAGATAGACCAGCCGGATATCTAGTACCAATTAATTTAAGCAGTACCAAAGGATCATCGATAATTTTCATTCAAAAATAATATCATTTCTGCAATTCCAAATAGCCCAAAAAATTGCAGAGACTCCTACCAGAACCAGTCTCTTATCATTTTTGGGAACTTTATATCCATCTCCCAAAACATTCATGCGAATTGGTAGAGATAGAACGTAGACTGAATGTACGTTTCATAAGATTCCAAATTGAACCAGCCACCGAGCAATGAAAAAAATATATGATCAATGCTCTCACCTCTTCCACGAAGAACACACATTTTATTCCCAACCCACCCTCTCCTAAGCAGATTATCCGTAATGAGAATAAATTTATTAGATATAAGCCATAAAAATACCTTTATTTTAGCAGCAACCTTCGACAACAATTTATAGGGAAGGTTACAATCAGACTGAAGCAATTTTCTATACAAGTATTTAACTGTAATTTTTTTACCAGCTGTCAGCATCCATCTGATCATATCAACACCTATTCCCATCTCAATTACTCACATCTTAACTTCGAGCTATTCCACAAATCCAAGGTTTCCCCATAAAGGGTTCTTCTAAATCTAATCCACCCCATCCTTTCTGAATTTCCTCAGCAACAATGATATTATGATAAAAACTAAGCAAGTAAACCTGGGGTAAGCCAATTTAAGTGGTTACTCATCTACCCACTATTCTTCCTAAAATCTGGTATTTCTGCCATCCCCCTTTTTTTTGCGGAATTGGTAAAAAAATCATTATTTTCAAAATGCTAGTCCAAAATTGAGAATCTCCAACTTTGGGCCTAGATATAGACAAACACCCATCAAGCACATATTTGCTCAAAAGAACAGACTGCCACAATCTACATTTTTTAGTTTCTAGAAGCATTTTGCCAACAAAGTCAGATCATAATATCCAAATTTAAAACTCCAAGTCCACCTTGATCTCTAGGTTTACATGAAGTTCTTCAATTTACATGGTATTTCTTATTATCATTATCTCCTCGCCAGGCCATCCTATCTCTAAAAAGTTAGTTTTTTCCTTACTCCCACTGGAATAGGATAAAAAGACATCATGAATAAAGGCATGTCGGACAGGCATGCCTGAACTAGAGTGGTTTTGCGAGCAATGGATCCTAGCAATTAACCCTGCCAACATCCACACCTTTTCTCAATCTTATCTTTAACTCCTTTCCAATGTTTATTGCTAATTCTAGTATTAGAAACAGGCATACCAAGGTATTTCATAGGTAATTCTCCCATTTGGCAAGTAATTTTTTTTGATATTTTTTCTTTGGCTTCTCCAAATAGGAAATTTCACTTTTATGGAAGTTAACAGTGAAGACAGACATTTGTTCAAAAGCACATAGGATGAATTTCAGATTTCTAGCACTCTCAATCTCATCTTTGATTAGAAAAATGGTGTCATGAACATACTGTAGCATGTTGACTCCAAATCTTATATTAACCCCAAGCACTCCATTAACAAAACATTTTTGATTAGCTCTATCCATAATCACAGCTAAAACATCAACAACTAAATCAAAAAGAAGAGGAGAAAGGGCATCTCCCTGTATCAGCGTTTTGTGAGTTCTAAAATATGGCCCAGTTTTGTCATTGATTCTAATTCCCACATGACCTCCCCTCGTCATTTTGACCCAGTCAGAACATTTGGTGGAGAAAAGGCCACTTAATCTTATCATAAGCTTTTTTAATATCCACCTTAAATAGCAAATCACTCTGTTTTTTAAAAATGGATTGATTTCATAGCTCCATAGAAAACTAGTACACCTTCCATGACACATCTACCTTTCACAAAGGCAGTTATGGAAATAAAAAGATCAACCACTCTACTTAGCCTATTCATGAGTACTTTATTAATAATATTGAAACTAACATTGAGAAGACAGACAAGCCTAAACTTCTGAACTTGTTCAACATCATTAGTTTGGGAACCAGTGTGATAATGCCATAATTAGGCCTGACAATATCTAAGTACCTAGTATGAAAATCATCAATTACACCTTTTAATTCCCACTTCACAATCTCCTAAAATTCCCGATGGTAATCAGCAGGGAGCCCATCTGGTCCAGTGTTTTTATTTTTTTTCCCATGTGAAAGACTGCCTTATGTAATTTTTCCATGGAAAAAGGTTCCAAACATTTATCAACATCATTGCTAGGAATTTGAGGCATATCTTGATTTTGTAAAGAAATACCGTAACGCTCACCTTGTCCAAAGAGTTTTTTAATAAAAATAAATCAGTGATGTATGTCATTAGTTGCCCCTCACGCTCAATCAATCCATCCTCCAATTCTAGACTAGTAAGTTTATTCTTCGTTCTCCTACCATTATCTCTAGCATGGTAATCTGGTATTGCACTCACCCTCTTTGATCCCTTTATATTTATATCTTTGGACCCATTTTAATTCTCCTTTTTTTTGAAATTCTAGTCAGTTGTTCTCTGAGCTCTTTCTGTTCTTGTCTATCACAAGCAGCAAGGCCAATATTTTAACATAATTATCAATATTATCTAATTTGATTAGGATTTCCATCTTAATCTTCCTATACCAAGCATCAACCTTTCTTTCCATCCCTTGACCTTTTCCTGAGAATTCTCACCTTTTCTGCCATCTATCTAGGTTACAACCAAAGTAGTTATCATTGAAAATTAATATGGATTAGAGGGAGTAACAAACTCTCTAAAACCATCTCTAAGGATCCAAGAATTTTCAAATATGAAAATGGGTTATGCTGTACAATGATTTCCAGAATCAAGAAATAAGGGAGTATGATCAAATACCTCCTTGCAAAAGCTTGTAATACATACAAAGGATAGTGTTTTCCCCATTCTCGACAGAAGGAAACTTGGTCTAAATTTTCAAAGGTAGGGTCCCATAAATTATTAGCCTAGGTGAAATTTCTCCCATTTAAAGGCATTTCTGTTAATCCACCATGTTCTATTATGGCATTAAATAGAAACTCCAATGATCATTTTCATTGGGATTATTTTTTCACAGATTTTTTCAATGACACTAAAATCTCCACCCATCAAACATGGTAAGGGGTTCTCATGATAAATTCTAGCCAATTCAGCTAAAAACATTAGCTTTGCATTATAACTCTGCATCTCCATATATAGTAACCAAAATCCAATTAAATTTAGAATTTTATCATAGACTAAAGTTCTAACAAAATACTTTCTCATTTCTACTTGGAATGGATCACATAAAAAACAACATTATTCATTCCTACAAAGATCCCACTAGATTTGCCTCTAGGAGGGATCCAATGCCATCCAAAGTTCCTCCCCCACAAAGTGAATGGAGTTCATTTTTGAAAAAATTGTTCCAATTGCTTATGTATAATGATTTCTCTCACAAATCTCTTTTTAACATCTTGTCTTAGACTCGTGGCATTAAAAAAACCCTCTGATTGTTAAGAATTTTAAGATTGTTTCTTTCCCTTTAAAGCCCTAATAGAAACAAAATGCTTCAAACAACTAATTGTCACAGAGCTTCTATTTTCCATTTAACCACTATCAAAAATATTTTTTTAATTGTCCAAAACAATCCTCCTCCAATTCAACATCAAAATGGTCATCATCTAAACACAACTCATTTAAAGATGCATCACTAATGTCAATAGGACCAGGTGAGCCCATTTATTTTTTCCAAGTTCCTCATTATTAACAATATTCTGTAAGGAAAAAAAATTCTTCCCTTGCACTGGTACAGCGAGGTGCTATACAAACGGTTTTTAACCCCTTTCCGCGACGGCGTTTGGAACCGTCGTCAAGTGAGTGACTGCGATAGGGGGGTCCTTCCCACACGACCCAGAAACCGTCGGGGATAGGGAGCCTTGATGCATACAGTTGTCCCTATAAAACCGTTTCTGATATCTCGAATATCCCAAACGCTTCATCCTTCCTACTCGTTTGTGCTCGCATTGCCATCGCAGTCGGAGTTATGTGGTTTTACCTAAAATCAGGCACATTCCAGGTACGTACCAAACTGGCTCTACGTTTACGATGCCTGGCACATCACAAACAGTTCATGATTGTAAACTGTGTACGATAGGTAGACAATCACACACATTTAGTTTTCCCGCACCGTTTGTGATAGTGTCTGACATCACACACGCTTTGCAAACGGCAACTGTGTGCATTGTTACACATGTTTCCTCTCCGTGAACCGTGTCGGATTATGATGTATATCGCACACGCTGTGCTTTATAGACCGTGTGCGCCGTAATGACCTGCAGACCGTAATTTTACCCTAATTTAATTGCTGCTATTTAAAATTGTACCTAATTTGAACTTGAAAGTAGGCTATAGCTTTATTCATATCCATCAGGTTCAAACAACCAATGCATTATTTGATTCACAGGTACATATGTTCAAGAATTACATAAGCACCAAATAAAGAATGATGAACCAGGGTTCTATGCTTGTACTATTACAGATGGTAAAGAAAGAGGCGACAGACATTCTGGTTGCTGAACAAGGTGAAGCGGAATGGCCCTATTGTGCTCTCCTGGATGCAGAAGGCACGCATGACTCTAGTCCAACCCCTTGTGATGGCCGGCCGCCAATCATGTAGTTTGAGAGGTAATCTTGAGTAAACTGCTTCAAGATCCACTGCAAAGGAAAAAGATTCAGACATTGTCATCTAACACAACTCATTACGGGCAGTAAAAAGAAGGCTACAGAGTTCTTACTTACCATCCTGCAGTTCACTGTTGTCTTGCATAGTGTAAACAAATAGTTCGATTGACATCTTTTGACCCATTTTAATAACAATCTTTATCAGTTTCCTCACTTGATGCTGGTTCATGAATATCTCATTGCCCCATACGTACCTAAAAGCACCAAGTTAATATTAGAAGCTAAACAACAATTGCAAAATGATGCAGGACAGCACTCCCTCCATCCCATTATATAAGATTTTATTACTTGTATATCTAGACATCATCAGAACATTAAGGTAACACTCTTCCTTGTTGCTATGTAGCCTGGGATTGCATATTTAGTCATTCAGTACAATGCATGTTGCTATGTAGCCTCAGATATATTAAATATGGCCCTATTTAACCTACTGATAAATGGGTTACAGATATATTCAGTGAAATGTCCGATTCGACGATTAATCCCTTATCAGCCCCCAGCTATATGGTACCAGCTACCGATATCCTGAACAGTGGGTACATATAAGCAATGCGATGAAACTATCCTCGATGGAAAATAGCATTGTTCTCAATATTGTCCTGTATGAGTACATATAAAGGCATGTTAAGCACAATAGACTAAACATCAACCAAATATATCTATGGTAGACAACATAATCTACAAATGATAGATTCAGTGTGTAGGTTTAAGCACGCTAGTTAAGCAAAATAAGAAGTGGAAAGGTGTGTTAACTGCATTAGGCATAACATTTAAAAACAAGCAAATAGTCATTTAAACTGGTATTGTGCAGGTCTAAAGTACACTAGTTATTGTTAAAAAAAGAAAAGCCATATTAACTGCAATATCCTTAACAGCAACCAAATATCGTAATTCATGGTGGTATTGTTGAAACTGTTATTGATGAAGTTGAACTGCACGGCAAATAGTTGCACATATAGAGCATCACATTGTGAAGAACTGAAATAAACAAGGCATAAGGCCATCTCTAGCCGATCCTTTAAAAGTTAATGGACTAAAACCCTTAGTGGATAAATATATACTCCAGCAATTTTTGGCCGTTTCTAGTCGATCCCCTAACTTAACGTTGAACTTTAATTTGATCAAGTTCAAAGCAGGTTCAACCGAAAGTAGCATGCATTCAAACATAAACATAGATAGTTTTGCATAACCGAACATAAAACATAAAATTTAAACTAAGCTAAACTACTTTCGATCGAAGTGGAGGTCGAGCCAATCCTTCCTCGTCAGGTACGGTGTGCCGCGAGCCGGGTCCGGGCTGGTGCCGTCGAAGGGGTCATTGGGGAAGACACTCCTCCACTCGTCGACGTCGATCTCCTCGTCCTCGCCGCCCACCTCGACGCCCTCCGCGCCGCCGTCCTCGCTACCTTCGACCTCATCATCGGAGGAGAGCACGATAACCTCGCCGCCCTCCGCGCCGGCAAAGATCACCCGCTTCGCCTCCACGAGCTCTGGGTGCTGTCGGCGGAGCTCCCACGCCTTGCGGTCCTCCCGCACCATAGCCGAGCTCACCACCCCTGGCTCCGGCGGAACAAGGTCGACCGGACGTGTGCCGAAGGGGAAATTGAGCCTAGCCGCCGCGCCGTGGTAGCGGACCTGCCAGCGGTCGTACTCCATGGCCGCGAGCTCGGCCGTGTGGAAGCTACCGAGCCACCGGCGGGTGTGGGTCTCCTGATCTGTAATCTCAGTGAAACATGTCCCCCACCACCGCTACCAGACCCCGAGGTAGGACCTCGTCGGCGGCCGGGCCCGAGGGAGGACGGGGAAGTCCTCGAACCGGCGTAGGGGCACGGCGGCGGGCGGATCGGGCGACCGGCGACGGCGGATCGATAAAGAGCCCGCGGAGGACGACGGGGACACCTCGGTGGCCACCTCACCGGCGTCGGGCGAAGAGGCCGCGATAAACCTCTTTTTGGCCATTGGCTCCTCGAGCTCCCCGGCACATAGGCAGAGGTTGAGGATGGAGGCGGCGGCGGCGGCGATGGCGGTGACTTACCAATGGTTTCGAGTGAGGGAGGGGTGGTGTGTGTCTGTGTGAGTGGAGGTTTTGGGGAGTGTGTGGTGTGTGTGGAGGGGGGGGGGGCAAGGTGGTGTTTGAGGAAATACCGCGGCAACTAAAAATTTTACTAGGCGGGAGTAAAATGCCGGGCTACTGAAAATTTGGATCAAGGGCGAGCAGATATTTTTGAGATTGCGAGGGATGCAGAGGCTGGAGTAAAATGCCGGGGCAACTGAAAATTTGAATCAAGGGCGAGCAGATATTTTTGAGATTACGAGAGATGCAGAGGCGGGAGTAACAAGGCGGGGCTACTGAAAATTTGAATCAAGGGCGAGCAAATATTTTTGAGATTGCGAGGGATGCAGAGGCGGGAGTGAAATGCCGGGGCTACTGAAAATTTGAATCAAGGGATTGAAGCAGAGCGGGAGTAACAGACATCGCACATGGTCTGCACATACTAATCGTGTGCTATCAAACATTAAAACCTTCCAGGCGGTAGATATTTTTGAGATTACGAGGCAGTAGATATTTTCAAGACTGGGAGGCAAGCCTCGTAGAGCCCAATCTACTGTGCTGATGTGAGTGACTGCAGGGCATGGGCGTGGCACACGGGTAGTCTGACCGAACCGTGTCTGTTGCGTACCCAATCGCAGATGGTTTCTACATCCAACTTGTGTGCTGTTTATAAATTTGGCAAAAAGAATAACGCGGGAGAGGGTCAGAACATGAACACACTTGCATGTGGACCAAATATATGTATGAAAAGGGTGGTTTGATGTTCGAATACCCAATGAACAACTTTGATGTGGCACCTGTCGCACAAAAGCACAGTATTGCTAGTCAGCCATCCCCTACGAACCCCACTTTGTGTCGGCGGTAAGGGAATCCTAGCTACGAATGCATGCCCCCAAATAGCTAGGTCTGAAATCTCACCCTACCGTAACAAAAAACCTATAGGAGTCCATCATATATATATGGTCAAACTTCCCCTTTCGCTTCCCGACAAAGGTGGACCATGTGCCGACCCACAAATGTGTGCTTGTGGCGCGAGATGGGTGAGACCACATACGAACCACATGCGGGTGGCCCTACTATATGTATGAAAAGGGTGTGGTGTGATATTTAACTACCATTCACAACTTTGATGTGGCATGTGTGCCTCACAAATTAACTGGACTTTCCCGACCCCACGGAGGTTGCAGGTAGTGCGAAGTAGCCCCCCCCCCCCACACACACGTCGGGGGGAGGGCATCTCACCAAGACGTACTATAACACGGACCAAGCAGAATCCAACTTGGTCGTACAACCTCTCCCGCTCGTTGTTGGTCAAAGTGATGGACGTCCACACGGCCCCTCAAAATGGGCTAGCTTGTCGCCGATAACCTCGCGAGGGAGTACTGTATGAAGACAAACCCACTCTGTGCATGTGGCCCAAGTATGTATATGGAAGTGGTGTGTGTGGTGTTTGAATACCCAATGCGCAAATTTGATGTGGCACCATGCTTTGGAACCGTAAAATCCCCACACTGAGCGAGGGTTCACGACGCGTAGCATGCACTCAAACTTAATTAGGCTTGGAATGGTCGACCTACTATACGGTAACTCGAAGCAAAGAAGAAGAATCCACCCTGGTAACCTTTCTCGTCGTTGGTCGAAATGATGGACGTCCACGCGGGCCCATGAATATATATAGGCTTGCCGCCCATAACCAAGTGAGTGAGAGTGTGTCCAAAGACAACCATTGCATGCATGTGTCCCGAACATATTTATGGAGGTGTGTGATGCATGCATATGTGTTGAATACCCGACCCAATGCACAACATTGATGTGGTGCATGCGTTGAAAATCGCAGAGGTCCCCACACAGAGCAAGAGGTCGTTCATGACGTGTCGTGTGCTCGCCCCCCCTTCGATCCAGCGGGATGGATTCATGTGTACACATGCGCTATTATATATATGTAATCTCACATCATGATCTATATCATGAGACAAACAAAAAATTAATCCCCTCCGAAGTCAAATTAGTTAACCTCTCTCATTGTCGGTGAAAGTGATGGACCAAGCGGGCCGACAGATGGAAGCATCGTCGATAACCGCGTGAGTGAGTGCCATATATAGGACAACAACTATCGCGCTTGCACGTGTGCCAGAACATATATATGGAGAGGTGTGTGGTTGTGATGTTTTGAATACCTAATGCACAACTTTGATGTAGCATTTGCCTAAAAAACCGCAAAGTCCCCACACAGAGTGAGGTTCATGTGACACCTAGTATATATATGGTGGTCACCCCCCCTTCGACACGTACTATACACCTAGTAACACAACCCTAAAAGAATTAATCCTCCTTGTTCGTCAAACGTACCTCTCTCTCGCTGGGTCAAAGTGATGGACGACGAACTCACGGGCCCAGCACAGAAGCGAAGCGTACGTTGCACGCGAGTGATCATCCTATATAGGACTACATACCACCGTCTGCATGTGGCCCAAAGAGGTGTTTGTGTGATGTTTGAATACGCAATGCACAACTTTGATGTGATACCACATATATAGGAAACCAAAAAGTCCCCATAGAGAGCGCGAGGTTCATGATGCGTGGTATGTGCTATATGTACGCCCCCATTCGACGCGTGGTATATATGTACTTCTACTATATAGCACAAACCAAAAAAGAATCATTCCTTGATGGTCAAATTAACCTCTCTCTCGTTGGGTCAAAGTGATGGAGGACAACCTCGCATGCCAACGGTGTAGGGTAACGCAGCAGAAAACAAAAATTTTCCGACCTACGCACCAGCCCAGGACCACTATGGAGACTGCATACAAGGTTTGATCATTTTCGTTACCGACTCGTAGCGCAGCGGAAGTAGAGTCGATGACGATCGGCGGTGCAGATCCCCGCAGCTAGGATTTACAACCTCCCAACCGCGAGGATGTATACCCTCATCTTCCCTTCGGACAGCCCTCCGGGAGGCGGTCGAACAGTCTCCCGGACGGTGTCGCGGACAGCCCTTCGGGAGGACCTTCGAAACTCGAGCGGTCACTCGGACAGCCCTTCGGGAGGACTCACAGAACTCGGACCGTCACTTGGACAGCCCTTCGGGAGGCACTCACGAACAGCCCCTCGGGCACTAAGATCGAAACTACGACCTCTCTACAGAGTTGCACACATACGGTGTCACCTATCCGGCAGGGCTTCGCCGTCCAGAACTAGTTCCCACCGGAACCCAGACAGCCTTTCGGCTCTACGAAACTCTTTCGTGGGAGGGAGAGAGAATGCCAGATCATGCATGGCTTGTGTATGAGAGCAAGGGATGAAGAGATGGCAGCCCCCATCTCCTCTATTTATAGGAAAGCCAAGGGGTAGGGCTCCTCCACTAATTACCAAAAACCCATGCATTAGGTCACACCCCATGGGCATAAGGGTAAACATGGGATGCCATGTGGAGCTCCAAGGAGCTCCCCCTTCCTTGGCCGGCCACCCCTAGGGGGCCCCCCCATGAGGGGCTCTCATGGCCCCCCAAGCCCTTCTAGAAGCCTTTAGCAAAAGCCCTAAAAGGTGGCTTCCAAAAAATTATCCAAAAAGCACTTTCACTATTCACGACGACATTTTTCAGCGTCTGTTTGAACTGAAAATATTTATGTGGGCTTAGAACAATTCCAGTACCCACTAAAATAATTTTCAACGCGTTCTGGAACAATTCCAGATTAGTGATTTTCATCTGCGAAAAGCATCTGAAGCGGTTCCGGCAGCTCCGAAACATTTCCGGTTTTTCTTCCAGAAAATTCCCAGAAGTTTCCAGAACAATTCTGGCACCCTCCAAGAATTATCAGGCATGTGCCGAAACCAATTTGACTTTATGGTATCCTCTGAAACAACTTTTCAGTATCACCGGAACTCATCCGGTGACCTCTCTCTGCGGAACTTTTTCGGTGTCCGAAACTTTTTCGGTGTCCGAAACTTTTTCAGTGATTTTCTCTCAGACTCCCTGTCTAGTATTCAGCAGATAGATGACCCTTAAGCGTGTGACCCTATAGGTTCGGTGAAGTATAGACATGACACGGAACCCCTTCCGATCAATGATCAACATCGGAGCCGTGGACACCCATATTGACCCCTATACCCACACGAATGAATATTCGAGTGAACCTCCAGTTGCCGTGTGCTATTCCTGTTGCTTCGCGATATGTTACAAATACCCGAGGTGAGACATGTAGGCATTCCCGTGGATCAACAACTTGTCCACTATGCTAGTTACCTCGTTACCGGTATTGTTCTCTTTTCTCGTTACCGTGTTCCGGCATCCCCGTGATCAAATCACATAGTGTCTGGCCAGACGATGATGGATACCGTAACACCGAGAGGCCCCAGAGATATCTCTCCATCGTCGGAGGAGCAAATCCCAATCTTGAGCTATCAAGTTACTTGACATACTTTCCCATGAACCCGTAAGCCGCCATAATAGCCATCCATTTATGGATGACATTTAACAAACCCCAAAGTTCATGAATCAAGCATGAAGAAACTCGATACTCTCATGGTCTGAGGAATCATGCAAACATTAACCATCTCTGTGTTATTAACCATAAACTTGTGACGAATGTATCTCATAGCATAACATCAATTCGGGTCGATTCAACACAAATGTCCTTCCTGACATTGTGCCCTCAAAGTTGCTGGCATAGACATGCCCATGATTGGGAAAACATAATCATCATGCAACACTTGAGCTAGTCTTAGAGGCACGACTAGGAATACATTTTACCGTTTATTATACCACACATGCACATGGGTTTTCCCCAGAGCCTTTATGGATATACGGGCTCAGGAACCATAGCAGTTATAGCATGGAATATTAACTTATTTATGATCAGGGAGATAATTAATAACATTTATTATTGCCTCTAGGGCATATCTCCTACAGACTCCCACTTGCACTAGAGTCAATAATCTAGTTAATGCTAATGCACTTTACACCTGTGGCACACCGGTGTAAATATGCTTCGCATGTGGTATAGCCTGATGTCCAACGGATCTGACGACTTCAGCTCCGTGTGTATCTTTGCGTATCCTCGCGTTTTCACGCCTTCAGAAAATTCATATTTTGCGTGGACTTGGCTTTGTATGTATGTGAATCACAGGTCGAACCTGGATTCCTAAGACTGAGTTATGGAGCAACTACCTGCAGTAGTGTCCCATTGACAAAAGCCATCTTGGAACCATACTAAGTTCATGAATGAACTATATGATTCAACATATTCTTTGTCGCTTCAAAAGCGGCAACATACTTCGCCTCTGTTATAGAATTCGCCACAGTAACTTGTTTGGAACATTTTCCAACTAACTGTGCCACCACATTGTGTGTTACACAAAACCCTTAACTTAAATCAAAAATCGCATGGAGCATTGATGAAGACTGCTTCGATGTAACCTTTTACAACGAACTCTTCATGATCTCAGCTTGCGAGAAAACTTGTCATCAGTGCTACTATAGTACTCAATGACCCTTTTTCACTGTTGTCCTTTGATCAACACTTCTGATCACTTTGGTATCTATACTCGCAACAACTTTTGGGAGTATTGGACATATCTGGTTGTTTTACATACCATGGAATACATGATTAATCCAAACACTAAGGTGTGTGGAATCTCCATCATGTATTTTGCTCATCAGTGTTTTTGAGACACCGAGTCTTGCAAAAACTCTTTCCATGTGACTTCGGCAAGAATCACTCCTTGGCGTTTTAATTGCTAAAAGGTTTTAGCATTTTGTCAATATGTATCTTTGCTCAGCCCCATCAGGTAAATCTATCTCCATAGATCATCATGCCTAATATTAAGGCTATTTAGCCCAAGCACTTCATAAAAAAACCTTTTCAAATGAAGTCCTATTTCGTGTCAAGAAATTTAATTCCAATTAACAATGTGTCAAGCACACAACGTTTTTAGAAATATTATTATGCTCCCACTTACTTTCTTGAATCACAAGCATCTTCGTTACCCATTGATAAAGTCAAAACCCTTTTAACCATTCATCAAAACACAAAGATTCCAACTCCATTTTGCTCTCTTCTGTCCATTGCTGGAACTCTGAAGTTTGCATACTTACTAGCATCCTCTGGATTGACAAAATACCTTGGACTGTAACACATGCAAGTCCTTGGTTTCATTTCCATCAGATGGAAATCCTTTTGTCATCCATTGTTTTATATCTCATGATATGAAATATGTATTAATTGCTAGTTCAACCCGAACCGACTTTAAGCATCGCTACGGTGAAGCAACCTCCTCATAGTCAACTCCTTGAACTTGTATATTGCAACAAGTCGAGCTTTATGGATAAAACATTTTTATTCGTATCAGTTATAGTTCCATAAATATTCGTCAGACTCTAAGTCTTCCAAAAGGTGTATCAAGGTTTTAATCTTGAATCACTTATATGGAAACTATCTCGGATTGTATTGGCATTTAGCCAATTCCGGAGTCAGGGCCCATCAACGCTTCCTTGTGTATCGTAGGTATACTGTTGTCTAACAACAATATCTCGTTTGCGCACCTGAGAGGTTTGCACGAGCCTTGCCCACGTGGTTCAGCTGCAAGTTCGATCGAAGTCCATACATTTTATTGTAGAGACTTCCGTATCAGTCGCAGTAGGAAACTCTGGAATTACTTCCAAGGTCTCTTTCCTTTGACCTGATGACGAAGATACTGTTTATCTCATCGAGTTGCACTATTCTCCCACTCACCTTTTGAAAGAACCATTTTCTTCAAAAAGCATACCGTTCTTTGTGGCAAACCTATTTGCCTCGGTATAGTGAGGGAGGAATACCCAACATTTTGGGATAACCTACAAAGTAGCACTTGTCTGATTTGGAATAGGTTTGTAACCTTTTACACAAGCCCCATATTCCAAATGTTAAGAAAAGATATAACATGGTTGGGCGTACCATACCATGGTGTCATTTCAACAGACCTAATGGAGCTCTTTTCAGTGTAAAAGCCGCAGTCTCTAAAGCATCACTTTAAAAGGGATAATGGCAAATTTAATTATGTCATCTTTGATCTTACCATGTCATAAATGGTTCGATTACATCTTCACGGACTTTCCACTTGCAGTGGTGTTCCGGGAGGTGCAAGTTATGAAACCCCTTTCACAACTCATCAGACATTCGCTAAACTTGTAACTCAAATATTTCTTTCTGCAATCGAATTGTAGAAACATAATTTTCTTGTTACAATAACTTCTACTTCATATTTGAAAACCTTTCGAATGATTTCAAAAGATCCAGACTTACGTCTCATCAAGTAAATATCCACATATCTACTTGAGTCATTTCTGAAGATAGATAAATCCACTACTTGCAACAACCTTTATCGGACTACACACATCAAATGTATGATCACCAATAAGTTTGTTGTCCGTTCCTTATGGCCTGTGAACGGTATTTCAGTCACTTCTCTTTTCGGAGGAAAGTTGCAAGTGTCAGATGATTCAAAATCAAACGACTTAAAAATCCATCATAATGGAATTTATCCAGCGGGTTTCTCCAATGTGACCAAATGCAGTGCCACACTTGTGTGGTATTCTTTTAGTCTTGCGACATTTAGCGTCAGTGTTATGGATGTATCATATTACCATCAATATTCATAACATACATCCCATCTAGGATGGAAGCATGGCCCTTCATGTTATTCATAATACTGAACAACAATTGTTGTTTTTATGAACAACTCTTTTGCAACAAACATTGTGCAATGGGCTAGAGTGTATGAAACTCTAAAATGAATTATGAAAGTAAACCCAGAGGTAATGTATTATTATCAATATTCATAACATACATCTCATTCATAATGAAAGTATGGCCCTTATGTTATTCATAACATCGAACATCAAAAGTTCTCTTATAAACAACCTTCTTGCAAGATACCTTATGCAATGGGCTAGAGTTTGTGAAACTCCAAACGAATTATAAAAATAAATACAGACGGTAATACACCGATGGAAGGTATAGTAACATTTACTATGTTCCCCGTGTATACCTAAAACTCATTTCTGGCTAGTCTTTCAGGCCATAGTAGTTCTTACATCGAGTTGCAACAGAAAGCAATTGAGCGGGTATCTTTGTGATTAACTCACAATACCCAAGAATCAGTGATTAACAATTTAATCATAATTCCCAAGGACTATATCTTTGACCAGCCTTCTATACATCAAAAACTTGTATGACATTCATACATGAGCTGGATATTCCAGTCTCCTTTCTTTCTGCCTTTATACTTCTAACAGTTTAACTTTCAGTATTTCTCCTACTCTCAGAAAAAGCACCGAACTTAAGAGTGGCGTTAGCCCCGGACTTCCTAGGCGTGAAAGTCTTACTAACACCCTTCGGACACTTCCTTTCTCTTTAAGTTGTTGTTTTATTCACCTTTCATCATATGACAGGCGTTCTTCTGGATCCCTCTCTTATCAGTCTAATGCATAGTAAACTCCTTTACTAATAGTTTGCAAACAAACATTGCTTTGGATATCTCATATCTTTTAACCTTTGTCTGTCTCTGAAAAATGATTTTCAGATTCCATGAATATCACATAACTATCCAAACTTTCGAAGTTTGGGTCTCATGGAAACAAACATATTGCGCTTGACTGAAATGGAATTCTAGCTTTTGGATCAACGGACGAGAGTCACATGATCCATAGCATAAGCGAGAGAATACCGAAAGTATGCGATAGGACAAAGTCCTTCTCGGCACTCTTGAGGACAATCCTCACATTACGTTACCAACCATAAAGTTTTAACCAGATATTTAACAGCTATTCAATTTTAATAGGGAAGGTGGAAATGCGAGCCATTATTCTACAACTATTATGCAAATCACACTTAGACAGAGTTCAAAATTAATTGCACTGAGAATTCAACAAGTTAATTCAACAGTGCGCTCCCACTCAAATCAATATCTCTCATAATTGATTGTGAATGATTCAAGATCCATTTTACAATTCAACGCCAAGGATGTGTCCATCTCAAGTGACGAGAATTGCAATCGGTAGGCCAACTTGCCAATCACATCTCTATGTGACTCTTGTTCATCTTTCGATGGGCGTGTTCCGAGCTCAGGACGCTCCTCCAGAACGTCAAGACAACCAACTGATCTCGCTGCGAGGTCTCAACTCACCCGCCTCACACTTCCCTACTCGTTCGCACCCATGTGTCCATGTGATGCCCCGAAAAGTTAGGTGCCGTGACGGTGCTACACTTGGGAGAACACTAACTACTTGATATTTTGTGAGAGATCACCCTAATAAAAGCGACTACCGCGCAATCAGGAAGGGTGCATCATAAGGGATAAACATCTCAGGCAATTCATAATAGCATGATATGGTATAGCCCTTTCTGACGGAGAAGTCTTCTATTTCTTCGTCTTCGGCATTCGCGTCGGTGTTCACCTTCGCGAAGATTGCCACCACCTTGTCGATGCACCAGATAATATTGCTATCTCTATAGCTAATAAAATAATGCATTACAACAAGGTTGACACGCAGGTCATTTAAAGTGCAATCATATGGCTCCAGCCATCATGCCGAATCATGACACGCAGGTCATGTTAATTAATTTACATCATATAGTCATCTCATACATAATCAAATTATTATGAGCACTGCTATACCACATTATATGCACATGCAAACCCTCCTGCAAAACCAAGTTAGACGCCTCTAATCGGTTCATGCAAAAACTTGTTTTACGTGGCTTCTAAGGTTTCGAAACAAACCGAAGCTACCAACGTCCATCATCAAGTATGATAATTCAAGTCGCTAGATTAACTTTCCAGGGTGTATGAAAACCGAGATAATAAAATCTCGAGCCCCATACTAAACTTCATCATACGCATGACCCCCGTGCAGATCATATCTGCATTGCCCTTTTGTCTGCGAAATTTCATCTTTCCTTTTAACTACGGTGGAATTCAATGAACTGTTAGCACTTCGTTGATCAATCAGGATCGCGGATTGCCAGAACTTTGAAACTCCACCATACTGTTATCAAGATCAGAAATATGCAAATTCCAGGGAAGCAACAAGAACATCGGGTAACAGATTTCATCTGCTACCCGCACAAATAATTTTCAGTAATAGAACTCATCTACTACCTAATTATATTGTGCAACACCCATACATCTCTATGTATTCTAGATCGCAACCTGCATCTACGCATAGCACGGCTCATGATGCCACTGTAGGGTAACGCAGCAGAAAACAAAAATTTTCCGACCTACGCACCAGCCCAGGACCACTATGGAGACTGCATACAAGGTTTGATCATTTTCGTTACTGACTCGTAGCGCAGCGGAAGTAGAGTCGATGACGATCGGCGGTGCAGATCCCCGCAGCTAGGATTTACAACCTCCCAACCGTGAGGATGTATACCCTCATCTTCCCTTCGGACAGCCCTCCGGGAGGCGGTCGAACAGTCCCCCGGACGGTGTCGCGGACAGCCCTTCGGGAGGACCTTCGAAACTCGAGCGGTCACTCGGACAGCCCTTCGGGAGGACTCACAGAACTCGGACCGTCACTTGGACAGCCCTTCGGGAGGCACTCACGAACAGCCCCTCGGGCACTAAGATCGAAACTACGACCTCTCTACAGAGTTGCACACATACGGTGTCACATATCCGGCAGGGCTTCGCCGTCCAGAACTAGTTCCCACCGGAACCCAGACAGCCTTTCGGCTCTACGAAACTCTTTCGTGGGAGGGAGAGAGAATGCCAGATCATGCATGGCTTGTGTATGAGAGCAAGGGATGAAGAGATGGCAGCCCCCATCTCCTCTATTTATAGGAAAGCCAAGGGGTAGGGCTCCTCCACTAATTACCAAAAACCCATGCATTAGGTCACACCCCATGGGCATAAGGGTAAACATGGGATGCCATGTGGAGCTCCAAGGAGCTCCCCCTTCCTTGGCCAGCCACCCCTAGGGGGCCCCCCCATGAGGGGCTCTCATGGCCCCCCAAGCCCTTCTAGAAGCCTTTAGCAAAAGCCCTAAAAGGTGGCTTCCAAAAAAATATCCAAAAAGCACTTTCACTATTCACGGCGACATTTTTCAGCGTCCGTTCGAACTGAAAATATTTATGTGGGCTTAGAACAATTCCAGTACCCACTAAAATAATTTTCAACGTGTTCTGGAACAATTCCAGATTAGTGATTTTCATCTGCGAAAAGCATCTGAAGCGGTTCCGGCAGCTCCGAAACATTTCCGGTTTTTCTTCCAGAAAATTCCCAGAAGTTTCCAGAACAATTCTGGCACCCTCCAAGAATTATCAGGCATGTGCCGAAACCAATTTGACTTTATGGTATCCTCTGAAACAACTTTTCAGTATCACCGGAACTCATCCGGTGACCTCTCTCTGCGGAACTTTTCCGCTGTCCGAAACTTTTTCGGTGTCCGAAACTTTTTCGGTGATTTTCTCTCAGACTCCCTGTCTAGTATTCAGCAGATAGATGACCCTTAAGCGTGTGACTCTATAGGTTCGGTGAAGTATAGACATGACACGGAACCCCTTCCGATCAATGATCAACATCGGAGCCGTGGACACCCATATTGACCCCTATACCCACACGAATGAATATTCGAGTGAACCTCCAGTTGCCGTGTGCTATTCCTGTTGCTTCGCGATATGTTACAAATACCCGAGGTGAGACATGTAGGCATTCCCGTGGATCAACAACTTGTCCACTATGCTAGTTACCTCGTTACCGGTATTGTTCTCTTTTCTCGTTACCGTGTTCCGGCATCCCCGTGATCAAATCACATAGTGTCTGGCCAGACGATGATGGATACCGTAACACCGAGAGGCCCCAGAGATATCTCTCCATCGTCGGAGGAGCAAATCCCAATCTTGAGCTATCAAGTTACTTGACATACTTTCCCATGAACCCGTAAGCCGCCGTAATAGCCATCCATTTACGGATGACGTTTAACAAACCCCAAAGTTCATGAATCAAGCATGAAGAAACTCGATACTCTCATGGTCTGAGGAATCATGCAAACATTAACCATCTCTGTGTTATTAACCATAAACTTGTGACGAATGTATCTCATAGCTTAACATCAATTCGGGTCGATTCAACACAAATGTCCTTCCTGACATTGTGCCCTCAAAGTTGCTGGCATAGACATGCCCATGATTGGGAAAACATAATCATCATGCAACACTTGAGCTAGTCTTAGAGGCACGACTAGGAATACATTTTACCGTTTATTATACCACACATGCACATGGGTTTTCCCCAGAGCCTTTATGGATATACGGGCTCGGGAACCATAGCAGTTATAGCATGGAATATTAACTTAATTATGAACAGGGAGATAATTAATAACATTTATTATTGCCTCTAGGGCATATCTCCTACACACGGATGGAAGCGCCACACGCGAGTGAGTTCCTATAGGGCAACCACCGCCTGCATGGTATTGCGTGATGTTTGAATACCAATATAATGTACAACTTTGATGTGGCACCTGCCTCGGGAACCGGAAAGTCCCCACATGGAGCGAGGTTATGACACGCATATATATATAGTATTCATGTTGCCCCCTCTTTGACATGTACATACTCCTACCGTGCATATACGCACAAACCAAAAAAGAACCATCCTTGTTGGTCAAATTAACCTCTCTCTCGTTGTACGTTCAACTGATCGACGACGACCCCGTGGGCCCATAGAGAGAGTCACACGCGAGTGAGTGTCATAGGACAAATCCACCGCGTGCATGTGCCCGTGTGTTATGTGATGTTTGAATACCCAATGCACAACTTTGATGTGGCACATGCTTCGCAAACCGGAAACGCACTACACCACGATGCGTAGCCCCCTCACTTCAAGCCGGTGAGAGGGTGTGTACGCACGTGCTCGAACTTTGATATGGAATCTCACCATTATCCACACCACACACATGCCAAGATGAATCCACCTTTTGGTCAAATGCCTCTCGTTGTCGGTGGAAACTGAAAACCTTTGCGGGCTAACGAATGGGCACGTCGCTGATAACCGCACGAGGGAGAGTGTCCGAGAGTGTAACACCCCCAGTGGTTAGCTACAGTAATCCCCTTTTGATAATGCCATGTCATCATGATCAACAGTGCTTAAACATCATTTGGATCATATCTCTTTTCAATTCAAATTCAAATGGAAATTCAAACTAAAAGTGGAAACAAAAGTTGTTCAAATTTGAAAAACTAAAATGTTCATAATATTGTAAATAATCCAGAGACAATTCTAAAATTATAACCAACTTTTACTAAATTAATTATGGGCCTCAAACAGCAACAAAACAGAGATATTTAATCCATTTTTCATTTAATTAAAATCCAAATAAAATTCATTTGCCTCCAAACCAATTTCTAACAGTGAATAAAACTGCACTGTAAATATGTGGCTAGTTCACCTATTTTGCAAAAGTCATTTGAAACAAAAACAAAGGACAAAACAGAAAACAGAAAAACAAAAATAAGAAAAGGAAAAGGCCCACTGTGGCTGGGCTCTAGTCTACAGGGCGATCCAGCCCAACTCCCCACCTCGTCTCCCTCCTCTGTTCATCCTGCGCGCCACTGTCGCCCGCACCACACGCCACGCCCCGGCCCCCCTTCTCTCTGCTCGACACCGCGCGACCCCGCGCCCGCCGTGGAGGGATAAGGACAGCCCCCCTCGCCCCTGGCCTCTCCCTCTCGCTCTCTCCCTCTCTGCCTCGCCAGATCCTCCTCGCAGCGCCACCGTCACCGCCGTAGCTTGCCTGCGCGGCCACCGGCCTCCCCGCGCCTCCTGCTGATGTCCGGGAGGACCACCGTGCTCTTCTGCATCACCCACCACCACCGGTTTTAGTCGGGACGCCGCCAAGTCATCGCCATCGCCGGTCTTCCCCAACTGCATCTCGCCGGCCGCCGCCTTCGGTTTGTCGTCTCCGGCGCTCCCCTGAGCCCCCGAGCCTCCCCGCCGCTCCCCTGTGAGCACCCGGACCCCCCTGACCCTCTATCGCACCCCTCCATGCCCTGTGAGCTCGCATGCGTCGAAGCGCAAACTCGCCGCCGCTGTGCCTCATTGCTACCATGGCCAGAGGCCACACCCGTGGATGCCGAACACGTCAGTGTGCTTGCGGCCCTCCCAGGAAACCGTAGCGCCATTTCGTTTAGTTTGGATCGGCTGAAATCATCGTGCTCGTGCGAGCGCCGAGCGCCGCCGCCGCCATTAGCGACGGTGTGCTCGATTCCGGCAACCTCTACACCTGCCGCGGCCACCGTTCGACTCACCTAGCTGCGGCCAATCGAACGCCGCCTCTCGCACGTCCTCCCGTGGCCGGGAACTCCCAGCCGGTGAGCTCCGCCGCTCCTGCTTAGCTCCGGCGGTCAGCCGCCGTTAACCCCGCTGACGTGGCCTAATTAGTACTAACTAAATCACCCTAACACTCACTGACAGTGGGCCCCAGGCCACTAACTAATTTGGTTTAGTTTAAATAAAAACTGTTAACTGGATCTGTGAGTATGACATGTGGGCCCCACTGGCACTGTTCACATTTGACCCCAGTCAACACTTTGACTGTTGACTTGCTGACTGTGCATGCTGACTCAGCCACTGGACCCCACCTGTCATTCTAATTGGCTAGCTGGCTCTGAGTATAAAAAGTATTTCTACTGTTTAGGATAATTCGGATTTAATAATTAAAAACAATTCCAGAAATTTCAGAAAATGTTTAAAACTTTAGAAAATCATATAAAATAAACCGTAGCTCAGATCAAAAAACTTTGTACATGAAAGTTGCTCAGAACGACGAGACGAATTCGGATACGCAGTCCGTTCGTCCGCCACACGTCACTAGCATAGCAAACATGCAACCGTCCCCCTCCATTTCATCTGTCCGAAAATGCCAAACTTCGGGAAAACATTCCCGGATGATTTCCCTCTTCACCTATATTGTGTAGCACCGCATCAGAACACCCCTAGCTCTGCGTATTGTCATGTCATGCTCTTGTTTGCTTTATATTTACTGTTTCTTCCCCCTCTTCTCTTCGGTAGACCCCGAGACCCCTGCTGATGCCGCTGTGACCGACTACGTCACCGATGACTCTTCTTCCTTTTCAGCAGAGCTTCCAGGCAAGCACCCCCCCTTGAGCATACCGATATCGCCTATTCTTTCTCTCTCATGCTTGCATTAGAAATTGCTGCTGCTACTGTTTAACCTATTCTGATGCATAGCCTGTTTATTGTAACCTGCTATTGAAACCTTACCTGCTTATCCTAAACTGTTTAGTATAGGTTGGGTAGAGACTTACCAGAGACTCCAACTTGTCCCCAGTTGCCCCGCTGGATTATCAGATGACGCGATCAACGGGATCGACAGCCAGACCCCGGCATTGCACAACACCCCCTTAGTTGTACGACACTGCAGCGTCACCATCGAGTGCCGAGAGTGATACCTCGTATAGCACTCCTGATGTTAACTCTGTAGAGTAGCTATTTGGTCATGGTCATCGAGGGTGATTCCTCCTTCTCCACTTCCGATACGACCCTGTCGCGCAACACTTCAAGTGTGAACCTCGAGGGTGATTCCTCCGAGTTCACCTTGACGGATACATCGAGTAGGAATCCAATGAGGGTGATACCTCGGATTCCCTTGATGTTATGGACACACGGACACTTGGACTGTACTACCGATACTTGGAAAGGCGGGTCGACCCTGAGGGGTACCCGCGAGTGACGTGGAGACGGGTTGCCCTGGAGGGTGCCCGAGTGATGAATACGAGGCGTGGCCGGGCATTCTTGGCCCTTGCCACAAGTCCTCGAGACGGGGCGACGGGGTCACATCGATCGTGAGTCTGTGCTCGTTACCGCACCCCCAATGTACTAACGATTTGGATATGTGATCTGAGTGGGCCTTTGGCCCGATAGCACTAACCATCACGTGGGAAAAGTTATGGGCACTCTGCATCGTATGCATCAGCCGAAAGCTCTGTCAGATGTCCAGTTCAGCATGGCGGCACGGACGGACCAACGCCATCCTGTAGTGGTGGTGCCTGGCTTCACCGTGTGCGCAACGACCCGGGGTGCACAGGGCGATGGCCCAAGACCCCTGAGTGCTTAGGATGTAGACCGGCGGGGACCTCTCTGCTGAGCTCTAGGTAGGGCTGCGGTGTGTCGTTTGGCCGAGGTCGGGCATGACCCAGAAAGTGTGTCCAACCGGAGTTAAGCGAGCGTGGTGGGTAAGTTGGTGCACCCCTGCAGGGAAGAACTAATCTATGCATAGCCAGATCCTCGGTAACGGACGCTCGGAGTTGTATCCCGATCAATACAACTAGAATAGGATACTATGGCTTTGGGATTGCTTTCTCGCAGGGAGTCGAGAAAGGATCTCTGGCCAAGGTTGATGACAGTATGGCTCTGGGATTGCTTTCTCGCAGGGAGTCGAGAAAGGATCTCTGGCCGAGGTTGATACTTATTGATACCACTACTTTATACTGTACTACTGTTCACTCTTCTAATGCTGCAAGACCATTGAAGATGCTAGTCTTCGATAGGACTAGGCCTTCCCTCTATTCTGGCATTTCTGCAGCCCAGTCCACATATACAACCTTCCTTTGATAATGTTGCATATGTAGTGTAGATCCTTGCTTGCTGAGTACTTCAGATGAGTACTCACGGTTGCTTTGCTTTCTTTTTCCCCCATATCCTTTTGATGCAACCAGATGACGGAGCCCCTGAGACAGCTGCCCCCGCCGACGATCGCTACTACTACCCCGAGGGTGGATACTACTACGATCTTGCCGACGACCAGGAGTAAGTTCGGAGGGTCCCAGGCAGGAGGCCTGCGCCTTTCGATTGTAGCTTTTGTTTTGCCCCGCCTTCTTAAAGGCTTATCTCTGTTTCTGTTTCATATATGTACTCAGATATCTGATGCTTCCGCTGACGCTTGTATGCGAGCTTATGTATTTGAGCCCTCGAGGCCCCTGGCTTGTAATATAAAGCTTGTATGACTTTATTTATGTTTTAGAGTTGTGTTGTGATATCTTCCCGTGAGTCCTTAGGCTTGATCGTGTGCCTTTGCGTGTATGATTAGTGCACGATTAAGCCGGGGGCGTCACAAGTTGGTATCAGAGCCGACTGCCTGTAGGAAGCCCCCTTCCAATTCCTTGGCCGAAGTCGAGTCTAGTCTTTCAAAAACTATTTTACTAACTTGGCTATGTGGCTTACGGGCCCACTCACCATTGGGTGGTATTAGTATCTTTTATTCCTCATCTATACTCAAAAATCGGGGTATTCTCCACGAAGATTATCCCCGCGTTCCCAAGTGGCTTCATCTTCAGTATGATTTGACCACTGCACTTTGAGGAACTTGGTAACCTTCTGACGGGTTCGACGTTCAGATTCATCGAGGATGCGTATCGGATGCTCCTTATAAGAAAGATCATCATGCAATTCGAGCATCTCGTGATCCACTGCGCTGTGCGAAGATTCCTTGAAGCAACGACGAAGTTGCGACACATGGAAGACGTCATGGATATGAGAGAATTGCGGCGGCAACTCCAATTTGTACGCCACCTGACCACGTCTTGCAACAATGCGGAAAGGACCAATGTAGTGTGGAGCTAACTTGCCCTTGATTCCGAAGCGGTGAGTGCCCTTCATAGGAGTGACACGCAGATAAGCTTGATCACCAGGTTGATAAGTCAAACCCCATCGTTTGCGATCATAGTTGTTCTTCTGGCGGTCCTGAGCCGCCTTGAGATTTTCTTGAACGATACGGACTTGCTCTTCGGCGTGTCGAATAATATCCGGACCCACGAGCGGTCGTTCCCCAGTTTCTGACCAATTCAGAGGGGTTCGACACTTACGTCCATATAGAACTTCGAAGGGAGCCATTTTCAAGCTGGCTTGATAGCTATTGGTATAAGAGAACTCGTCATACGGGAGAGATTCTTCCCATTTCTTGCCGAAGGATATAGCACAAGCTCGAAGCATGTCTTCAAGCACTTGATTAACTCGCTCGACTTGGCCTTGGGATTGGGGGTGATAAGCTGAACTCCAGGTAATATGAGTTCCCATAGCTTCTTGGAAACTTTCCCAGAACCTTGAAGTGAAAAGGCCGCCATGGTCCGAACTGATCTCCTTCGGAATACCGTGGAGTGATACAATTCTGGAGATATATAATTCTGCTAACTGACTAGCAGTGATCGTCTCCTTGACAGGCAGAAAGTGTGCAACCTTGGAGAGTTGGTCGACGATGACAAGAATAACATCGTGACCCTTCTGTGACTTGGGAAGGCCGGTAATGAAATCCATTTGCACTTTATCCCATTTCCATAAAGGAATAGGTAACGGTTGCAGAATCCCAGCAGGCTTCTGATGTTCTGCTTTCACGCGACGGCAAACATCACATTCAGCAACATACCGAGCAATATCCTGCTTCATTCTAGACCACCAGTACCTTTGACGGAGATCACGATACATCTTGGTGCTACCCGGATGAATAGACAGCGGGGTATCATGTGCCTCCTTCATGACCTTGTCAGTCATAAGCTCGAAGCGAGGTACCACAATGCGGTTTCTGAGATACAAGGTTCCATCTTCAGACAGCGAGAATTCCCCGTACTTTTCAAGGTGAAGATCTTTCTTCATCAGATCAATTTCAGCATCTTTAGCTTGCGCATTCTTAACAGCTTTCTCAAGATCTGGTTGTATCACAAGGTTATTAAGAGAACCCTGTGGAACAATACACAGATTTAGCTTGCGCAGTTCTTCAAAAAGACGAGGTTGAGCTCGCCTAACCATGAGGTTGTCGCAATAGGACTTGCGGCTTAAGGCATCAGCCATCACGTTAGCCTTGCCAGGGGTATAAGAAATACCCAAATCATAGTCCGTAATGACCTCCATCCATCTTTGCTGACAGAGGTTCAGAGAAGGCTGAGTGAACAAGTACTTCAGACTTTTATGATCCGTGTAGATCTCGCAATGATTACCGAGGAGGTAATGTCGCCACAACTTCAATGCATATATGACAGCAACTAGTTCTAGATCATGTACTGGATAGTTCTCTTCATGCTGGCGCAACTGTCGAGAGCCATAAGCAATCACTTTACGCTCTTGCATTAGGACACAGCCTAATCCTTCACGGGATGCGTCACAATAAATCACGAAATCTTTGCGAGAATCTGGAGGAGCAAGTACTGGGGCAGAAGTTAGCTTGTCTTTAAGTGTTTGAAAACTTTCCTAACATTTGTCTGTCCACTCAAACTTAACGCCCTTGTGAAGCAGATCAGTCAAAGGCTTGGCAATTTTAGAAAAGTTCTCGACAAACCGACGGCAATAGCTTGCAAGGCCGAGAAAACTTCTCACTTGCTTGACGTTCTTCGGGGGAGTCCAGTCAAGAATAGCCTGAACTCGCTCTGGGTTAACAGCAATGTCATCCTTGGAGATCACATGACCAAGGTAGGTTACTTCAGAAAGCTAGAATTCGCATTTGGAATACTTGGCATAGAGCTGGTGTTCTCGGAACCTTTCCAGAACAAGACGAAGGTGTTCAGCATGTTCTTCCTTATTCTTCGAATAAACCAGAATATCATCTAGATAAACCATGACGAATTTGTTGAGGTAATCCATGAAGATATAATTCATCAGGCGAGAGAACGTAGCTGGAGCATTTGTTAAGCCAAATGACATGACGGTGTACTCATAAGAGCCATATCGAGTAATAAATGCAGTCTTGGGAATATCCTCTTCACGAACACGGATCTAATGATAACCCAACCTCAAATCAAGCTTAGAGAATACTGAGGAACTAGCAAGTTGATCATACAGATCGTTAATTCTGGGGAGCGGATACTTATTCTGAATTGTTGCTTGGTTAATGGGCCGATAATCCTGAACCAATCGATTAGTTCCATCCTTCTTCTTGACAAAGAGGGAAGGTGCTCCCCAAGCAGAAGAACTGGGGCAGATGAAACCCTTCTTAAGTGACTTATCGATTTCCTCCTTAAGTTCAAGAAGGTGGTGCAGAGGCATCTTATAAGGACGCTTTGCAATAGGAGTTGCGCCTGGTTTCAAATCGATGACAAACTCGACAGCTCTAACATGGGGTATTCCTGGAAGTTCTTCTGGAAAGACATCTTGAAAATCACGAACAACTGGAATGTTCTTGATGCCTTCAAGAGGTGAGGCGTTCAAAGCATTCGGAGCATAAATCTGAGCTTCGGTGTTCTGAACTATTCGAGCTGAGTATCTGACGGTTTGGCCGGAAGGGTGTGTGATGCGGACTATTTCAGTGGCACAATCAATCAAAGCTTTATGAGGCTTCAACCTGTCCATACCCAGAATAATGTCTATGTTGGAGGTCTTGAGAGCAATGAGTGAAACGGGGAACATCAATCCTCCAATCACAATGTGGTTACCGTGGCTTACCATGGCAGTTTGCCAATTAGCCCTGGGTGACTGGATTACTAATGGGGTGCACATCTCCTCGAAAGGTATATCATGGCTTCGCGCAAAAATTTCGGACATGAAGGAGTGTGACGCTCCAGAATCAAAGAGTACAGAAGCTGGGATTGAATTCACTAGTAGGGTACCCATCAAAATTTTGGTGTCCTGTCGAGCTTCTTCAATTTTGACATGGTTGACATGGACAAGTTGACTAGCAGGTAGTCTGGCATTACGATTCCTGGAATGATGGGTCTGATGGCCCTTCCTATGACCAACAGGAGGACGTGATGGATTCTGAGGCTGACCCTGATGACAGTTGAAAGCACGGTGCCCTGGCTGTCCACACTTGCGGCATAAACCATCATTATGGAGAGGATCCACAACATTGGACAGTCCACCCTGAATTGTTAGTTGTCTCGGCGGCGGAGGTAGACGAGGTGCAGCATAAGACGGCCTTGGCGTTGGAGCAGGTTGATGATGAACATTGTGTGGGATCTAGACTCGACATTTCTGAGCAGGTTGACCCGAAGATGAACCAACATCATGAGTGCGCTTGAGCGACTCCTCGTACTTAGTCATAGCAGTTTCAATTTGGAAAGATTGGCTGACAAGCATTGCGAAGTCTGTGCAATCATGGACAGCAAGTGCGAGGTTTATATTAGTACGCAGTCCTTCATGGAATCGCTCCTGCTTGCGTGCGTCAGTGCAGACGCCATCTTCGGCATAGCGGGATAATTCAAGGAATTTCCTCTGATATTCATCCACAGTCATCATTCCCTGGGTGAGTTTGTGAAACTCCTGCTTCTTCTGGTTCTTCAGACCTTGAGGAATGTACCGTGCATGAAAGTCTAACTGAAATTCCTGCCAAGTGGTTACTGTTTCAGCAGGCAACATACCCTTGTGGCTCTCCCACCATTGAGCAGCTGATCCCCTCAGGTGATACATGGCATAGGTGACGTAACTGTCAGGGATAACATTGGCCGACTTCATCTAGAAGGCAATGTCATGGAGCCAATCATCAGCATCCATTGGATCAGTCAAGCTGCGAAAAGTGGACGGATTGAGGCGTGATACGTCTCCAACGTATCTACTTTTCCAAACACTTTTGGCCTTGTTTTGGACTCTAACTTGCATGATTTGAATGGAACTAACCCGGACTGACGGTGTTTTCAGCAAAACTGCCATGGTGTTATTTTTGTGCAGAAATAAAAGTTCTCGGAATGACCTGAAAATCCACGGAGACACGTTTTGGAATTAATAAAAAATATTGGCGAAAGAATCAGCATCAGGGGGTCCACACCCTGTCCACGAGGGTGCAGGGCGCGCCCCCCCGGGGCGCGCCCCCCTGCCTCGTGGGCCCTCTGCGACTCCACCGACCTCAACCCCAACTTCATATATTCACTTTCGGGGAGAAAAAAAACCAGAGAGAAGGATTTATCGCGTTTTACGATACAGAGCCGCCGCCAATCCCTAATCTTCCTCGGGAGGGCTGATCTGGAGTCCGTTCGGGGCTCCGGAGAGGGGAATCCGTCACCATCGTCATCATCAACCATCCTCCATCATCAATTTCATGATGCTCACCGCCGTCCGTGAGTAATCCCATCGTAGGCTTGCTGGACGGTGATGGGTTGGATGAGATTTACCATGTAATCGAGTTAGTTTTGTTAGGGTTTGATCCCTAGTATCCATTATGTTCTAAGATTGATGTTGCTATGACTTTGCTATGCTTAATGCTTGTCACTAGGGCCCGAGTGCCATGATTTCAGACCTGAACCTATTATGTTTTCATGAATATATGTGAGTTCTTGATCCTATCTTGCAAGTCAATAGTCACCTACTATGTGTTATGATCCGGCAACCCCAAAGTGACAATAATCGGGACCACTCCCGGTGATGACCATAGTTTGAGGAGTTCATGTATTCACTAAGTGTTAATGCTTTGGTCCGGTACTCTATTAAAAGGAGGCCTTAATATCCCTTAGTTTCCAATAGGACCCCGCTGCCACGGGAGGGTAGGACAAAAGATGTCATGCAAGTTCTTTTCCATAAGCACGTATGACTATATTCGGAATACATGCCTACATTACATTGATGAACTGGAGCTAGTTCTGTGTCACCCTATGTTATAACTGTTGCATGAGGAATCGCATCCGACATAATTATCCATCATTGATCCATTGCCTACGAGCTTTTCACATATTGATCTTTGCCTAGTTACTTTTCCGTTGCCACTGTTACGATTGCTACAAAAACTGCTACTGTTACTTTTGCCACCGTTACCGTTACTTCCGTACTACTTTGCTACTAAATACTTTGATGCAGATATTAAGTCTTTCAGGTGTGGTTGAATTGACAACTCAACTGCTAATACTTGAGAATATTATTTGGCTCCCCTTGTGTCAAATCAATAAATTTGGGTTGAATACTCTACCCTCAAAAACTGTTGCGATCCCCTATACTTGTGGGTTATCAAGACTATTTTCTGGCGCCGTTGCCGGGGAGCATAGCTCTATTCTTTGAGTCACTTGGGATTTATATCTGTTGATCACTATGAGGAACTTGAAAGATGAAAGAACCAAGATTTTTCCCTCAACTACGAGGGGAGGTAAGGAACTGCCATCTAGCTCTGCACTTGATTCACCTTCTGTTATGAGTAAATTTGCGACACCTACACCTGTTATTGATTCTGATATGTCGCATGTTATTGATGATGCCACTTCTGCTATGCATGATGCTTATGATGAAACTACTTCTATGCTTGATAATACTGTGCCATTAGGTGAATTTCTTGATGAACAACTTGCTAGGGTTAGAGAGAATGAAATTATTGAAACAGATAATATTGATGAAAGTGATGATGAAGATTCTCCCCCTAGATATGAATTGCCTGATGTGCCTGAGGGTTATGTTATGGATGAAGAAACTGCTAGAGACCTTTTTGCTTGCAAATATAGATATGTTCTTAAGAAACTGTTAGCTAAGCTGAAAGAAAAGTCTTTGAATGCTAGAATGAAATATGACCCTGCTTTTGCTACTTCACCTATCTGTATTTCTGATAAGGATTATGATTTCTCTGTCGATCCTGAGTTAATTACTTTGGTTGAATCTGATCCTTTTTATGGCTATGAATCTGAAACTGTTGTGGCACATCTTACTAAATTGAATGATATAGCCACCCTATTCACTCATGAGGAAAAAATTCGTTACTACTATATCCTTAAGTTATTTCCGTTCTCATTAAAGGGTGATGCTAAAACATGGTTCAATTCTCTTGCTCCTGGTTGTGTGCGTAGTCCCCAGGATATGATTTATTACTTCTCTGCTAAATATTTCCCCGCTCATAAGAAACAAGCTGCCTTAAGGGAAATATATAATTTTGTGCAAATTGAAGAAGAGAGTCTCCCACAAGCTTGGGGGAGGCTTCTCCGATTACTTAATGCTTTGCCTGATCATCCTCTAAAGAAAAATGAAATACTTGATATCTTTTATAATGGACTAACCGATGCTTCCAGAGACCACCTGGATAGTTGTGCTGGTTGTGTTTTCAGGGAAAGAACTGTTGAGCAATCTGAATTGCTATTGAATAATATATTGAGTAATGATAATGATTGGACACATCCTGAACCAACTCCTAAGCCAACTCCGAAGAAAAGGGGTATTCTATTTCTCAGTCCTCAAGATATGCAAGAGGCAAAGAAATCTATGAAAGAAAAGGGTATTAAAGCTGAAGATGTTAAGAATTTACCACCTATTGAAGAAATACATGGTCTTAATAACCCGACACAGGTAGTAAAGGTAAATTCTCTCTATAGATTTGATGAAGGTGATATTCCTCGTAATAAGTCTGCTAGCCAATGCTTGGATGAGTTTGATAATTTTATTGTTAAACAAGAAAACTTCAATGCTTATGTTGGTAGACAATTGAAACGTAATGCTTATATGGTTGAACACTTGAGTGATTATATGTCTAGAGTTAAAGGTGACCTTAAACTTATTAGTAAACATGCTTCTATGGTTACCACTCAGGTAGAACAAGTGCTTAAAGCACAAGATGATTTGCTCAATGAATTAAATAATAAGAAAAATGATAATGCTGTTAGAGTTATGACTAGAGGGGGTAGAATGACTCAGGAACCTTTGTACCCTGAGGGCCACCCTAAGAGAGTTGAGCAAGATTCTCAGAGAACTAATATTGATGCACCTAGTCCTTCTAAGAAGAAGAAAAAGAAAAATGATAGGACTTTGCATGCTTCTAGTGAACCTGTTGTTGACACACCTGAGAATCCCAATGATATTTCTATTTCTGATGCTGAAACACAATCTGGTAGTGAACATGAACCTAGTGATAATGATGATGTTCATGTTGATGCTCAACCTAGCAATAACAATGATGTAGAGATTGAACCTGCTGTTGATCTTGATAACCCACAATCAAAGAATCAATGTTATGATAAGAGAGACTTCGTTGCTAGGAAGCATGGTAAAGAAAGAGAACCATGGGTTCAGAAATCTATGCCTTTTCCTCCTAAACCATCCAAGAAAAAGGATGATGAGGATTTTGAGCACTTTGCTGAAATGATTAGACCTATCTTTTTGCGTATGCGTTTGACTGATATGCTTAAAATGAATCCTTATGCTAAGTATATGAAAGATATTGTTACAAATAAAAGAAAGATACCGGAAGCTGAAATTTCCACCATGCTTGCCAATTATACTTTTAAAGGTGGAATACCAAAGAAACTAGGAGATCCAGGAGTACCAACTATACCATGCTCCATTAAAAGAAACTATGTTAAAACTGCTTTATGTGATCTTGGAGCCGGTGTTAGTGTTATGCCTCTCTCTTTATATCGTAGACTTGATCTGAATAAGTTGACACCTACTGAAATATCTTTGCAAATGGCCAATAAATCAACTGCTATACCGGTCGGTATTTGTGAGGATGTGCCTGTTGTGGTTGCAAACGTTACTATTTTAACGGACTTTGTTATTCTTGATATTCTCGAGGACGATAGTATGTCGATTATCCTTGGTAGACCCTTTTTGAATACTGCAGGGGCTGTTATTGATTGCAACAAAGACAATGTCACTTTTCATGTTAATGGTAATGAGCATACGGTACACTTTCCGAGGAAACAACCTCAAGTCCACAGTATCAATTCTATTGGAAAAATTTCAATGATTACTATTGGAGGTTTTGAATTCCCTCTTCCTACTGTCAAGAAGAAATATGATATTCTTATTGTTGGGGACATGCATATCCCCGTTGAGGTGACCTAGTGTTATTCGAAAATTCTCCGGTTTCATGTTATTCGGGAAGAGTTTGTTAACAAGACTTGATCAACCTTGTTAGTGGATTCCTTTTGATGAGCACGAGATGGATGAAGTTAGAAAGCACAACTCTCTGTACCCTCCTTTTACGTTCTGTTATTTAGATTAAATAAAGCAAAAATAGTATTTTCTGACTGTTTTCTGAATTATCCTTGCAATAAAAATACCCCGAAAATAAAAGTTCTCCAAATGTCCTGAAAATGAAATATGATTTTTTGTAGAATATTTAAGAATTTCTGGCACTGAGAACACACCAGGGGGCCCCACCATTTGGCCACGAGGGCACAGGGCGCGTCCACCCCCCTAGGGCGCGTCCCCCTGCCTCGTGGCCCCCACGTGGACCCCCTCCATTTATTCCAGCACCCACTCACTTCGTCTTCCTCCAGAAAAAATCTTCCCATAGCTCAAACCCGTGTTCTAGCTCATCTTGCTGCCATTTTCGATCTCTTTGCTCAAAGCTCCATTCACAAAACTGTTTTGGGAGATTGTTCTTCGGTATGTGACTCCTCCAATGGTCCAATTAGTTTTTGGTCTAGTGCTTTATTTATTGCAAATTTTTGCTGCTAAGGTGACCCTGTTCTTGAGCTTGCATGTCAAATTTATATGGTCCAAAGTAATTTTAATGCATGATATAGCCTCTAGGCACTTGTGGGAGTAGTTGCTATCAATCTTGTTGAGTTTGTTTCACTTTTATTTTGAGTCACTAAAAATTTCAGAAATTTTTCAGAGAAAGAAAAAATTCATAGGAAAATGTACCAAGGTGGTTCCTCAAGGAAGCAAGGACCAAGGCTCGCGATACGTGAGCCGGATGATGAACCACCGAGGGAAGCTCAAGTGCGGACTTGTGAATGGCCGTCAGAGGAGTTTATGGTCCAGGCAGGCATCAAGGATGAATTTGACGCGTATGTGCGTAATGCTGATCTTGAGGACTTCGTGTCAGATAAGTGCCTACAGTACCACTACTTAACTGATTCCTCTGTAAGGAGGTTTAAATTTACATCCTCGCGCAATTCTCACACTGTTTTATTTGATCTTTATGATAAATCATATACCATGGACCTAGAAGATTTTAATACTGCTTGTAAAATCCCGCAGTGGGGCAATGTTAGTGAACCCCGCAAATTTGAATATAAAGACTTTCTTGCTAGTATCACTGTGGGGGAATCTAGAGAAATCACACAAGCTACCATAGGGAGCATTCATTTCCCTTCCATACATTATTTTGCTCTCTTTATAGGTAGATGCATTAACGGTAAAGATGAGGCTTGTCACATGTGCGTTCCAGATCTTAGTGTCCTCAAGAGTGCGGTATTAGGTGATAAACAATATAACTTGGGGGCCATTGTTGCACGAAGGTTGCATCTTAACGGTACAAGTGGAGATTTGTTTGGTGGAATTTATGCAACTCGTGTAGCTAATTATCTTGGGGTACCCATACATGGAAATGATAGGGAGTTGCCTCCTGCTTATCTAGATTAGAGTGCTATGGTCCGCCATCAGTTTCTTGAGAGGAATGAACAGTTCCTCCAGTACCGACTAATCTTTGACAGACAACGCACTGTCCGTGTTGCCCTCCCTGCTCCTACTTTCTTTAACTTTCAGGCAAAAAGGAGATATGTTATAACCAGGGAGGAGGCGAACGAGTATGAGAGGAGGATGGAGGCAGCTCACCTCCAAGCTGCAGCTCTTCAGGCAGTAGCTGCTACATCTCAGTACAACCCCGGCTACGACTTTGGATATCCGCCAGGCCAGCAGTGGCCATAGACCAACTTAGGCCAAAAGCCTAAGCTTGGGGGAGTACGTATTTCTCACCGACATTACATTCATGTTCACACACTCATTCTAGTTGTCGGTGCTCATACTTTTTCATTGTACTATCCATGCTAGTTTATTTTCTTTTCTAAGCCTTCTTCTTGTGTGTTTGAAAAACCTTAAGAAAAACCAAAAAAATTAGTTGTAGCTTTTAGCTAGTTTACTTTCCATGCCTGTAGTAGTAGTAATTAAAAGAAAACCCAAAAAGATTTTTCGTTCTTCTTTTGCTTGTTGGGAACTTTCCCGTGTAAATAGTTTTATTTCTTTTCTTATTCTTTGGGGGTCGAGAGGAGAAGGCCATGATGAAAATGTTGAGTGGCTCTCATATGCATTATTGTTGATTTAACCAAGAGCCCATATTACCTTGTCTTCTCCCTTGTATTAAATGCTTGCAGATTCCAGCTTAGTCCAATGCACGTGCACTATTATTATTATCCACACGGTTCGGTCGTGCGAGTGAAAGGCAATAATGACGATATATGATGGACTGAGTGAGATGCGAGAAGCTGGTATGAACTCGACCTATCTTGTTTTTGTAAATATGATTAGTTCATCGTTCCTGATTCAGCCTATTATGAATGAAACATGTTTGCAATGACAATTAGAGATTATAGTTGCTCATGCCATGCTTTATTAGCTAGGAGTTTTTAATGGTTTATCTTGCGTGCCAACATGCTATTAAAATGGTTGTGATGTGGTATGATAGGGTGGTATCCTCCTTTGAACGATTCGAGTGGCTTGACTTGGCACATGTTCACGCATGTAGTTGAAACAAAATCAACATAGCCTCCACGATATTTATGTTCATGGTGATTTATATCCTACTCATGCTTGCACTCATTGTTGATTAATCTTAATGCATGTTCATGACTGTTGTCACTCTCTAGTTGGTCGCTTCCCAGTCTCTTTCTAGCCTTCACTTGTACTAAGCGGGAATACTGCTTGTGCATCTACTTCCATAAACCCCAAAGTTATTCCATATGAGTCCACCATACCTTCCTATACGCGGTATTTATCTGCCGTTCCAAGTAAATTTGTATGTGCCAAACTCTAAACCTTCAAATGAAATTCTGCTTTGTATGCTCGAATAGCTCATGTATCAACTAGGGCTGTCTATATCTTCCATGCTAGGTGGGTTATTCTCACGATGAGTGGACTCTGCTCATCACTCACGAGAAAATGGCCGGTAACCGGGATGCCCAGTCCCATGCTCAAATCAAATCAAAATAATTGCAAAAAAAACTCCCCCAGGATTGTTGTTAGTTGGATGGCACCCGTTGTTTCGGACAAGCCATGGATTGATGTTTGTTGGTGGTGGGGGAGTATAAACTTTACCATTCTGTTTGGGAACCGCCTATAATGTGTGTAGCATGGAAGATATCGAGATCTCTTGGTTGTTATGTTGACAATGAAAGTATGCCACTCAAAATATTATTTATCTCTATTTCAAAACCCGAGCTCTAGCACCTCTGCAAATCCCTGCTTCCCTCTGCGAAGGGCCTATCTATTTACTTTTATGTTGAGTCATCATCCTCTTATTAAAAAGCACCAGTTGGAGAGCACCGCTGTCATTCGCATGCATTGCTATTAATTTACATTGAGTATGACTGTGACTGGATCTCTTTTTCCATGAATTACAATGTCTAGTCAGTCCTTGATCTTCAGGGGTGCTCTGCATTTATGTTTTGCGGTCTCAGAAAGGGCTAGCGAGATACCATCTTGTTATATCATGTTATGATTGTTTTGAGAAAGTGTTGTCATCCGAGATTTATTATTATTGCTCGCTAGTTGATTATGCCATTGATATGAGTAAACATGAGACCTAAATGTTATTGTGAATATGGTTAGTTCATAATCTTTGCTGAAAACTTGAATGCTGGCTTTACATATTTGCAACAACAAGATCAAACAGAGTTTGTAAAAGTTTTTCTTTATCACTTTCAGTTTGTCAACTGAATTGCTTGAGGACAAGCAAATGTTTAAGCTTGGGGGAGTTGATACGTCTCCAATGTATCTACTTTTCTAAACACTTTTGCCCTTGTTTTGGACTCTAACTTGCATGATTTGAATGGAACTAACCCGGACTGACGCTGTTTTCAGCAGAACTGCCATGGTATTATTTTTGTGCAGAAATAAAAGTTCTCGAAATGACCTGAAAATCCACGGAGACATGTTTTGGAATTAATAAAAAATATTGGCCAAAGAATCAGCATCAGGGGGTCCACACCCTGTCCACGAGGGTGCAGGGCATGCCCCCCTGGGGCGCGCCCCATGCCTCATGGGCCCTCTGGGACTCCACCGACCTCAACCCCAACTCCATATATTCACTTTCGGGGAGAAAAAACCCAGCGAGAAGGATTCATCATGTTTTACGATACAGAGCCGCCGCCAAGCCCTAATCTTCCTCGGGAGGGCTGATCTGGAGTCCGTTCGGGGCTCCGGAGAGGGGAATCCGTCGCCATCGTCATCATCAACCATCCTCCATCACCAATTTCATGATGCTCACCGCCGTGCGTGAGTAATCCCATCGTAGGCTTGCTGGACGGTGATGGGTTGGATGAGATTTACCATGTAATCGAGTTAGTTTTGTTAGGGTTTGATCCCTAGTATCCATTATGTTCTAAGATTGATGTTGCTATGACTTTGCTATGCTTAATGCTTGTCACTAGGGCCTGTGTGCCATGATTTCAGATCTGAACCTATTATGTTTTCATGAATATATGTGAGTTCTTGATCCTATCTTGCAAGTCAATAGTCACTTACTATGTGTTATGATCCGGCAACCCCGAAGTGACAATAATCGGGACCACTCCCGGTGATGACCATAGTTTGAGGAGTTCATGTATTCACTAAGTGTTAATGCTTTGGTCCGGTACTCTATTAAAAGGAGGCCTTAATATCCCTTAGTTTCCAATAGGACCCCGCTGCCACGGGAGGGTAGGACAAAAGATGTCATGCAAGTTCTTTTCCATAAGCACGTATGACTATATTCGGAATACATGCCTACATTACATTGATGAACTGGAGCTAGTTCTGTGTCACCCTATGTTATAACTGTTGCATGAGGAATCGCATCCGACATAATTATCCATCATTGATCCATTGCCTACGAGCTTTTCACATATTGATCTTTGCCTAGTTACTTTTCCGTTGCCACTGGTACGATTGCTACAAAAACTGCTACTGTTACTTTTGCCACCGTTACCGTTACTTCCATACTACTTTGCTACTAAATACTTTGATGCAGATATTAAGTCTTTCAGGTGTGGTTGAATTGACAACTCAACTGCTAATACTTGAGAATATTCTTTGGCTCCCCTTGTGTCGAATCAATAAATTTGGGTTGAATACTCTACCCTCGAAAACTGTTGCGATCCCCTATACTTGTGGGTTATCAAGGTGCACGAATTCCGGCAGAGTTATTGGAGTAGGCTGTTGATGAGCATTCTAGTTTGGGAACTGAGCCAATATCCCGGTCATAACCTGACGGTTCAATTCAAACTGCTGCATCATTTCAGCAATATAGGGTGGAGGTGGAGGATCGTCAGCCATCCTGCCAAATCAACGGGGGTAGTTTAGCAAGAAAAACTGCGTGTGTAAGAGGCCATTCACGATGTAACATGAGTAATGAATAAGAAGGGCATTAGATATATGATAGTAGTCGTTAAAGACATACCAATCCATGCACAGATTTGGATTCAAACGGATAGTACGCGCCCGGGAATGCTCGCAGCTAGACAAACTAGGCGGCGCGCAGGCACGTGGTGAGGATTACAACAACGTGACATAGCAAAGGCTACATCACGTCAGAGAAAACTGCTGGGGCGAGGAATCTGCAAGTGACAACACAGGGTGCCCTCGATGAAAGGATCCTGCAAGCAGAACCTGGCCCACAATCTTGAAGAAAGGAGGGGTAATTTCAGAACTCCGGGTGGATGTGATCATGAGAACCTAATGTTGTAGTTAGTAAAATTTTAACCCGAAAGGAAGAGAGATCAGAGTTCCAGAGTATAGACGAGGAATAAAAGATACTAATACCACCCAATGGCGAGTGGGCCCGTAAGCCACACAGCCAAGTTAGTAAATTAGTTTTTGAAAGACTAGACTCGACTTCGGCCAAGGAATTGGAAGGGGGCTTCCTACAGGCAGTCGGCTCTGATACCAACTTGTGATGCCCCCAGCTCAATCGTGCACTAATCATACTCACGGGAAGATATCACAACACAACTCTAAAACATAAATAAAGTCATACAAGCTTTATATTACAAGCCAGGGGCCTCGAGGGCTCGAATACATAAGCTCGCATACAAGCGTCAGCGGAAGCATCAGATATCTGAGTACAGATATGAAACAAAAACATAGATAAGCCTTTAAGAAGGCGGGGCAAAACAAAAGCTACGATCGAAAGGCGCAGGCCTCCTGCCTGGGACCCTCAGAACCTACTCCTGGTCGTCGGCAAGATCGTAGTAGTATCCACCCTCGGGGTAGTAGTAGCGATCGTCGGTGGGGGCAGCTGTCTCAGGTGCTCCGTCATCTGGTTGCATCAAAAGGATATGGGGGAAAAAGAAAGCAAACCAACCGTGAGTACTTATCCGAAGTATTCAACAAGCAAGGATCTACACTACATATGCAACATTATCAAAGGAAGGCTGTATATGTGGACTGGGCTGCAGAAATGGCAGAATAGAGGGAAGGCCTAGTCCTATCGAAGATTGGCATCTTCAATGGTCTTGCAGCATTAGAAGAGTGAACAGTAGTACAGTATAAAGTAGTAGTATCAATAAGTATCAACCTCGGCCAGAGATCCTTTCTCGACTCCCTGCGAGAAAGCAATCCCAGAGCCATACTGTCATCAACCTCGGCCAGAGATCCTTTCTCGACTCCCTGCGAGAAAGCAATCCCAAAGCCATAGTATCCAATTCTAGTTGTATTGATCGCGATACAACTCCGAGCATCCGTTACCGAGGATCCGACTATGCATAGATTAGTTCTTCCCTGCAGGGGTGCACCAACTTACCCACCACGCTCGCTTAACTCCGGCCGGACACACTTTCTGGGTCATGCCCGGCCTCGGCCAAACGACACACCGCAGCCCTACCTAGAGCTCAGCAGAGAGGTCCCCGCCGGTCTACATCCTAAGCACTCAGGGGTCTTGGGCCATCGCCCTGTGCACTCCGGGTCGTTGCGCACACGGTGAAGCCAGGCACCACCACTACAGGATGGCGCCGGTCCGTCCGTGCCGCTATGCTGAACTGGACGTCTGACAGAGCTTTCGGCTGATGCATACGATGTAGAGTGCCCATAACTTTGCCCACGTGATGGTTAGTGCTATCGGGCCAAAGGCCCACTCAGATCACATATCCAAATCGTTAGTACATTGGGGGTGCGGTAACGAGCAGAGACTCATGATCGATGTGACCCCGTCGCCCCGTCTCGAGGACTAGCGGCAAGGGCCAAGAATGCCCGGCCACGCCTCGTATTCATCACTCGGGCACCCTCCAGGGCAACCCGTCTCCACGTCACTCATGGGTACCCCTCAGGGTCGACCCGCCTTTCCAAGTATCGGTAGTACAGTCCAAGTGTCCGTGTGTTCATAACATCAAGGGAATCTGAGGTATCACCCTCGTTGGATTCCTACTCGATGTATCCATCAAGGTGAACTCGGAGGAATCACCCTCGAGGTTCACACTTGAAGTGTTGCGCGACAGGGTCGTACCGGAAGTGGAGAAGGAGGAATCACCCTCGATGACCACGACCAAATAGCTACTCTACAGAGTTAACATCAGGAGTGCTATACGAGGTATCACCCTCGGCACTCGATGGTGACGCTGCAGTGTCGTACAACTAAGGGGGTGTTGTGCAGTGCTGGGGTCTGGCTGTCGATCCCGTTGATCGCGTCATCTAATAATCCGGCGGGGCAACTGGAGACAAGTTGGAGTTTGGTAAGTCTCTACCCAGCCTATACTAAACAGTTTAGGATAAGCAGGTAAGGTTTCAATAGCAGGTTACAATAAACAGGCTATGCATCAGAATAGGTTAAACAGTAGCAGCAGCAATTTCTAATGCAAGCATGAGAGAGAAAGAATAGGCGATATCGGTATGCTCAAGGGGGGGGGGGTGCTTGCCTGGAAGCTCTGCTGAAAAGGAAGAAGAGTCGTTGGTGACGTAGTCGGTCACAGCGGCATTAGCAGCGGTCTCGGGGTCTACCGGAGAGAATAGGGGGAAGAAACAGTAAATATAAAGCAAACAAGAGCATGACATGACAATACGCAGAGCTAGGGGTGTTCTGACGCGGTGCTACACAATATAGGTGAAGAGGGAAATCATCCGGGAATGTTTTCCCGAAGTTTGGCATTTTTGGACAGATGAAACGGAGGGGGACGGTTGCATGTTCGCTATGCTAGTGACGTGTGGTGGACGAACGGACTGCGTATCCGAATTCGTCTCGTCGTTCTGAGCAACTTTCATGTACAAAGTTTTTCGATCTGAGCTACGGTTTATTTTATATGATTTTCTAAAGTTTTAAACATTTTCTGAAATTTCTGGAATTGTTTTTAATTATTAAATCCGAATTATCCAAAATAGTAGAAATACTTTTTATACTCAGAGCCAGCTAGCCTATTAGAATGACAGGTGGGGTCCAGTGGCTGAGTCAGCATGCACAGTCAGCAAGTCAACAGTCAAAGTGTTGACTGGGGTCAAACGTGAACAGTGCCAGTGGGGGCCCACATGTCATACACACAGATGAAGTTAACAGTTTTTATTTAAACTAAACCAAATTAGTTAGTGGCCTGGGGCCCACTATCAGTGAGTGTTAGGGTGATTTAGTTAGTACTAATTAGGCCACGTCAGTGGGGTTAACGGCGGCTGACCGCCGGAGCTAAGCAGGAGCAGCGGAGCTCACCGGCTGGGAGTTCCCGGCCACGGGAGGACGCGCGAGAGGCGGCGTTCGATTGGCCGCAGCTAGGTGAGTCGAACAGTGGCCACGACAGGTGTAGGGGTTGCCGGAATCGAGCACACCGTCGCTAATGGCGGCAGCGGCGCTCGGGGCTCGCACGAGCACGATGATTTCGGCCGATCCAAACTAAACGAAATGGCGCTACGGTTTCCTGTGAGGGCCGCAAACACGCTGACGTGTTCGGCATCAACGGGTGTGGCCTCTGGCCATGGTAGCAACGAGGCACAGCGGCGGCGAGTTCGGGCTTCAACGCATGCGAGCTCACTGGGCATGGAGGGGTGCGATAGAGGGTCAGGGGGGTCCGGGTGCTCACAGGGGAGCGGTGGGGAGGCTCGGGGGCTTGGGGGAGCGCCGGAGACGACGAACCGAAGGCGGCGGCCGGCGAGATGCAGTTGGGGAAGACCGGCGATGGCGATGACTTGGCGGCATCCCGACTCGAATCGGTGGTGGTGGGTGATGCAGAAGAGCACCGTGGTCCTCCCGAACATCAGCAGGACGCGCGGGGAGGCCGGTGGCCGCGCAGGCGAGCTGCGGCGGTGACGGTGGCACTCGGGCGAGGAGGATCTGGCAAGGCAGAGAGGGGGAGAGCGAGAGGGAGAGGCCAGGGGCGGGGGGGGGGGGGTATCCTTATCCCTCCACGGCGGGCGCGGGGTCGCGCGGTGTCGAGCAGAGAGAAGGGGGGCCAGGGCGCATCGTGCGGTGCGGGCGACAGCGGCGCGCGGGATGAACAGAGGAGGGAGACGAGGTGGGGAGTTGGGCTGGATCGCCCTGTAGACTAGAGCCCAGCCACAGTGGGCCTTTTCCTTTTCTTATTTTTGTTTTTCTGTTTTCTGTTTTGTCCTTTGTTTTTGTTTCAAATGACTTTTGCAAAATAGGTGAACTAGCCACATATTTATAGTGCAGTTTTATTCACTGTTAGAAATTGGTTTGGAGGCAAATGAATTTTATTTGGATTTTAATTAAATGAAAAATGGATTAAATATCTCTGTTTTGTTGCTGTTTGAGGCACATAATTAATTTGGTAAAAGTTGGTTATAATTTTAGAATTGTCTCTGGATTATTTACAATATTATGAACATTTTAGTTTTTCAAATTTGAACAACTTTTGTTTCCACTTTTAGTTTGAATTTCCATTTGAATTTGAATTGAAAAGAGATATGATCCAAATGATGTTTAAGCACTGTTGATCATGATGACATGGCATTATCAAAAGGGGATTACTGTAGCTAACCACTGGGGGTGTCACCGAGAGGACCACCAATGCATGCATGTGGTCCGAACATGTATGTATGAAAGGGTTGTGTAATGCTTTAAATAACCAGTTCACGACTTTGATGTGGCATATATGACTCACAAAATGATCAATAATCCCATACGAAGGTTCACGACTCGTAGTGTACTGCCGGACCCCTCCCCCCACCCCCACACACACAGACACACACATCCCGCACCACCACAGCCACTCTGAGGCATGTCAAACTTTTTCTGCAGTGAACATGTGACCAAAGGAGTGTCGTGTTAAAATTTAGAAAAAAAACAGACATCATTCGATCGTCTTTATACATTGATTGATTTCCTAGGGATTTAATGTGCAAAAATCAAATTTGAGCTACATGTGCACCAAAATAGATTGCAAAATCATATGTGTCCCTGGGTGCATGTTTCTCCATGCAAGAGATTTCAAAACATTGAGAATATAGATTTTTAAAATTCAGTAAATCCAAAACTTAGTTGAAATTCATGAAACTTATCGTGGTGTCATATATGGACACCAGTAGACTGTGATATTGTATTTTTTCGTCAAATTTGAGACACGTTTTGATATAATCTTCTTACAAACGGGAGATTGTTAATAACTGACAACCAATATCTCATACGGATTATTTATTCGGACCGTGTGCGTTAGACCGTGCCATGCTTCGGTTAAGCAGTAAAGCGACAGAATGAATCATCAATAAACCAACAAATATACGTGCTGCCACGCGCCCCGTGTGCCGTGTGAGCAGGCGTGAGTTGACGGGACGCATGCGACCAGTCCGCTGCGCAGGCAGACCAGGAGGCGTGCGTGCAGGTGTGCGTATTGACGGGAGGCGTTTTCACTGCGCAGTGTCACCGAGAGGCATGCGAGTAGCTGTGTGAAATGATGGTAGAAATGGCAGAAGTCTGCCGCGCAGGCTCATGATACGTCTCCAACGTATCTATAATTTTTGATTGTTCCATGCTATTATATTATCTGTTTTGGATGTTTTATATGCATTATTATGCTATTTTATATTATTTTTGGGACTAACCTATTAACCTAGAGCCCAGTGCCAGTTTCTGTTTTTTCCTTGTTTTTGAGTTTCGCAGAAAAGGAATACCAAACGGAGTCCAAATGGAATAAAACCTTCGCGATGATTTTTCTTGGACCAGAAGACACTTGTGGGACTTGGACTCCAAGTCGGAAGACCTTAGAGTAGACAACAAGCCACAGGGGCGCGCCCTAGGGGGGGGGGGGCGTCCCCCTGCCTTGTGGCCTGCTCCAACACCCCCTGACCTAATTCTTTGTCCTATATATTCACATATATCCCAAAACCTTCAGAGGCATCCACGAAAACACTTTTCCACCGCCGCAACCTTCTATACCCGTGAGATCCCATCTAGGGACCTTTTCCAGCACCCTGCCGGAGGGGGATTCGATCACGGAGGGCTTCTACATCAACTCTATTGCCCTTCCGATGAAGCGTGAGTAGTTTACCTCAGACCTGCGGTTCCATAGCAAGTAGCTAGATGGCTTCTTCTCTCTGTTTGATTCTCAATACCACGTTCTCCTCGATGTTCTTGGAGATCTATCCGATGTAATCTTCTTTTGCGGTGTGTTTGTCGAGATCCGATGAATTGTGGATTTATGATCAGCTTATCTATGAATATTATTTGAATCTTCTCTGAATTCTTTTATGCATGATTTGATGTCTTTGTAATTCTCTTCGAACTATTGGTTTGGTTTGGCCAACTAGATTGGTTTTTCTTGCAATGGGAGAAGTGCTTAGCTTTGGGTTCAATCTTGCGGTGTCCTTTCCCAGTGACAGTAGGGGCAGCAAGGCACGTATTGTATTGTTGCCATCGAGGATAAAAAGATGGGGTTTTCATCATATTGCTTGAGTTAATTCCTCTACATCATGTCATCTTACTTAACGCGTTACTCTGTTCTTCATGAACTTAATACTCTAGATGCAGGCAGGAGTCGGTCGATGTGTGGAGTAATAGTAGTAGATGCAGAATCGTTTCAGTCTACTTGACACGGACGTGATGCCTATATTTCATAATCATTGCCTTAGATATCGTCATAACTTTGCGTTTTTCTATCAATTGCTCGACAGTAATTTGTTCACCCACCGTATTATTTGCTATCTTGAGAGAAGCCACTAGTGAAGCCTATGTCCCCCGGATCTATTTTCCATCATATAAGTTTCCGATCTACTATTTTCCATCATATAAGTTTCTGATCTGCTATTTTGCAATCTTTTACTTTCAGAACTATAAACCAAAAAATCCAAAAATATTTACTCTATCTTATGTTTAGTTTTATCTATCTCTATCAGATCTCACTTTTGCAAGTGACCGTGAAGGGATTGACAACCCCTTTATCGCGTTGGGTGCAAGTTGTTTGATTGTTTGTGCAGGTATTAGGTGATTTGTGCGTTGTGTCCTACTGGATTGATACCTTGGTTCTCTAACTGAGGGAAATACTTATCTCTACTTTGCTGCATCACCCTTTCCTCTTCAAGGGAAAAACCAACGCAAGCTCAAGAAGTAGCAGGAAGAATTTCTGGCGCCGTTGCCGGGGAGATCTATGCCAAGTCAAGACATACCAAGTACCCATCATAAACTCTCATCTCTTGCATTACATTATTCGCCATTTGCCTCTCGTTTTCCTCTCCCCCACTTCTAAAACGATTTTCGAAAAGATTTGCCTTTTTATTCGCCCTTCTTTCATTTGTCTTTTTCGTTTGCCCTTATGTCTTACTTGGATTGTTTGCTCGTTTGCTTGGTATAATTGTGTGTTTATTGAAAATCAGAAACAAATTTTATGGATCCTCGTCCACTTGCTAATCTTTTTGAGAGATCCAATTATGATGAACCATTTTCTATTGATTTGAGTGCACTAGATTATCTTTATGAGGTTTTGCTTGAAATTCGTGAATCCAAAAATTGTGATGAAGTGTTGAAAGAAGAAAATTATAAAGTGATTCACGATAGCTCCTTGAATGAAAAGCATGATTGCAATGATGTTATTATAAATTTTATTAATGTCAATTGTGTTAATGATATGCAAAACCCTAAGCTTGGGGATTATAGTTTTGCTATGTCCACTACTTGTTGCAATGATCATGATTGGGGTGATTCTTCTTATGATCTTGAAAATTTATTTAAGCCCCATGATGAATATAAGATTGATAATAATGTTTGCAATAATATTGAAAGTGGTTTTGGAAGAGTGTCAACTTTAGATCCCACATATTTGGAGAATATTCAATCTTATGAATTTTTTGATAAAAGTGGGTTTGGAGAGGTCATGACTTTAGTTAATGTTAATCCCACTATTTTGGAAGAGTGTCAACTTCGCATGCATGTGGATCATGTTGAGAATATGTTTTGTGATAGCTATATTGTTGAATTTTCTTATGATCCTACATGTAATTATTATGAGAGAGGAAAATATGGTTGTAGAAATCTTCATGTTTCTAAATTACCTCTCTTCATGTTGAGATTGCTATCGTCTTTTTCTTCTTGCTTGCATATGCTTGTTTTTGCTTGCCTTGATAATTTGTTTTCCTATAAAATGCCTATGCATAGGAAGTATGTTCGACTTAGATGTGTTTGTCACGTATTTTATGATGCTCTCTTTGTGCTTCAATTCTTCTCTTTTATGTGAGCACCATTGAAATTATCAATGCCTAGCTAAAAGGCTTTAAAGAAAAGCGCTTGTTGGGAGACAACCCAATATTCTCCCTTGCTGTTCTTCAATAAATAATTCATCTAGCCTCTATTTAGATGTGTTTTTGTGTTTTAATTAGTGTTTGTGCCAACTAAGACCTTTGGGATGGCTTACGGTGATAGTTGATTTGATCTCGCTGAAAATAGAAACTTTTGCGTCCAGTCACAGAATTGTTTAGATTCACTGGGGCATGGAAAAACCGTGAATTTTTTACACAAGATTGATATACAAATTGCCTATGTTTTCTTATTTTTCAGAATTTTTGGAGTTACATAACTATTCGAAGTTCTCTGATTACTACAGACTGTTCAGTTTTTGACAGATTCTGTTTTCTTTGTGTTGTTTGGTTATTTTGATGAATCTATGGGTAGTATCGGGGGGTATGAACCATGGAAAAGTTAGAATACATTAGATATTACACCAATATAAATAAAGAATGAGTTCACACTAGTACCAAAAGTGGTGATTTATTTTCTTATACTAACGGAGCTTATGAGATTTTCTGTTGAGTTTTGTGTTGTGAAGTTTTCAAGTTTTGGGTAAGGATTTGATGGACTATGGAATAAGGAGTGGAAAGATCCTAAGCTTGGGGATGCCCAAGGCAACCCAAGGTAATATTCAAGGACAACCAAAAGCCTAAGCTTGGGGATGCCCCGGAAGGCATCCCCTCTTTCGTCTTCGTCTATCGGTAACTTTACTTGAGGCTATATTTTTATTCACCACATGATATGTGTTTTGCTTGGAGCGTCTTGTATGATTTGAGTCTTTACTTTTTAGTTTGCCACAATCATCCTTGCTGTACACACCTTTTGAGAGGGACACACATGAATCGTGATTTATTAGAATACTCTATGTGCTTCACTTATATCTTTTGAGCTAGGCAATTTTGCTCTAGTGCTTCACTTATATCTTTTTAGAGCACGGCGGTGGCTTTGTTTTGTAGAAATTATTGAACTCTCATGCTTCACTTATATTATTTTGAGAGTCCCTAAACAGCATGGTAATTTGCTTTGGTTATAAATTTAGTCCTAATATGATAGACATCCAAGAAAGTTATAATAAAAACTTTCGTACAAAGTGCATTGAATACTATGAGAAGTTTGATTCCTTATGATTGTTTTGAGATATAAAGATGGTGATATTAGAGTCATGCTAGTGAGTAATTGTGAATTGGATAAATACTTGTGTTAAGGTTTGTGAGTCCCGTAGCATGCACGTATGGTGAACCGTTATGTAATGAAGTTGGAGCATGAGATATTTTTTGATTGTCTTCCTTATGAGTGGCGGTCGGGGACGAGCGATGGTCTTTTCCTACCAATCTATCCCCCTAGGAACATGCGCATAGTACTTTATTTCGATGACTAATAGATTTTTGCAATAAGTATGTGAGTTCTTTATGACTAATGTTGAGTCCATGGATTATATGCACTCTCACCCTTCCACTATTGCTAGCCTCTCTAGTGCCGCGCAACTTTCACCGGTATCATACACCCACCATATACCTTCCTCAAAACAGCCACCATATCTACCTATTATGGCATTTTCATAGCCATTCCGAGATATATTGCCATGCTACTTTCCACCGTTCCGTTTATTATGACACGCTTCATCATTGTCATATTGCTTTGCATGATCATGTAGTTGACATCGTATTTGTGGCAAAGCCACCTTTCATAATTTTTTCATACATGTCACTCTTGAGTCATTGCACATCCCGGTACACCGCCGGAGGCATTCATATAGAGTCATATTTTGTTCTAAGTATCGAGTTGTAATTCTTGAGTTGTAAGTAAATAGAAGTGTGATGATCTTCATTATTAGAGCATTATCTCATGTGAGGAAATAAAAAAAATGAGAGAAAAGAGAGAAGGGGCAATGTTACTATCCTTTTTTCCACACTTGTGCTTCAAAGTAGCACCATGATCTTCATGATAGAGAGTCTCCTATGTTGTCATTTCCATATGCTAGTGGGAATTTTTCATTATAGAACTTGGCTTGTATATTCCAACGATGGGCTTCCTCAAATTGCCCTAGGTCTTCATGAGCAAGCAAGTTGGATGCACACCCACTTAGTTTTCTTTTTGAGCTTTCATACACTTATAGCTCTAGTGCATTCGTTGCATGGCAATCCCTACTCACTTGCATCGATATCTATTGATGGGCATCTCCATAGCCCGTTGATACGCCTAGTTGATGTGAGACTATCTCCTTCTTTTTGTCTTCTCCACAACCACCATATTCTATTCCACCTATAGTGCTATGTCCATGGCTCACGCTCATGTATTGCGTGAAAGTTGAAAAGGTTTGAGAACATCAAAAGTATGAAACAATTGCTTGGCTTGTCATCGGGGTTGTGCATGATTTGAATATTTTGTGTGATGAAGATGGAGCATAGCCAGACTATATGATTTTGTAGGGATAAGCTTTCTTTGGCCATGTTATTTTGAGAAGACATAATTGCCTTGTTAGTATGCTTGAAGTATTATTGTTTTTATATCAATATTAAACTTTTGTTTTGAATCTTATGGATCTGAACATTCATGCCACAATAAAGAAAAATTACATGGATAAATATGTTAGGTAGCATTCCACATCAAAAATTCTGTTTTTATCATTTATCTACTCGAGGACGAGCACGAATTAAGCTTGGGGATGCTTGATACGTCTCCAACGTATCTATAATTTTTGATTGTTCCATGCTATTATATTATCTGTTTTGGATGTTTTATATGCATTATTATGCTATTTTATATTATTTTTGGGACTAACCTATTAACCTAGAGCCCAGTGCCAATTTATGTTTTTTCCTTGTTTTTGAGTTTCGCAGAAAAGGAATACCAAACGGAGTCCAAACGGAATAAAACCTTCGCGATGATTTTTCTTGGACCAGAAGACACCTGTGGGACTTGGACTCCAAGTCAGAAGACCTTGGAGTAGACGACAAGCCACAGGGGCGTGCCCTAGGGGGGGGGGGGGCGCCCCCTGCCTTGTGGCCTACTCCAACATCCTCTGACCTAATTCTTCATCCTATATATTCACATATATTCCAAAACCCTCAGAGGCATCTACGAAAACACTTTTCCACCGCCGCAACCTTCTGTACCCGTGAGATCCCATCTAGGGACCTTTTTCGGCACCCTGCCAGAGGGGGATTCGATCACGGAGGGCTTCTACATCAACTCTATTGCCCTTCCGATGAAGAGTGAGTAGTTTACCTCAGACCTACGGGTCCATAGCTAGTAGCTAGATGGCTTCTTCTCTCTCTTTGATTCTCAATACCACGTTCTCCTCGATGTTCTTGGAGATCTATCCGATGTAATCTTCTTTTGTGGTGTGTTTGTCGAGATCCGATGAATTTTGGATTTATGATCAGTTTATCTATGAATATTATTTGAATCTTCTTTGAATTCTTATATGCATGATTTGATATCTTTGTAATTCTCTTCGAACTATCGGTTTGGTTTGGCCAACTAGATTGGTTTTTCTTGCAATGGGAGAAGTGCTTAGCTTTGGGTTCAATCTTGCGGTGTCCTTTCCCAGTGACAGTAGGGGCAGCAAGGCACGTATTGTATTGTTGCCATCGAGGATAAAAAGATGGGGTTTTCATCATATTGCTTGAGTTAATTCCTCTACATCATGTCATTTTACTTAATGCGTTACTCTGTTCTTCATGAACTTAATACTCTAGATGCAGGCAGGAGTCGGTCGATGTGTGGAGTAATAGTAGTAGATGAAGAATCGTTTCGGTCTACTTGACACGGACGTGATGCCTATATTTCATAATCATTGCCTTAGATATCGTCATAACTTTGCGCTTTTCTATCAATTGCTCGACAGTAATTTGTTCACCCACCGTATTATTTGCTATCTTGAGAGAAGCCTCTAGTGAAACCTATGGCCCCCGGGTCTATTTTCCATCATATAAGTTTCCGATCTACTATTTTCCATCATATAAGTTTCCGATCTACTATTTTGCAATCTTTTACTTTCAGATCTATAAACCAAAAAAACCCAAAAATATTTACTGTATCTTTTGTTTAGTTTTATCTATCTCTATCAGATCTCACTTTTGCAAGTGACCGTGAAGGGATTTACAACCCGTTTATCGCGTTGGATGCAAGTTGTTTGATTGTTTGTGCATGTATTAGGTGATTTGTGCGTTGTGTCCTACTGGATTGATACCTTGGTTCTCTAACTGAGGGAAATGCTTATCTCTACTTTGCTGCATCACCCTTTCCTCTTCAAGGGAAAAACCAACGCAAGCTCAAGAAGTAGCAATCTGTCGGTGGCCTCACTTCACAGCATCATCCACTCCAGCTGCCCTGCACTGGAGCATTTGGTGCTTGTTTTTGGACTAGGAATCCATATCCCTTGTCTCAAAATAAAGTCGCCTCACCTTGTAAGCATTGGAATTCATTTTGAAGGACAGGAGCTCATCATTGAAGATGCCCCTTCACTTCAAAGGTTGCTCCTTGATTGTTGTTATAAACCTTCACAAATAACTGTGGTCTCTGCGCCTAAACTGGAGACCTTGGGTGTATTTCCTCATCCGTTTGAAGGTTACAATTGGTGGTTGGCTCCACACTTGTTCAGGTACTGTATGTTATCCTTGTACACTTTAGTATTCTGCATTTTTCATTTGTGCGCATAAGTTAAATATCATCTTGGAGTACACTTTCGGTGCTAATATTATGTTCTATGCTGAATGAAGAGCTTGTCCATAGATGGTGTATCAGGGGTGCTGGATTCTGTCAAGACCTTATATATTTATATAGGGTGTCTTGATCTGAACATCACTATTGGCTTGCTGCGATGCTTTCCATGTCTGGAGAATTTTTATATAAAGGTGATGATTTCACACACATTGAAAGCCCATATATAATGTACTAGAATTAACCGTTCAGTTGTCGCTCCTTCGACATACTCTATTTTAGACATTAACTGTTTTCAATCTTCATGTCTATTTAGGTACTAGGACTTCGAGAAAAAGGTCTAACCAATCGATGGCACAGGAAGCACAAGGATTTTCTCAGATCTCAGGACATTCGTTCGAAGACAATAACGGTGGAAGGATATGCATCCAACCATCTAAACACTGGCTTTGTCACATTCTTCATGAGGAATGCGAGGGCACTATTGTCCCCGAGGATTAAGTTTTTCAACAAGAAATTTCTCACGGAACTGTATGTTGAACAGCATAAAAAGAAGTTTCAGGTGGACCTAAGGGCTTCTGATCGTGCTCGGCTTATATTTACAACAACTTGTCATCATCATGGACGAGTAGATCTTTTGTACCGGGATCTTGATTTTATGGATTGGACCGATCCATTTGATTGTGACTGCCAAAAACTTTGGTTGAGTTAGATGTTATTGCCCTGTTCAATCCGGGTTATGTGTAAACCTGATGAACAATTAATCCTCGTACTTTTGTACCTTTTGTAAGCTGGAGTTAGACATTGTTGCCTTTTTCAACTAGGGTTTGACCCATATTTTCTTTCATACCGGGCTTTGATCTTTGTTCAGTACAGAACCCGCAAGTTCTTAGCGCCCGCCTGCACCCACCAAACTTATTTTCAGCTAGCACACCAAATGGGATGTAATTCTTAATAGTAGAAGCTGCATGGTAGTGGCAGATTTGGATTCTGACATTTGGGACCCACGAGGAAAAAGCCTATCCAGGGCGGTGCCGACTCGACAGTAAACGTTGAGAAACCTGGTTTTAAAATTACTGTAAATCCAAAACTCGCCTCAAAATCATGAAACATCGCATGGTGTTATGACATGGCACCAACATGCTGTGGTAAAAAAATAGTCCAATTTGGGACAAGTTTTGGTATAAACTTCTTACAAACCGGAGCTTCTCTCAAGAAGCCTCATGGTTCCGAGAGGGAACTTGTCACCTATATGTGTGCGAAACGACATACGCTGTTTCTTCCCGCCTTGATTTATTTTCAGAGGCAACATGCAACTATAGGAGTGTCGTCCTAAAAAATATGAAATTATTCAGCGTTCGTTTTGCTTTTTTATGCATTGTTTGAGTTTTCTAGGCATTTTTTAACATACTTTGGTGTGTGCAAAGGTCATGTGTCTACTAGCCACCTATGTAATTGGATGTTCAATTTGGTTATGGAATCAAGTCCTTATAAGTACATATATTGTTGTTCTGTATGCAATGACAATGCACACGGACCATACTAGGAAACCCTTCGGTGATGAATTCATCAATCGCTGACAATCGTATACCAGCAAACGTTTGCCCACAACACACACGACTTATTAGTAGAAATTGTCTATGTTATTATGGGTCTTCGCACACATTTCTGATTAGGAACCTGTTTGCCGTATATCGCACACACCTTGATCTGACTGACCGTTTCTGTTGTGTTGCCTAATCACAAACAGTTCATCTGAGTGAACTATATGCCGTATATCGCACACACCTTCATCTGGCTGCCCGTTTCTGTTGTTCCACCTCATCACAAATAGTTAATCCGACTGAACTGTATGTCGTATATCGCACACGCCTGCATCTGGCTGCTCGTTTCTGTTCTTCTGCCTCATCGCAAACAGTTCATTGAACTGAACCGTATGCCCCGCATCGCACACGCAACTAAAATCTGAACCGTGTTCGATGTATCCGCCATCGCAAACGTTTTGCATCCTTTTTGATGGTTTTTTTACATCACCGTTTGCGATTAATGCATCGCACACAGTTTCGTCAAAGGGTCTCTGATCGTAGTGTCGCGTTAGCAGCATCCTACAGTAGTGTTGCCTGCTCCATTTTCTGGGTAATGTGTGAATTATGCTCAATCATCTCAATGGAGCATCCTAGGTAACACCCACTAAAGCAACCATATGTAGTGAAGAAGCATTAGAAGAATCAAGGTCAGTTTTCATACCATAATTATCATTGGTGTCAGCTCTATCTCTGGCTAGATCATCAATGCTGGCATATTGCTTATCCTTAAATCTAGGGTATCTCCCAAGGTCTTTCTCATTCTCTACATCATTATCAACACCCTGAATCTTAGCCATCTTCTCCCCAAAAGTATCAAAAGTTTCTTGAATACCATTGTAATCCAGAGGCCCCAAATGCTTTCTAGATTCTTCATCAACTCCAAGATTAGATCCATCACTAGCATTTTCCTCACTAACCAACTGAGCAATCTCCTATTCCATTTTCACCCTTTGACTAGATTCTTGCATAACATTCTGAAGCATCTCCTGTTGCACAAGAAAGTAAGCTTTCAACTTGTTTTTATCATTCTCACGGTCTAACAACCTTTTTCATCAATGACCTAGTTTTTTCTTCTTCCATGTCTTGCACCTTTTTAATCACAACATCCAGATCAATTTTCATTCTACTTTTTTCTCCAATCAAATAATTGAGAATAGGAACCGGAGAGCCTTCAATACTTTCTTTTAGAGCATCATTTCTTTTCTTGACCTCTTCAACTTGATCCAAGGAGGGGATGCCCAAAGTAATTGATACGTCTCAAACATATCGATAATTGTTGATTGTTTCATGCCATGTTTATATCATTTGGGCATAGTTTTGGCACCAATTTATAGTATTTTTCTGTACCAACGTATTAATTTAGTGCCCAGTGTTAGTTGGTATTTTATGTATCCTTTTGGATTTTTTGGAAAATTAATTTTCTCGGGTTAAAAAAATCTATAAAAAATCAGCGAAAGTTTTGCATCCAGAAGCTTCTAGTGGCAACTGACATAGGCTAGAGGGCCACCCACACGCCCCGCACATCCCAGACAAGTGGCCAGGGGGTGCATGGTGACACTGCGTGCCCCTTGGTGCTCCGATGTACAGCCTCTCGGTCCCTGTGCCTCTCTCTATATACTTGAAACTTTCGAGGATTTTTACAACCCTAATTTTTTTGCCGCCACACCTCTATTTCGTGATGATCCAATCTGGAGGACTTTTCTAGAACTCTGTCGAAGGGCGAATTCTTCTCACTGGCCATCTCCATCAACTTGAAGGCCACCATGATCACCCATGAGTAGTTTCCTTTCAACTTAGCAGTAGCTAGATGGTTTATCTCCCTTGCTTCTCAATACAAAGATCACATGAGCTGCCGTACATGATTGTGTTCCATCTGATGTCATCTTGCGGTGAGTTTGTTGGGACATGATGAACTATCACTTTATGATCAGATTTTTTCATGAATATTTTTTAGATACATTTGGTTTATTTGCTTCATAATTCTTATTTATACATGCTCTCTGATCTGTTCTTCTTTCTTTGGCCAAGTTTGGGTTTTGATCTCAAGAGGGAGTTGTGTATGATAGTTGGGTTCAACCTTGCAAGTAATCTACCACAGTGACAGAAAGTGAAAAAGGTTTGTATTTTGTTGTTGCCACTAGGGATAAAAAGATGGTTGCATAGTTGTCTTTCGAACACAGGATGAAGACAATATATCATCTACTTCATGTCTTCATACTTATTGTACTACTCTGTTTTTACTTAAAATACTTTAAGAATGATGCTAGATAGCGGTCTTGGGTGGAGTATTAGTTATAGATGTAGTTGGATAACGGTCTATAGATATTGGGACGTGATGCTCATATGTTAACTATGCCATAGATAGTCATAGTTATAAAAACTGTAATTTAATCGATGCTCAACTCTAACTTTTTTTACCACACCATGTTTTCTTTTGGAGAGAAACCACCAGCGAACCTATGGATCCCGGTCTGATTCTAGGAAGAAGCTGAATAGCGGCGTGACAGCTGGCCTGGGAAGCGTTGGAGGCTATGAGACAAAAGATGAACTCTGAGTGACGACAAACATGGGACATTTTGTTTTCCCATAGGCTTGGACCATGTGAATAAGGCAGTTATAGCCCAGCTCGACGGCCTAGTGCAAAAAGTCCAGAAGTGTCTACTATCCTCAGACTGTCTGTGTTTTATTTAAATTGACTAGATACATGTTCCATCTTATCAACTAAAGGAAAAAATATGTATACATAAATATATGATTTGTCCTCTGTCGCAACATTTCAGATTTTGAGAGTTTAGTTCTTGAGAATATAACATTATTAGTTGAATTAACTACATATTATCAGTGTAGCGGAATCTTAGACTTTTCTTTGGAGCAGGCGTATTGGCTCCCTGGAGCATTTCTCCCGGATGAACAATACCTCAAAAAAAGTGGTAAAATGTTTTCAGAAAATTCTTCTATTTTTGTGGGTGTTCATGTTAGTGTCGCAAGCATGCTTGACAGTTTCATGCGAAACGGAGCATTAGTGTTTCCTTGGTGAAAATAATAATTTGGGGTATCACTTGGTGTTGAATTTGGTTTTTTTTTTGCACAGGCCAAAATGTTTAACCTTTTTGCCTAAAACTTTGCAGGTAGCATTTGGATGTAACTATGAATACATAAAACTTTGTTGGGATTTTTTTGACATTTTAAAAATCATTTTTCGCACGTAGGAGCACGTGCTCCCGGGAGCCAAATTGGATTTCCGGACTTCTCTTCTCCTATTGTACTCACTAGTGGAGTGTGATAGCCTCTTAAAGTGAGATTGCTCACAAGCTATATCTTATTGTTTCTTTACTATCAAATATCTCACTGTTTTAGCCTATTTGTTGATTCTTCATGAATTGTGGAAAAGAAATGCCAACAACGGTGTTTTCACAGAGGCCATCGTCATATGACTAGGCCCACACACATTTAGGTCCCCCAAAGAACGCCCAGCGCATCAGCCGCTGCATCTGACCATCAAATTAAGTGTGAATAACCGGTCCTCCTCTCTTTGAAACAAGGGGCACTCCGGCTGTGTGCGTGCTTCAGACAATTTTTCTTCTCCATATTAACATATTATATAGTTAATAATTTTCTATGAGGAGCTACTAAACTCAATCACTTGGTGTTGTTACTCAATGGTTTTCTGTTGAGGTCTATGCCATAGGGGTAGTTAGATTGGATAGTGATTGATTTCTAGGTTTTCATCGTAAACCATATTGGTTACTTTCATTTACGAAAATATATAGTTCAAACCACCACGATCTCGACAATAAACATGGGATGCGTAGGCACAGAGGATACAAACGGTATGGCCTAGGCGGCGCAGCAAAGCACACCAACACTTCAAGTACAAACCACATACTGTAGAATACAGTTCAAACAGTAGATTTTCTACGACGAAGACAAATGGAGAACGAGCGATGATGCGCTGGCCTAGGCAGTGATGGGGACACTATGGAGGATGACCGTCTCCACAGTGAGGCCGGGGCCGAAGCCAAAGAGAACGCCCCAATCCATTCCCTCACCGGTTGTGGTGTGGCCATCCTCGGCGGAGCGTTTGCGCATTTCGTCCATGATGAAGAGTACACACGCGCTTGACATGTTGCCATATTCGGAGAGGACATGCCTGGTGGCACGCATCCGTTCCTTGTTCAGGTTTACCTTGGCCTCAACCATGTCAAGGATTGCTGGCCCGCCGGGGTGCGCCATCCAGAAGACGGAGTTCCAGTCATCGATGCCCAATGGCTTGAAGGCGTCCTCCAAGGCGCGCTCGATGTTCTTGGAGATGAGGCCAGGCACATCCTTGAGGAGGTGGAAGGTGAGGCCGACCTCCCGGAGGTGGCCGTCGATGGCGCCCTCTGAGTCCGGCAAAATCGTCTGGCTCGCAGACACCAACTGGAATAGGGGACGCTCGATGGACTCGTCAGGGTCTGCACCCACGATCACCGCGGCTGCACCATCGCCAAAGAGCGCTTGACCAACCAGCGAGTCGAGGTGGGACTCGTGCGGGCCGCGGAAGGTCACCGCGGTGATCTCCGAGCAGACCACCAGCACGCGCGCGCCGCGGTTGTTCTCAGCAAGGTCTTTGGCTAGACGAAGCACCGTGCCACCGGCGAAGCAGCCTTGCTGGTACATCATGAGGCGCTTCACAGACGGGCGTAGACCGAGCATCTTTGTCAGCTGGTAGTCGGCGCCCGGCATGTCCACACCGGAGGTGGTGCAGAAGACAAGGTGGGTGATCTTAGACCGCGGTTGGCCCCACTCCTTGATCGCCTTCTGTGCCGCCGCCTTCCCGAGCTTGGGGACCTCCACGACCACAATGTCCTGGCGCGCGTCCAGAGATGGCGCCATGTAGGCGCACATGTTGGGGTTGTCCTGTAGGATCTCCTCCGTTAGGTGCATGTACCTCTTCCTGATCTGCGATTTGTCACCTGAAATGAAGCATTGCTTGTTACTCCCTTCGTTCCATAATATAAGACGATTCTGCAAGCTAGTTACAGAGGGAGTAGGTTGCATGTCCATCCGAGAAGGCAAAAGAGACGGCAAAGAAGAATGGAATTCATTGAACTCACACATCCTCTTGAACTTCTCCTTGAGGTCGGTCATGTGGTCGCTCTTGGTGATCTTGAAGTAGTAGTCCGGGTAGTCGGCCTGGTACACGCAGTTTGCCGGCGTCGCCGTGCCGATCGCCAGCACCGTGGCCGGTCCCTCCGCCCGCTGCGCATTCCTCACCTCCTCCACCGTCATCGTCGCCGCCATTGATCTCTGCGTACCGTACCAGCGGCTGACAAGCTAGCTAGTAGTTACCTCCTCAACAGAGACTATGTGTGACGTCTAAGTTTGCGGGATAGAGCAGGAGGTAAATGAATGACAGATGCTGTCTGTACTGGTGCGGTGTGGTGATATGAGCGTGAGGGACGTATGGCATATATACGTGGGAAGGGTGTCGGAAGGGTGGCCGCGGGGAGAAGGTGTTTGGTCAGTTGGACGGGAGGATGGATGGCCACGAATGCAGAGGTAGGAGATGCATGGATGGCGCGTGCGACACATCTACACCAACCAATCCGGCCGAGTGCACGCACTCGTGTGCTTAATCTGTCCAGCCAGTTATGTGCTTGAACCGGTCAGCTATTACCACATCAAGCTAATAGCTACCTCTCTCTCAAAAGAATCTAGCAAATAGTTCGGGGAGTGCGTAGGTGGAAGATGTGGTCGGCCACATCACCAACAAAACGACAATTGTTCAATATTTGCTCTATCCTTAACTACTATTGTATGAACAAATAAAGGACAAAAATCAGGTTAATCATTAACAACTCAAAAGCACGGAAGATTCATAATAGAATGGCCAACGTAGTGTATCAAATTATATAATCTTCTATTATATACATAATACAGAAGACAAATAAGCCATCACGTTCTTCCACACAGGCTAAATTATCTAATCCGTTAAATCTACGTAAACCAACGAAATTAACGGCCAAGATCTGAAAACAAGATGTATATAAAATCAGTTTTGCTAAGTCTCAGTCGACTTAGACTTCGTTATGTCTCAGTCGATAGTATATTTCTTTGATTTTGCATGGAGATTCATGTAAAAAAATCTTTTCTGTTTTTTTTCCTTCTTACATACTATATCACTTGACTTAGACTTGGTTAAGTCTCAGTCGATTGAGACCTAGCCACACCCATATAAAATATGTGTGGTTTGGACAAACACACACGTATCGGTTCGGCCAAGTATAAAAGAAACACGAAACATCGTGGTAGCTTTCCATACGTTCTACGTGTACATGCCTTTTAGAAAGGACTCCGCTGCATGTACGTTGTTTTTTAACTAAAAAATAGAAGCTGGTGCATGTACGTCCTAATCAAACCCACTAGCACCAAAGCAATTTTCTCCGATACTGATTGGACAATCCTATCGGCCAAGCCCAAGTTAGAGTTCAGAGGCAGCCTCTCTTAAAACTCCACTACACATATGTCCCTGCAATTGTCTAAGAAAAAAATATGTCCCTGCAATCTGACAAAAGCATACATCCATGCAGGACTGATCTAAAAAATACCAGCGAGACTGTTCTAACAAAAGAAACGGTTGGACTGGACACCAATAGATACATGCATGTTTTTTTTTTTGCCGGAAAATAGATACATGCAAAAAATATATTATCTATAGATTCTAATTAGAACAGTCCTTGCATTGATGTGAAAAAACACACGCCCCTGCAGGACTGCTCTAAAAAAATACCAGTCAAACTATTCTAAATAAAAATACCGGTTCGACTGAACAACAATAGGTACATGCATGTTTTTTTACTCAAAAAATAGATACATACAAAAAAAAAATCATTTGATTCTAATAGAATGATCGAGATGAAAATATGAAAAAAAATTGCGTACAACATCTGTCGCATACAAATAATCTTACAAATGACACATAGAACCCAACTCAAAAAGAAAAAAAATGACACATACAACCGAGTCTATCATGGACATGCACGGAAGAAGATACCTATATGAGGAAATGTACAAACGGGCCTCCTAGACATACACATATTAAAGAGAAATGATGAGTCCCTCAAACAAACAAAAAAAGAGAACAGATGAGAGTCGCTATCAATGCTCTGGAATCACGTAGCGTGGAGATGAGCTGGAGTTCAATTCCAAAATGGATGGTTTTGCGAATTTATTCCAAATCGGATTTGCTAAATAAGAGGAACTAAAGAAACGTACATTGATTTGTTCTGCGAATTGAGCTTCTCTCTTACATGTGACTATGCGAACTAAGCCTCTTATGCAATTCCTCCACCCCGCGATGAGCACCTCTGGCGCCACGTAGACACATGCGCACGGTATGTTTGATCTGTATACGCTTTTTTTCATCTCTCTCAAAACATGCTTCATGGAAATAAGAAACAAACTACAAAACAAGGGATTAACACCTTTTTAGATTGTTTCGAACTTTCTTTTCCTTATTTACATGTGTAAGCGTGCACAAAATAAATAACGGTTTTATGAATAGTACTGAAGGATAGAAGCAAACAAAGCAAGTTGATGTAGCTAGGGGAACCAAGGAGATTTTAACAATGGATCTGACACGCGGACAAAGTTATATTTTTCTCTTTGATCTTTTACACATCTATCACTATAGTATTTATGATCACTTCCATGATTTCTTATTTCACGTTTTCATGTTTATCTTGCATATGCATATCCACTTACACATCACCGCTCAATACAAACATGTTGGAAGTGAATGAAGTATAATGTTTTAGCATTTTTCTAACAAGTACAAATATTCACCTTTGACTTAGATAGCTAAGCAACAAAGCTAATCAGAAGAAGACGAGCAAAGTTGAAAGTACGTTGGCCATGAAAAGAACAAATGAAAACCGTGACTGCAATACGACCAATGATGACGCCGTTGGTGGACATCGGACACAAGGTTTATTTACAAGCTAAAAATAGTAAGAACTAAAAGAAAATAAATTAGTAAGATTAAACTTTTCCTGAAAATCTCCTAATAAAATGTCATCGGAAAGGAATCAATGAATGAGTGGAAGAAATATAAAGGCATTCCCTCAGTTCCACTATAGTTAGTTTTTCCTGATGCCACCATGGACATAGACTAAGGAAGTAAATACAAATTGGTATTTCATTAAAGAAATATGGGTACAAACTTAGTATGTAACAATCACAATGTTATTGGTCTTCTCTCCATGAATACAAACAACCGGGTATGTTTACATTAATTAGATTTTATTCACATGATTCTAAAGTTCAGGAATGAAAATACACATCCTTATAATGTCATACCAAATCAATTTTTACAAGACCATGGTTGCACAAAAGTTTGTGTGGTTTCCCCGTAGGAGAAACAGAGGATATTATTAAGAGTTTTAAGTGATGGAAAACTAAATGTTAAATGTCGATGGATGAAAACATTGGAAAATTTCTACAGGATATAGTCCTGCAATCAACAACCCACATCAGAAAATAAAATCCTAAATATTCCAATACTCCAAAACTTCTAGAAAAATCATTTGAATCAAAGATATCTTGGACCGTTGAAACAACATTGGGTACCTTGGCTCTATCCCAAGGTGTTTTATTTTTACTCCTTCATTATGTGGTATCATTGATACATCTTAGTAATTTTGGTAAAGTAGTAGATGAAAAATGGAGTATATTAGGAAAAGATAAATTTAATGGTGATAAATAGTGTAATTTGATAAATTCATTACTATTTTTAGGGAATTTATAATAGTCAAATAGAATAGTGTGGAGAAGGGTTTATTTTTCTCCATTTCATATTAATTTTCCATATCTTCTAAACTATTCAATTAGCTTGCTAAGTTGGTAAACAATAGGTCGAGGTTGAAAAGTGGATTATTCTTTATGTTAATCTATACTTATAGGGCAAACTTCCTTATAAATGTCAATGTCTAATTAACTAATGTACTACACGTGTAGACACGAGCAAAGGAGAACATATGGATATAAAGAAGATAGGACGATTTATATTATATGGTAATAGATGACAAATCTAGCCGTGCAAATGCGCGGGTCACCCTGCTAGTTTAGTTTTATAGCAGCAACTCATAATTGAGTTGATTGCTCCCTGTGAGCACTTCGGGTATGCCTATAGTTACCCCATCCTTCAAATGTGCTTGCATGGAAAATTAAGCACGCACTCATGTGCTTAACCTGTCCAGCCAGTTATGTGCTTGAATCGGTCAGCTATTACCACATCAAGCTAATAGCTACCTCTCAAAACGAAAAAATCTAGCTAATAGTTCGGGGAGTACGTAGGTGGAAGATGTGGTCGGCCACATCACCAACAAAAAGACAATTGTTAAATATTTGCTCTAGCGCTTTTTGGACCTTGCTATGTGTTAAGAGCATCACTAGTTGTGAACCGCCATAGATATCACAATCTTTTCTACAGTAAGGACAATGATGACTTAGATTTAGATAATAAGAAAAAAAAATACCTACATGGCAAAAAATGCCATAGTAAATCTAAAAATAAATAAGAAAAGAACAAAAACAATGCTATGACCCAATTACAGAAAAATACAGTAGATGGAAAATTTGCATGTTACTAAAAAAGGACGTATAGGAATTTGCGGTACAGTAAATACACTACAAAAAAACAACATATTTTAATTTACTGGGGTTGTATAATATAAGTTGCCATGACAACAAAAGTCAAGTTGCCGGGGTAACAAGTTTTTAGTTTTCGATGATAATGATGCAAAGTTGAACTGTAAAATAAAAATAAAATTACCATGCCATTTAAAAAACAACTTCTATTCTGTTAATAATAAAATGGTCTGCTTCATATTTTAGTTTTCATTACATAAAAATCACAAGAAGCAAATTTCCATGACGTAAATAAATCAAATTGCCATGGCATTATAAATAAACATTTCATGCCATTAAAAGTAAAATTTGCGTGCTTTTAATTATAAAAAGGCCACTATTGAAAAGCTAACAAACACAAAATACCTACAAAACAAATCACAACTAAATATGCAAAGGTTTGTTCTACTCACAATGCAAGCGATCATGGTGACAAATTTTCTTAGAAAAAGTAAAGATATCTACATTTGCCAAGTGATAAAATGGAAACAAGTCCAAATAATTGCCATGATTTTTCCTAAAGTTGTCAGAAGAAAGCATTTCCACTATTTCTACAATTGCCATGGTTTGTAAAACAAAAATGTTCTGATTTTGCCAGAAACACTTTACGATAGGTACATTGTGTATAGAACAATATTTCTTAGAAATAAGAAAAAATATGTACATATTGCGATGATATTTTCTCTAAAATTGCCATCATGAAAGGGAAACAGAAAAATATAAAATTTCCATCTTCCTAATAGAAATATGATCCTAGAAGTTAACATGTTTAAGAAAACAAAACAAATCTATAAACTTGTCATGTGAATAATAAAAATATGTATAAAATTTGCCATGAAATATTTAAGTTTACCAAGTCATAAGTTGGAAAGAATTAATAAAATTGCCATGTGGACATTACGAAAATCATAAATTTGCGATGTTCGGAAAAGATAAATGTTATGAATTTGCCATGTGACCAGTAGATTTTTTTACAAACTTTGCAATGTGCAAAAAATATTTTTTTGTTGAAACATGCAAAAAGTATGTAAAATTGCCATGTGCGAAAGTAGAAAAACATTTCCAAAATTGCCATGGGCAAGTGATTATTTTTGTAAAGCTTGCCATGGGAGTATTAAATAAAGACCTAAATTTGCCATGTTTGAAAAACATAAGGGTTATGAATTTGCCATGGGACATGGAGAAAATATTTCTCAATTTGCCATGTGAACAAAACAGCTAAAGATGTGAACACTACTAAAAAGTTTAAATTTGCCATGTGACAAGTTTAAAATTGGTAAATATGCCATGTCGACAATTACTAAATAGTAAGAAATTGGCATGATTTAGAGGAAAAAAAGGCCTACATTAGCCATGAGAATAAGAAGAAGAAAATTAACTAAAAATGGTGACATTATGGAAAATATTGTTATCTACAAATTACCTAGGAACAATTCAAAAACATTCCTACATTTTGCCATGTAAATTATGTACAATTTTCCATTGGATATTTCTTAGATTTTTCCTGTATACAAAAGCAAAATTTCTTAGAAGTTGCCACATAACATGGTGCAAACATTTACCCTGGTCCATCGCTTCACTACAAAATGCCCCCACTCCCCGCCCCCCAAAAAGTAGAGCTTTTCCTTAATATTGAAGGAATAATAATAATTTGGCGTGTTATGTTCAATATACATGCTATAGTGTATATAACGAATTTTCCATAGACAGGAAAATTTGGCATGGTGCCAAAATAAGAATTTTCATGTTATGTCAAAAAACATGCAATAGTATATATAATAGATTTTTCACGGACACATGTCAAATTTGGAATGATACATGAAAATAAAATTTTCCATGTAGTTTGGTGTCGAAAAATCAATGTAGATTAAAATCAAAACAATTGCCGTTATTAACATTTTTTTCTTTATAATTTGCCATGTACCTAGCACAAAGTTTTGCCATGCCATGAACTACACATTTGGGGTTGCCATGAACTATAATGTCAATAACCACCATGATTTTTTTTTGTTAATTAACATCACAATCAACGAATTTCATTCCATGCTACCATGTGTGTTGTACAAGTTTGGATGCAAATGTTCTATTAGTTTCTAGTGGAAAGGCATACCATGAAGGTGTTGGAGCTTGGTCACAGCGGAGACAACCCCATGTCGACGAGGACCTCGTCTTGCAGCGGCCTGGGCTTGGAGAGCGCTAGCTAGACGCTCTCTTGGAGGCACTGCAATGTCCATGACTTGTGTGCGGCCTCCTTGGCCGTGGTATTTCTGGCCTTCTAGCTATTGTAAGGGAGAGGAAACCCTAACAGGTATGAGACGTCCCAATGAACTTAAACTTATATAAACATTCGTCCACATACATTTTTTTACACCGGATGATAAAACATTGGAACTACATAGCCTAACAGTGAACATAGAAAGACAACGTTTACACAACACAGAAACAGCCATGAGTTTCCATACGATCGCTTTGCCAGCAAGAGAAATGATAGAGAATAGGAAAAAACACCGGCATCCATAGGCATATTGAAAACGAGATTGCTAAATCTCAGTCAACTGAGATTCAAGAAAGTCTCAGTCGATGCTATATTCGTGGAATTTTACACGGAGATCTGTGCAAAATTTTAATTGCAATTTTTTCTTTCTTCCTTTTTATATGTTTAATAACTAGACTGAGACTTGGTTAAATCAGTCGACTGAGATCTAGCCAACACTGTGGAGACAATGGCTCACGTAAGGAATACAATGCTGAAACAACTCGTGCGAAGGAAGTAAATGCGCTGCGTGAGCCCTCAAAAACGAAAATGAATCATCAAGCGTTTTCATCTTATGGTATAAGAGTTACATGAGACATAACTAATTCTCATCTACCAAATCCGTCCTCTCAAGCAAAAACAAAAAAGAAAAAGAAACAGGAGAATGCATCTACCAACACATACAAACCACATAGGGTAGAATACAACAGAGCAAACTTAATTGAGTGTTGCAGCGGTATAGTAGATTTTTGCATGAGCAAGATAAATTGAGAACAAGCGATCGTCTAGGCAGTGATTGGGACACTATGGAGGACAACTGTCTCCACAGTGAGGCCGGGGCCGAAGCCGAAGAGAACGCCCCAGTCCATTCCCTCGCCGGTTGTAATGTGGCCATCCTCGGCGGACCGTTTGCGCATTTCGTTCATGATGAAGAGTACACACGCACTTGACATGTTGCCATATTCGGAGAGGACATGCCTGGTGGCGCGCATCCGTTCCTTGTTCAGGTTTACCTTTGCCTCGACCATGTCAAGGATTGCTGGCCCACCGGGGTGCGCTATCCAGAAGACGGAGTTCCAGTCATTGATTCCCAATGGATTGAAGGCGTCCTCCAGGGCGTGCTCGATATTCTTGGAGATGAGGCCAGGCACATCCTTGAGGAGATGGAAGGTGAGACCGACCTCCCGGAGGTGGCTGTCGATGGCGCCCTCCGAGTCCGGCAGAATTGTCTGGCTTGCAGACACCAGCTGGAACAGGGGGAGCTCGACGGACACTTCGGGGTCTGCGCCGACGATCACCGCGGCTGCACCATCACCGAAGAGCGCCTGACCAACCAGCGAGTCGAATTGGGACTCGTGCGGGCCATGGAAGGTCACCGCGGTGATCTCGGAGCAGACAACCAGCACGCGTGCGCCGCGGTTGTTCTCAGCGAGGTCTTTGGCCAGGCGAAGCACGGTGCCACCGGCGAAGCAGCCCTGCTGATACATCATGAGGCGCTTCACGGACGGGCGAAGACCGAGCATCTTGGTCAGCTGGTAGTCGGCGCCTGGCATGTCCACACCCGAGGTGGTGCAAAAGACAAGGTGGGTGATCTTAGACCGCGGCTGTCCCCACTCCTTGATCGCCTTCTGTGCCGCCGCCTTCCCGAGCTTGGGGACCTCCACGACGACAATGTCCTGGCGGGCGTCCAGAGACGGCGCCATATAGGCGCACATGTTGGGGTTGTCCTGTAGGATCTCCTCCGTAAGGTGCATGTACCTCTTCTTGATCTGTGACTTGTCACCTGAAATGACGCACCAATTGATATCGTTTGTTAGGTCCCGTGTCCATCAGAGAAAAAGGCAAAATTGAGAGACGGCAAAGAAGAATGGAATTCGTTGAACTTACACATCCTCTTGAACTTCTCCTTGAGGTCGGCCATGTGGTCGCTCTTGGTGACCTTGAAGTAGTAGTCCGGGTAGTCGGCCTGGTACAGGCAGTTTGCCGGCGTCGCCGTGCCGATGGCTAGCACCATGGCCGGTCCCTCCGCCCGCTGCGCGTTCCTCACCTCCTCCACTGTCATCGTCGCCGCCATTGGTCTCTACCTCTACGTACCACCGGCCCACTAGGTTGGCTGCGAGAAGGAGGCTCTGTGTGACCTCTAAGTTTGCAGGATGCAAGAGGAGGCAGAGAAGAATGGCAGATGCTGCATGTACTGGTGTGCGGTGTGGTGATATGAACGTGGGGGACGGGAGATATACGCGGGAAGGGTTGGTAGGGAAAGCTGGCCGCCGGGAGAAGGAGAAGGGGTTAGTTCCGTTGGACGGGAGGATGGATGGCCACGAATGCGGGGTATGAGATGGGTGGCTCATGCGACACGTACGTGCTCATGGGTTGTTGGGTCGCCTGGCCTTGGGGGTTCGTTGGGCCCTCCCCAGTTGCACGTACTCGTGTGCTTCATCTGCCCACACACTTGCACGGACTCGTACGTGCTTGGACCGCTCTGCTATTACCAGGTAGGTAAGGGGAAGATGTGGCCGGCCACATCACCAACAAAACGACAATTGTTCCATATTTGCTCTACCACTTTCTAGACCTCGCTATCACTCTTAGAGCTGTATAAGTAAGCTGGGTGGCCGCGTCCGTGGACGGTGACATTTGAGAGGTGATGGGTCAGTCCGGGTGTGTCCAGCGTAGAGCTTGCTGTCAACCCGGGGCTGTTCACCGCGGCCACGCTCGTCGAGCTACCGGTGCAGGTGGATCCAAGCGCCGCTTGCCCGGATGCAATGAATTCCCACGGGATCGACTCGGTCCACGGGCGGGAATTGGATTCCTCCAAGGAGCGGCGGAGAGCTAGGCAGACAGCCATATCCTCCTCGGCCCCGTTTGGGACCACCAGTAAACATGCACGTGCACGCACGTCTATAACCACCAATAACATAGAAAAATGTGAAACACTTCTAGTCTAACGATCGACTCAACGCCATGCGCCCAAGCCTGCACGTCCTCTCTTTTACTATCTTTCATCTTCCTTTTTTTTCCTTTCTCCAGAAAAAACATCATCTACACACACTTCCTTCCTTATCTTCTTCTCCCTAGCATCGGATCGCCAATCAACCCAGCAGCTGCAGCTCCGCGGTGCATGCTCACGCCCAGGTCTCCCACTCCATCCGCCACCACGCCCATGCCCAGCTGCTGATAGGCCCTGTAATCATTTGCTCCACCCCTGCCGCTCTAATGTTCAAGCTCCTCCTATACACACTTCTCATATTCTTCCGAGTGCTTTGAACCTGCAGAAGTTAGCATATACTTTCAAGATAAAACTGATACTCAGCTATGTTACATGAAGATGCCATTCATTCTCCATTACTGTTAAATGCACAGCTCCTAGCAGTCCACATTCTACATGTGTAATGTGTTACAACTTACAAGCACCTGCAGATTTTCTTATTGTTTCAGATAGCACTATGTTGACTGAAGTGCTCAACATCACACAATTAAATGGTTGGAGAATCATGGTAATTCTTCTTTGGGCTGGTCCTTAAGTTTAGAGAATAGAAGATCTACTACCAAATTAGCCTAAAACAGCACAATTCTATAGGTCCAGCGCCTTGGCCTATACAGCCAGATATGATGTTTGTTCCTTAAACTATGCATGCAAGTGTGCAATATGCCAATATCTCATGTCTAAGGAATGAATGAAATTTCTGACTTCCTAGAGAGGGTTATGGACTTCAAAAGAGCTCATCAAAATTCCAGAAAAAAAGAGCTAATCGAAATTCCAGCAAAAGAAAGAGTTAATCAAAATTGGGCGACACATATGTATACAATCTCCGCATTTCCAATTTTCTGTCAATTCGTGCAGAAAACTGGGAGATTGTTTCCTAGAGCATGTGCAACAGCCACAACCCCAGGGCCAAGATAGTACAAAACTGAAATGAAAATAGAAGAGTGTATTACAGGTATGGAAAAACAGGAAAGCCTCATAGTCATTCGCGACATAGTTGGTTCAGAATGTCTGCTCACAAGCTATTTACCTATTTTTCCATCGGACAATTAAAAAGAATACTTGTATTGCAGTGAGCTTTTTAGTTTGCATCAGTCAAATCACACATTACCAGTACCAACTCTATATTCCGCATATTGCAGCAATAACTTGCAAGACATGTTAGAAATAGGAGCACTGAAGTACACCCATCTAAATAATAGATCACCATCGTTACAATTCAAATACAGTAAATTTAGCACCAAATATAATTTTCTTTGTATAAGATGCAACCTGAAAAACCCAAGCTCATATTTACAACCAAATAAAGTAAATGCCCACTTTATTCCCGTTGTGTATCATTTAATAGCTTATTACCACTCTCCCAGAATGTAAGGGTAATTAGGCTATTTTGGGAACATTAAGATATGCGATCAAATGGTACAGAGTCATATATCATTACACTTAGGGGTGAAATACCTAACTTATATGCTTGAGAGATTATCTTACGTTTCATGACATTACCTAATATTTACACCGCTCATCAGAACGGATTTCTCTGCAAGGAACAAGCAACCCATTAAGTTCACGGCTAGCACGCATCACTTTCTCCTGTCATTTGTTAGATTAATTAAAATTTCAAACTTGCAGCCACAGTCATAGGATAAATGTAAGATAAACTCTTCTAAACTGGATATGCATAAAGTAAGCGTAATAGAACCTGTTCTTGGCAACTGACCTACTTCCACCATGTGACATTGTAGTCTCGATCCTACTATCTACATCCCATTGGAACAATTGCAAAGGGAGGAAAAACCATTAAAAAACCTGCTATAACTAGAACCATGCGAGAATACTAAATCCAGTCCAATTTTATCGTGCTAGGGTGTGGACCTTCTACAACTTCGAGTGGCGCTGCACTCCCAAGTCTTTTTATGAGCATATTATCAGCTTTCTCGACCATGTTATCAGCCTAGTTGTGCAAAAACAAAATCGAGTGGTATTACATGAGGATTACAAATTAAAAATGGTCTTTTCTTGGACTAACATGTATTATGTTTGTAAATCATTCAGAACAAAAAGTAACTTACTACTGAACTTAGAGCAAATGATCGAGTATCTTAAGTCCTAAATAGAAGAAAGCTCCCCAGCATGCAATCTTCGTATCCGTATATTTTTGCCTCCTGATGGAGAAGTTTCATGAGTAGTCTCGTGTTGACCTTACTGCTGAAGTGCACTCTACACTATCAGGCGTTTCCTTTTCTTTCCTCTGCTCCCTTAAAGACCTTTATAGATTCTTGTTGAAATCTTAATACAGAAGCAAAACTGCTACTTTTAGTCAGAAAAAATAAACAGAAGAGCAAAATTAATGTTGCAGTTCTAAACATGTTGTGTTAGCAATTGACCAACCTACTATCATTGCCTCTATGATGTTCCTGTAGTCGAGATCCACCAACTCGCCACGGATGCAGGTCATCTGACCAGACACCTTGCCATTCCGCCACCCACCGCTGCCTATTTTAGGGAAGTAAAAAACATTAATACACCAGCATGCATTAGCTGTGTGAAAATCATTCAGATGAGCTGGAAGACAAATTGAAGAAAATACAGAAAGAAAATCATATTAGTATCGATGCAAGCAAGACTAATTGAAGTTACAATTGATATGATTTTACACATATATTAGTCAGCCCATATACCAGCATCAGACATAATATACCAGCATGTATTAGCTGTGTTGAATTGTCAGTCCAATTCATATACTGCCACTGCCAACTAAGGAACCAAGGATCAATCATGTCCGTTCAGGTACTAAGGATCCATCAAGTTCAAAATTATACGCTTGATGGAATTGCATGCATGTGATCTCAAAACACTAAGAATCGATGATTTGTGTAGCCAACAGCAGGATAATCACGCCACGCAAAATCAGACTGACCTGACCACAGCTGCGCCCCTGTGCGCGAGGTGAGAACTGCTTCGTCGGCGTCAGAGCTCGCAAGGCGACGACCTGCATACCACAACTGCCTCATTTTCACGTCACAACTCACAAGACGACGGACCACACACCACGGCTACCCTCATTTTCACGACAGAACAAGCAGTGGGCATGCTACTGTACTGAGACAATTCAGAAAGATGGGAGACGGAGGGTGGCTAGGAAATCTCACCCGGCTGGGGCTCCCGAGCGCGGAGGAGCGAGTAGATCGCGGTGTGGCCGTGCTTATGGTGGGACGAACTCGGCGGCGAGCAGTTTTCTCAGGCGCTGCGACGAATGGCGCTGACGACAGTGGCGGCCGTTCGGCTGGGACCTCGGTGCGGGGTGCGCCAACGACGCTACGAGGGAGGGGGAAGGCCGCGACGCGGTGGCACTCGAGCGAGGGAGATGGCAGCGGCAGAACCCTAGCGCGCCGATGCCTCCGGCCGTCCTTGCAGGCCAGGTCGCCAAGGGTGCCGATGGGGAGAGGTGAAGGTAGAAAGAGGGTCATTCATGCAGGGGAAAGGAGAGGGGGGCACGCGAGGAGGGGAATGGAGGAGCGGCGGCGCAAGGAGAGGGGCGGCGCGAGGTTGCTCCAGATCTGTTCTTCTCGGTCTGGGGAGAAAGAAGGGTCGGCGAGGCCTGATTCGGTTGTTGCAGGCGGGGCCGCGGGGAATTGGCAGACCACGGCGTGGCAGAACATTTGATCTCAGCCGTTTATTCGCTTGGCAGACCTTTGATGAAATACGGACAGTTGGATGTGTTTAATTTGATTTGATTGAAGGGTCCTGGTTACTCCGCGTACAATTTGTTGTGTGGCTCTTTTAATAGTAGTATAGATGTTCCAGTCGACGTATTCAGACTCGTCAGTGTCGGATCTGGTGCCCACCTTATCAGAGGAGGCCGGAGAGGAGCCAGGGGAGGGTGGAGTGGCGTAGACTCAAAGTGGAGTGGAGTGAAAAGTGGCTAGAGCTTTATCCAGATGTGGATAGAATGGAGATATTTGTACGGTCAGTATGGGCTAGAGTGAGCCGGATCCATCGTGAAGGACGCGTCCATGCCTCCCATATCCATCCGAGATATGGGATGGATTTGTGGGTTGCTGGTCACTTGGATGTTTTCGTCCGGTATGACAGTTGTGGCTAGGTCACAATTTTTTTATCGGCCACTGACCGGACCGTCCGCCCGGACATATAGGGGCAATATAAGGGGTATGGCTATAGATGTTCTTATGGAACAAATGTTTCCTGGGAACTATACATGTGCGACTTGGCGCACAAATCTCTATGCATGTTGTCATCGTTAACCATCCGCACAAGGCTGGCACTACTGGGAAAAGTGTTATATGTGGGGTCACATTAAGGGCGAGCCAGGTCCGGGACCTGCCACTGCTATTTTCACAAAGTACTGGTGGCAGGTGATAAATAGAGCTAACAACTACAATAGAGACACCATTGGTGGGTAAATTTGGCCATCCGGCCGCGGCTCGCAACTTTTTACAGAATTAGCCATGGGATAAAGACAACAGTGGTGGGGCACCGAACCAGTGACCACCACTGATTTGTAACCTAACTGTGGTGGGCAGATAAGATGTCGGCTGTAGCAATATTTCGCTAACCCGCAACCCCTTTTTCCAAATTATCAGTGGCGAGCTTAGTGAGGCTCCCACCATAAATGAAGTAAGTAAACAAGTGTTTTAAAAATGCATATTAATAAACCCAGAATAGTCCACAATAGTCCCAAATTGTGTGTATTCAATGTAGAAAAAGTTTAAAGGATGAATGATGCAAAAAAGATTGAGTTTTCTATCGACGCAGACCTTTTGAAACACTATGAAGATCCATACAAGCTTAGATCCTAGGAACACTATGAAGATCCATACAAGCTTAGATCCGATCGTTACCAACTTTGAGTTGCAGCGGAAGAAGAGTTGGTATAGACCCTCGAACAAAAGACCGAGCACGATCTCTCTATTGATTACACGCATACGGGCTTCATGATCCGGTAGCGCTTCGCCGTCCAGAGCTTGACGTCACCGAAGAACTAGAGGAGCAAGAAGAGAACACCACGAAGCTTCTCTATTATGAGGAACTCGAGAAAAGTACAACTAGATCAAATCTAGAACTAGAGACACGGAAAGGGGCGCCCGAGACCATGGGAGAAAAACTTAGGTCTCTTGCGAGGCGCCCCTCATGTGTATATATAGGAGGAGGGAGGGGCTAGCCGACTTGGAGGAGGGGCTCCCCTCTCTTGGTGCACCGGCCTAGGAGGAGGAGTCCTCCTCCAACTCCTAGGCGCCCACCTAGCTTGTTTTTTTAGGGGAGCCCACCTAGCTTGTTGGACAAGCTCTAGAGGGCGCCACCACCTATTGGGCCTTCTCGGTCCATGTGGCTGCCCCTAATAGGACTTAGCCATGACGCCTAGATTAATCCCTAAGGTGCTCCCGGTAATTCCCGGATCCCTCCTATATTAATATTAGATCCTCGGAACTTTTCCCACCTTCCGGTTTACCCGATATTCTCTGAAACGCCTCTAGTAACCCCGAAACGCTTCTAGTAACCCCCCAAAAATTCCCTTTTTTTAAATAATTTTTGCTTTTCTCGAAACTTTTTTGGTAATATTTTCTCATAATCCTAACTCGAATAGGACTCAATAGATCGTAATCCCTTAAGCGTGTCACCTTGTAGATTCGGTGAGATATAAACATGAACAAGACTTCCTTTCGTTCAAGGATCAACAACGGAACAGTGTACATCCATGTTGATCCCTATACTCGCATGAATGATATTCCACTACTGGGAAAGGGCTTATAGGTTAACCCAAATGCGTGGCTGGCGCGATGTGTTACACGCTGATACGTCTCCGTCTTATCTACTTTTTCTAACGCTTTTCCTCTTGTTTTGGACTCTAATTTGCATGATTTGAATGAAACTAACCCGGACTGACGCTGTTTTCAGCAGAACTACCATGGTATTGTTTTTGTGTAGAAATAAAAGTTCTCGGATTGGAACGAAACTTTGCGAGGATTTTTTATACAATAAAAGAGAATTACTGGAGCCAAGAACCACCGGAGGGGGGGCACCTGGGTGGGCACAACCCACCAGGGCGCGCCCCCCTCCTGGCGCGCCCAGGTGGGTTGTCCCCACCTGGTGGCCCCGCAGACCTCAACTCTGATACTATAAAATCACATTTTCGGAGAAAAAAAAATCAGGGAGGAAGAATTATCGCGTTTCACGAGACGGAGCCGCCGCCACCTCCTGTTCTTCATCGGGAGGCCAGATCTGGAGTCCGTTTGGGGCTCCGGAGAGGGAGATCTTCGATCTTCGTCATCACCAACCCTTCTCCATCGCCAATTTCATGATGCTCCCCATCGGGAGTGAGTAATTCCTTCGTAGGCTCGCTGGTCGGTGAGGAGTTGGATGAGATTCATCATGTAATCGAGTTAGTTTTTTTAGGGCTTGATCCCTAGTATCCATTATGTTCTGAGATTGATATTGCTATGACTTTGCCATGCTTAATGCTTGTCACTTTGGGCCCGGGTGCCATGATTTCAGATCTGAACCATTTATGTTATCACCATTATATCTATGTTCTAGATCCGATCTTGCAAGTTATAGTCACCTATTACGTGTTATGATCCGCAAACCCCGGAGTGACAGAAGTCGGGATACTTTCCGGTGATGACCGTAGTTTGAGGAGTTCATGTATTCACTATGTGTTAATGCTTTGTTCCCGTTCTCTATTAAAAGGAGGCCTTAATATCCCTTAGTTTCCAATAGGACCCCGCTGCCACGGGAGGGTAGGACAAAAGATGTCATGCAAGTTCTTTCCATAAGCACGTATGAACATTTACGGAATACATGCCTACATTATATTTATGAACTGGAGCTAGTGCCGTATCGCCCTAAGTTATGACTGTTATATGATGAATATCATCCAACGAATTCACCAATCCAATGCCTACGAATTTCTCTCATATTGTTCCTACTAAGTTACTACTGCTATTGTTACTGTTACACTTGCTACAAAATCATTGCTATCACCATTACTGTTACTATTGCTATCAAAACTATCATACTACTTTGCTACTGATCACTTTGCCGCAGATAATTAATCTCCAGGTGTGGTTGAATTGATAACTCAGCTGCTAATACTTGCAAATATTCTTTGGCTCCCCTTGTGTCGAATCAATAAATTTGGGTTGAATACTCTACCCTCAAAAACTGTTACGATCCCCTATACTTGTGGGTTATTACACGCCACAACTAGTTTTGAAAACAAGCAGTGGCGGGTAACAAGAACAACCCGCCACAGCTAGGCGTAACTATGGTGGGCTGTTTTTGTGGTCTGCCACAGGTATAATCTCCCGGGCGGGACTTCTTTGCGTAATTCAGAAGTGATGGGCCCCACACAGCGTTCTCCACAGGTAGATGACCGAGCAGTGGCGAGCGGAGACTGGCAACCGCCATTAGTTATCCTTGCCGGATGCCCAGTTTTGGCAGAACATAGCTGTGGCAGGTTCTGCTTACCGCTCGCCAGTGGTAGGTTAAACGATAGTGGCATGCAGTTTGTTAACCCACCACAAAACAGTTTCCCCCGCGGGGGGTGCTGTTGACGTCACTTAGCAGTGGTGGGCACGTATTGGCGCCCGCCACTGATAAGATCGTGTCTAATGTTTGCTTGCTGGTTCAGTAGCTTCCCCTCCCTAATTTCTTCCTCCTCACCAACAAGGCCCTCTGCTTCTTCTTCCTACTCCTCTCACCATTGGTCATCCTAGCCGCTCCTCTTTAGCTTATTGGACCCACTTTTCCATTACATACTTAGTCCGTGGGCCCACATCCACCCTAATTAATTAGCATTCGTGGACCCACCACTGATGTCTACTACACAACTTATTCTTGTAGACTCGTGTTGGGCCTCCAAGCGCAGAGTTTTGTAGGACAGTAGAAATTTTCCCTCAAGTGGATGACCTAAGGTTTATCAATCTGTGGGAGGTGTAGGATGAAAATGGTATCTCTCAAACAACTCTGCAACCAAATAACAAAGAGTCTCTTGTGTCCTCAACACACCCAATACAATGGAAAATTGTATAGGTGCACTAGTTCGGTGAAGAGATGGTGATACAAGTGTAGTATGGATAGTAGAAATAGGTTTTTGTAATCTGAAAATGTAAAAACAGCAAGGTAGCAAGTGATAAAATGGAGCACAAACGGTATTGCAATGCTTAGAAACAAGGCCTAGGGTTCATACTTTCACAAGTGCAATCTCTCAACAGTGCTAACATAATTGAATCATATGACAATCCCTCAACATGTGACAAAGAATCACTCCAAAGTTCTTATCTAGCGAAGAACATAAGATGAAATTGTTTGTAGGGTACGAAACCACCTTAAAGTTATCCTTTCTGATCAATCTATTGAGCTATTCCTATAAGTGTCACAAATAGCCCTAGAGTTCGTGCTAAAATAACACCATATGATACACATCAACCAACTCTAATGTCACCCAGATACTCCAATGTCACCATAAGTATCCGTGAGTTGATTGTACAATATGCATCAAACAACTTCAGATTCATAATATTCAGTCCAACACAAAGAACTTCAAAGAGTACCCCAAGATTTCTACCGGAGAAAGTAGGACGAAAACATGCATCAACCCCTATGCATAGATTACACCAATGGCACCTCGAGAATCTGCGATTTGAGTGCCAAAACATACATCAAGTGAATCAATATAATACCCTATTGTCACCACGGGTATTCATATGCAAGACATACACCAAGTGTTCTCAAATCTAGCAAGTATTCAATATGATAATAGTGAAACCTCAAAGGTAAAAACTCAATTCATCACAACAAGATAGAGAGGGGAAAACACCATATGATCCAACTACATTAACAAAACTCGCGCTACATCAAGATTGTGCCAAATCAAGAACACAAGAGAGAGAGAGATCAAACACATACCTACTGCTACATAACCTCAGCCCCGAGGGTGAACTACTCCCTCATCATCATAGAGACCGCCGGGATGATGAAGACTGCAGGGTGCCGGAACAGGGCTCCAGATGGTATTTCGAAGGTACAGAGGCGTGCGGCGGCGGAGTCGAAGTTCTAGGGTTATTTCTGCGGGTTTCTCTATTTATAGGATTTTTTCGCGTCGGCCTCACGCGAAGATGGGTTATAAGGGGCCCACAAGGCACCAGGGTGCGCTCCCCTGGTGGCTTGTGGGGCCCTCGTGGCTCTTCTGGTCCTCCCACGAATCTTCTAGTGTCTCTTTTGTTCCAAAAAAATTCGTCAAAAAGTTTCAGCCCATTCCGAGAAGTTTTTTTCTGCACAAAAAACAACACCACAGTAATTCTGCTGAAAACAACGTTAGTCCAGTTTAGTTCCACTCAAATCATACCAAAACCATATAAAGTTGTTGTAAACATGGCATGAATACTTCAGAAATTATAGATACGTTGGAGACGTATCAACCGCCCTCTCTAACCCTCAAACCACCACATCTCTCTATTCTTGATTTCATCTGATCAATTGGACATGACATCGGAGATAGACGAGCGAGACACGTTTTAGGTGAGAATTCTTTTCTAAATTTTAGCTCTCTATATGCTTAAATTTGAGTATTATGTATCATTGTATGAGCATGCGTGCGTAGTTGATTGTTAGCGTGGCGTGGTGGACGTGTTGGGTTATTCAACATTCGTTTGATCGCATGCTTTGTTGCAATTTTTTAGGGAATACAAATGAGTGCCAAATCTTTTCAAAATGTTGATTAATTTCTGTTTCGTCTAGTTGTGTCCCATTTTTAGCAAATGTCATGCCAAAATTTTAAATTTGACATATACTTAGATCGAATAGTAATCTTTTATGTTATGTATGTATGTTGCAGGTTTTGGCGATCGTAGTTGGATGTACTCCATACCATGGGAATCCAATGATTTTACTAATGGTTTGATGGAGTTCTTACAGTTTGCGGGGGAATTTGTTAGGAAAAGGGGTTCGAAGAAAATATGTTGCTCGTGTGTTGTTTGCGAGAATGATGTTATGTACACAATTGAATCAAGAGAGTTGCATAAGCATTTGTTGGCTAGTGCTTTCATGCACGGTTATACGACATGGACAAGTCATGGTGAGGATGGGATGTCGTGTGAGCGGAACATGACGAGGAACAATAATGGATGATGGATGGACATGCTGAACAATCTGACGGTGATGAAGATAACAAGTCGGGTGAAGAGTCCGTCGAAACTGAGGAGGCTGAAGCGGAGGAGGCAATCATTTGGGGCAAATTGGCATGAATGGTGCACGACGAACACATGGAAGAGTTGATCGTGAAAGAGACTAGCACTAAGACAACTTCTTGTAGAGAGGCTACCAAACTGGCAACTCTCGTGAAGGACTCAACAACTCCTTTTTATCCTGACTGCAAGGTAAAACACACCCGACTAAGTGTCACGATGAATCTTATGGACATTAAGGCAAAAAGCAATCGCACAGACACTTTCGTCGATATGAACTTGAAGTATTTGCATGATGTTCTGCCTGAAGGCAACGTGTTGCCAAAAAGTATCGATGAGGCAAGGAAGGTATTGTGTCCCGTTGATATGGAGCCTATAAAATATCATGCGCGCAAAAATGATTGCATCATTTACCTGAACGAGTATTCCAACCTAACAAGGTGTCCAACATGAATTTTCCCTGATTCAAGCAGGGAAATAACATTCAGGAAGACAAAAATGATGGTGATAGACCACCCGCTAGTGGTACTCCTTATAAGGTTTATGGTACGTTCCAATCATTCCACGGCTGAAGCGTTCGTATGCAAACAAGAAGGAGGCAAAACTTATGCTCTCACATTCTAAGAGGAAGAGGGATGCCATAGTGATTAAACATGTTGCAGATGGTCGACAATGGCAAGCAATTGATGTTGAGTTCCCTCATTTCAGTGAAGATGATTGGAATGTCAGACTGGGCTATAGCATGGACGGTCTGAATCCCTTTAGCAACCAAAACATCATGCACAACACCTAGCCTGTGGTTGTCTTCATCTACAACCTTCCTCGTGGGTGTGCATGAAAAGAAAGTATCTACACATCACTACTAGGAAAAGGGCTATATGTAGATGCTTAGTAGTAGCGTGGGGTGAGCACCCCACGCTACTGTTAAGTAGTAGTAGCGTGGGGTCAGAATAAGCGATACAGGTAGTATGTAACAGTAGCGCGGGGTGCCCCAACAAGCGCTGTTGCTAAGTGGCACTACTAGGGAAAAGCCTAGCAGTTGTGCGGGTTTTAGGTGTATCAGTAGCGCGGGGACCCGCGCTACTGCTACGGCACTACAGCTAAAGGCTAGCAGTAGCGTTGGTTCACCCGCGCTACTGCTACACCTACTTAGTAGTAGCGCTTCCTGCAGAAAGCGCTACTGGTAGTTACTGGCAGCGCGCCTCTCTGCCCGCTCTACTACTATTATTACGTATTCTATTTCTTTTTTATTTTATGTCATATTCATACACCATTATACAAGTTTTCGTACATTAGCAATTTATATATTGTTTTTACATCATAATGAGTTATTACATCACTGGGTGAAATAACCGTGGATTAGTTTCAAGTGGATGGATCCTAAGTGACCAAGTCATGGATTATCGTCATGATAACTCATCATCATCATCATCATATCATTAACAACTTATCATCATAATACATCATTGTCATATAACAACTCGTCATGATCATCATTTTCGTCCATGAGACATCATATAATAACTTGGTCACTAGTCATAATCACAACTCCTCCTCATCATTATCATCAACTCTAACACATTGTAGCACATAATAACACATTGTACCTAGGACCTACTCCTCTCTCATAGGACCTACTACCCTCTCTAAGGTAAAATAGCATAAAACAAGATAGGCCCTGACACTCCATTATGGAGAATGGAGACTATCCTGTCTCCAATTCTTGCGCTTCGCACAATATTGCTTCCAAGTAGCTCCCTATGATTGTTCATACATTTTTTCCATTCTTTGATTTGTCATGTCTTCATCGGTTTTAGAAATCCGGTATGAACAGCTGTGAAGCCTAGGCAGACTTGGCCGTAAGCTAATAACATCAAGCCGACCTTTCGGAAACATCAGATCAGGCACACAATCCTTCGGGGTTTTCTGTTGAAAAACATAATAATAACATCGTAGTTAGCAATGTAGTTTAGCTTTAGAAGAATATATGCAAAAGATGCACGGATGTCGTAATAGTAAAAAATCTTACCATGCCATCTCCATGGATGTTACCGTAGTTCAACACGTGCACTAGTGGCACGTATTGACCATAATGTGTAGGAGTTTCATAATTAATATTGTAATTCTCAACATCAATAATAAATGAGATAAGATGATCTTTCTCCTGATAAGTTAATTCTGCGCCATCGGTGTAGTAGGTTCTGTCTACCATCTTCCGTACATTTTTTGAATAATGAAAATAAGCTGTCAATAAAAATAAGCTTTCAACTATTTTGAAATAAACAATATAAATTACTTAATAAATATGTTTGAGAAACTCACATAGCGGTAGGATTGGAAGCGTATCAACAAGGACCCAAATGTCCATATTCTCTTCGTCGATATCAGGATCACCAAGATCCAAGGTGACAAGCATACCCTCATGAAAATCATGCGTCTTGCAAAGTGCTTTCCAATTCGGGCAACCAAAATGGGATACGCTCTCAGAATTGTATAGATTTACAGCAAAATCATAACCATGATGGGTCCTTAGGTGAACTATCTTTGTCTCCATATTTTCATGATCTTCAAAATCCAGCTTCTCCAAGACATAGCGTCTTGCAAGGCATGGGATAAGCTAGTCGAATTGTAAAAGACGGGAATTACACGTTGAAGAAGCAGAAGTCGTGCTTAATTACAAAAAAACACTTGTCGTTGTTGCGTACCGTTTCAACATCGAAGGTCTCGTATGTAACACCCCTGTGTAATGAGCACTGTGACACTCTGCTAAGCATGCCTAGTCATAGTGGATAATCAAAACAATTCAAATCTCTCTCTGAAAATTAATTCAAATTCAAAGTGGAAAAAAATAAAATTTGTTCAAAACAGAAACTATAATGTTCCATAAATAGCAAATAATTCATAGACAAATACAAAATGGTAACCAACATTAATGGGATTAACTAAGTAACCCTAACAGCCTCAAACAGTGGCTGAAAACAATATTTGATAAGCTTTTAAAATTAATACAAAATAAAATGAAATAGTATTTACCCCAAACTAGTTTTTGGTGTTAGGATATATTGCACTGTGAGTTATGAGCTAGGTCACACTTTTTACAAAATTCGTTTAGTGCCCAAACAATTAGCAAAACAGAGTTGAAAAGGTAACAGAAAAAGAAAAATAGAAAAGGGCCTAAAGCCTTACTGTGCACTCAAGCCTGCGTGCTACAGGGTCAGGCCCAGCCCACCTAGCCGCGTCATCCTCCTCACGCGCGCTGTCGCGCGCCCGCGCCGACACGCCGACGTCCGTCGCCGTGTCGAGCATCCGCCGGTTCCCCGCTGCCGTTAAGTGCCTCCCTGAGCTGCCCTCACTCCCCCGCAACCCTAGCTGCCCCTCACACGCCCCCGTTCTCTCTCTCTCCCGTTTTCCCCCATCTCGCCCGATAGCTCGCCGCCGAACTCCGCTCGATCCCGCGGCCACCATTGTTTGCTCGCCGCCCCTCCGTGCCCGAGCGACGCCGCCGACGCTCGCGAGGATAAGGCCGAAGCCATGCCTTCCCCCCTGGACGCCTCACCACTCCTCCCCCTCGTCTCGCTCGCTTCTTTTCCTCGCTCGTCCTCTCTCAACTCCGTCACCGAGCGCTGGCACCGCCGCGCCTTCGTCATTCCCGCGGCCACCGGCCACCGGCCTCCGTCTGCTGGTGTCCAGGATGTTCTTCATCGTCGACTACATCGGCTCAGGGGGCCGGAACGACCTGAGGAGCACCACAGCCTCGGGATCGATCTTGTTTGCGCCGACGATCACCGGACGTCTTCACCGCCGATTTGATGCGACCGTCGCTTCCCCGAGCACACTGCCTTTCCCTACTGGATCACCGTGAGCGCATGCATCTCCCCGACCTTTTTCCCCCTCTCCTTACTCGTCGTGGTCGTTCCTAGCGCCGTTTGCCGCCATGGCCGGAGCTACGCTCCGCCGCCATGCTCTCTAATGTCGCTCTGCGCCACCTACCGCTGAGCTGTTCCTGCTATTGTGCTTCGGAGAACACCGTGAAGCTATTGCGCTGCTCAGCCAGGTCGTCTGCAAACCGTAGCAAAGATCCCACCTCGGCCGTGAGCTCGGCTCCGCCATTGTCGACCTCCTGCTCACTCTCGACCACCCCGACGCCTGCTGCGGCCACCGATCGACTCCCCATGGTGCACCCGATCAAATGCGCCCGCCCGCACAACGAACCGTGGCCGGAATCAGCCGGACGGCCAACTCCGGCGTCCTTTGTTAGCTCCGGTGATGACCGGCGCTACTGGCGCTGACGTGGCATCATTAGCTGCTAATTATCACCCCCCTAACTCACTGACATCGGGCCCCACACGGCTTAATCAGCCGGCTAACTAAAAGGGTGGATTAAATCAGTTTAAACACTGGCCCCACACGTCAGTTGGACTAGCTGACGTGGCATTGACCGGGCCCACCCGTCAGTCTCTGTTGACTAGTCTGTTGACTCAGTCAACAGTTGACTGGGCAACGCCCAGTCACTGCCAGTGGGCCCCGCGTGGGCCCTGTTGACTGGTCAGCTGGCCAGTTGACCGCTGATGCGTTGATGACGCCATGCTGACGTCATATTCCTTTTTCTGAATTAATTTAAATACTAATAATTCCAGAAATTCAAATAAACTTCGGAAAATCATAGAAAATAAACCGTAGCTCGGATCGAAAAACTTTCTACATGAAAGTTGCTCAGAACGACGAGACAAATTTGATCGTGTCGTCTGTTTCGATGCCGGAACCCCCTGCGTAGGTGAACCCGCAACTTCGATGCCGTATTCGGTAGATGAATAGTATGTAACCACCGGTTATTAATTCCAACTTAAATCCTAAAATAACTAATGTGACCTAGACATGCTTTTAGGCAGCCCTGCACTGCACGTTAGCTTAACATGCTCTGCGTTGCTTATGTTTGCCGTGTATTTATCTGTTTCCTCCCCCTCTTCTCTCTCTATAGAGCCCGGTACCGACGCAGCTCCGGAGATCGACGACCCCTGACGACCTTGCCTTTGCCGCAGAGCAACCAGGCAAGCCCCCCCTTTGATCATCCCAATATCGCCTATTCTATTTTCTCATGCTTGCATTAGAATTTTGCTACTGTTACTGTTATCCTATTTCTGCTACATAGCCTGTTTATTGTAACCTGCTGTTGATACCTACCTGCTCATCCTAAACTGTTTAGAATAGACTGGGTAGAGCCCCATCAGTGACCCCCACTTATCCCGACTGCCCCGCTGGAGTATCAGAAGACCCGATCAACGGGATCGAAGACTAGGACCCGGCACCGCACCTCACTTCCTCCTTAGTTGCTCGACACTACTGGGTTACTATCGAGTGCCGAGGGTGATTCCTCGTCAGCACTTCTGATGATAACCTTGTAGGTTAGATATTCGGTCGTGGTCAGAGAGGGTGATTCCTCCTACACCACCCGCGATAACGACGAAGTCGTGCAACACCTCAAGTGTGGACCTCGAGGGTGATTCCTCCTACGTCCATCTTGATATTACATCAGGTGGGAGTCCAACGAGGGTGATGCCTCAGATTCCCCCTTGATATGGTAGCCACACGGATGCCCTACATAACTGATGTTACTGATACTTGGAAAGGCGGGTCGATCCTGAGGGGTACCCGCGAATGATGGATAGATACCCGTGATTTATCTTACGAGGCGCGGCCGGGCATTCTTAGCCCTGGCAGCAAGTCCTTGAGACGGGGCGACGGGGTCACATCGATCGTGAGTCTCTGCTCGTTACCGCAAGCCCCTAGTCCTCTAACGATTTGGATATTTGATCCGAGCAGGCCTACGGCCTGATAGCACTAACCATCACGTGGGAATAGTTATGGGCACTCTGCATCATAGCATCAGCCGAAAGCTCTGTCAGACGTCCAGTTCAGCACTGCGGCCGGGTTGGGCCGGCACCATCCGATAGTGGTGGAGCCTGGTTCGCCCTGCACGCAACTACCCGGAGGGCGAGGGGCGAAGGCCCAAGACCCCCTTGCGCTTAGGAGGTAGACCAGCGGGGACCTCTCTGCTGAGCTGTAGGTAGGGTTGCGGTGTATCGTTTGGCCGAGGCTGGGCATGACCCAGGAAAGTGTGTCCGGCCGGAGTTAAGCGAGCGTGGTGGGTAAGTTGGTGCACCCCTGCAGGGAAGAACACATCTATCGATAGCCGGTCCTACGGTAAAGGACACTCGGAGTTGTATCCCGATCAATACAACTAGAACTTGAGATGGTACCTGGATATGTGGCTCCGGGATCGCTTTCTCGCAGGGAGTCGAGAGAGGATCTCTGGGCGAGACTGTCACTTGATACTACTACTACTTTACATTATGCTATACTGTACTCTTCTAATGCTGCAAGATCATTGAAGATGCTTGAAGTTGCTGAAGATGCTAGTCTTCGATAGGACTAGGCCTTCCCTCTATTCTGGCATTTCTGCAGCCTAGTCCACATATACAACCTTCCTTTGATAATGTTGCATATGTAGTGTAGATCCTTGCTTGCTGAGTACTTCCGAGTACTCACGGTTGCTTTGCTTTCTTTTTATCCCCATACCAGTTTGTCGTGACCAGATGACGGAGCCCCTGAGAACGCTGCCCCGCCGACGACTACTTCTACCACCCCGAGGATGGCTACTACTTCGAGATGGCTGACGACCAGGAGTAGGTTCGGAGGGTCGTAGGCAGGAGGCCTACGCCTTTCGATCGTAGCATTTTCTTTTGCCCCGCCTTTCTAAAGGCCTTTCTGTTTCTCTTTTATATCTGTACTCAGATATCTGATGCTTCCACTAACGCTTGTATGCCATCGAGCTATGTATTCGAGCCCTCGAGGCCCTGGCTTGTAATATAAAGCTTGTATGACTTTATTTATGTTTTAGAGTTGTGTTGTGATATCTTCAAGTGAGTCCTTAGGCTTGATCATGTGCATTTGCGTGTATGATTAGTGCACGATTAAGCCGGGGGCGTCACATCGTGGAGCTTAAACTTGAAGCTCCGACCTTCTACCAGGTGAGGCCTGTCGCACAGACCCCGGTCATCGCCGCACCAGTCGCACTCCGGGAGCCTATCGTCATCGTCAGACATTTCCTATGTTCATAATTCAATGATTAAACTTGTACAATTCAATATATGTAGTACAAAAACTAAATTAGATCATTATTATTCATCACGGGTTGACTATCGGTCTGTCGACTTAAAGTCAACCCAAAATGGCGTTAAATGCTCTTTCCGGCATTTTCAACGCACTCGATATTTTCTATATTATAGCACAAGCCATGCCAAAATTCACGGAAAAATCCGGCATGACCTTTGCTAAAAAAGGACATATCGAGCTCCTGAAATTTGTCGGAACGGAAATTAATCAACACTCCGGCAAAACATAGGCCACTCGGAGGTGTTCCCTGCAAACATGGGCACTTGGGCAAGCAGATATCCTATTTGAGCAACACTAGATATACATGTTTATATCTACATCATATGAGCATTCAAACTTGATGGTCATTGCATTTCTATGGTTGAAAATATGAAAAAAAACATTTCAAAATATCTTATATATAATCCTAACATAACTAAATTTGCCAATATAGGTCTCTCTCTAAACTAGTTCTATTAAGCACTTACTAAATAAACTAGTTCTATTAAGCACTTACTAAATAAACTAGTTCTATTAACCACTTACTAAATAAACTAGTTCTATTAACCACTTACTAAATAAACTATTTCTATTAAACACTTACTAAAAACAATGCAATGTAAGTGTTCTACTCTATTGAACACTTACTAAAATTTCTATTACCCTAGTTCTACCATAAATTTTCTTACTTCTATTACCAAATTTAATACCTAAAAATTTCTATTCTTAAAATTTCAAAAACAGAGGGAAGTGGTGTAGGAGATATGCCCTAGAGGCAATAATAAATGTTATTGAATATCTCCCTGTTCATAATTAGGTTTCTGTTCCATGCTATAACTGCTATGGTTCTCGAGTCTGCAAATAAAACGAGGCTCGGAGGAAGACTCATATGCATGTGTGGAATAATAAACGGAAAATGTATTCCTAGTCTGGCCTCTAAGACTAGCTCAAGTGTTGCATGATGGTTCTGTTTTCCTGATCATGGGCATGTCTATGCCAGCAACTTTGAGGGCACAATGTTAGCAGAACATTTGTGTTGAATCGACCCGAATTGATGTTATGCTATGAGATACATTCGTCACAAGTTTATGGTTAATAACACAGAGATGGTTAATGTTTGCATGATTCCTCAGACCATGAGAGTATCGAGTTTCTTCATGCTTGATTCATGAACTTTGGGGTTTGTTAAACGTCATCCGTAACTGGATGGCTATTACGGCGGCTTACGGGTTCATGGGAAAGTATGTCAAGTAACTTGATAGCTCAAGATTGGGATTTGCTCCTCCGACGATGGAGAGATATCTCTGGGCCCTCTCGGTGTTACGGTATCCATCATCGTCTGGCCAGACACTTTGTGATTTGATCACGGGGATGCCGGAACACGGAAACGAGAAAAGAGAACAATACCGGTAACGAGGTAACTAGCATAGTGGACAAGTTGTTGATCCACGGGAATGCCAACATGTTTCACCTCGGGTATTTGTAACATATCACGAAGCAACAGGAATAGCACACGGCAACTGGAGGTTCACTCGAATATTCATTCGTGTGGGTATAGGGGTCAATATGGGTGTCCACGGCTCCGATGTTGATCATTGATCGGAAGGGGTTCCGTGTCATGTCTATACTTCACCGAACCTATAGGGTCACACGCTTAAGGGTCATCTATCTGCTGAATACTAGACAGGGAGTTTGAGAGAAAATCACCGAAAAGTTTCGGACACCGAAAAAGTTTCGGACAGCGGAAAAGTTCCGCAGAGAGAGGTCACCAGATGAGTTCTGGTGAAACTGAAAAGTTGTTTCAGAGGATACCATAAAGTCAAATTAGTTTCGGCACATGCCCGATAATTCTTGGAGGGTGCCAGAATCATTCTGGAAACTTTTGGGAATTTTCTGGAAGAAAAACCGGAAATGTTCCGGAGCTGCCGGAACCACTTCAGATGCTTTTCGCAGATGAAAATCACTAATCTGGAATTGTTCTAGAACACGTTGAAAATTATTTTAGTGGGTACTGGAAATGTTCTAAGCCCACATAAATATTTTCAGTTCGAACGGACGCTGAAAAATGTCGTCGTGAATAGTGAAAGTACTTTTTGGAAAGCCACATTTTTGGGCTTTTGCTCCAAAATATCTTGGAGATGACATGGATGGATGTGGCTGAAATTTCAGCCCCTCCACCCCTCCTTCTCCTATAAATAGAGGTGGAGGGGGCTGCCCAAACTCACTCATTCTCACATACAAGTGCCATGCATAATCTGGCTTCTCTCTCCCTCCCACGAAAAGAGTTTCGTAGAGCCGAAAGGCTGTCTGGGTTCCGGTGGGAACTAGTTCTGGACGGCGAAGCCCTGCCGGATAGATGACACCGTATGTGTGCAACTCTATAGAGAGGTCGTAGTTTCGATCTTAGTGCCCGAGGGGCTGTTCGAGAGTGCCTCCCGAAGGGCTGTCCAAGTGACGGTCCGAGTTCTGTGAGTCCTCCCGAAGGGCTGTCCAAGTGACGGTCCGAGTTCTGTGAGTCCTCCCGAAGGGCTGTCCATGTGACGGTCCGAGTTCTGTGAGTCCTCCCGAAGGGCTGTCCAAGTGACGGTCCGAGTTCTGTGAGTCCTCCCGAAGGGCTGTCCGCGACACCGTCCGGGGGACTGTCCGACCGCCTCCCGGAGGGCTGTCCGAGTGGCGGATGAGGGTATACATCCTCGTGGTTGGGAGGTTGTAAATCTTAGCTGCGGGGATCTGCACCGCCGATCGTCATCGACTCTACTTCCGCTGCGCTACGAGTCGGTAACGAAAATGATCAAACCTTGTATGCAGTCTCCATAGTGGTCCTGGGCTGGTGCGTAGGTCGGAATTTTTTTGTTTTCTGCTGCGTTACCCTACAGTGGCATCATGAGCCGTGCTATGCGTAGATGCAGGTTGTGATCTAGAATACATGCAGATGTATGGGTGTTGCACAATATAATTAGGTAGTAGATGAGTTCTATTACTGAAAATTATTTGTGCGGGTAGCAGATGAAATCTGTTACCCGATGTTCTTGTTGCTTCCCTGGAATTTGCATATTTCTGATCTTGATAACAGCATGGTGGAGTTTCAATGTTCTGGCAATCCGTGATCCTGATTGATCAACGAAGTGCTAACAGTTCATTGAATTCCACCGTAGTTAAAAGGAAAGATGAAATTTCGCAGACAAAAGGGCAATGCAAATATGATCTGCACGGGGGTCATGCGTATGACGAAGTTTAGTATGGGGCTCGAGATTTTATTATCTCGGTTTTCATACACCCTGGAAAGTTAATCTAGCGACTTGAATTATCATACTTGATGATGGACGTTGGTAGCTTCGGTTTGTTTCGAAACCTTAGAAGCCACGTAAAACAAGTTTTTGCATGAACCGATTAGAGGCGTCTAACTTGGTTTTGCAGGAGGGTTTGCATGTGCATATGATGTGGTATAGCAGTGCTCATAATAATTTGATTATGTATGAGATGACTATATGATGTAAATTAATTAACATGACCTGCGTGTCATGATTCGGCATGATGGCTGGAGCCATATGATTGCACTTTAAATGACCTGCGTGTCAACCTTGTTGTAATGCATTATTTTATTAGCTATAGAGATAGCAATATTATCTGGTGCATCGACAAGGTGGTGGCAATCTTCGCGAAGGTGAACACCGACGCGAATGCCAAAGACGAAGAAATACAAGACTTCTCCGTCAGAAAGGGCTATACCATATCATGCTATTATGAATTGCCTGAGATGTTTATCCCTTATGATGCACCCTTCTTGATTGCGCGGTAGTCGCTTTTATTAGGGTGATCTCTCACAAAAATATCAAGTAGTTAGTGTTCTCCCAAGTGTAGCACCGTCACGGCACCTAACTTTTCGGGGCATCACATGATCTCCATGGGTGCGAACGATTAGGGATGTGTGAGGCGGGTGAGTTGAGACCTCGCAGCGAGATCACTTGGTTGTCTTGACGTTCAGGCAGGACAGTCCTGAGCTCGGAACACACGCATCGAAAGATGAACAAGAATCACATAGAGATGTGATCAGCAAGTTTGCCTACCGATTGAAGTTCGCGCCATTTGAGTTCATCTCGAACCGTGGCGTTGAATTGAAATGCGGATCTTGAATCACTCACAATCAATTATGAGAGATATTGATTTGAGTGGGAGCGCACTGTTGAATTAACTTGTTTAATTCTCAGTGCAATTAATTTTGAACACTGTCTAAGTGTGATTTGCATAATAGTTGTAGAATAATGGCTCGCATTTCCACCTTCCCTGTTAAAATTGAATAGCTGTTAAATATCTGGTTAAAACTTTACGGTTGGTAACGTAATGTGAGGATTGTCCTCAAGAGTGCCGAGAAGGACTTTGTCCTATCGCATACTTTCGGTATTCTTTCGCTTATGCTATGGATCATGTGACTCTCGTCCTTCGATCCAAAAGCTAGAATTCCGTTTCAGTCAAGTGCAATACATTTGCTTCCATGAGACCCGAACTTCGAAAGTTTGGATAGTTATGTGATATTCATGGAATCTGAAAATCATTTTCAGAGACAGACAAAGGCTAAAAGATATGAGATATCCAAAGCAATGTTTGTTTGTAAACTATTAGTAAAGGAGTTTACTATGCATTAGACTGATAAGAGAGGGATCCAGAAGAACGCCTGTCATATGATGAAAGGTGAATAAAAAAACAACTTAAAGAGAAAGGAAGTGTCTGAAGGGTGTTAGTGAAACTTTCATGCCTAGGAAGTCCAGGGCTAACGCCACTCTTAAGTTGGGTGCTTCTTCTGAGAGTAGGAGAAATACTGAAAGTTAAACTGTTAGAAGTATAAAGGCAATAAGAAAGAAGACTGGAATATCCAGCTCATGTATGAATGTCATACAAGTTTTTGATGTATAGAAGGCTGGTCAAAGATATAGTTCTTGGGAATTATGATTAAATTGTTAATCACTGATTCTTGGGTATTGTGAGTTAATCACAAAGATACCCGCTCGATTGCTTTCTGTTGCAACTCGATGTAAGAACTACTATGGCCTGAAAGACTAGCCAGGAATGAGGTTTTGGTATACACAGGGAACATAGTAAATGTTACTATACCTTCCATCGATGTATTACTGTCTGTATTTATTTTCATAATTCATTTAGAGTTTCACAAACTCTAGCCCATTGCATAAGGTATCTTGCAAGAAGGTTGTTCATAAGAGAACTTTTTATGTTCGATGTTATGAATAACATAAGGGCCATACTTTCATTGAGAATGAGATATATGTTATGAATAATGATAATAATATATTACCTCTGGATTTACTTTCATAATTCATTTTAGAGTTTCATACACTCTAGCCCATTGCACAATGTTTGTTGCAAAAGAGTTGTTCATAAAAGAACAATTGTTGTTCAGTATTATGAATAACATAAAGGGCCATGCTTCCATCCGAGATTGGACGTATATTATGAATATTGATGGTAATATGATACATCTATAACACTGACGCTAAATGTCGCAAGACTACAAGAATACCACACAAGTGTGGCACTGCATTTGGTCATATTGGAGAAACCCGCATGGAAAACTCCATTATGATGGATTTTGAAGTCGTTTGATTTTGAATCATCTGACACTTGCAAATTTTCTCCGAAAAGTGAAGTGACTGAAATACCGTTCACAGGCCATAAGGAACGGACAACAAACTTATTGGTGATCATACATTTGATGTGTGTAGTCCGATAAAGGTTGTTGCAAGTAGTGGATTTATCTATCTTCAGAAATGACTCAAGTAGATATGTGGATATTTACTTGATGAGACATAAGTCTGGATCTTTTGAAATCATTCGAAAGGTTTTCAAATATGAAGTAGAAGTTATTGTAACAAGAAAATTATGTTTCTACAATTCGATTGCAGAAAGAAATGTTTGAGTTACAAGTTTAGCGAATGTCTGATGAGTTGTGAAAGGGGTTTCATAACTTGCACCTCCCGGAACACCACTGCAAGTGGAAAGTCCGTGAAGATGTAATCGAACCATTTATGACATGGTAAGATCAAAGATGACATAATTAAATTTGCCATTATCCCTTTTAAAGTGATGCTTTAGAGACTGCGGCTTTTACACTGAAAAGAGCTCCATTAGGTCTGTTGAAATGACACCATGGTATGGTACGCCCAACCATGTTATATCTTTTCTTAACATTTGGAATATGGGGCTTGTGTAAAAGGTTACAAACCTATTCCAAATCAGACAAGTGCTACTTTGTAGGTTATCCCAAAATGTTGGGTATTCCTCCCTCACTATGCCGAGGCAAATAGGTTTGCCACTAAGAACGGTATGCTTTTTGAAGAAAATGGTTCTTTCAAAAAGGTGAGTGGGAGAATAGTGCAACTCGACGAGATAAACGGTATCTTCGTCATCAGATCAAAGGAAAGAGACCTTGGAAGTAATTCCAGAGTTTCCTACTGCGACTGATACGGAAGTCTCTACAATAAAATGTATGGACTTCAGTCAAACTTGCAGCTGAACCACGTAGGCAAGGCTCGTGCTAACCTATCAGATGCGCAACGAGATATTGTTGTTAGACAACAATATACCTACGATACACAAGGAAGCGTTGATGGGCCCTGACTCCGGAATTGGCTAAATGCCAATACAATCCGAGATAGTTTCCATATAAGTGATTCAAGATTAAAACCTTGATACACCCTTTGGAAGACTTAGAGTCTAATGAATATTTATGGAACTTAAAACTGATACGGATAAAAATGTTTTATCCATAAAGCTCGACTTGTTGCAATAACAAGTTCAAGGAGTTGACTACGATGAGATTGTCTCACCGTAGCGATGCTTAAAGTCGGTTCGGGTTGAACTAGCAATTAAGACATATTTCAATCATGAGATATGAAACATGGATGACAAAAGGATTTCCATCTGATGGAAATAAAACCTAGGACTTGTATGTGATACAGTCCAAAGTAATTTGTCGATCCAGAGGATGCTAGTAGGTATGCAAACTTCAGAGTTCTAGCGATGGACAGAAGAGAGCAAAATGGAGTTAGAATCTTCGTGTTTTGATGAAATGGTCAAAAAGGGTTTTGACTTCATCAATGGGTAACGAAGATGCTTGTAATTCAAGAAAGTAAGTGGGAGCAGAATAATATTTCTAAACACCTTGTGTGCTTGACACATTGTTAATTGGAAATAAATTTCTTGACACGAATTAGGACTTCATTTGAAAATAGTTTTTTTGATGAAGTGCTTGGGCTAAATAGCCTTTATATTAGGCATGATGATCTATGGAGATAGATTTACCTAATGGGGCTGAGCAAAGATACATATTGACAAGATGCTAAAACCTTTTAGCATTAAAAACATCAAGGAGTGATTCTTGCCGAAGTACATGGAAAGAGTTTTTGCAAGACTCAGTGTCCCAAAACACTGATGAGCAAAATACATGATGGAAATTCCACACACTCTTGTGTTTGGATTAATCATGTATTCCATGGTATGTAAAACAACCATATATGTCCGATACTCCCAAGGAGTTGCGAGTATAGATACCAAAATGATCAAAAGTACTGATCATAGGACAACAGTGAAAAGTGTCATTGAGTGCTAGAGTAGCACTGATGACATGTTTTCTCGCAAGCGGAGATCATGAAGAGTTCGTTGTAAAATGTTACATCGATACAGTCTTCATCTTTTCTTCGTGCGATTTTCGATTTATGTTGAGGGTTTTTGTAACACACAATGTGGTGGCACAGCTAGTTGGAAAATGTTCCAAACAAGTTACTGTGGCGAATTATATAACAGAGGCAAGGTATGTTGCCACTTTCGAAGCGACAAACAAGATGTTGAATCGTATAGTTCATTCATGAACTTAGTATGGTTCCAAGATGGCTTTTGTCAATGGGACACTATTGCAAGTAGTTGCTCCATAACTCAGTCTGAGGAATACAGGTTCGACCTGTGATTCACATACATGCAAAGCCAAGTCCACACAAAATACGAATTTTGTGAAAGCGTGAAAACGCGAGGATATGCAAAGATACACACGGAGCTGAAGTCGTCAGATCCGTTGGACATTCAGGCTATACCACAAGCGAAGCATATTTACACCGGTGTGCCACAGGTGTAAAGTGCATTAGCATTAACTAGATTATTGACTCTAGTGCAAGTGGGAGTCTGTAGGAGATATGCCCTAGAGGCAATAATAAATGTTATTGAATATCTCCCTGTTCATAATTAGGTTTCTGTTCCATGCTATAACTGCTATGGTTCTCGAGTCTGCAAATAAAACGAGGCTCGGAGGAAGACTCATATGCATGTGTGGAATAATAAACGGAAAATGTATTCCTAGTCTGGCCTCTAAGACTAGCTCAAGTGTTGCATGATGGTTCTGTTTTTCTGATCATGGGCATGTCTATGCCAGCAACTTTGAGGGCACAATGTTAGCAGAACATTTGTGTTGAATCGACCCGAATTGATGTTATGCTATGAGATACATTCGTCACAAGTTTATGGTTAATAACACAGAGATGGTTAATGTTTGCATGATTCCTCAGACCATGAGAGTATCGAGTTTCTTCATGCTTGATTCATGAACTTTGGGGTTTGTTAAACGTCATCCGTAACTGGATGGCTATTACGGCGGCTTACGGGTTCATGGGAAAGTATGTCAAGTAACTTGATAGCTCAAGATTGGGATTTTCTCCTCCGACGATGGAGAGATATCTCTGGGCCCTCTCGGTGTTACGGTATCCATCATCGTCTGGCCAGACACTTTGTGATTTGATCACGGGGATGCCGGAACACGGAAACGAGAAAAGAGAACAATACCGGTAACGAGGTAACTAGCATAGTGGACAAGTTGTTGATCCACGGGAATGCCAACATGTTTCACCTCGGGTATTTGTAACATATCACGAAGCAACAGGAATAGCACACGGCAACTGGAGGTTCACTCGAATATTCATTCGTGTGGGTATAGGGGTCAATATGGGTGTCCACGGCTCCGATGTTGATCATTGATCGGAAGGGGTTCCGTGTCATGTCTATACTTCACCGAACCTATAGGGTCACACGCTTAAGGGTCATCTATCTGCTGAATACTAGACAGGGAGTTTGAGAGAAAATCACCGAAAAGTTTCGGACACCGAAAAAGTTTCGGACAGCGGAAAAGTTCCGCAGAGAGAGGTCACCAGATGAGTTCTGGTGAAACTGAAAAGTTGTTTCAGAGGATACCATAAAGTCAAATTAGTTTCGGCACATGCCCGATAATTCTTGGAGGGTGCCAGAATCATTCTGGAAACTTTTGGGAATTTTCTGGAAGAAAAACCGGAAATGTTCCGGAGCTGCCGGAACCACTTCAGATGCTTTTCGCAGATGAAAATCACTAATCTGGAATTGTTCTAGAACGCGTTGAAAATTATTTTAGTGGGTACTGGAAATGTTCTAAGCCCACATAAATATTTTCAGTTCGAACGGACGCTGAAAAATGTCGTCGTGAATAGTGAAAGTACTTTTTGGAAAGCCACATTTTTGGGCTTTTGCTCCAAAATATCTTGGAGATGACATGGATGGATGTGGCTGAAATTTCAGCCCCTCCACCCCTCCTTCTCCTATAAATAGAGGTGGAGGGGGCTGCCCAAACTCACTCATTCTCACATACAAGTGCCATGCATAATCTGGCTTCTCTCTCCCTCCCACGAAAAGAGTTTCGTAGAGCCGAAAGGCTGTCTGGGTTCCGGTGGGAACTAGTTCTGGACGGCGAAGCCCTGCCGGATAGATGACACCGTATGTGTGCAACTCTGTAGAGAGGTCGTAGTTTCGATCTTAGTGCCCGAGGGGCTATTCGAGAGTGCCTCCCGAAGGGCTGTCCAAGTGACGGTCCGAGTTCTGTGAGTCCTCCCGAAGGGCTGTCCAAGTGACGGTCCGAGTTCTGTGAGTCCTCCCGAAGGGCTGTCCGCGACACCGTCCGGGGGACTGTCCGACCGCCTCCCGGAGGGCTGTCCGAGTGGCGGATGAGGGTATACATCCTCGCGGTTGGGAGGTTGTAAATCCTAGCTGCGGGGATCTGCACCGCCGATCGTCATCGACTCTACTTCCGCTGCGCTACGAGTCGGTAACGAAAATGATCAAACCTTGTATGCAGTCTCCATAGTGGTCCTGGGCTGGTGCGTAGGTCGGAAAATTTTTGTTTTCTGCTGCGTTACCCTACAAGTGGAGGGAGTAGGAACGAAGGGAGGGGTGAGTGAGGGTGGAAGGGAGGAGGCAGACGGATGAGGCAGGGAGGAGGAGGACGGATGAGGCAGGGAGGAGAGGATGGATGAGGCAGGGAGGGAGGTGGGAGGGAGGAGGCGGGAGTGAGGAGGGAGAGGGAGGGAGGGAGGGATCGAGAGAGGGACGAGGAGTGGAGGGAGGTGGAAGAAGGAGGGATGGAGGAACTACCTCGGTGGAGGAGGAGCAGGAGCGTCGGCGGCGGCGGGTGACGACGGTGGTCGGGGAGGGCCGAACGTCGGTGGCGGCGGACGATGGGGTGCGTGGGGAGTGAGAGTGGGAGTGGAGAGGGGGAGAGTGAGGGGCAGCCGGTGGAGAAGATAGGATGGGTTTAGTAGTAGCGCGTGTTAGGGGAAAGCGCTACTGCTAAACTACATAGCAGTAGCGTGTTTCAGGGGAAAGCGCTACTACACTTAGCCTGGCGGCAACGGTGGGGCAATTTTAGTAGTAGCGCTCTTTGTCCTTGCCGCGCTACTGCTATGTCTGTAGCAGTAGCGCCTTCTGTGGGAACGCGCTACTGCTAAGTAGCAGTAGTGCCTCATTTTATCCAGCGCTACTGCTAAGGTTCTGTGTATAAGGTTTTCCCTAGTAGTGTGGGCTCGGCAGTGCCCCCACGGGCTGGCCACAGTAGCAGCATGAGTCGTGGGACCATGCTACTGCTAAGCCCGTTAGCAGTAGCGTGGTTCTATAACCACCGCTACTACTGTGGCCAGCCCGGGCCCATCTCCACGGCCCACTTAGCAGCAGTGTGGGCTCTGACCTCGCGCTATAGCTAATTGGCTTAGAAGTAGCGTGAGCTTGTAACCCACACTACTGCTAAGCTCGCCCTATCTTCTTCCTTCGCGGCCCATTCCACTACCTCTCCCTCACTCTCCCCTTAGACTCTCTCTCTCGCTCGCTCTCTCTGCCACCGTCGCCGCCCGTTGTTGCCTGCTACTTGTGAGCTGCGTTGGGATTTCCCCGAAGAGGAGGGGATGATGCAGTACAATAGAGATAAGTATTTCCCTCAGTTATGAAACCAAGGTTATCAATCCAGTAGGAGAACCAAGCAACACTATATAAATAGCACCTGCACACAAACAACAAATACTTGCAACTGAAAGCGTAGAGGGGTTGTCAATCCCTCAACGGTTACGAGCAAGATTAAATTGTATAGGATTTGATAGATAGATATGACAAAAATACAAAATAAAATAAATAAAAGAAAATTGCAGCAAGGTATTTTTAGGATTTTATATATGATAAAGATAGACTCGGGGGCCATAGTTTTCACTAGAGGCTTCTCTCGAGAAAATAGCATACGGTGGGTAAACAAATTACTGTTGGACAATTGATAGAAAAGCAAATAATTATGACGATATCCAAGGCAATGATCATACATAGGCATCACGTCCAAGATTAGTAGATCGAAACGATACTGCATCTACTACTATTACTCCACACATTGACCGCTATCCAGCATGCATCTAGTGTATTAAGTTCATGGAAAAATGGAGTAATGCTTTCAGCAAGATGACATGACTTTGACAAGATAAACTCACGTATGAATAAACCCCATCCTTTTACCCTTAATAGCAATGATACATACGTGTGATGTCCCTTTCTGTCACTGGAATTGAGCACCGCAAGATCGAAACCATTACAAAGCACCTCTTCCCATTGCAAGATAAATCAATCTAGTTGGCCAAACCAAACCAATAAATCGGAGAAGAAATACAAAGCTATAATAATCATGCATAAAAGAGTTCAGAGAAAACCCAAATAATATTCAAGGATAGATCTGATCATAAACTCACAATTCATCGGATTCCAACAAACCCACCGCAAAAAAGAATTACATCGGATAGAACTCCAAGAACATCAATGAGAACATTGTATTGAAGAACATCGAGAGAGAAGAAGCCATCTAGCTACTAACTATGGACCCGTAGGTTTGTGGTAAACTACTCACGCATCATCGAAGGGGAGGCAAGGTTGATGTAGAGCCCCTCCGTGATTGATTCCCCCTCCGGCAGAGTGCCAGAAAGGGTCCCCAGATGGGATCTCTCGAGAACAGAGGCTTGCGGTGGCGGAAAAAGTATTTCGTGGACTCCCCCATAGGTTTTCTGATTTTTGGAAATTTATAGAGGCAGAGTTAGGTCAAACGAAGGCTCGTGGGCCCCACTACCCACCAGGGCGCGCCAGAGGCCCCTGGCATGCCCTGGTGCCTAGTGGGCCACTGCTCCGTCTTCTCGTAGCCTCCCGAAGCTTTCAGGGTCTCTTGTTAACAGAAAAAAATCTCCAAAAAGTTTGGTGGCATTTGGACTTCGTTTGGTATTGATATTCTGCAAAGTAAAAAACAAGCAAAAAACAGCAACTGGCACTGGGCACTAAGTTAGTAGGTTAGTCCCAAAAAATGATATAAAGTTGCTTGTAATTGTATATAAAACATCCAATATTGATACTATAATAGCATGGAACAATAAAAAATTGTAGATACGTTGGAGACGTATCATTGCCCCCGAGGTATCTTCCTCCCTCCTCCTCTCGCCTCCCTCCTCCCTCCTCTCGCCGCCCGCCGCCACGCCCTCCTCCATCAAGCAATGCCATCTATCGCCACCCTCATCCCGCTCATGCGGCAACACGATGTTCCTACGCCCTCCCGCCCTCCTCTCCTCCTCCATACCCCATCCCCGGCCTCCTCACTCTTCTACTCCATGCCTCAACCCCAACCCTCAACACCACACAAACAGCAATACTTGCCTCCTCCCCCCTCCCTCCCTCCTCCCTCCCTCCCTCCCCATCTATGTTTTTTGAATAAAATAGAACATATAGGTATATGAATAGAATGTAGGTATTTTGAATAGAATAAAATAGAAAATATACATAGAATGGAGGTTTTTTGAATAGAATAGTTCGCAAAATTTGGTTGTAGAATGTAGATAGGTACGTAGAATGGTCTTTTGAAGAGAATAGAAAACTAGTGAATAGGCATTTTGAATATAAAAAAGTTTTAGTAATAGAAATTTAGTAATAGAAAATTTTAGTAATAAAATTTTTAGTAAATTTTTTTGTAATAGAATTTTTAGGTATAGAAAATTTTCAATTATTGAAATGTATTGGAATGCTATATGAGAAATTTTTAGTATCAAATTTATTAATAAAAAAATTTAGTAAGAAAATTTAGGTATGGAATTTTTTTGTAATTTTCTCTTTCAATATAGAAATGTATTGGACAATTTAGTTATTTTTGTGTCATTATCACTTTGTCATCAAAGAATGATGTATGAGATTTGATGATCTAAAATTTTCACTCGGTGGAATATGCAGGCTTTGTAGTGTCGCGTCTCCCTGGAGTGATCGTCATCGGAGCTACCTCTACTTCCTCTACACCCGAGTCGGTGATCTAAAAGTCCACCTCCTCCTTCTCTTCTCCTCGGTGTTGAATAGAGTAGAACTAGCGTATTTAGTCATGTCAATCTCACATTGCCAAATTTGAATGCTCCTCTGTGAAGGATATATATGTGCTTGCCCTAGTGGCCTATGTTTGCAGGGAACACCTCCTAGTGACCTATGCAAATTTTCATAGATGTTTTTATAGATGTAGTAGTAGATGAGTAGCTGTGACAATGTGAAGCTAGTTTTTTTAAATGATAACTGATCCGGATAGAATTTCAAGTTTTAACATCTTTGTATGTGTATGGACATCTTTGTATCGCAGGGAAAATACGAGTGGCCTATGTTTTGCCGGAGTGTTGATTCATTTCCGTTCCTGCAAATTTCAGTCGCTCGATATGTCCTATTTTAGCAAAGGTCATGCCGGATTTTTTCGTGAATTTTAGCATGACTTGTGAATTTTTCCGAAACAATTTTTCTTAGAAAGAAGCAAAAATATGTACATATTGCGATGATATTTCTCTAAAATGGCCATCATGAAACGGAAACAGAATATTAATAATTTTTCCATCTTCCTAATAGGAATATGATCCAAGAAGTTAATATGTTTTAGAAAGCAAAAGAAATCTATAAACTTGTCATGTGAATAATAAAAATATGTACACAATTTGCCATGAAATATATAAATTTGCCAAGTGAAAAGTTGGAAAGAATTAATAAAATTGCCATGTGGAAATTATGAAAAATTATAAATTTGCGATGTTCAGAAAAGATAAATGTTATGAATTTGCCATGTGACCAGTAAATTTTTTTTACAAACTTTGCAATGTGTAGATTTGTTTTGTAGAAACATGCAAAAAGTACGTAAAATTGCCATGTGCGAAAGTAGAGAAACGTTTCCAAAATGGCCATGGGCAAGTGATTTGTTTTTGTAAAGCTTGCCGTGGGAGCATTAAAAAAAGACCTAAATTTGCCATGTTTGAAAAAAAAATTGTTATAAATTTGCCATGGGACATGGAGAAATTTTTTCTCTATTTTCCATGTGAACAAAACAGCTTAAGATGTGAACACTACTAAAAATGTTTAAATTTGCCACAGGACATGTTTAAAATTGATAAATATGCCATGTGGACAATTACTAAATAGTAAGAAATTGCCATGATTTAAAGGAACAAAAAGGCCTAAATTAGCCATGAGAATAAGAAGAAAATTAACTAAAAATTGCGACGTTGTGGAAAAAATTATATCTAGAAACTACCATAGGAACAATTTAAAAAGATTCCTACATTTCACCATATAAATTATGTACAATTTTCCATTGGATATTTCTTAGATTTTTCATGTGTACAAAAGCAAAATTTCTTAGAAGTTACCATGTAACATGGTGCAAACATTTACCCGTGGTCCATCGCTCCACTACAAAATGCCCCCCCCCCCCCCCCCTCTCTCCAAATAGAGCTTTCTTTAATATATGATATGTTCAATAAACATGCTATAGTGTATACAATGAATTTTCCCTATGTCTATAGGGAAAATTTGGTATGGTACCAAAATAAGAATTGCGATGTTATGTCAAAAAACATCCCATAGTGTATATAATAGATTTTTCACGGACACATGTCAAATTCAGGATGATACATGAAAATAAAATTTGCCATGTAGTTTGGTGTCTAAAAATCAATGCAGATTAAAATCAAAACAATTGCTGTTGTTAACATTTTTTTAACATTTTCTTTATAATTTGCCAAGTACCTAGCAGAAAGTTTTGCCATGGCAGGTATAAGATTTGTCGTGCCATGAAATACACATTTGGGGTTGCCATGAACTATAATATCAACAACTGCCATGAATTTTTTATTAATTAACATGACAATCAATGAATTTCATTCCATGCTTCCATGTGTGTTGTACAAGTTTGGATGCAAATGATATATTAGTTTCTAGTGGAAGGGCATACCATGAAGGTGTTGGAGCTTGGTTGCAGCGGAGACAACTCCATGTCGACGAGGACCTCGTCTGGCAGCGGCCTGGTGGAGAGCGCTAGCTAGACGCTCTCTTGGAGGCACTTCCACGTCCATGACTCTTGTGCGGCCTCCTTGGCCGTGGCATTTCTGGCCATCTAGCTATCGCAAGGGAGAGGAAACCCTAACAGGTATGAGATGTCCCAATGAACTTAAACTTATATAAACATTCGTCCACATACATTTTTTTACACCGGCCATGAAAAAGCATTGGAACTACACAGCCTGACAGTGAACATAGAAAAAGACAACGTTTACACAACGCAGAAACAGCCATGACTTCCATACGATTGCGTTGCCAGCAAGAGAAATGATATTGAATAGGAAAAAACACCGGCATCCATAGACATATTGAAAACGGAATTGCTAAATCTCAGTCGTCTCAGACTTAATGAAGTCTCAATCGATGCTATATTCGTGGGATCATACATGGAGATATGTGCAAAATTTTAATTTTAATTTTAATTTTTTCTTTCTTTTTTTATATGTTTTATCACTCGACTGAGACTTGGTTAAATTACCCGACTGAGATCTAGCCAACACTACGGGGACAATGGCTCACGTAAGGAAGGCAATGCTGAAACAACCCATGCGAAGGAAGTAAATGCGCTGCGTGAGCCCACAAAAGTAAAAATGAATCATCAAGTGTTTTCATCTTATGGTATAAGAGTTACATGAGACAAAACTAATTCTCATCTACCAAATCCGTCCTCTCAAGCAAAAATAAAATAAAATAAAAAACAAATAGGAGAATGCATCTACCAACACATACAAACCACGTAGGGTAGAATACAACAAAGCAAACTTAATTGGGTAGTATAGTAGATTTTTGCATGATCAAGATAAATGAAGAATGAGTGATCATCTAGGCAGTGACGGGGATGCTATGGAGGACGACTGTCTCCACGGTGAGGCCGGGACCGAAGCCGAAGAGAACGCCCCAGTCCATTCCCTCGCCGGTTGTGGTGTGGCCATCCTCGGCGGAGCGTTTGCGCATTTCATCCATGATGAAGAGAACGCAGGCGCTTGACATGTTGCCATATTCGGAGAGGACATGCCTGGTGGCGCGCATCCGTTCCTTGTTCAGCTTTACCTTGGCCTCAACCATGTCAAGGATTGCTGGCCCACCGGGGTGCGCTATCCAGAAGACAGAGTTCCAGTCATCGATGCCCAATGGCTTGAAGGCGTCCTCCAGTGCGCGCTCGATGTTCTTGGAGATGAGCCCAGGCACATCCTTGAGGAGGTGGAAGGTAAGGCCTACCTCCCGGAGGTGGCCGTCGATGGCGCCCTCTGAGTCCGGCAGAATCGTCTGGCTCGCAGACACCAGCTGGAACAGGGGGTGCTCGACGGACACATCGGGGTCTGCGCCGATGATCACCGCGGCTGCACCGTCGCCGAAGAGCGCCTGACCTACCAGTGAGTCGATGTGGGACTCGTGAGGGCCGCGGAAGGTCACCGCGGTGATCTCAGAGCAGACCACCAGCACACGTGCGCCGCGGTTGTTCTCAGCAAGGTCTTTGGCTAGGCGAAGCACCGTGCCGCCGGCGAAGCAGCCCTGCTGATACATCATGAGGCGCTTCACGGAAGGGCGAAGACCGAGCATCTTGGTCAGCTGGTAGTCGGCGCCCGGCATGTCCACACCCGAGGTGGTGCAGAAGACAAGGTGGGTGATCTTAGAGCGCGGCTGGCCCCACTCCTTGATGGCCTTCTGTGCCGCCGCCTTCCCGAGCTTGGGGACCTCCACAACCACAATGTCCTGGCGGGCGTCCAGAGACGGCGCCATGTAGGCGCACATGTTGGGGTTGTCCTGTAGGATCTCCTCCGTAAGGTGCATGTACCTCTTCCTGATCTGCGATTTGTCACCTGAAATGGAGCATTGTTGGTTAGGTCCCGTGTCCATCCGAGGAAAAGGCAAAATTAAGAGACGGCAAAGAAGAATGGAATTCATTGGGCTTACACATCCTCTTGAACTTCTCCTTGAGGTCGGCCATGTGCTCGCTCTTGGTGATCTTGAAGTAGTAGTCCGGGTAGTCGGCCTGGTACACGCAGTTTGCCGGTGTCGCCGTACCGATCGCAAGCACCGTGGCCGGTCCCTCCGCCCGCTGCGCCTTCCTCACCTCCTCCACCGTCATCGCCGCGGCCATTGATCTCTACGTACGTACCAGCGGCCGATTAACTAGCTACTAGTTATCTCAACAGTGGCCGGCCGGCTGTGAGATGGAGGTCTGCGGGATGCAGCAGGTGGCAGAGAAGAATGGCAGATGCTGCCTGTACTGGTGCGGTGTGGTGATATGATCGAGTGTGGGGGGCGGGAGATATAGGCGGGAAGGGTTGGTAGGGAAAGCTGGCCACCGGAGAAGGGGTTAGCTCCGTTGGACGGGAGGATGGATGGCCACGAATGCGGGTTATGAGATGGGTGGCTCGTGCGACACGTCTATACCGACCAATCCGGCCAAGTGGAGTTAGGTGGGTCGCTTGGCTTTGAGCCTCCACAGTTGCAAGCACTCGTGTGCTTGATCTGCCCACCCAGTTGCACGGACTCGTACGTGCTTGAACCGCTCTGATGTTACCACATCTACTAGGTAGGTAGGGGAGTACTAGGGGAACTAATAGGTAGGTAGGGGAGTACTAGGGGAAGATGTGGCCGGCCACATCACCATTCACACCAACAAAACGACAATTGTTGGATATTTGCTTTACTTACCTCGCCATGACTTTGAGCCTTTTTTTTCTTTCGAGGAAACTTTCGATCTATCGATCACTCCATAGCAGTATAAAGAACACAGAAATAACAAAATTACATCCATGTCTGTAGACCTTCTAGCAACGACCATTATCGTCCCTCTCTCACCGGAGCTGGGCCAAACTTGTTGTAGTAGACAATCGGGAAGTCGTCGTGCTAATGCCCCACAAAACCAGCGCACTAGAACAACAACCGTCGCTGATGAAGACAAGTATTATCGAAATGATCCAACCTGTAGAGGCACAAATGAAGACATACAAAGACTAGATCCAGGTAGATCCACCTAAGACTAGCACCGACTAAATCCTGTGAGATCTACCAGAGACACACCTCCACATGCCCTCTGACGACACTAGACCCATCACCTGAACGGGGCCTATGCAGGGAGAACCTTATTGCAAGTTCAGGGAGCCGCCACCGTCTCGTCTTCCTGAGTAAGACACAAACCTAAACGAACTCACAAAACATCTAAAAACAGAGCAACATCCCTCCCGCTGGCAAGGGCCAGGGTCCACCACGGCTCTATGGCCATAGGGCCACCGGAGACGAGGTGGATCGGCGGCGATGCCAACGGGAGGCCGAGGAACCTAAGCTCTTTTTAATTGGAGAGAGGAGGAGGCGGCGTTGTGTGTTCGCTGCATAAGTAAGCCACGGTGTAAAAAATCCATCAAACACTAGCCATTTTCTCGGAGCCGCGGTGCCCAAAAACCTGCCGTTCGGGGCATTTGGAGGAAAGAAATAGTTCCATCAGATGATGTATATGTATTTGATGATGCAAAATTGTTTGGGCAACCCCAAATTTTGGCAAGCAACTAGAAACTTATTTTGGCAAGCAAGAAACAACTTATTTTGGCAAGCAAGAAACAACTTATTTTGTACAATATGAAGAGCCATGACCTAGGGCTTATTTTGGTTATTTTGATTGAAGTTTACTCCAAGCACCTTTATCTTGTGTTGTGTTGTTTAGAGAGAGCTAACTTGATTCTTTGATCTGGGCTTGGCGATGGTGCTCCTAGGTTATTTACTTCTGAACTTGATGATGCTTGCTTTTAGACGGTGGTGATGCTTGTAAACTACTTAACTTGAGTCTATGTGACTTGTTGCTTGTAAACATCTTAATTTGTGTCTACGTGACTTGTATGGACCTACGTATGTGTGCTTGTTGGGTGATATATATGCGCCTGGTTATATACACATATGCGTTGAATTGTATGATATATGTACAGGGATGGACCCAAGAAAGCAAGAAGGCAAAAACATCCATGTAAACTAAAACGCGAGCATAATGACTTCATTATTCACATGGTAACCAAGTTCATTGAAAAGTGAAAGGAAACTAACCATTTGACATAAAATTAATCACATTAATATAAAAATATCTTTTTCCAAAGTTGCAAAAGAGAACATTGACACATTGTTCTAACACTCTAATCTAAAACCTGCAACAACAGAGAATGACATGAACAAATTGAGGGATAGTGAAAGAACATGTGGTGCCCCCATGTGTGGTTTTGGTAATTGATGACATTCTCTATGGACTAATGGTTGCATTGAGGTATATTTGAAGGATTTGTCCATAGGCATTTCTTGAAGTCCATGTGTTGGTTTCAAGGAGTTTATGAGTTGACCAAGGTGCTATTAAGGAATTATCCAAAGATTGGTCATGTGAGAGTTGAGCTTATTGCAAGCATGTCTTGAAGAAGAAGATTGTGTGAACATTCATGTTTACCTTCAAGACATCATCCCAATAAAGTTAGTTGGAAAGATACAAGGTTGATCAAGACTAAGTACAAAGAGTGATTCAAGTTGATCAACACACAAAGCGTACAAGATGTACCGAGAGGGAGCAAGTGATCCCATGGTATGGCAAGCTTTGTCCATTACGCTTTGTGTACTAACCCATGGTCTACGTGAGAGTTCTATGTGGGGTTAGATATGTTTCCATGGGCTTGCATCAAGAGGAAGATATCATACAACCCATGGAGAGGATGACATCAAGTGGTGATCGTCATCAAGATTGCTGTGTGCAAGTTCAAGTGGAGCATCACGAAGAGATCAAGTGCTTGAAGCTTGCCGTCCATTGTGATGACAATGGACTTGTGAAGATGTGCCGAAGAGTGGTTCACCCATAGTGGAGTGTGGGGGAGCAATCAACTAGTCTTCATCGAGCCAAAGCAATCAAGAAAGGTGGTCCATCTTGAGGAGGACAAGATCGTCATCATCTAGCTCAAGTGGATCATGTGCAAGGCAAAGGTTTGCCCTTGATAGGTTTTCTATTATATTGGTCTCATGGTGGTTGTTGGGAGACCGGGTTTATAGGATCGATTGCCGTACTATCAAGGGGGGCTCTCAAGTTGGTAGCTTGATCGTATCGTTCGTAGAGAGCTCAAAGCATTGCATCCTTGCATCATCTTTCTTGGTTCTTGTTTGGTTCTTCTCCTTATGAGATTTGGAGCTTATGGTCATCTTCATGACAAGCTCGAGTTCATCGAAAACGGAGTTCACATGCTTCTTCTATGATGTTTTCGATGTTGGGGTTTTTGCTGCTTCTATTTGTGAGTCTTAGAGCTTATGGTCATCCTGATGACAAGCTCGTGTTCATCGAAAACGGAGTTCACATGCATCTTCTATGATGTTTTCGATGTTGGAGGTTATGTCGGTTTTTCTCTGTCGGAGGCTTCACTCCTCTATTTCTTAGGCATACCTCCCCTGCCTCTTCTTATTATTAATTTAGAAATCATGAATAAATCATTGTTGGCTAAATGGCTCTGGAAAATGGAAACTGAATCAGGAACCTGAGTGAATATTTTGAGAAACAAATATGTTCAGAATAAGTATCTGTCTGGAATAGAAAGGAAGTCTGGAGACTCCTAGTTTTGGAGCAGTCTAATGGGAGTCAAAAAAATATACTTTCAACATGTCAAGAAGAAACTGGGAGATGGGAATGAGACTAGATTCTGGGAGGATTGGTGGGTGGGATCTAAACCTCTAAAAGATCTATACCCTAGGCTATACAATATTAGCTTTGATCACAACATTTCAGTGGCAGATGCTGTTAACAGAGGATGGCAAGGATTTAATTTTAGACGAACCTTGACTGGAGAAACGATAGAACTATGGAATAGCTTAAAAACAAGATGTGAGGAGGTGAGGATGCATGGGGGGAAAGACCAACCCCTCTGGATGCTCACTAAAAACAGAAAAATTTCGGTTAAATCTTTATACTCCTTTCTGATCAATGATGGTGTGGGATTTCCACACAAATTCTTGTGGAAAATTAAAATTCCAGCCAAGATTAAAATGTTCTTTTGGTTGTTTACCAGAAGAAGCATATTGACCAAAGACAGTTTGATCAAAAAGTGATGGAAGGGGGGAAAAGAGTGTGTATATTGTGGGCAAGAGGAAAACATTGATCACCTTTTCTTTGAGTGTTCAGCGGCTAGATTGGTCTGGAGTTTGATCAAATGTTCTTTGGACCTTAGAACAACCCCAATAAACTCAAATGACTACTTGGGTGGGTGGTTGAAAACCTTTAAAAAACCTGAGAAAAAGTTAGTTTTGGTGGGAAGCGCTGCTATATTCTGGGCTCTCTGGAAATGCAGAAACGATATTATCTTCAGATCTAAAAAGATATATGATCCAATGATATTCATCCGAATTATGTGCAACTGGATTGCTGCCTGGTCGGTTTTGCAGAGAAAAAAGCCAGAACAAAAACTACTGCAGCTGGGAGCAAAGCTAATCGAGCGGGTGGCAAGTGAGATATACAAGGCGGCACAGGGATGGAGACTTGGCTTCACTCCTCTATTTCTTAGGCATACCTCCCCTGCCTCTTCTTACTTTAACCAACAAGCTTGAGTTTGCTCAATTCGGAGCTCATTTGCAGAAGTTATGGCAGTTCAGGATTTACTATTTCCATCTGTTTGCTTGGGCTTCTTTGTAGCACCCCTAGCGGTAGTACCGCTTAGCCGAGTGGTAGTACCGCTTAGCTGAGCTGGGCGGCAGTGCCGCACGTGGTACCGCTGCTTTCGGAGTTGCGATTTTTCGTTTCGGGTTCAGCGGCAGTAGGAGCGGTAGTACCGCTTATGAGCGGTAGTACCGCGCCTACCACCGCTCCTAGTACCGCTCGTGGTGTTTCTCTCTATCTCTCCCCTGTGTGCTCTATCCCCAGCAGTAGTACCGCTCGCCTGAGCGGTAGTACCGCCCGTTGCAGCCAAGCGGTAGTACCGCTCCCTTGAGCGGTAGTACCGCGCGGTGCGGGCTGAGCACATAACGGTTGGATTTTTCCCCACCTATAAAAGGGGGTCTTCTTCCCCATTGAACCTTATCCCTTGAGCTCATCTTCTTCCCCCATTGTTGACCTTCTTCGACCTTGCTATCTCTCAATCCCTCCATGGATTCTTGCTAGTTTTTGGGGGAAAAGAGAGAGGAGATCTAGATCCACATTTCCACCAATCACTTTCTCCTCTATGTGAGGGGAACCCCTTGGATCTAGATCTTGGAGTTCTTGGTGTTCTCCTTCTTGTTCTTCCTCTCTTTTTCCTCCATAGCTTTTGTTGCTTTGGTGGGATTTGAGAGTGAGGGACTTGGGCACTCTGGGTGCCCTTGCCATTGCATTTGGTGCATAGGTTTGAGTTCTCCATGGTGATACGTGGAAGTTTCAAGTTGAGAAGCTTATTACTCTTGGGTGCTTCGTACCCTTGAGCTTGTTCCTCTTGGGTGCTTGGGCGCCCTAGACGGTTGGTGGTGCTTCGGAGCTCAATCATTGTGGTGTAAAGCTCCGGGCAAGCATCGGGGTCTCCAATTAGGTTGTGGAGATCGCCCCGAGCAATTTGAAGGGTTTTGGTGACCGCCCCCAAGGGTTGCCAAAGTGTACGGGTTCAGTGACCGCCCCCAAGGGTTGCCAAAGTGTATGGGTTCGGTGACCGCCCTCAAGGGTCCCTTAGTGGAATCACATCATCTTACATTGTGCGAGGGCGTGAGGAGATTACGGTGGCCCTAGTGGCTTCTTGGGGAGCATTGTGCCTCCACACCGCTCCAAACGGAGATTAGCATCCGCAAGGGTGTGAATTTCGGGATACATCGTCGTCTCCGCGTGCCTCGGTTATCTCTTACCCGAGCCCTTTACTTATGCACTTTACTTTATGATAGCCATATTGTTTCTTGTCATATATCTTGCTATCACATAGTTGTTTATCTTGCTTAGCATAAGTTGTTGGTGCACATAGGTGAGCCTAGTTGTTGTAGGTTTTGTGTTTAACAAATTAACCGCTAGGTTTATTCCGCATTTGTTCAAGCCTAAACCGTAATTATTTTAAAGTGCCTATTCACCCCCTCCCCCTCTAGGCGACATCCACGATCTTTCGGATAGTGTAAACAATGAAGAATGCTGATATTAAAAAAGGACAATAGCTTTAGGCAGAGCATTACCTTTCATTTCACCCACAATGTTCTTTCACCGCATGAAAAACTTTAACTATCACTTCATTCGGAATTTTTTCGGCAATTCTTTTTCTACAAAGTAGATAAGGCTATGGTTCATAAAATCATCACTAATTTTGTTACGTAGAGAATTCTTCACAATCTTCATATCTGATAAGCATTTCTCAATGGTTGCAATGGCAACATGCAAAGTGCTAGCTTTATAAGTCAGTATACTAAATAATAAGAAAGTTGCTTCTTTGTAGTCGCCATCGGTTCAGCCAGATCACCAATATTATCCAAGCTAGCAAACCTTGTATCACGGGTTACATTATCAAAATAGAGATCAAGTTCATGCTCAAGACCCACCAGATCATTTTGAAGTCATCAGGGTAAAACTAAGCCAATTTCATCAACTTCTCAACATTATAGTAACAAAACTGATCACTTGGACTTAAAAGCTTACATACAACAATTTGTCTGATTAAACAATTAACTTGTCAATTAATCCCTATTCGTAGGGTCACTGAGTAGCCGATAAACTGATAAATCGGTCGATTAATTGATTAAATGTCTGATTAACTTGCCAAATAGCCTATTAATCCCCTACTCGCCAGCCAACCGAGTAGCTACCAGTTAACGATTTCCTCAACAATACAACAAAGTAATACAGAATTATAACATTGAATGTGCCATTTAACTCTTCCACAAACATATCTAGGATAGCAAAAAAACTATCAATCTGATAATGATGCTCGCTGTTAACACTGGTCCTTTGCCTTATCTTCTTTGGATTCACATAATCATTTTCCATATCCATCACTAAAATTTCATTCTTCTCATAAAAAGAATGTACGTTGTCTATAAGATCATTCCAACCATGCTCAGATCTAGGCTTTTGTAGCTCTCTCTTAGTGATTCTAAATCTGATATGGCATTAACAATGTCGATATCCTTTCTCTGAAAGGTTTTAGATAGACCATGTGTTGAAGAAAATATGATCATCATCATATGTAGATAGAATGCATAATCGAATGATTGAAAATATTTTCGAATCCCATTGGCTTGACATTTCTTCATAGGATCAGTATCATCTTCCTCAAAATATTCTAGCACTTTAACCACCGATGGAAACATCTTTGACAAACCTACCACAGTTCTATAATGAGAGTTCGACATGGTATCTCCCGATCTTTGAAGAGAAAGCTCTTTAGTCTAGTTCATGTAGCAATCTCGTCCTTAACAATTGCTTTCCCCACTTTTTCTTGATGCTCTTATCTGAGTTTATCCTCTGTCTTGCAAGATGATCCAACAACAGTCACCGTAAGTGCTATCATGTCAAAGAAATCTCTAACATCAATATATTTCTTTGCAATGGAACAACAACCAAGTTATGTTTGTGAGCGAAACAATGTACAAAATAAGCTGAACTGTTCTCTCTCATAATTTTGGCTTGCAAACCATTAAACTCACCTACCATGTTGTTTGTTCTATCATACCCATGTCCTCTCATTTGTTTTGGCCTCAAACCAAACTTTGCAATCATGAAGTTAATTTTGGACTTGAGAAAAGTAGTTGTTGTCCCCTCAACATGAACAAGACCTACAAACCTCTCATATGAAAGTCCAACACTAGTGTATCTAGAACCAATGCCATCTGTTCTTTGTCATAAATATCACGATACTCATCAACCAATAAGCTAAACACATCACTGCCAATTTCTTGCAAAATACAAGACAAGACTTCTTCTGCAAAGCATTCAGTAATACTATTTTTGGAGACAACATTTGATTATCATGTGAGACGTTTTTGAATGCCTTGGCTACAACTTCATTCTGACTTATAGTATACTCCATCAACTAAAGATACTTTCCTTTATTTACTGACTCTTCTGATTCATCATGACTACGAAATGGTTGTCCTTGATGCAACAAGTATCGGTACATCAATTGCAACATTTACCCGAATAAGATGCTTAGTTTTCTCAAAATTTCACTTTGCTTGTGTTAGGCTATCGAAATTGATTGATCTATGTTCTGTAGATCCTCACAATTTTTTACTGCTCTTTTGTGAAAACTGTTCCGATCACCTACCTGGGTCATATATCTTCCCGTCTTCATCTAATTGCGAAAGCCATATATGAAAAAATGCATCATGCCCAGGTTTGTTACCTTTGATGTTGGCCTTGAATAAATAGAAACACGCAATATGCATTGCCCTCTCCCTCACTCGAGAATACATGCACGGCCCAAGGCCATGTAGGCGCTAGCAATGCGAGCGATGCTATGCCTTGTTGCTCGCTTGGAGCGATACATATCATCGCCCGAATGTGTGTCAAAATCACTAATTAAGGGCACCCTGTGCCACTGCAAAGGTCACTCACACTTTTCTCTGGTGCTGATGCCACTTGTTGCAATATGAGAGTTCTCCCTTTTTACGTAGAATCGTTTTTCCAAAATGTTTTATATCTTAAACCGTATGTCCAAATCATCAACCATTTGCACTGTGGATTTGTCACATCGAGATCTTTGAAACTAGATGAGATGTTAATAGGTTTCAAGGAACTTTTCTCACAAAATGCCAGAAAAAAAGGAAACAAAAAATAATAAAATTCATAAACCGAAAAAAGTAAAAACCCCAAAACCGGAAGGAAACAAACCGAACCCGGAAGCACAGTTGCGCTTTTAACTTTTTTGGTTTTTGAGAAGCACAACTGTGCTTTTTGTAGAAGCACATGCTATACTTTCCCTTTTCGGAAAGCACAACTATACCTTTTCCATTTCGGAAACCACAGTTTGTGCTACTCGCGAAAGTAAGGTTGTAATTCTCGTTAAAGCACAAGCTATGCTGGCTATGCTTTCTTGCGGAAGCCCATGCTCTGATTTTCGCATTTTTTAGAAGTACAGCTATGCTTCGCCAAAAAGAAAAGCAAAACAAACAAACAATTTCGAACAAATAAACAATTTCCATCAAAACCAGGCAAAAGCTAAAAAAAAAAGTGCCCCCCGTAAGACGTGCACAAAACGGAAAAACCCGTGCTACCGCGGAATGCGTCCGGCGCCTGAGACATGGCGGCGCTGGGGCACGCACTGTGGCACGCTTGGAAAGCTTCCGCGCCAGGAGCTGTCCGCTGTGGAGGGTACCCTCTGGTTGGCCAGTCCGCGATGTGTGTGCATTTTTTTTTTTTTAAAAGGTGGATGACCCCCGGCCTCTGCATCTGGGAGATGCATGCGGCAATTTTATTGATTATTGTCGAGAACCTTACAAAGTATAACAACAATATGCCTGAATCCGCCATCTTGGCAACATCTGCCGCTACTCTTATCCAAATGATGAAGGGGTGCAAGCTGGGCCACATACCCAGACCTCTCACCTAAGCCTAACATCTAAACCCGGAGGCCCCGACCGAGCCATCTGCCGGGTCCGGGGCTCAAACCGGTCCGACGCACTCACATGTGTCGTCGCCGCCATCTTCCACTGGTCCATCTTCAGAGCAAATTGAGGTGACAACCTTGGCAGGTCCTCCGCCATCAACGCCACCACGACGCCAAACGACGACCTCCACCTACGTGACCCTTGGCAGGTCCTCCGCCATTGACGCCACCACGACGCCAGACGATGACCTCCACCTACGCGAGTCTATCTCCAAGCAACGGACGTAAATCCATGCTAGAATAGGGCCGCACCACCGCCGTCGCCCACCACCCACAAGCGCCACCCAACCCCAAAGTTCCCAAAGCGGCGCCTTCAAGAAGGGAACGGCGCCGTGAGCGCCGCCGCCGCCCAACAAAGTTAGGGCTTTCGCCCGGGAGACCTAGAGGAAGGGGAAGTGAGGAGATCAGTCCATACCGACGCCTCCAAGGAGGGGAACGGCGCCCTCAGGCGTCGCCGTCGGCGCGGCCGGTCATGGCCAGCCAGGGATTTCGCCCGAACTAGATCCCCGCCACCAGCAGCGCCTCCTGTACAGAACCGGCGACCAAGAGGAAGCGTGGCCCGACCAGGCTGGCCCGCACGCCGAACAGGGGAGGAGGGGAGGCGCCAGATCGCGCGCACCGACCGCCGCAGAAGCCACCGCCGGCCGCCAACGACCACCGGATCCCGCCGCCCGCGCGGCCGGGACGCCAGATCCACCGCCCGCACGCCCGCCCAATGGAGCCGCCACTCCAGATCCGGGGTTCCCCACGCAGAGGCAGGGCAACCGAGGCCCCGCCGCCACCATCCTTGGCGCCCCGGGCTTGCCCGGCGGCTGCCTCAGGCGGCGGCGAGGAAGGGAAGAGGGCGGGGGTGAGGAGGAGGGGCGGCTAGGGTTGGGAGGAGGAGGAGGAGGAGGGGCGGCTAGGGTTGGGAGGAGGAGGAGCAGGCTGCTTTGTTAGTTGAGCCGCGATGTGTGTGCATGGTTTTTATTTTTCATCGGTTCGCTCCATGGGGTCGACATGTAAGTTGTGTTGGCCAGGCTAAGGCCCAGCTGTTTGTGCGGTTCTATGCGTGCCATGGTGGTGAGCCACTGGGTCACTGTGAAGTGGGTTAGAGCATGGTTAATAGTATAATCAACAACCGGCTATATGAAGTTGTCATATCACGTATAATCAATCTAATAGTCAACATGTATAGTAGCTAATTGCTAAATAATACAGTACTACTTTATTAATGCATGGCCCACCGTGCACTCTCACAATGTTTCTTGGAGTCCGTGCTGCAGCCGGCTGTTAATCTATAGTCTGCTTCCCTTCTCTCTTCTCTTTTCTTTCATCCAACTCAGCATAAATATGATTGTTTAATCCTTATAGCGTGCTGATTGTACCTTATTATACTTGCTCTTAGTGGTGTGTTGGGATCCCTAGGTGTCTACTTTTGTTTTCTTGGTGTGTGTGGGTGTTCTTCCGTGCGTTGGTGTAGTTTCAAGTTTCACAAGTCACACACAGTGTGCATACCTACGCCATAAAGGAAAGCGCCGAGTATGTTGTAAAAAAGCGTCGAGTAGACTCATACTCATCCCATCTCCAGGTAGAAGGAAAAAAATAGGATACATAAATGCACATCGTTGTCCATGCTAACAAAAATTCCATTTGCACGTAGGCGCAACGGAGCGCACCCCTCTGTCTAGCTAGCTAGGCTTAGTGAGGAAGTTTATTAGGCTTTGTGAAAGTGCAACTAATCCTCAGATAGTTTTGATAATTTATAACAACATATACATCATTGAACTAATGTCTATTCAACGAATATTTCAGAAAAAATTGTATCTAAGTATAGCAATTGGATGTGAATGTGAACCACTCAAAATGCTAAGGACATGTGTTGGCAAAGCTTCAATCTTTGTTTATGTTATTTAAGATCACATCGAGTCTGTAGGAAAGTTAATACTATTAAAAGGGATGAGGCTTTCACGATGGTCTAACTGCTCTAGTGCTTAGAGATATTGATTGAAAAACCTCAGCCTCACTCTCACTTTCCACAATGCCCAAAACCCTAAAGTTCATCTCGGTCCCACCGATACAATCTCATCCGGATTGACCGAGATACACTTGAGGTGGCCACTGCCTAAACCCTAGCATCTCGGTCTCACCGAAGAGCACTTGCCAAACTTCTGTTTCCAACTGAAATTCAATTGAAATTTCCGCATGATTTCATTTCGTGACACCGAAGTGTGGAAAATACTAAGGTCAGCTTGACCCGGTCTCATCGAAAAGTCAAAAGTTCAAACCTTTTGTACAGGTCGGTCTCACCGAGTGGTTTCACCCGGTCCCATCGAAGTGTGCATAAAGGTGTGTAACGGTTCAATTTTTGGTGATGGCTATATATGCCCCACCCATCCACAAATTCTCAGAGAGCAACAAGTCTGGAGCTTACACTTCCCATATCCATTTTCAGAGAGAGAACCACATATTCTTGTGTTGAGATCAAAGGCTCGACTCCAACCATAGAACTTTGATCTCTAGCCTCCCCAAATTGCTTTCCACCCAAATCCCTCTCCTACCACATAGCAAAATTTGTGAGTGTTTGAGAGTTGAGGAGATAATATTTTGAAGCACAAGAGCAAGGAGTTCATCATCAACAACATATATTACCTTTTGGAGAGTGATTTCTCCCAGATTGGTTAGATGTCACTTGGGAGCCTCCAAATCGTGTGGTGGAACCAAGAGATAGTAATGGCATGGAGATCGTCTACTTCATGAAGATCTACCCTGAGTGAGGCTAGTCCTTTGTGGGCGTAAGTCATGGTGTAATAAACAAGGTTGCTTTTTCATGTACCCTTCGTAGGTGGAGCCTTCCGTGGACTTGTCAGCCATTACTTTCAGGGAGTTGAAGTCTCTGTCAACGTGGATGTATGATAGCACCACCTATAAGAACCACAGGAAAAAATTGTTTCTTCATTGCATTTAATTATCTCCAAACACTTCCTCTACTTACATTCATGTGCAAAGTTTTTACTTTTCGCTGCTACTCTATTAGAGTTGCATGTGTAGGGTGTTTGTAAACTTGTTAGAATTGCTAAAATCTACCTAGAACTAAAATAGGGAAAATGCTAGATTTTGATTGGGCAACTAGTCTAACCCATCCCCCCCCCCCCCCCCTCTCGATCTACTTACGATCCTACACTTTGTGAGCGCACTAATGAATTACAGGGTAGCACTAACTAGGTGCAAAAAATCAAGTGGGGGCAGCTGCCCCCATGGCTCTTAACGTAGGTCCACTCCTGTTATGTGTTTCTATAAATATGTGTGAATTGTATGGCTGTCCCAATAAGCAAAAAAAGATCACCTACTCGACACATAAGCTGAGTCGTACACTAGGCCTACAAGTGTATGTCGAGTGCCACACTCAGCGCATGGGACACATGGCACGATCTGGGACGTGCAGAACCAAATGGCACACCACGGTGTAGATATAAGCCCAGTGCCAACAATCGGCTTACCCCTATGCCGTGCATGGCCTTTTGGGAACTTCGTTTATCTTGTCGACACGTGGAACCATTTGGGTGACATTTTGAAGAAATAAAAGCCGAGAGGTGCTACTTCTTGAGCTTGCGTTGGTTTTTCCCTTGAAGAGAAAAGGGTGATGCAGCAAAGTAGAGATAAGTATTTCCCTTAGTTTGAAAACCAAGGTATCAATCCAGTAGGAGACAACGCACAAATCACCGAATACCTGCACAAACAATCAAACACTTGCACCCAACGCGATAAAGGGGTTGTCAATCCCTTCACGGTTACTTGTAAAAGTGAGATCTGATAAAGATAGATAAACGATAAAGTAAATATTTTTGGTATTTTTGGTTTATAGATCGGAAAGTAAAAGATTGCAAAATAGTAGATCGGAAACTTGTATGATGGAAAATAGAAACATATATGATGGAAAATAGACCCGAGGGCCATAGGTTTCACTAGAGGCTTCTCTCAAGATAGCAAATAATACGGTGGGTGAACAAATTACTGCCGAGAAATTGATAGAAAAGCGCAAAGTTATGACGATATCTAAGGCAATGATCATTAATATAGGCATCACGTCCGTGTCAAGTAGACCGAAATGATTCTGCATCTACTACTATTACTCCACACATCGACCGCTATCTAGCATGCATCTAGAGTATTAAGTTCATAAAGAACGGAGTAATGCATTAAGTAAGATGACATGATGTAGAGGAATTAACTCAAGCAATATGATGAAAACCCCATCTTTTTATCCTCGATGGCAACAATACAATACATGCCTTGCTGCCCCTACTGTCACTGGGAAAGGACACCGCAAGATTGAACCCAAAGCTAAGCACTTCTCCCATTGCAAGAAAAACCAATCTAGTTGGCCAAACCAAACCGATAGTTCGAAGAGAATTACAAAGATATCAAATCATGCATAAAAGAATTCAGAGAAGATTCAAATAATATTCATAGATAAGCTGACCATAAATCCACAATTCATCGGATCTCGGCAAACACACCGCAAAAAAGTATTACATCGAGTAGATCTCCAAGAACATCAAGGAGAACATGGTATTGAGAATCAAAGAGAGAGAAGAAGCCATCTAGCTACTAGCTATGGACCCGTAGGTCTGTGGTAAACTACTCACGCTTCATCGGAAGGGCAATAGAGTTGATGTAGAAGCCCTCCGTGATTGAATCCCCCTCCGGCAGGGTGCCGGAAAAGGTCCCTAGATGGGATCTCACGGGTACAGAAGGTTGCGGCAGTGGAAAAGTGTTTTCGTGGATGCCTCTGGTGGTTTGGGGATATTTGGGAATAAATAGGCGAAAAAATTAGGTCAGGAGAGTCACGGGGGGCCCACAAGGGTGGGGGGCGCGCCCTACCCCCCTGGGCGAGCCCTCCGTCCTTGTGGCCGCCTCGTGGCTCCTCCGACTTCATCTCCAAGTATCCTGGTTGTCTTCTGGTCCAAGAAAAATCATCGCGAAGGTTTCATTCCGTTTGGACTCCGTTTGGTATTCCTTTTCTGCGGAACTCAAAAACAAGGAAAAAAACAGGAACTGGCACTGGGCTCTAGGTTAATAGGTTAGTCGCAAAAATAATATAAAATAGCATATTAATGCATATAAAACATCCAAAACAGATAATATAATAGCATGGAACAATCAAAAATTATAGATACGTTGGAGACGTATCAAGCATCCCCAAGCTTAATTCCTGCTCGTCCTCGAGTAGGTAAATGATAAAAACAGAATTTTTGATGTGGAATGCTACCTAACATATTTATCCATGTATTTTTTTTTATTGTGGCATGAATGTTCAGATCCATAAGATTCAAAACAAAAGTTTAATATTGACATAAAAACAATAATACTTCAAGCATACTAACAAGGCAATTATGTCTTCTCAAAATAACAAGGCCAAAGAAAGCTTATCCCTACAAAATCATATAGTCTGGCTATGCTCCATCTTCATCACACAAAATATTCAAATCATGCACAACCCCGATGACAAGCCAAGCAATTGTTTCATACTTTTGATGTTCTCAAACTTTTTCAACTTTCACGCAATACATGAGCGTGAGCCATGGACATAGCACTATAGGTGGAATAGGTGGTTGTGGAGAAGACAAAAAGAAGGAGAGAGTCTCACATCAACTAGGCGTATCAACGGGCTATGGAGATGCCCATCAATAGATATCAATGTGAGTGAGTAGGGATTGCCATGCAACGGATGCACTAGAGCTATAAGTTTATGAAAGCTCAAAAAGAAACTAAGTGGGTGTGCATCCAACTCGCTTGCTCACGAAGACCTAGGGCAATTTGGGGAAGCCCATCATTGGAATATACAAGCCAAGTTCTATAATGAAAAATTCCCACTAGTGTATGAAAGTGACAACATAGGAGACTCTCTATCATGAAGATCATGGTGCTACTTTGAAGAACAAGTGTGGTAAAAGGATAGTAACATTGCCCCTTCTCTCTTTTCTCTCATTTTTTTTATTTGGCCTTCTCACATTTTTTTGCCTCTTTTTTTTCGTCCGGAGTCTCATCCCGACTTGTGGGGAAATTATAGTCTCCATCATCCTTTCCTCACATGGGACAATGCTCTAATAATGAAGATCATCACACTTTTATTTACTTACAACTCAAGAATTACAACTCGATACTTAGAACAAAATATGACTCTATATGAATGCCTCCGGTGGTGTAAAGGGATGTGCAATGAAACAAGAGTGACATGTATGAAAAAATTATGAACGGTGGTCTTGCCACAAATACGATGTCAACTACATGATCATGCAAATCAATATGACAATGATGGAACGTGTCATAATAAACGGAACGGTGGAAAGTTGCATGGCAATATATCTCGGAATGGCTACGGAAATGCCATAATAGCTAGGTATGGTGGCTGTTTTGAGAAATGTATATGGTGGGTGTATGGTACCGGCGAAAGTTGCGTGGCACTAGAGAGGCTAGCAATGGTGGAAGGGTGAGAGTGCGTATAATCCATGCACTCAACATTAGTCATAAAGAACTCACATACTTATTGAAAAATCTATTAGTTATCGAAATGAAGTACTACGCGCATGCTCCTAGGGGGATAGATTGGTAGGAAAAGACCATCGCTCGTCCCCGACCGCCACTCATAAGGAAGACAATCAATAAATAAATCATTCTCCGACTTCATCACATAACGGTTCACCATACGTGCATGCTACGGGAATCACAAACTTTAACACAAGTATTTCTCAAATTCACAATTACTCACTAGCATGACTCTAATATTATCATCTTCATATCTCAAAACAATCATAAGGAATCAAACTTCTCATAGTATTCAATGCACTTTATATGAAAGTTTTTATTATATCCCTCTTGGATGCTTACCATATTAGGACTAAATTTATAACCAAAGCAAATTACCATGCTGTTTAAAGAGACTCTCAAAATAATATAAGTGAAGCATGAGAGTTCAATAATTTCTATAAAATAAAGCCACCGCCGTGCTCTAAAAAGATATAAGTGAAGCACTAGAGCAAAATTGCCTAGCTCAAAAGATATAAGTGAAGCACATAGATTATTCTAATAAATCACGATTCATGCGTGTCCCTCTCAAAAGGTGTGTACAGCAAGGATGATTGTGGCAAACTAAAAAGCAAAGACTCAAATCATACAAGATGCTCCAAGCAAAACACATATCATGTGGTGAATAAAAATATAGTCTCAAGTAAAGTTACCGATAGACGAAGACGAAAGAGGGGATGCCTTCCGTGGCATCCCCAAGCTTAGGCTCTTGGTTGTCCTTGAATATTTCCTTGGGGTACCTTGGGCATCCCCAAGCTTAGGCTCTTGCCACTCCTTATTCCATAGTTCATCAAATCCTTACCCAAAACTTGAAAACTTCATAACACAAAACTCAACAGAAAATCTCATAAGCTCCGTTAGTATAAGAAAATAAATCACCACTTTTGGTACTGTTGTGAACTCATTCTTTATTTATATTGGTGTAATATCTACTGTATTCGAACTTCTTCATGGTTCATACCCCCCGATACTACCCATAGGTTCATCAAAATAAGCAAACAACACATAGAAAACAGAATCTGTCAAAAACAGAACAGTCTGTGAAGATCTGAATTTTTCTAATACTTATTTAACTTCAACAATTCTGAAAAATTAGGAAAACAGAGGCAATTTGTATGTCAATCGCGTGTAAAAAATTCAGGTTTTTCGACGCTCCAGTGAATTATTAAAATTCTGTGACTGGACGCAAAAGTTTCTATTTTTTAGCAAGATCAAATCAACTATCACCGTAAGCCATCCCAAAGGTCTTACTTGGCACAAACACTAATTAAAACATAAAACCACATCTAACCAGAGGCTAGATGAATTATTTATTTCAAAATAGAAAAAAAAGCAAAAAAATAAATAAAATTGGGTTGCCTCCCAACAAGCGCTATTGTTTAACGTCCTTAGCTAGGCATTAAAATTTTAATGATGCTCACATGAAAGACAAGAATTGAAGCACAAAGAGAGCATCATAAAGTACGTGAAAAACACATCTAAGTCTAACATACTTCCTATGCATAGGCATCTTATAGGCAAACAAATTATCAAGGCAAGCAAATCCTAGCATATGCAAAGAAGAAGAAAGAGACAATAGCAATCTCAACATAACGAGAGGTAATTTAGTAACATGAAAATTTCTATCACAATATTTTCCTCTCTCATAATAATTACATGTGGGATCATAATCAAATTCAACAATATAGCTATCACATAAAATTTTCTCTTCATGATCCACATGCATGCAAAGTTGACACTCCTCCAAAATAGTGGGATTGATATAAAATACAGTCACGACTTCTCCAAGCCCACTTTTATCAAAAATTTCATAAGATTGATCATACTCCAAAGTAGTGGGATCATTATTACCTAGAGTTGACACTCTTCCAAACCCACTTTCAATATTATTGCAAACATATTCATCATGAGGCTTAAATAAATTTTCAAGATCATAAGAAAAATCACCCCAATCATGATCATCGCAACAAGTGGTGGACCTAGCAAAACTAGCATCCCCAAGCTTAGGGTTTTGCATATCATTAGCACAACTGACATTAATAGAATTTATAGTAGAACCATTGCAATCATGCTTTTCATCCAAGAAGCTATCGTGAATCACTTTATACATTTCTTCTTTTAACACTTCATCACAATTTTCAGATTCACGAATTTCAAGCAAAACTTTATAAAGATAATCTAGTGCACTCAAATCACTAGAAATTGGTTCATCATAACTAGATATCTTAAAAAGATTAGCAAGTGGATGTGGATCCATAAACTTTTAGCAAGCGAAGATGCAAGCAAAAAGAAGGCACATGGTAACACAAGCAAACAAAAGATCTAACGAGAAAAAGGCAAACGAAAAAGAGGGCGAACAAAAAGGTAAATCTTTTAAAAAATCGTTTTAGAAGTGGGGGAGAGGAAAACGAGAGGCAAATGGCGAATAATGTAATGCAAGAGATGAGAGTTTATGATGGGTACTTGGTATGTCTTGACTTGGCGTAGATCTCCCCGGCAACGGCGCCAGAAATTCTTCCCGCTACTTCTTGAACTTGCGTTGGTTTTTCCCTTGAAGAGGAAAGGGTGATGCAGCAAAGTAGAGATAAGTATTTCCCTCAGTTTGAGAACCAAGGTATCAATCCAGTAGGAGATAACGCATAAATCACCGAATACCTGCACAAAAAATCAAACACTTGCACCCAACGCGATAAAGGGGTTGTCAATCCCTTCACGGTTACTTGCAAAAGTGAGATCTGATAGAGATAGATAAATGATAAAGTAAATATTTTTGGTATTTTCGGTTTATAGATCGGAAAGTAAAAGATTGCAAAATAGTAGATCGGAAACTTGTATGATGGAAAATAGAAACTTATATGATGGAAAATAGACCCGAGGGCCATAGGTTTCACTAGAGGCTTCTCTCAAGATAGCAAATAATACGGTGGGTGAACAAATTACTGCCGAGCAATTGATAGAAAAGCGCAAAGTTATGACGATATCTAAGGCAATGATCATGAATATAGGCATCACGTCCGTGTCAAGTAGACCGAAACAATTCTGCATCTACTACTATTACTCCACACATGGACCGCTATCCAGCATGCATCTAGAGTATTAAGTTCATAAAGAACAGAGTAATGCATTAAGTAAGATGACATGATGTAGAGGAATTAACTCAAGCAATATGATGAAAACCCCATCTTTTTATCCTCGATGGCAACAATACAATACATGCCTTGCTGCCCCTACTGTCACTGGGAAAGGACACCGCAAGATTGAACCCAAAGCTAAGCACTTCTCCCATTGCAAGAAAAACCAATCTAGTTGGCCAAACCAAACCGATAGTTCGAAGAGAATTACAAAGATATCAAATCATGCATAAAAGAATTCAGAGAAGATTCAAATAATATTCATAGATAAGCTGATCATAAATCCACAATTCATCGGATCTCGGCAAACACACCGCAAAAAAGTATTACATCGAGTAGATCTCCAAGAACATCGAGAAGAACATGGTATTGAGAATCAAAGAGAGAGAAGAAGCCATCTAGCTACTAGCTATGGACCCGTAGGTCTGTGGTAAACTACTCACGCTTCATCGGAAGGGCAATAGAGTTGATGTAGAAGCCCTCTATGATCGAATCCCCCTCCGGCAGGGTGCCGGAAAAGGTCCCTAGATGGGATCTCACGGGTACAGAAGGTTGCGGCGGTGGAAAAGTGTTTTCGTGGATGCCTCTGGTGGTTTGGGGATATTTGGGAATATATAGGCGAAAGAATTAGGTCAGGAGAGTCACGGGGGGCCCACAAGGGTGGGGGGCGTGCCCTCCGTCCTTGTGGCTGCCTCGTGGCTCCTCCGACTTCATCTCCAAGTCTCCTAGTTGTCTTCTGGTCCAAGAAAAATCATCGCGAAGGTTTCATTCCGTTTGGACTCCGTTTGGTATTCTTTTTCTGCGGAACTCAAAAACAAGGAAAAAACAGGAACTCGCACTGGGCTCTAGGTTAATAGGTTAGTCCCAAAAATAATATAAAATAGCATATTAATGCATATAAAACATTCAAAACAGATAATATAATAGCATGGAACAATAAAAAATTATAGATACGTTGGAGACGTATCAAGAGGCAGTACTCGGCTTATGGCTATGTCGTGTATGGCCTATGAGAAACTCGGCTTACCCTATGCCATGCACGGCCCATTAGGAACTCGGCCCCTATGCCGTGCAAGGCTAATGAGGACCTCGGGTTATCAATTGGACATGTGGCACCTTCTAGTTCACCCCTGGCCGATGAGTATGGGCACACACCTTACCATATGCCCGCACCTCCGTTTTTGTCAGCTGGCCTTCACATGCCTTTATTTTGCCGAGATCTATTAATTTATAACTGGCAAACCCTTGTCGAGTCTCTGAGAAAAGGATCTCGGCTTACGCTGCTTTGCCGACATGGGGTAAGCCAAGTGCATCACTCGACAAAGGCTTTGTCAAGGTGTTTTTGACCTTTGCCGATTATTTCTTGTAATTGGTATTTTGTGTTTTTTCCAAGAGCACCGTGTCGGTGCAGCCCCCTTACCAAACGTATAAAGAGCAATATGGACCTTTGCCAAATCGTACCCACTTTCGTATGTATGGTATAGGTCGCCCACCGTATACATATATGTTGTACGAGGCCTAGCATCACACAAACCGGCGCACCCCCCCCCCCCTCGGTCCTAGGCCTTCCGGATTTTTTTTAACCTTCAAAAAATAGGTGCGTGAGGTAGGATTTGAACTCCCGATCTTTTGGTTTACTCCCACTCATTGTAACCAATTAGGACAACTCACTTGTTTTGCCTAGGTACTTTTATTCTTCTTGGCCTATTCTTAGTCTGATTTTATTCATTTTTGGTTTTGTTTAGTCTTTTTTTCTTCTGTTTTATTCGTTATTTGTCTTTATTTATACTTATTTTTATTTTATTTTTCATTTATTAAATTGGTGAACATTTTTCAAATCCATTAACTTTTTTTAAATGAATGAATGTTTTTCAATTTTGCAAACTTTTTCCAAATCGATGGACTTTTTAAATTCCGTGAACTTTAATAAAATTTGTGAACTTCTTGTTAAATTCCCGAACATTTTTCAAATTCATGATATTTTCTATATATCATGAACTTTTTTGTCACATTCGTGTACTTTTCTTTAATCTATGAACTTTTTTAGACTACCCTATTTTATTGAGAAGCTTCCTACCTCCTTCCTTGTAACCATACGAGGTGGGAGTGAGGGACTAACACTACGAACGACATAGTGTGCCGCCTGCAGGTATGTACATACAGGCTGTAACAAAAAGCCCAAAACAAGTTTATGCCTTGCGTGCAAGTGATCAGCTTGGCCCCATGGAATTGACATCTATGACGCACGCGCGCTGGTTGGTACATGTGGCAGAAATATTGCAACACCAACATAAAAAAAATCGAAAATTTCTTTTTTGCGGTTATGGTATCGGCTCGGTCTCCAGTTTGTTGGTTTTTTGCCCACCCCTAGCTCCAAGGAAAAAACAGTTCATAAAATTGAAAAAGTTTAATCAATTTGAAAAAACTTCATGAATTTGATAAAAAAAAGTTTGCAAAATTAAAAAAATCATCGATTTGAAAAGAAGTTCACGAATTTTACAAAAATGTTCACAAATTAAATACTTTATTCACAGGAGGCAACTTGCATACGGTGTCAGTAATTGTTCAAACCTGACATGGATGCCTACCATGGGTATGACCAACTGCTTGCAAAAGTTGAGTTTATTTTAAATAACAGGTTGTCCAAAAATAGGTCATGTTCAACGGAGGGTGTTCGGGCGAGAAGGCTCAGTCTAGAGCACGTTGTATTTAGACATCCTTGAAATGACCCTAATTTTTTCCATGACCTTATACGACCAATTCAAGGCACTATGCCAAGTTGCTTTGGTTTTCAACAAATTTTACATTTTTGGAGTTTTCTTGGTCAGAAAAGGCTGATAAATGGTCGGACGTGTCGCAACTTGCATACTGTGTCGGAAATCATTCAAACGTGACATGGATGCCTACCATGGTGCTTGCATAAGTTGGGCTCATTTGAAAAATGTCCAAACATAGACCATGTTCAACAGAGGGTGTTCGGGAGGCCAGAAGGCTCCGTCTGAGAGCACGCTGTTTACAGACATCCTTTAAATGACCCAGAGGCGGACCACGAAAAAAATTTAAGGTGTGGCGAAGTCTCACTAAGATTTTTTTTATGCAAATCAAAGAGTCAATACACACTAACAATACACTCTGGAGTCGCCGCCGGAGCGGCCGCTTGCTGCTGCCGTCGCTTGCTGCGCCGCTGGAGCAGCCGCTGTGCCGCCGCCCTCCAAGGCTCCAAACCCCAGCCTTCCGCCGCCCATGCCCGCCTGGTCCTCGCACGGTCGCGCCTGGTAAGCCGCCGCCGCCGCGCTAGCTAGGTTTGGTCGCGGCTGGGTCTGGGTCTCGGGCAGGTACGGAGAGTGGAGTTGGTCGAGTCGTTCTCCGCGTGGTCGTTCGTTTTCTTTTTTTTAGGTACTATACGTGGGAGACGGTGGGGCCGTGGGGTCGTGGGCGCTCGAGCAGTCGAGCTGGCTGCGGTCGAGGCCACCGCTGGCTGTGGTCGAGGACTCCAGGCTCGAGCGGCCGAGCCAGGCGATAGATACATACGTATAAATTTTTTTTTGCCAACAATCAAGGTATGGCAGCTGCCATACCTCGCCCACCGGAGCGCTCCGCCAGTGAAATGACCCCAATTTTTTTTCATGGCCTTGTATGACCAATTCAAGGCACCATGCCAAGTTGTTTTTGTTTCCGACAAATTTTGCATTTTCCAGAGTTTTCACAGTCAAAAAATGCCGATAAATGGTCGGACATGTCGCAACTTGCATACGGTGTCGGAAACCGTTCAAACCTGACATGGAGACTACCAATGGCATGCCCACCTGCTTGAAAAATTTGGGATCATTTCAAGAATATCCAAAACTTAACCATGTTCAATGGATGGTGTTCTAGTTGGCCAAAAGGCTCCGTCTGAGAGCACCTTGCTTCTCGACATCTTTCAAATGGACCCAAAGTTTTTCCACCAGCTTCAACGAACAATTCAAAGCAACATGCAAAGTTGTTTGAGTTTACGACAACTCTTGCATTTTCTGAAGTTTCCTCAGTGAAAACTGGCCGATAAATGGCCGGACGTCACACAACTTGCATACGGTGTCGGAATTCAATTAAACCTGGCACCACATGCCTACCATGGGCATTCGGACCTGCTTGCAAAAGTTGGGGTCATTTGAAGGATGCCCCAAAATAGAACATATTCAACAGAGTGTGTTCGGATAGGGCGAGAAGGGCCCGTTCTAAAACACGTTATTTTTCGACATCCGTCAAATGGCTCCACTCTTTGCACAAACTTCATTGACTATTTCAAGGCATTATGCCAAGGTGTTTGGATTTTTGAAAATTTTCGTATTTTCTGGAGTTTTCTTGGTAAAAAAATGGCCGATAAATGACCGGACATGTCGAAATGAGGAAACAGTGTCGGAAGTCATTCAAATCTGACATGGATGCCTCGTGTATCCGTGGTAGGCTGCCGCAAGAAGTTGGGGTCATTTATTCATAGTCCAAAAAAAACCACCAGTTGAGAGGAGTGTGCTAGACTAGGCTAGACAGATGCATTCGTGAGCTCATAGTTTTTCCTAATTTGTATGCTTCGGTTATTTGCAATTTTCATCATTATCAATCAACATGGACATTTCTTATATTGGAACCATTTCTTGAAATTTGTCAACAATTTTGGAATTTCAAAGTCTATGAAATTTTAATAAACTTTAACACTTTTCCAAAATTGATAACAAATTCCCAACAATTTAGGTTAAAAACAAATTGCAAACCACTGACTTGTTAAAAACTTATCAACTTTTTTTAAAATATAAACATTTCTTAAATTTGGGAACTTAAAGTTCAAAAACAGGAACATATTTTGAACTTTCAAAACATTTTATAAAATATTAAACAATATTTGAAAACAAGAACATTTGTTGGTATTTCAAACAACATTCAAAATTTTTAAACATGTTACAAAAAAAAATGAAGACAAAAAAGGAGATAAATGAATTGCCCAAAAAAGAGAAACTGTCGCTGATTCGCATAGGCCTAACAGACAGCGATGGAGATAGGCCGGCCCAGTTTATGAATAGCTACCATCGCCGTTTTTGGGAACCTTATAGAAGGTTCCTGGCTGGTTTTGGGAACCTGCCAAAAGGTTGCTACACTAGTTTTATTACTAGTTTCACTTTCATTTGTATTTTTATTTTTTATTGTTCCTATTTCTTTTATTCTTTTTTATTTTATTCTCCTTACATTTTCGTTTTAATTTTGTTATTTTTCCTTCCCATATTAATTTTTTATTTTTTCAAAAAACTGTTTCTACAAAATACAAACATTATTTTGAATTTTCAGTTTTTTTCATATTTCCCTATTTTTTTCAAAAATTCCATAAATGTTTGCAGTTTTCATAAAATTTGTTTGGAATTTCAAAAAACTGTTCCATTTTTTAAAGTTTGTTCATATTTTGAAAAATGTTCGTGCTTTCAAAATTTATTTGATAATTGCAATTATTCTCAAATTTTAAAACTTATCTAGAAATTAAAAAATTGTTGGTGCCTTTAAAACATTTTTTTGGAATTTCAAAAAATGTTACCTTTTTTAAAATTTTGCTCACAAATTCAAAAATAATCCCATTTTTCTGAGTCCATTCATATTTTCGTAAAATGTTCGAAAACTGAAAAATGTTCCTATTTTTTGAAATTCGTTCACAAATTAAAAATTGATCACGATTTTAAATGATTTCTTGGAATTTTGGAAAATGTTCCTGTTTTTAAAATTTTGTTCAAAAATTCAAAAAAAAAATCTTCCTGTTGTTCAAAGTTTGTTCATATTTTTCGAAAAAATCACAGTTTCATAATTAATTTGAAAATTGCAAATTGTTCCTGTTTTTAAAAACTTGTTCACAAATTTAAAAAAAGTTCAGGATTTCAATAAATTTTCGCATTTTATAATTTTATCTTAGATATGCTCAAAAAAGTTCCTGTTATTAAAATTTTGATCACAAATTTAATTTTTTACTTTTTTTTCAAATTTGGTTTAATTTTTTTTTAATTTGTTTTTTGAGAGCTTGTTCGTGTTTTCTAAAAAATCTTCTTAAATTCAAAATAAAATTGTTTTCCAATTTTTTTTCTTTCTTTCCTCAAAATGTTTGTGTTTTTAAAATAGGATTTCCAATTTTGAAAAATACCACAGTAATCTTTTTGGTTCGTTATAGTATCCAGTCCGGTCTGCTGCGGTACCCGCTTCGGTCCCTATTATACCTTCTTTAGTGTGTTCTTGTACATTTCATTTGATTTAGACTGATGGGACCCAAGCTATTACATAGGAAGATGATTACAATCAGAAATCAACATCTCCCGCAGATTGTTGGGCACATATCCGGTCACCTGAAAATCACCACAGACCTTGGCTTCTCCAGCTAGTGCACGAGCGAGTCTGCTTCCTTCACGTCTGATCCAGCAGACTTGGCAAGAGGCAAACGACCTAGCCCAAACCGGAGAGCACTCCTCTAGTGCAGCCGACGTTGCACAATTAGATTCCCATTAAATAAAGGGGTCAGCGCCTTCAGTCCTCCAAGCAGTGCACACTCTTCAGCTTCAGCCACATCACGACGACAGAGACAAATGGCCTTGCTCTGTGATCACGAACAACAGCACCAGCATGGCTCTCGGCGCGGGCAACATACTTAAAAAAAAATATCCTACCTTTTATTATGAAAGGATATAGTGTAATCTCAGTCTTCGAAAGAGGGAGGAGGGGGTGGGTGTACCTAAGCAGAAGTGCTTTTTCCAATAGTGCATCTCAGCTTAATCTTATGTGTGGACCAAGCCATTTGGAAGGGAGGCCCAGATAATGGATGCACACGACACCTCTCATGTCCTGTGAGTTGCATCAAGCGAGGCACTTATGCATTCTGTGCAGAGAGTACATCAATCAGATTCATCGCATCTCGCGAGCAGCATGGAACGATACTAACCAATTTTCTAGCCTCGTTAGCTGGCCAATTTGCCAGAAATCGGAGGTTGGCATGCCAAACCTGTGCACTGCGGCACACCCGGATGGTTGACAAGACCACCGGGCATCCGAACTGCTTGTTCAAAGAGCATGGTGCCCCCATGTTTGGTTTTGGTAATTGATGACAATCCCTATGGACTAATGGTTGCCTTAAGTTATATTTGAAGGGTTTGTCCATAGGCTTTGCTTAAAGACCATATGGTAGTTTCAAGGTTATAAGAAGGAGATTATGTGTCGATCAATATGCTATTCAAGGAGTTATCCATAGATTGGTCATGTGAGAGTTGAGCCTATCGCAAGCATGTCTTGAAGAAGAAGATTGTGTGAACATTCATGGTTACCTTCAAGACATCATCTTTATTAAGAGAAAAGACAAGTCAAGGTTGATCAAGACTAAGTACAAAAGTGATTCAAGTTGATCAACACACAATGCGTTCAAGATATAGCGAGTGGGATCAAGTGATCTCACGATATGGTAAGCATTATTCATTGCGCTTTGTGTACTAGCCCATGATCTATGTGTGTGATGGTTCTATGTGGGGTTAGGTGTTTTTCCATGGGCTTTGCGTCAAGAGGAAATCTCATATAACCCTTGGAGGATGACATCAAGTCGTGATCATTATCAAGGTTGTGTTGTGCAAGTTCAAGTGGAGCATCACATGCTTAAAGCTTGCCATCCATTTTGGTGATAATGGACTTGTGAAGATGCGCCGAAGAGTGGCTCACCAATAGTGGAGTATGGGGGAGCAATCTACTAGTCTTCATCACACCAGAGCAATCAGGAAAGGTGGTCGAACTTGAGGAGGACAAGATCGTCATCATCTAGCTCAAGTGGATTATGCGTAAGGCAAAGGTTTGACCTTTATAGGGTTTCTATTTTACCAGTTTTGAGTGAGTAGCTTGATTGTATTGTTCGTAGAGAGCTCAAACCATTGCATCATTGGCATCATCTTTCTTGGTTCTTGTTTGGTTTTTCTTTATGTGAGTTTTGGAGCTTGTGGTCATCTTCATGACAAGCTCAAGTTCATGGAAAACGGATCTCATATGCATCATCTATTGTGTTCTCGATGTTGGAGTTTTTGCCAGATCATATTTGGGGAAGGTTCTCTTCCTTATCCTATTGGCATTTATTCTTCATTGCTAGTTCTTAATATATCCAATAAGCTTGAGTTTGCTGATTTCGGAGTTCATTTCCAAAAGTTATGGCAGTTTTGTTCTTCATGCATCCAACTGTTTGACTAAGCAATTTTTGAAGCACCCAGGCGGTAGTACTGCACTGGTCCACGGTAGTACCGCTTAGGCGGTACTTCCGCAGATCAGTGCCACTCCTATTACTTCTTGGGAAATGGCTTCTGGTGGTCTCTGTTTTATAAATGAAAGTGGCACGGTTGTAGCACGATAGTACGTACCGCATTACATGGTACTTCCACTCTGCCACCGCTTCAGTATCGCCGGTTCCTCTTTACCCAGTGACATTTAGCGGTAGTACCACTCAATGTGGACGGTAGAACCACTCCAGTACTAGTTGTACTCACTGCCTATGGCTGGAACTGCCGCTCTAGGCGGTAGTACCTGACGTGGCTTGTATCTGCATTGGTATTTCCCCAAAGAGGAAGGGATGATGCATCACTGCTACGGTAAGTAGTTCCCTCAGTTATGAAACCAAGGTTATCAATCCAGTAGGAGAACTAAGCAACACTATGTAAACGGTACCTGCACACAACGAACAAATACTTGCAACCCAACGCGTAAGATGGGTTGTCAATCCCTCCACGGTAAAAAGATAGATTAATTTGTATGAGATTGGATGAATAGATCTAGCGAAGACACAAAATAAAATAAGAAAATAAAAAGTGCAGCAAGGTATTTTTGGGTTTTTGGAATAATAGATCTGAAAAAATATGATAAAAGATAGACCCGGGGGCCGTAGATTTCACTAGTGGCTTCTCTCGAGAAAATAACATACGGTGGGTAAACAAATTACTGTTGGGCAATTGATAGAAGAGCAAATAATTATGATGATATCCAAGGCAATGATCATGTATATAGGCATCACGTCCAAGATTAGTAGACCGAGTACTGCCTGCATCTACTACCATTACTCCACACATCGACCGCTATCCAGCATGCATCTAGCGTATTAAGTTCATGGAGAAACGGAGAAATGAAATAAGAACGATGACATGATGTAGACAAGATCTATTCATGTAGGAATAGACCCCATCTTTTTATCCTTAATAGCAACGATACATGCGTGCCTCGCTACCCCTTCTGTCACTGGGTGAGAACACCGCAAGATTGAACCCATCACAAAGCACTTCTTCCCATTGCAAGAAAAATCAATCTAGTTGGCCAAACCAAACCAAAGTTTCGGAGAAGAAATACGAAGCTATAACAATCATGCATATAAGAGATCAAAGAAAACTCAAATAATATTCATAGATAGATCTGATCATAAACTCGCACTTCATCGGATCCCAACAAACACACCGCAAAAAGTCATTACATCAAATAGATCTCCAAGAACATCGAGGAGAACATTGTATTGAGAATCAAAAAGAGAGAAGAAGCCATCTAGCTACTGCCTACGGACCCGTAGGTCTATGGTGAACTACTCAAGCATCATCGGAGGAGCACCAATGAGGATGATGAACCCCTCCGTGATCGTGTTCCCCTCCGGCAGAGTGCCAGAATAGGGCTCTAGATTGGATCTCGTGGTTCTGAAACTTGTGGCAGCTGGAATTGTGTTTCGATCGGTCCCCTAGGGTTTGTGGAATATCTGAGTATTTATAGAGCTGAGAGGTGGTGGAGGAGACCTCCATGGGCCTGATGTCGGCTTGAACTACGTCGGCATTTCCCCAAAGAGGAAGGGATGATGCAGCACAGCAACGGTAGGTATTTCCCTCAGTGATGAGACCAAGGTTATCGAACCAGTAGGAGAACCACGCAACACCACGTAAACAGCTCATGCACACAAAGAACAAATACTTGCAACCCGACGTGTTAAAGGGATTGTCAATCCCTTTCGGGTAACGGTGCCAGAAATTGTCAAGTTGACGGGATAAAATTGTAGTAGATTGATAGATGCAAATAAAAGCAAATAAAATTCAGCGAGATATTTTTGGGTTTTTGGATTAACAGATCTGAAAATAAAAGCAAATAAAAATAGATCTCGAAGGCAAATATATTAAAGAAGAGACCCGGGGGCCGTAGGTTTCACTAGTGGCTTCTCTCGAGAAAAATAGCATACGGTGGGTAAACAAATTACTGTTGGGCAATTGATAGAACTTCAAATAATCATGACGATATCCAGGCAATGATCATTATATAGGCATCACGTCCAAGATTAGTAGACTGACTCCTGCCTGCATCTACTACTATTACTCCACACATCGACCGCTATCCAGCATGCATCTAGTGTATTAAGTTCATGGAAAAACGGAGTAATGCAATAAGAACGATGACATGATGTAGACAAGATCTATTTATGTAGAAATAGACCCCATCTTGTTATCCTTAATGGCAACGATACATACGTGTCGGTTCCCCTTCTGTCACTGGGATCAAGCACCGTAAGATTGAACCCATCACAAAGCACCTCTTCCCATAGCAAGAAAAATCGATCTAGTCGGCCTAACTAAACCAAAGATTCGAAGAAGAAATACGAGGCTATAAGTAATCATGCATATAAGAGATCAAAAGACTCAAATAACTTTCATGGATAAAAACACAAATAACTTTCATGGATAAAAACATAGATCTGATCATAAACTCAAAGTTCATCGGATCCCAACAAACACACCGCAAAAAGAGTTACATCAAATAGATCTCCAAGAGACCATTGTATTGAGAATCAAAAGAGAGAGAGGAAGCCATCTAGCTACTATCTTCGGACCCGTAGGTCCACAATGAACTACTCACGCATCATCGGAGAGGCACCAATGAGGATGATGAACCCCTCCGTGATGGTGTCTAGATTGGATCTGTGGTTTCTGGAACTTGCGGCGGCTGGAATTGATTTTTGTCGACTCCCCTAGGGTTTCTGGAATATTGGGGTATTTATAGAGCAAAGGGGCGGTGCGAGAGGCCACCGAGGTGGGCACAACCCACCTGGGCACGCCTGGGCCCCCAGGCGCGCCCTGGTGGGTTGTGCTCCCCTCGGAGCTCCCCTCAGGTACTTTCTTGGCCCAACAGGTGTCTTCTACTCCATAAAAAATCACCAAAAAGTTTCGCTGCGTTTGGACTCCGTTTGGTATTGATTTCCTGCGAAGTAAAAAACAAACAAAAAACAACAATTGGCACTGGGCACTATGTCAATAGGTTAGTCCCAAAAAATGATATAAAGTTGCTATAAAATGATTGTAAAACATCCAAGAATGATAATATAACAGCATGGAACAATCAAAAATTATAGATACGTTGGAGACGTATCAGCATCCCCAAGCTTAATTCCTGCTCGTCCTCGAGTAGGTAAATGATAAAAACAGAATTTTTGATGTGGAATGCTGCCTATCATGTTCATCACATATTCTTTTCTTTGTAGCATGGACATTTGGACTTTTATATGGTTCAAAGCAATAGTCTAGTTTTGACATGAGGACTTTAATACTCAAGCATATCAACAAGCAACCATGTCTTTCAAAATATCAACACTAAAGCAAGTTATCCCTAGCCCATTATGCTCAATCATTGATCCATTCATGAAACACACTCGCATATTAGCTACACCCAATGCTCAAGTACGATCATAGTGCCCCTTAGTTCGTGCTTTATAAGAGAAGATGGAGACTCAAGTAAAAATAAAAATTGCATAAAGTAAATAGAAAGGCCCTTCGCGGAGGGAAGTAGGGATTTGTAGAGGTGCCAGAGCTCAAAGCGAAAAAGATAGAGATAAAGCATTTTGGGTGGCATGCTTTTCCTGTCAACGAAAACGATCAAGTAGTTCCCAATACTTTCCATGCTAGATATATCATAGGCGGTTCCCAAACAGAAAATGAAATTTATTCCTTTTTCCACCATACTTTCACTTTCCATGGCTAACCGTGTCCACGGGTGCCTTCCATACCAACACTTTCCAAGGAATTTATTATTTGACAACATAAAGTAAATTCATTTTTCATTTCGGGACTGGGCATCCATAATACCTTTGCCGTACTCTCGTGCAATGACAAGTGAATAAACACTCATCTTGAGAATAACACATCTAGCATGGAAATATATTAGCCACCCCCTACCGTTTCATGAGCGGTACGAGCACACAAAAGAGAAATTTATTTTGAAAATTAGAGATGACACATACAAATTTGCTTAGAACGGCACGGAAATACCGCATATAGGTAGGTATAGTGGACTCATATGGCAAAAACTGGTTTAAAGGATTTTGGATGCACAAGTAGTGATCATACTTAGTGCAAATGAAGGCTAGCAAAAGATTGAGAAGCATCCAACCAAGAAACGAAAAATCTCATAAGCGAGCATTAAGCATAACAAACACCGAATAATGCACCACAAGTAGGATGTAATTTCATTGCATAACTATTGACTTTCGTGCTTACATAGGGAATCACAAACCTTAACACCAATATTCCTACTAAGCCATAATTACTCATTAACATGACTCACATATTATATCATCATATCGCAAAACTATTACAAGGAATCAAGTTTATTTTGTCCAATGATCTTCATGAAAGTTTTTATTATATCCTCCTTGGATATCTATCACTTTGGGACTAATTTCATATGTTGCTTTTAATAAGCTCAAACAAATATAAGTGAAGAACATGAGCATAAAAAAATTTCTTCTCTCAAAATAATCTAAGTGAAGAAAGAGAGAATTTCTTCAAAAATAACAAAGCACACCGTGCTAAAAAAGATATAATTGAAGCACTAGAGCAATTCCACGGCTCTAGAAATTTAAGTGAAGCATAGGAGCAAGCATAGCATAATTTTTGGCTTCCTTAAAAAGGTGTGTCCAGCAAGGATTCAAGAATTAAAATAAAAAACAAAACAAGTAAAGACTCATATCATACAAGACGCTCCAAGCAAAACTCATAATATGTGACGAATAAAAATATAGTTCCAAGTAAAATACCGACGGTTGTTAGAAGAAAAAGGGGATGCCACTCGGGGGCATCCCCAAGCTTAGTTGCTTGATACTTCTTGAATATTATTTTGGGGTGCCTCGGGCATCCCCAAGCTTAGCCTTTTGCTAGTCCTTATTCCTTCATCCATCGCGATCTCACGCAAAACTTGAAAACTTCAATCACACAAAACTCAACAAAACCTTCGTGAGATCCGTTAGTATAAGAAAACCAATCTTTACTTTAAGTACTGTAGAAAACCCATTCAAATTTTGTTATTGCATTATATCTACTGTATTCTAACTTAACCATGGCTCATACCCCCCGATAGAAACCATAGATTCATCAAAAAAAGCACACAATGCAAAGAAAACAGAATCTGTCAAAAACAGAACAATCTTTAAAGATGCGAATTGTTCTCATACTTATGTAATTGCAAAAATTCTGAAAATTTAGAAAAACATAGACAATTTGTATATCAATCTTTTGTAAAAAATTCAGAAGTTTTTGTAGCTTCTGTGATTTTTGAAAAAACAATTACTGGACGCAAAAGTTTCTGTTTTCCAACAAGATCAAATCAACTATCACCCAAATCATCCCAAAGGCTTTACTTGGCACTAACACTAATTAAAACACAGAAAAACACAATCATAACAGTAGCATAATTGTGTAAACACTCAAGAACAGAAAGAAAAAGACAAAAATAAATTTTATTTATTGGGTTGCCTCCCAACAAGCGCTATCGTTTTATGCCCCTAGCTAGGCATAAAGCAAAGGATCTAAGTATTGTCATCTTTGTTTCTAGATCCATAAGATGCCCTCATGATTGATTTATATGGTGGCTTAATTCTAGTTCTAGGGAAGTGTTCCATACCCTTCCTTAGTGGAAATTAAAATTTAATATTGCCTTCTTTCATATCAATTACGACACCAATAGTACGTAAAAACGGTCTACCAAGAATAATTGGACAAGACGGATTGCAATAAATATCAAGAACAATAAAGTCTATGGGCACATAATTCCTATTTGCAAGAATAAGAACATCATTAATTCTTCCCATAGATTTTTTAATAGTAGAATCCGCTAAGTGCAAGTTTAAAGAACATTCTTCAATATCGATAAGACCAAGCACATCACATAAAGATTTCGGAATTGTAGAAACACTAGCACCCAAGTCACATAAAGCAAAACACTCATAATTTTTGATCTTGACTCTGATAGTAGGTTCCCATTCATCATGTAATTTTCTAGGGATTGAAACCTCTAATTCCAACTTTTCTTCTAAAGCTTTCATCATAGCATCAACAATATGTTTAGTAAAAGTTTTATTTTGTTCATAAGCATGGGGTGAATTTATCATGGATTGCAACAAAGAATTACAATCAATCAAAGAGCAACTATCATAATTAAAGTCTTTGTAATCCAAAAGAGTGGGCACATCACTAGTTAAAGTTTTGACCTCTTCAAACCCACTTTTATCAATTTTCTCAACAAGATTTTCACCCTCCGAATTATCGGGACGCCTTTTAGCTAAAGTTGACTCTTCTTCAGTCCCTTTATCATCAATCTTAATTTTATTAAACAAAGAATCAATAGAAGAAACACCAATCATTTTAAGATCTTCATCATTTTTATGAAAGCAATCACTAGAAAACGCTTTTTCTAAAAATTCTCTTCTAGCTCTAAGCATAGCGGTTCTTTTCTTACTTTCATCCATAGAAACATATAAAGCTTTAATTGATTCCTCAACCTTAGGCACAAAAATTTTCATCTTGAGATTTTCTACATCATGAGAAATTCTATCAATACTTCTAGACATATCATCAATCTTATTCAGCTTTTCTTCTATTGTAGAATTGAAAACCTTTTGAGTATTGATAAATTCTTTAATATTATTCTCAAGATCAGAGGTGTTCCTATTATTATTATAGGAAGAATTACCATAGAAATTACCATAATTATTAGAGGAATTACTAGGAAAAGGCCTAGGATTGAAATTACCTCTATAAGCATTGTTATTGAAATTATTTCATGAGATAAAATTCACATCTACGGCATCACTATTTTGCTCAATCAAGGTAGACCAAGGCACATCATTAAAATCAATAGGAGCACTTTTATTAGCAACCAATTTCATAAGAGCATCAACTTTTTCACTCAAAGAAGAAATTTCTTCAACCGAATTAACCTTTTTACTAGTAGGAGCTCTTTCGGTATGCCATTGTGAATAATTTGCCATAATATTATCAAGCAATTTAGTAGCTTCACCCAAAGTAATTTACATAAAAGTACTTGATGACCCACAAGTATAGGGGATCAATCGTAGTCCTTTCGATAAGTAAGAGTGTCGAACCCAACGAGGAGAAGGAAATGACAAGCGGTTTTCAGCAAGGTAATGTCTGCAAGCGCTGAAATTATAAGTATCGAGTAGTTTAATAGCAAGATAATTTGCAACGAGCAAGTAACGGCAATAGTAACAAAAGTGCAGCAAGGTAGCCCAATCCTTTTGAGGCAAAGGACAGGCCAAAACGGTCTCTTATGATAAGCAAAGCGTTCTTGAGGGTACACGGGAATTTCATCTAGTCACTTTCATCATGTTGGTTTGATCTGTGTTCACTACTTTGATAATTTGATATGTGGGTGGATCGGTGCTTAGGTGCTGTTCTTACTTGAACAAACCTCCTACTTATGATTAACCCCCTCGCAAGCATCCGCAACTACGAGAAAAGTATTAAGAATAAATTCTAACCATAGCATTAAACTTTTGGATCCAATCGGTCCCTTACGAAATAGCCCATAAACTAGGGTTTAAGCTTTTGTCACTCTCGCAACCCATCATCTAATAACTACTCCACAATGAATTCCCTTAGGCCCAAGTATGGTGAAGTGTCATGTAGTCGATGTTCACATGACACCACTAAGGGAATCACAACATACATATCATCAAAATATCAAACACATCTCAAGTTCACATGATTACTGGCAACATGATTTCTCCCGTGACCTCAAGAACAAAAGTAACTACTCACAAATAATAATCATGCTCAAGATCAGAGGGGTATTAAATAGCATAATGGATCAGAACATATAATCTTCCACCAAATAAACCATATAGTAATCAACTACAAGGTGTAATCAACACTACTAGTCACCCACAAGCACCAATCTATAGTTCCGGTACTAAGATTGAAAACAAGAGATGAACTAGGGTTTGAGAGGAGATGGTGCTGTTGAAGATGTTGATGGAGATTGCCCTCCCCAAGATGGGAGAGTTGTTGGTGATGATGATGACGATGATTTCCCCCTCCGGGAGGGAAGTTCCCCCGGCGAAATCGCTCCGCCGGAGGGCAAAAGTGCTCCTGCCCAAGTTCCTCCTCGAGACGGCGGCGCTCTGTCCCGAAAGTCCTCTCCTTATTTTTTCTAGGTCAAAATGACTTATATACCAGAAGATGGGCACCAGAGGTGGGCTGGGCTGAGCACAACCCACCAGGGCGCGCCTGGGGGGCCTGGCGCGCCCTGGTGTCTTGTGCTCACCAGGTGGCCCCCCTCCGGTAGTTATTCGCTCTAGTATTTCTTATTTATTCCATAAAAATTTCTCGTGAAGTTTCAGCTCATTTGGAGTTGTGCAGAATAGGTAGCCTGACGTAGCTTTTTCAGGTCCAGATTTCCAGCTGCCGGAATTCTCCCTCTTTGTGTGAACCTTGCATATTATGAGAGAAAATGCATTAGAAATACTCCAAAAAGCATTATTATGCATAAAAACATTATAAATAATAGTAGGTAAACATGATGCAAAATGGTTGTATCAAATCCCTCAAGCTTAGACCTCGCTTGTCCTCAAGCGAAAACCGAAATCGAGAAACATGTCCACATGCTTAGAGAGAGAGGTGTCGATAAAAACAAAATACGGACATAGAAGCATGATGTAAATTATTATAGCAGCAGCAAACTTTAACATAAAACTTTTATAATAGAACTTCTATCATAGATTTCTCATGAATAAGTAACAATTCATCACAACATCGAAGTATAAAGCATAAACTCTATTGGAAACCAACAAACTATGTTCTTAGTCAACTTTGCAACTACAATTCATCATCTTTTCAGGAAGGGTCACGTATCGGAGCCTTTAGGCAAGTCCACATACTCAACCATCTTATAGTCTTCTACTATTTCTAACACTCACCGCATACGCATGAGCAAAACATTTCAACCGGACACATAGAAAGATAGAGGCTTAAAGTTTCGCCTCCCAACGTACTCACCTCAAGGGTGATGTCAACAATAATAACTCATGCTACCTATATTCAACTGGATATATGTGCCTAGATCTTTCCTCACCACATGATGCTTGCCAAAAGAGAAAATAAAAGGAATAGAGAGAAGAACTTTGACTCTTGCATAAAAAGTAAATACATAAAAGTAAAAGATAGGCCCTTCGTAGAGGGAAGTAGAGGTTGCCATGTGCTTTTTGTTTGTATGCTTAATCCCTTAGTGCAAGAGAACGTCACGTTATATCGCCCCTTATGATAGCAACCTTTATTATGCGGTCTGTCGCTTTTATTCTTTGCCATCACAAGTTCGTACAATGCTCAATTTTCTCTTTCACTAAATGATCTAACACTTTTAGAAGCAATTTTTATTGCCTTATTGCACCGATGAAAACTTACTTGAAGGATCTTACTCAATCCGTAGGTAGGTATGGTGGACTCTCAAAATAAGATTTGGGTTTAAGGGTTTTTGGATGCACAAGTAGTATCTCTACTTAGTGCGGAATTTTTGGCTAGTAAAGATAGGGCAAGCACCACATGTTAAAGGATCTATGACAATATAACTTCTATGTGAATATGAACAAACATAAATCATTACGTTGTCTTCCTTGTCCAACGTCAACAATTTTGGCATATAATATTTTGATGGGGGCTCACAATCACAAAAGATTTCCAAGATAGTGTTTTTGTATGTGAATCTTCTCTTCCCTTATTAATTCTTTCACGAATTGCATCATTTACCAATGCTATGTTTGTCAATCTTCAATAAAATTTTCTACTTATACTCTTCCTTATGTGGTGTCATTACTTACCATAAGATTAGCATATGATATTTTTCATTTATTTCCTTTCTTTTTATTGAAACATGAAAGTAAAGAAAGAAAAACTCAATCTAAACTTTATTATATATCTCACACTCAATTACAAACATAGATCACTAAGCAAACTCTCAAAAAGAAAGGATCAAACTAAACTTTTATTCATCTAAAGCAAAATATTACTATGGATCGAACTAAGAAAAGTAAAGGCAAAAGATAGTGGAGGTGATACGATACCGGGGCACCTCCCCCAAGCTTGGCGTAAGCCAAGGGGAGTGCCCATACCCGATACTCAATTTTCTTTCGGTGATGAAGAAGGAGGTGGTGGTGATGATGTGGTGGGTTTGTCTTTCTCTTCCTCTAGCTTACGTCGGAGGATAAAGTTATCTATCCTCAACTCATCATTCTCCATCTCGAGCTTTATTATCCTCTTGCATAATGCCTCCATGCTTTCGTGCTTGAAACGAGGAGGGACTGGTTCATCTTCATCTTCCTCATCGGAGAACCATATGTAGGGGTAGGTGTCCTTAAAGCCAAGATGTTTTTATCTAAGGGCTGATAAGAAACTGGACACTCCTCCTCGGAATTTTGAGACGACATATTTCTAGATCTATCAGGAAAATAGCGAGGAAAAGAAAACAGAAGATTTCTCTACGATACGGAGGTCAATAGGTTCGGGGGGTATATAAAGATTTTTTTATCTTGGGAAACAAGCAAACGGAAGAAAAACAGAGTCCGGAAGGTACCCGAGGTGGGCACAACCCACCTGGGCGCGCCTGGCAAGCCACGCGTGCCCTGGTGTCTTGTGCCCACCAAGGGTGCCTTCCTGGTTGTTTCTTATTTTCCTAATTTCTGTTATATTCCAAAACGGACAGAAAATATTTTTGCAGATTTTTCGGAGTCCGTTTACTTACCGTATCACGTACCTCCTTTTTTTCACGATTCTGGAGTGTTTCGGAAGGTTTCTTTTATGTGTTCTTCCGGTGTCATAGTTTGGATAATATTGCTTTCAACATTAATGGGCGTACCTGAGATATAATGTTTTATTCGTTGTCCATTAACAACCTTCGGGTTAGTACCTTCGGCATTATTTATTTTGATAGCTCAAAATCGATAAACCTCCTCGATAACATAGGGTCCTTCCCATTTGGAGAGGAGTTTTCCTGCATAGAATCTGAAATGAGAGTTGTACAAAAGAACATATTCTCCAACTTTGAACTCACGCTTTTGGATTCTTTTATCATGCCATCTTTTAACTTTTTCTTTAAATAACTTGGCATTTTCATAGGCTTGGGTTCTCCATTCATCTAATGAGCTAATATCAAATAACCTCATCTCACCAGCAAGTTTGAAATCATAGTTGAGTTCTTTAATTGCCCAATAAGCTTTATGTTCTAACTCAAGAGGCAAATGACAAGCTTCTCCATAAACCATTTTATAAGGAGACATACCCATAGGATTTTTATATGCTGTTCTATAAGCCCAAAGTGCATCATCTAATTTTTTAGACCAATTCTTCCGGGACCTATTGACAGTCTTTTGTAAAATTAATTTTATTTCTCTATTGCTAAGTTCAACTTGACCACTAGACTGAGGATGATAGGGTGATGCAATTCTATGGTTAACATCATAGTTGGCAAGCATTTTACGGAAAGCACCATGAATAAAGTGTGAACCACCATCAGTCATTAAATATCTAGGGACTCCAAACCTTGGGAAAATAACTTCTTTAAGCATTTTAATAAAGGTGTTGTGATCAGCACTACTAGTTGGAATTGCTTCTACCCACTTAGTAACATAATCAACAGCAACCAAAATATGAGTATACCCATTAGAGGAAGGAAAAGGTCCCATGTAATCAAATCCCCAAACATCAAATGGTTCAATAGCAAGTGAATAATTCATAGGCATTTCTTGACGCTTACCAATATTACCTATTCTTTGACATTCATCACAAGATAAGACAAACTTACGAGCATCCTTGAAGAGAGTAGGCCAATAAAACCCAGATTGCAATACCTTGTGAGAAGTTCTGTCTCCCGCATGATGTCCTCCATAAGCTTCGGAGTGACATTTCCGTAGGATTTGTCCCTGTTCATGCTCAGGTACACAACGTGTAATTATACCATCTACTCCTTCTTTAAAGATGTGGGTCATCCCAAAAGTAATGTCTTAAATCATAGAAGAATTTTTTCTTTTGTTGGAATGTGAAGCTAGGTGGTATATATTTAGCAACAATGTAATTAGCATAGTCAGCTTACCAAGGTGCATTGTTAGAAACATTTATTGCAGCTAACTGCTCATCAGGAAAGCTATCATTAATAGGTAGTGGGTCATCAAGAACATTCTCCAACCTAGACAGGTTATCAGCTACGGGGTTCTTCGCTCCTTTTCTATCAGTGATATGCAAATCAAATTCTTGTAGCAAGAGAACCCATCGAATGAGTCTAGGTTTAGCATCTTTCTTTTCCATAAGATATTTTATAGCAGCATGATCAGTGTGAACAATAACTTTAGAATCAACAATGTAAGATCTGAATTTATCACAAGCAAACACAACTGCTAAAAAATTCTTTTTCAGTAGTAGCATAATTTCTTTGTGCACTGTCTAGAGTTTTACTAGCATAATGAATAACATTCAGTTTCTTATCAACTCTTTGTCCTAGAACAGCACCAACAGCATAATCACTAGCATCACACATAATCTCCAAAGGGAAGTTCCAATCAGGTGGTTGAACAATAGGTGCAGAAATTAAGGCTTCTTGAGTGTTTCGATGGCTTCTAAACAAGCATCATCAAAAATAAAAGGAATATCCTTTTGCAAAAAAATTGTAAGAGGCCTAGAAATTTTAGAAAAGTCTTTGATAAATCTCCTATAGAAACCAGCATGACCGAGGAAACTACGAATACCTTTGATATCTTTAGGACATGGCATTTTCTCAATTGCATCAACCTTAGCTTTGTCCACCTCAATACCTCTTTCAGAAATTTTATGGCCCAAAACAATACCTTCGTTAACCATAAAGTGGCACTTCTCCCAATTCAAGACAAGATTTGTTTGTTCACATCTCTGCAAAACTCGATCAAGATTGCTTAAACAATCATCAAAAGACTTCCCATAAACGAAAAAGTCATCCATGAAAACCTCAACAATCTTTTCACAAAAGTCAGAGAATATAGCAGTCATACATCTTTGAAAGGTAGCAGGTGCATTGCATAAACCAAAAGGCATCCGTCTATAAGCATAAGTTCCAAAAGGACAAGTAAAAGTGGTCTTTTCTTGATCAGGTTGAGAAACAGGTATTTGTGAAAAACCAGAATATCCATCAAGGAAGCAAAAATGTGTGTGCTTAGATAATCTTTCTAGCATTTGATCAATAAAAGGTAGAGGGTAATGATCTTTTCTAGTTGCTTTGTTTAATTTTCTAAAATCAATTACCATTCTATAGCCTGTAACAATTCTTTGTGGAATAAGTTCATCCTTATCATTAGGAACAACAGTAATACCTCCTTTCTTAGGACACAATGGACAGGACTTACCAATCTACTATCAGCTATAGGATAGATTATACCTGCTTCCAGAAGTTTTAATATTTCCGTTCTTACCACTTCTTTCATCTTCGGATTTAACCGACGTTGGTGATCAACAACGGGTTTAGCCTCAGGTTCCATATTAATCTTGTGCTGACATAGAGTGGGACTAATGCCCTTAAGATCATCAAGAGTATATCCAATAGCAGCTCGGTGCTTCTTCAGAACCTTCAATAATCTTTCTTCTTCATGTTCTGAAAGGTTAGCACTAATAATAACAGGATATATCTTTTTCTCATCAAGATAAGCATATTTCAAAGTGTCTGGCAATTGTTTTAATTCAAACACAGGATCACCTTTGGGTGGAGGAGGACCTCCTAGAGTTTCAACAGGCAAATTGTGCTTAAGCAGAGGTTGTTGTTCGAAGAAAATTCTATCTATTTCATTTCTTTCGTGCATATGCAAATCATTTTCATGGTCTAGCAGATATTGTTCTAAAGGATCAGTAGGAGGTACAGCAATAGAAGCAAGACTAATAATTTCATCCTTACTAGGCAATTCTTTTTTATGAGGTGTTCTACTAAACTTGGAAAAATTAAACTCATGAGACTCATCACCAAAACTAACACCGACAGTTTGTTTCTCACAATCTATTTTAGCATTAACGATGTTCAAGAAAGGTCTGCCAAAGATAATGGGACAAAACTCATCCTGTGGGGAACCAAGAACAAGAAAATCAGTAGGGTATTTTATTTTCCCACGCAAGACTTCAACATCTCTAACAATCCCAAGTGGTGTGATGGTGTCTCCATTAGCAAGTTTAATAGTAACATCTATGTCTTCTATCTCAGCGGGTGCTATGTCATTCATAATTTCTTGATATAAGGTAAAAGGAATAGCACTCACTCTAGCACCTATGTCACATAAACCATGATAACAGTGATCTCCTACTTTAACTGACACAATAGGCATGCCAACAACAGGTCTATGTTTATCTTTGTCATCAGGTTTGGCAATTCTAGCAGCTTCATCGCAGAAGTAAATAACATGCCAATCAATATTATCGACCAGGAGATCCTTAACCATAGCAACACTAGGTTCTACCTTGATTTGTTCAGCTGGTTTAGGTGTTCTAATATGACTTTTATTGACCACAGTTGAAACTTTAGCATGTTCCTTCATCCTAACAGGGAAAGGTTGTTTTTCAATATAAGTAGTAGGAACAACTGGATCAACATTATAAATAATAGTTTCATCTTTTGCTATTACCGGTTCTTTAATTTCTTCTTTAATAGGTGGGTGATATTTAAACCACTTCTCCTTAGGGAGATCAACATGAGTAGCAAATGATTCACAAAAGGAGGCTACTATCTCTGTGTCAAGTCCATATTTAGTGCTAAAGTTTTGAAAAGCATCGGTATTCATAAAAAATTTCACACAATCAAACTTAAGCTTAATACCTGACTCTTTACCTTCGTCGAGTTCCCAATCTTCAGAGTTGCGTTTAATTCTTTCTAAAAGATCCCACCGGAATTCAATAGTCTTCTTCATAAAGGAACCAGTACAAGAAGTATCGAGCATGGATTGATCATTATGAGAAAGCCGAGCATAGAAGTTCTGAATAATAATTTATCTTGAGAGCTCATGGTTGGGGCATGAATATAACATTGAATTAAGCCTCCCCCAAGCTAGAGCGATACTTTCTTCTTCACGAGGCCAAAAATTATATATATAATTCCGATCACGATGAACTAGATGCATAGGATAATTTTTTTGATGGAACTCTAATTTCAACCGATTCCAATTCCAAGATCCAATATCATCGCATAGCCTATACCTTGCCAATGCTTTTCCCTTCAAAGATAAAGGGAAAACCTTCTTCTTAGCTTCATCTCTAGGTAAACCTGCAAGCTTAAACAATCCACACAACACTTCCACATATATCAAGTGCATATCAGGATGTTCGGTTCCATCTCCTGCATAAGGATTAGCTTGCAGTTGTTCTATCATACCCGAAGGAATTTTATATTCAGTATTTTCAGTAGGTGCAGTGGGTTGAGGGGTGACTAATTGTGGTTCCGGTCGAGGTGAAGATACCCCGAACAAACCCCTCAAAGGATTGTTTTCCATAGTAACAAGTGACAGTAAATTTCAGCACGTAGTTATAATTTTTCCTTACCAAGAGCGCTTCACTCCCCGGCAACGGCGCCAGAAAAAAGCCTTTATGACCCACAAGTATAGGGGATCAATCGTAGTCCTTTCAATAAGTAAGAGTGTCGAACCCAACGAGGAGCAGAAGGAAATGACAAGCGGTTTTCAGCAAGGTAATGTCTGCAAGCACTGAAATTATAAGTATCGAGTAGTTTAATAGCAAGATAATTTGCAATGAGCAAGTAACGGCAATAGTAACAGAAGTGCAGCAAGGTAGCCCAATCCTTTTGAGGCAAAGGACAGGCCAAAACGATCTCTTATGATAAGCAAAGCGTTCTTGAGGGTACACGGGAATTTCATCTAGTCACTTTCATCATGTTGGTTTGATTTGTGTTCACTACTTTGATAATTTGATATGTTGGTGGATCGGTGCTTAGGTGCTGTTCTTACTTGAACAAACCTCCTACTTATGATTAACCCCCTCGCAAGCATCCGCAACTACAAGAAAAGTATTAAGAATAAATTCTACTTATGATTAACCCCCTCGCAAGCATCCGCAACTACTTACGGAATAGCGCATAAATTAGGGTTTAAGCTTCTGTCACTCTCGCAACCCATCATCTAATAACTACTCCACAATGCATTCCCTTAGGCCCAAGTATGGTGAAGTGTCATGTAGTCGACGTTCACATGACACCACTAAGGGAATCACAACATACATATCATCAAAATATCCAACACATATCAAGTTCACATGATTACTTGCAACATGATTTCTCCCGTGACCTCAAGAACAAAAGTAACTACTCACAAATAATAATCATGCTCAAGATCAGAGGGGTATTAAATAGCGTAATGGATCTGAACATATAATCTTCCACCAAATAAACCATATAGTAATCAACTACAAGATGTAATCAACACTACTAGTCACCCACAAGCACCAATCTATAGTTCCGGTACTAAGATTGAAAACAAGAGATGAACTAGGGTTTGAGAGGAGATGGTGCTGTTGAAGATGTTGATGGAGATTGCCCTCCCCAAGATGGGAGAGTTGTTGGTGATGATGATGACGATGATTTCCCCCTCCGGGAGGGAAGTTCCCCCGACAAAATCGCTCCGCCGGAGGGCAAAAGTGCTCCTGCCCAAGTTCCTCCTCGAGACGGCGGCGCTCCGTCCCGAAAGTCCTCTTCTTATTTTTTCTAGGTCAAAATGACTTATATACCAGAAGATGGGCACCGGAGGTGGGCTGGGCTGAGCACAACCCACCAGGGCGCGCCTGGGGGGCTTGGCGTGCCCTAGTGTCTTGTGCTCACCAGGTGGCCCCCCTCCGGTAGTTATTCGCTCCAGTATTTCTTATTTATTCCATAAAAATTTCTCGTGAAGTTTCAGCTCATTTGGAGTTGTGCAGAATAGGTAGCCTGACGTAGCTTTTTCAGGTCCAGATTTCCAGCTGCCGGAATTCTCCCTCTTTGTGTGAACCTTGCATATTATGAGAGAAAATGCATTAGAATTACTCCAAAAAGCATTATTATGCATAAAAACATTATAAATAACAGTAGGTAAACATGATGCAAAATGAACGTATCAGTACCCCCCGCGGCGGAGTCCAAAAGATTTCTAGAAACGAAATTCAATCCCGCATAAAAATTTTGTATGATCATCCAAAGATTTAAACCATGAGTAGGGCAATTTCTTAGTATCAATTTCATTTTTTCCCAATATTGCGCAACATGTTCATGCTCAAGTTGCTCAAAATTCATGATTTGCGTCCTAAGGGAAATAATTTTCGCGGGCGGAAAATACTTAGTAATAAAAGCATCCTTGCACTTATCCCAAGAATCAATACTATTGCGAGGCAAAGAAGAAAACCAAATGTTTGCACGATCTCACAAAGAAAACGGAAATAATTTCAACTTCACAATATCATTGTCCACATCTTTTTTCTTTTGCATATCGCATAATTCCACGAATGTGTTAAGATGGGACGCGGCATCCTCATTAGGAGTACCGGAAAATTGATCTTTCATAACAAGATTCAGCAAAGCAGCATTAATATCACAAGACTCCGCACTAGTGGCGGGAGGAGCAATCGGAGTGCTAATAAAATCATTGTTGTTGGTATTGGAGAAATCGCACAACTTGGTGTTCTCTTGAGTCATTGTGACTACGCAACAAGATTGCACTCAAAAACAGATCTGACGAGAAATACGGCGAACGAAAAAGAGGGAGAATAAAACGGCAAATTTTGTGAAGTGGGGGAGAGGAAAACGAGAGGCAAATGGCAAATAATGTAAATTGCAAGGAGATGAGATTTGTGATTAGGAACCTGGTGGATGTTGATGATGTCTCCTCGGCAACGGCGCCAGAAATTCCTTTTGATGTCGGCTTGAACTACGTCGGTATTTCCCCAAAGAGGAAGGGATGATGCAGCACAACAACGGTAGGTATTTCCCTCAGTGATGAGACCAAGGTTATCAAACCAGTAGGAGAACCACGCAACACCACGTAAACAGCTCCTGCACACAAAGAACAAATACTTGCAACCCGACGTGTTAAAGGGGTTGTCAATCCCTTTCGGGTAACGGTGCCAGAAATTGTCAAGTTGACGGGATAAAATTGTAGTAGATTGATAGATGCAAATAAAAGCAAATAAAATTCAGCAAGATATTTTTGGGTTTTTGGATTAACAGATCTAAAAATAAAAGCAAATAAAAATAGATCTCGAAGGCAAATATATTAAAGAAGAGACCCGGGGGCCGTAGGTTTCACTAGTGGCTTCTCTCGAGAAAAATAGCATACGGTGGGTAAACAAATTACTGTTGGGCAATTGATAGAACTTCAAATAATCATGACGATATCCAGGCAATGATCATTATATAGGCATCACGTCCAAGATTAGTAGACCGACTCCTGCCTGCATCTACTACTATTACTCCACACATCGACCGCTATCCAGCATGCATCTAGTGTATTAAGTTCATGGAAAAACGGAGTAATGCAATAAGAACGATGACATGATGTAGACAAGATCTATTTATGTAGAAATAGACCCCATCTTGTTATCCTTAATGGCAATGATACATACATGTCGGTTCCCCTTCTGTCACTGGGATCAAGCACCGTAAGATCGAACCCATCACAAAGCACCTCTTCCCATGGCAAGAAAAAGCGATCTAGTCGGCCTAACTAAACCAAAGATTCGAAGAAGAAATACGAGGCTATAATTAATCATGCATATAAGAGATCAAAAGACTCAAATAACTTTCATGGATAAAAACATAGATCTGATCATAAACTCAAAGTTCATCGGATCCCAAGAAACACACCGCAAAAAGAGTTACATCAAATAGATCTCCAAGAGACCATTGTATTGAGAATCAAAAGAGAGAGAGGAAGCCATCTAGCTACTAACTACGGACCCGTAGGTCTACAATGAACTACTCATGCATCATCGGAGAGGCACCAATGAGGATGATGAACCCCTCCGTGATGGTGTCTAGATTGGATATGTGCTTTCTGAAAGTTGCAGCGGCTGGAATTGATTTTCGTCGACTCCCCTAGGGTTTCTGGAATATTGGGGTATTTATAGAGCAAAGAGGCGGTGCGGGAGGCCACCGAGGTGGGCACAACCCACCTGGGCGCGCCTGGGCCCCCAGGCACGCCCTGGTGGGTTGTGCTCCCCTCGGGTACTTTCTTGGCCCAACAGGTGTCTTCTGGTCCAGAAAAAATCACCAAAAAGTTTCGCTGCTTTTGGACTCCGTTTGGTATTGATTTCCTGCGAAGTAAAAAACAAGCAAAAAACAGCAACTGGCACTGGGCACTATGTCAATAGGTTAGTCCCAAAAAATGATATAAAGTTGCCATAAAATGATTGTAAAACATCCAAGAATGATAATATAACAGCATGGAGCAATCAAATATTATAGATATGTTGGAGACGTATCAGGGCCCCACCACCCATCAGGGCGCGTCAGGGGCCTCTGGCGTGCCAAGGTGGGTGGTGGGCCCCATGGGCCTCCACTCGTGCACTTTCTTGGCTCCCAAGTTGTCTTCTGGGCTAAAAAAAATCTCCAAAAAGTTTCGCTGTGTTTCTACTCCGTTTGATATGGATATTCTGCGAAGTAAAAAACAAGCAAAAAACAGCAACTGGCATTGGGCACTATGTCAATAGGTTAGTCCCAAAAAATGATATAAAGTTGCTATAAAATGAAGGTGAGACATCCATGAATGATAATATAACAGCATGGAACAATAAAAAATTATAGATACGTTGGAGACGTATCAGCATCCCCAAGCTTAATTCCTACTCGTCCTCGAGTAGGTAAATGATAAAAACAGAATTTTTGATGTGGAATGCTGCCTAACATGTTCGTCACATATTCTTTTCTTTTGTAACATGGTCATTTGGACTTTTAGATGTTTCAAAGCAATAGTCTATAATTGACATGAAGACGTCAATACTCAAGCATATCAACAAGCAACCATTTCTTTCAAAATATCAACACTAAAGAAAGCTATCCTAGCCCATCATGCTCAATCATTTACCCATTCACGAAACACACTCGAATATTAGCTACATCCAATGCACAAGTATGATAATAGTGCTCCCTAGTTGGTGCTTTATAAGAGAAGGTGGAGACTCAAATGAAAATAAAAATTGCATAAAAGTAAATAGATAGGCCCTTCGCAGAGGGAAGCAGAGATTTGTAGAGGTGCCAGAGCTCAAAGCTTAAATTGAGAGATAAAATATTTTGAGAGGCATGCTTTTCCAGTCAATGAAAACGACCGAGTAGTTCCCAATACTTTCCATGCTAGATACATCATAGGCGGTTCCCAAACATAAAATAAAGTTTATTCTTTTTTCCACCATTCTTTCACAATGCATGGCTAGCCGTATCCATGGGTGCCTTCCATACCAACACTTTCCAAGGAATTTATTATTTGACAACATAAAGTAAATATCTTTTTCATTTCGGGACTGGGCATCCCTATTACCGCCACACTCTCGTGCAATGACAAGTGAATAAACACTCATCTTGAGAATAACACATCTAGCATTGAAAAATATGGCCACCCCCTGCCACTCCATGAGCGGTACGGGCACACAAAAAGGAGATTCACTTTGAAAATTAGAGTTGACACATATAAATTTACTTAGAACGGCATGGAAATACCGCATATAGGTAGGTATCATATGGCATAACTGGGTTTAAGGATTTTGGATGTACAAGTAGTATTCCCACTTAGTACAAGGAAAGGCTAGCAAATAGATTGAGAAGCAACCAACCAAGAAACAAAAATTCTCATAAATGAGCATTAAGCATAACTAACACCGAATAATGCACCACAAGTAGGATGTAATTTCATTGCATAACTATTGACTTTTGTGCTTGCATAGGGCATCACAAACCTTAACACCAATATTCTTACTAAAGCATAATTACTCACCAACACGACTCACATATCACTATCATCATATCTCAAAACTATTAAAAGCATCAAGTTTAATTTGTCCAATGATCTTCATGAAAGTTTTTATTATATACATCTTGAATATCAATCACTTTGGGACTAATTTCATATATTGCAATTGCTTTTGACAAGCTCAAACAAATTTAAGTGAAGAACATGAGCATAAAAATTTTCATCTCTCAAAATAATATAAGTGAAGCATTAGAGAATTTGTTCAAAATTTTTACTAACTCTCAAATTAATCTAAGTGAAGCATTAGAGTATTTCTTCAAAAATCAAAGCACCACTGTGCTAAAAAATATATAAGTGAAGCACTAGAGCAATTCCATAGCTCAAAAAAATTTAAGTGAAGCACATCAAGCAATTCTAGCAAATCATAGCATAATTATGGCTCTCTCAAATAGGTGTGTCCAGCAAGGATGATTGCGACATACTAAAAAGCAAAACAAATAAAAACTTATATAATACAAGACGCTCCAAGCAAAACTCATGATATGTGACGAATAAAAATATAGCTCCAAGTAAAATTACTGATGGTTGTTAGAAGAAAGAGGGGATGCCTTCCGGGGCATCCCCAAGCTTAGTTGCTTGGTTCTCCTTGAATATTACCTTGGGATGCCATGGGAATACCCAAGCTTAGGCTCTTTTCACTCCTTATTTCTTCATCCATCGAGATCTCACCCAAAACTTGAAAACTTCAATCACACAAAACTTACCAAAACCTTCGTGAGATCGGTTAGTATAAGAAAACCAATCTTTGCTTTAAGTACTGTTGAAAACCCATTCATATTTTTTATTGCATTATACCTACTGTATTCTAACTTTACCATGGCTTGTACCCCCCCGATACAATCCATAGATTCATCAAAATAAGCACACAATGCAATGAAAACAGAATCTGTCAAAAACAGAACAGTCTATAAAGACTCGAATTTTACTGATACCTCTATAACTCCAGAAATTCCGAAAAATTGGGAAAACAGAGGCAATTTTTATATCAATCATTTTTAAAACATTCAAAAAATTTCGTCTCTTCTTTGAATTTTAAAAATTCAGTTACTGGACACAAAAGTTTCTGTTTTTCAACAGGATCAAAACAACTATCACCCAAAGCTATCCCAAAGGCTTTACTTGGTACAAACACTAATTAAAACATAAAAATCACAATCATAAAAGAGGCATAATTGTGCAAACACTCAATAATAGAAAGAAAAGGCAAAATAAATTTTATTCATTGGGTTGCCTCCCAACAAGCGCTATCGTTTTATGCCCCTAGCTAGGCATAATGCATAGATTCAAATATTATCATCTTTGGTTTTTGCCCCATAGGTTGCCCCCTAGCTAGTGGCATAATTCTTGTTCTAGGGAAGTGTTACATACACTTTCTTAGTGGAAATTGAAATTTAATATTCCGTTCTTTCACATCAATCACGACACCAATAGTTCATAAAAACGGTCTACCAATTATGATGGGACAAGATGGATTGCAATCAATATCAAGAACATTAAAATATATGGGCACATAGTTCCTATTTGAAAGAATAAGAACATCATTAATTCTTCCCAAAAGATTTTTAATAGTGGAATCCGCCAAGTGCAAATTAAGAGAACATTCTTCAATATTGGTAAGACAAAGCACATCACATAGAGATTTCGGAATTGTGGAAACACTAGCACCCAAATGACACAAAGTAAAGCACTCATAATTTTTAATCTTGACTTTAATGGTAGGTTACCACTCATCATATAATTTTCTAGGAACTGAAATCTCTAATTCCAACTTTTCTTCTAAAGCTTTCATCATCGCTTCTACAATATGTTTAGTAAAAGCTTTATTTTGTTCATAGGCATTGGGTGAATTTATCATGGGTTTCAACAAAGAAATACATTCAATCAAAGAGCAACTATCATAATTAAAGTCTTTGTAATCCAAAGAGTGGGCACATCACTAGTTAAAGTTTTGACCTCTTCAAACCCACTTTTATCAATTTTTTCAACAAGATTTTTACCCTCCGAATTATGAGGACGCCCTCTAGCTAAATTTGACTCTTCTTCAGTCCTATTTTCATCAAGTTTCATCTTACTAAACAAGGAATCAATAGAAGAAACACCAATCATTTTAAGATCTTCATCATTGTTATGAAAGCAATCGGTTGAAAACGCTTTTACTAAAAATTCTCTTTTAGCTCTAAGCATAGCGGTTCTTTTCTTACTTTCATCCGAAACATATAAAGCTTTAATTGATTCATTGACATCAACAATAGGTGGAAAAAATTTAATCTTGAGATTTTCTACATCATGGGAAATTCTATCAATGCTTCTAGACATGTCATCAATCTTATTGAACTTTTCTTCTATCGTAGTATTGAAAACTTTTTGAGCTTTGATAAATTCTTTAATATTACTCTCAATATCAGAGGGGTTCCTATTATTATTGTATGAAGAGTTACCATAGGAATTGCCATAATTATTAGAGGAATTTCAGGAAAAGGCCTAGGATTAAAATTTACCTCTATAAGCATTGTTATTAAAATTGTTATGCGAGAAAAAATTCACATCTACGGGATCGCTATTTTGCTCAATCAAAGTAGATGAAGGCACATCATTAAGATCAATAGGAGCATTTTTACTAGCAACCAATTTCATAAGAGCATCAACTTTTTCACTCAAAGTACTAATTTCTTTAACTGAATTAACTTTTTTACTGGTAGGTGCTCTTTCGGTATGCCATTGTGAATAATTTTCCATGATATTATCTAGCAATTTAGTAGCTTCACCCAAAGTAATCTCCATAAAATTACTACCCGCGGCGGAATCTATAAGATTTCTAGAGACGAAATTCAATCCCGCATAAATTTTTTGTATAATCATCCATAAATTTAAACCATGAGTAGGACAATTTCTTAGCATCAATTTCATTCTTTCCCAAGATTGTGCAACATGTTCATGCTCAAGTTGCTTAAAATTCATGATTTGTGTTCTAAGGGAAATAATTTTCATGGGCGAAAAATACTTAGTAATAAAATCATCTTTGCACTTATCACAAGAATCGATCCTATTGCGAGGCAAGGAAGAAAACCAAATTTTTGCATGATCCCTCAAGGAGAAAGGAAATAATTTCAACTTCACAATATAATTATCCACATCTTTTTTCTTTTGCATATCACACAATTCTACGAATGTGTTTAGATGGGACGCGGCATCCTCATTTGGAGTACTGGAAAATTGATCTTTCATAACAAGATTCAACAAAGCGGCATTAATATCACAAGACTCCTCACTAGTGGCGGGAGGAGCAATCGGAGTACTAATAAAATCATTATTATTGGTATTAGAAAAATCACACAATTTGGTATTTTCTTGAGACATCGTGACTACGCAAACAAGATTACAAGCAAACAAGAGATCTGACGAGAAAAAGACGAACGAAAAAGAAGGCAAATAAAAAGGCAAATTTTTGTGAAGTGGGGGAGTTGAAAACGAGAGGCAAATGGCATATAATGTAAATTGCAAGGAGATGAGATTTGTGATTAGGAACCTGATAGATGTTGATGATGTCTCCCCGGCAACGCCGCCAGAAATTCTTTTGACGTGGCTTGTATCTGCGTTGGTATTTCCCCAAAGAGGAAGGGATGATGCAGCACAGCTACGGTAAGTATTTCCCTCAATTATGAAACCAAGGTTATCAATCCAGTAGGAGAACCAAGCAACACTATGTAAACGGTACCTGCACACAAAGAACAAATACTTGCAACCCAACGCGTAAGAGGGGTTGTCAATCCCTCCACGGTAAAAAGATAGATTAATTTGTATGAGATTGGATAAATAGATATAACGAAAACACAAAATAAAATAAGAAAAAAAGTGCAGCAAGGTATTTTTGGGTTTTTGGAATAATAGATCTGAAAACAATATTATAAAATATAGACCCGGGGGCCGTAGATTTCACTAGTGGCTTCTCTCGAGAAAATAGCATACGGTGGGCAAACAAATTACTATTGGGCAATGGATAGAAGAGAAAATAATTATGACGATATCCAAGGTAATGATTATGTATATAGGCATCACGTCCAAGATTAGTAGATCGACTCCTGCCTGCATCTACTACTATTACTCCACACATCGACCACTATCCAGCATGCATCTAGTGTATTAAGTTCATGTATAAATGGCGTAATGCAACAAGAACGATGACATGATGTAGACAAGATCTATTCATGTAGGAATAGACCCCATCTTTTTATCCTTAATAACAACGATACATGCGTGCCTCGCTACCCCTTCTGTCATTGGGTGAGAACACCGCAAGATCGAACCCATCACAAAGCACCTCTTCCTACTGCAAGAAAAATCAATCTAGTTGGCCAAACTAAACCAAAGTTTCGGAGAAGAAATAAGAGGCTATAACAATCATGCATATAAGAGATCAAAGAAATCTCAAATAATATTCATAGATAGATTTGGTCATAAACTCGCACTTCATCGGATCCCAACAATCAAACCGCAAAAAGTCATTACATCAAATAGATCTCCAAGAACATCGAGGAGAACATTGTATTGAGAATCAAAAAGAGAGAAGAAGCCATCTAGCTACTACATACGGACCCATAAGTCTATGGTGAACTACTCACGCATCATCGGAGGAGCACCAATGAGGATGATGAACCCCTCCGTGATCTTGTTCCCCTCCGGCAGAGTGCCGGAATAGGGCTCTAGATTGGTTCTTGTGGTTCTGGAACTTGCGGCGGCTGGAATTTGTGTTTTGATCGCTCCCCTAGGGTTTCTGGAATATCTGAGTATTTATAGAGCTGAGAGGCGGTGGAGGAGACCTCCATAGGCCACACCAACCTTTAGGGCGTGCTAGGTGCCTCTAGCACGCCCAGGTTGGTGGTGGGCCCCATGGGCCTCCTCTCGTGCACTTTCTTGGCTCCCAAGTTATCTTCTGGGCCTCCCCTCGTGGACTTTCTTGGATGTTTTATATTCATTTTATAGCAACTTTATATCATTTTTTGGGACTAACCTATTGACGTAGTGCCTAGTGCCAGTTGCTGTTTTTGCTTGTTTTTTACTACACAGAATATCAGTACCAAACGGAGTCCAAATGCCACGAAACTTTTTGGAGAATTTTTTCTGCCCGGAAGACACTAGGGGAGCCTAAGAAGTGCACCAGAGGAGGCCCGTGGCGCCCACTAGTCACCAGGGCGCCAGAGGCCCCTGGCGTGCCCTGGTGGGTAGTGGGGCCCACGGGAGGCTTCTCCACCGTCTCTCAGCTCTATAAATACTCTAATATTTCAGAAACCCTAGAGGAACAAAGAGAAAATAGTTTCCGCCGCTGCAAGTTCTAGAACCATGAGATCCAATCAAGAGGCCTTTTTCGGCACTCTGTCAGAGGGGTCAACGATCACGGAGGGGTTATTCATCAACACCCTTGCCCCTCCGATGATGCGTGAGTAGTTTACCAAAGACCTACGGGTCCTTAGGCAGTAGCTAGATGGCTTCTTCTCTCTTTTTGATCTTCAATACAATGTTCTCCTCGATGTTCTTGAAGATCTATTTGATGTAATGACTTTTTGCAGTGTGTTTGTTGGGATCTGATGAATTGCAAGTTTATGATCAGTTCTATCTATGAATATTATTTGAGTCTTCACTGAACTCTTTTATGCATGATTGTTATAGCCTCGTATTTCTTTTCCGAAACTTTGGTTTGGTTTGGCCAACTAGATTGATTTTTCTTGCCATGGGAAGAGGTGCTTTGTGATGGGTTGACAGGCATGTATCGTTGCCACTAAGGATAAAAAGATGGGGTCTATTCCTCATGAATAGATCTTTCCTACATCATGTCATCGTTCTTATTGCATTACTCCGTTTTCCATGAACTTAATACACTAGATGCATGCTGGATAGCGGTAGATGTGTGGAGTAATAGTAGTAGATGCAGAATCGTTTCGGTCTACTAATCTTGGACGTGATTCCTATATACATGATCATTGCCTTGGATATCGTCATAATTATTTACTTTTCTATCAATTGCCCAACAGTAATTTGTTTACCCACCGCATGCTATTTTCTTGAGAGAAGCCTCTAGTGAAATCTATGGCCCACGAGTCTATTTCCTATCATATTATTTTCAGATCTATTAATCCAAAAATCCAAAAATACCTTGCTGCACTTTTTCTTTATTTATTTTATTTTGTGCTTTTGTTAGATCTATTCAACCAATCTCATACAATTTAATCTATCTCAATACCGAGGAGGGATTGACAACCCCTCATACGCGTTGGGTTGCAAGTATTTGTTATTTGTGTGCAGGTACTTTTTACATAGTTTGGGTGGATCCTCCAACTGGATTGATAACCTTGGTTCCATAACTGAGGGAAATACTTACCGTTGCTGTGCTGCATCATCCTCTCATCGTCGGGGAAATACCAACGTAGATACAAGCAATCCTGAAGAATTTCTGGCGCTGTTGCCAGGGAGGATCACGTCCAGATCTATGAAGTACCCAATCTCAAATCTCATCTCCTTGTAATTTACTTTATTTGCCATTTGCCTCTCATTTTCATCTCCCCCACTTCTAAAACATTTTTGCGAAAAGCACAAAAATATTTGCCTTTTTATTTGCCTCCTTTTTCATTTTCCTTTTTCTCGTTCGATCTTTTGTTTGCGTAGTCACGATGTCTCAAGAAAATACCAAATTTTGTGATTTTTCCAATACTAATAATAATGATTTTATTAGCATTCTGATTGCTCCTCCCACCGCTAGTGCAGAGTCTTATGATTTTAATGCTGCTTTGTAGAAACTTGTTATGAAAGTGCAATTTTCCGGTAGTCCTAATGAGGATGCCGCGTCCCATCTAAACACTTTCGTAGAATAGTGTGATATGCGAAAGAAAAAAGATGTGGATAATGTTATTATGAAGTTGAAATTATTTCCTTTCTCTTTGCGTGATCGTGCAAAAATTTGGTTTTCCTCTTTGCCTTGCAATAGTATTGATTCGTGGGATAAGTGCAAAGATGCTTTTATTACTAAGTATTCTCCACCCGCGAAAATTATTTCCCTTAGAAATCAATTCATGAATTTCAAGAAACTTGAGCATGAACATGTTGCACAATCTTGGGAAAGAATGAAATTAATGTTAAGAAATTGTCCTACTCATGGTTTAAATCTATGGATGATTATGCAAAAAAATTATGAGGGATTGAATTTTGTTTCTAGAAATCTTTTGGATTCCGCCGCGGGTGGTACTTTTATGGTAATTACATTGGGTGAATCCACTAAATTTCTTGATAATATTCTGGCAAATTATTCACAATGGCATACCGAAAGAGCACCTACTAGTAAAAAAGTTAATTCGGTTGAAGAAATTAGTACTTTGAGTGAAAAAGTTGATGCACCTATGAAGTTGGTTGCTAGTAAAAATGCTCCTATTGATCTTAATGATGTGCCTTTGTCTACTTTGATTGAGCAAAATAGTGATCCCATAGAGGTGAATTTTGTCTCATGAAACAATTTTAATAACAATGCGTATATAGGTAATTTTAATCCTAGGCCTTTTCCTGGAAATTCCTCTAATAATTATGGCAATTCCTATGGTAATTCTTCTTACAATAATAATAGGATGCCCTCTGATCTTGATAATAATATTAAATAATTTATCAATGCGCAAAAAGTTTTCAAATCTACGATAGAAGAAAAATTGAATAAGATTGATGATATGTGTGGAAGCAATTATAGAATTACTCATGATGTAGAAAATCTCAAGATTAAAAATTTTCCACCAAAGGTTGATGTTAATGAATCAATTAAAGCTTTATATGTTTCTATGGATGAAAGTAAGAAAATAACCGCAATGCCTAGAGGTAAAAGGGAATTTTTAGAAAGAGCGTTTTTGACTGATTGTTTTCATAATGATGATGAAGATGTTAAGATGATTGGTGTTTCTTCTATTGATTCCTTGTTTAGTAATATTAAATTTGATGATAAGAGGACTGAAGAAGAGTCAACTTTGTCTAGAAGGCATCCTCATAATTCGGAGGGTGAAAATCTTGTTAATTTTTTTGATAAAAGTGGGTTTGAAGAGGTCAAAACTTTAACTAGTGATGTGCCCACTCTTTTGGATTACAATGACTTTAATTATGATAGTTGTTCTTTAATTGAGTGTATTTCTTTGTTGCAATCTATGATAAATTCACCCAATGCCTATGAACAAAATAAAGGTTTGACTAAACATATTGTGGATGCCATGCTAAAAGCCTTAGAAGAAAAATTGGAGTTAGAGATTTCAGTCCCTAGAAAATTATATGATGAATGGGAACCCACCATTAAAGTCAAGATAAAAAATTATGAGTGCAATGCTTTATGTGATTTAGGTGCTAGTGTTTCCACAATTCCGAAATTTCTATATGATGTGCTTGGTTTTACCAATCTTGAAGAATGTTCTCTTAATTTGCACTTGGCGGATTCTACTATTAAAAAGCCTTTGGGAAGAATCGATGATGTTCTTATTCTTGCAAATATGAATTATGTGCCCATAGACTTTATTGTGCTTGGTATTAATTGCAATCCGTCTTGTCCCATAATACTTGGTAGACCGTTTTTACAAACTATAGGTGCCGTGATTGATATAAAAGAAGGGAATATTGAATTTCAGTTTCCTCTAAAGAAGGGTATGGAACACTTCCCTAGAACCAAAATTAAGCCACCATATGAATCAATCATGGGGGCAACGTATGGATCAAAAACTAAAGATGACAACACTAGAATCTACGCATTCTGCCTAGCTAGGGGCATAAAACGATAGCGCTTGTTGGGAGACAACCCAATGAATAAAATAAATATTTCCATTTTTGTTTCTGTTTTTGTGTGTTCACACAATTATGCCTCTGTTATGGTTGTCTTTTTTATGTTTTAATTAGTGTTTGTGCCAAGTAATGCCGTTAGGATGGCTTGGGTGATAGTTGATTCGATCTTGTTGGAAAACAGAAACTTTTACGTCTAGTAGCAGAATTGTTAAAAATTACTGGAGCGACAAAAATTTTGGAATATTTTACACATGATTGATATATGAATTTCTTCTGTTGTCCAAAATTTTCAGAATTTGTGGGGTTACAGAAGTATGAGTAAAATTCGAGTCTTTACATATTGTTCTATTTTTGATAGATTCGGTTTTCGTTGCATTGTGTGCTTATTTTGATGAATCTATGGACTATACCGGGGAGCTTTAGCCATGGTAAATCTAGAATACAGTAGGTATAATGCAATAACAAAATATGAATGGGTTTGCAACAGTACTTAAAACAAAGATTGGTTTTCTTATACTAACGGATCTCACGAAGGTTTTTGTTAAGTTTTGTGTGATTGAAGTTTTCAAGTTTTGGGTAACATCACGATGGATGAAGGAATAAGGAGTGAAAATAGCCTAAGCTTGGGGATGCCCATGGCACCCCAAGGTAATATTCAAGGATAACCAAGCAACTAAGCTTGGGTATGCCCCGGAAGGCATCCCCTCTTTCTTCTAATGACCATGGGTATTTTTACTTGGAGCTATATTTTTATTCGTCACATATCATGAGTTTTGCTTGGAGCATCTTGTATTATATGAGTCTTTGCTTGTTTTGTTTCTTACTTTGTCACAATCATCCTTGCTGGACACACCTATTTGAGAGAGCCATAATTATGTTATGATTTATTAGAATTGCTCTATGTGCTTCACTTAAAATTTTTGAGCTATAGAATTGCTCTAGTGCTTCACTTATATATTTTTGAGCACGGTGGTGGTTTTATTTTGAAGAAATATGCTCTCATGCTTCACTTATATTATTTTGAGAGTTAGTAAAATTTTAAAGAAATATCTTCTCATTGCTTCACTTATATTATTTTGCGAGATGAAAATTGTTTTGAAGAAATATGTGCTCTCATGCTTCACTTAAATTTATTTGAGAGCTTTGTTAGTAGCAATGGTAATATATGAAACTAGTCCCAAAGTGATAGATATTCAAGAGGGATACAATAAAAACTTTCATGAAGATCATTGGATATTATAAACTTGATTCCTTGCTATAGTTTTGAGATATGAAGATAATAATATGTGAGTCATGTTGGTGAGTAATTATGCTTTAGTAAGAATATTGGTGTTAAGGTTTGTGATTCCCTATGCAAGCACAAAAGTCAATAGTTATGCAATGAAATTAAATCCTACTTGTGGTGCATTATTCGGTGTTAGTTATGTTTAATGCTCGTTTATGAGAGTTTTCATTTTTTGGTTATTTGCTTCTCAATCTATTTGCTAGCCTTTCCTTGTACTAAATAGAAATACTACGTGTGCATCCAAACTCCTTAAACCAAGTTGTGCCAAATGAGTCCACCATACCTACCTATATGTGGTATTTTCATGTCGTTCCAAGTAAATTTGTATGTGCCAACTCTACTTTTGAAAATGAATTTCCTTTTTGTGTGCCCGTACCGCTCATGAAGCGGCAGAGGGTGGCAACATTTTCCATGCTAGATACTTTATTCTCAAGATGAGTGTTTATTCATTTGTCATTGCACGAGAGTGTGGCAAGGTAATAGGGATGCCCAATCCCAAAATGAAAAAAAATTATGTTGTTCAATAATAAATTCCTTGGAAAGTGTTGGTATGGAAGGCACCCGTGGATACGGCTAGCCATGGATTGTGAAAGAATGGTGGAAAAAGGAATAAACTTTATTTTCTGTTTGGGAACCGCCTATGATTTATCTAGCATGGAAAGTATTGGGAATTCTCGGTCGTTTTCGTTGAGAGGAAAAGCATTCCTCTCAAAACAATTTTATCTCTCAATTTAAGCTTTGAGCTCTGGCACCTCTACAAATCTCTGCTTCCCCCTGCGAAGGGCGTATCTATTTACTTTTATGCAATTTTTATTTTTATTGAGTCTCCATCTTCTCTTATAAAGCACCAACTAGGGAACATTATTATCATACTTGTGCATTATGCATAGTTAATATTTGAGTGTGCTTCGTGAATGGATCAATGATTGAGCATAATGGGCTAGGGATAGCTTTCTTTAGTGTTGATATTTTGAAAGACATGGTTGCTTGTTGATATGCTTGAGTATTGATGTCCTCATGTCAAATATAGACTATTGCTTTGAATCATCTAAAAGTCCAAATGTCCATGCTACAAAAGAAAAGATTATGACATGAACATGTTAGGCATCATTCCACATCAAAAATTCAGTTTTTATCATTTACCTACTCGAGGACGAGCAGGAATTAAGCTTGGGGATGCTGATACGTGTCCAACGTATCTATAATTTTTGATTTTTCCATGCTGTTATATTATCAATGTTGGATGTTTTATATTCATTTTATAGCAACTTTGTATCATTTTTTGGGACTAACCTATTGACATAGTCCCTAGTGCCAGTTGCTGTTTTCGCTTGTTTTTTACTTCACAGAAAATCAATACCAAACGGAGTCCAAATGCCACGAAACTTTTTGGAGAATTTTTTCTGCCCAGAAGACACCAGGGGAGCCCAAGAAGTGCACCACAGGAGACCCGTGGGGCCCACTAGGCACCAGGGCACGCTAGAGGCCCCTGGCGCGCCCTAGTGGGTAGTCAGGCCCATGGGAGGCTTCTCCACCGCCTCTCAGCTATATAAATACTCTAATATTCCAGAAACCCTAGAGGAACAGAGAGAAAATAATTTCCACCGCTGAAAGTTCCAGAACCACGAGATCCAATCTAGAGGCCTTGTCCGGCACTCTGCCGAAGGGGTCAATGATCATAGAGGGGTTCTTCATCAACACCCTTGCCCCTCCGATGATGTGTGAGTAGTTTACCAAAGACCTACGGGTTCGTAGGCAGTAGCTAGATGGCTTCTTCTCTCTTTTTGATCTTCAATATAATGTTCTCCTCGATGTTCTTGGAGATCTATTTGATGTAATGACTTTTTGCGGTGTGTTTGTTGGGATCCGATGAATTGCGAGTTTATGATCAGTTCTATCTATGAATATTATTTGAGTCTTCTCTGAACTATTTTATGCATGATTGTTACAGCCTCATATTTCTTTTCCGAACTTTGGTTTTGTTTGGCCAACTAGATTGTTTTTTCTTGCCATGGGAAGAGGTGCTTTGTGATGGGTTCGATCTTGCGGTGCTCAATCTCAGTGACATAAAGAGACATGACACACATGTATCGTTGCCATTAAGGATAAAAGATGGGGTCTATTCCTACATGAATATATCTTGTCTACATCATGTCATTGTTCTTATTGCATTACTCCGTTTTCCATGAACTTAATACACTAGATGCATGCTGGATAGCGGTCGATGTGTGGAGTAATAGTAGTAGATGCAGAATCGTTTCAGTCTACTAATCTTGGACGTGATGCCTATAGACATGATCATTGCCTTGGATATTGTCATAATTATTTGCTTTTCCATCAACTGCCCAACAGTAATTTGTTTACGCACCGTATGCTATTTTCTTGAGAGCAGCCTCTAGTGAAATCTATGGCCCCCGGGTCTATTTCCTATCATATTATTTTCAGATCTATTAATCCAAAAATGAAAAAAATACCTTGATGCACTTTTTCTTTATTTATTTTATTTTGTGCTTTTGTAAGATCTATTCAACCAATCTCATACAATTTAATCTACCTCAATACCGAGGAGGGATTGACAACCCCTCTTACGCGTTGGGTTGCAAGTATTTGTTATTTATATGCAGGTACTATTTACATAGTTTGGGTGGATCCTCCTACTGGATTGATAACCTTGGTTTCATAACTGAGGGAAATACTTACCGTTGCTGTGCTGCGTCATCCTCTCCTCTTCGGGGAAATACCAACGCAGATACAAGCAATCACTCATCCTCCTCAGATTTGGGTAAATAATTGTTGTCGGCCCCGTCGAAGAGGTCATCGGGGTCCTCATTTTCAGGTATTCCTGTGGGGCTGTTTTGCTATTTTGGGGAGGCTTGAATGTCCTTTCCCTGTTTATCATTTTCGTCGGCCGCTGCACTGTTGTCAGTGGCGTCAGTGTTCCGCCCGCTGGGGCCTCCGTTGGTACCCTCCGCGCACCTGCGCTGACGCCTCGATGAGGTTTTAGGTGTGTCCACCATGTATACATCATAAGTGGACATTCTTGTCCATCTACCAGTATTGGTCAAAGGCTTAGTGGTTTCTGGAGTGCCATCGACATCTTCATCCATGTCGGTGGCCTTCTTGTAGTCTAGCACATTGTTTAAGTCATCGACTGTGGCGACTAAGTGGGTGGTAGGCGGGATGTAAATTTCCATATCATCAGCTTTAAGTCCGATCTTGTCATAGATCGAAGTCTGGTCGTTTGAGATTGATAAATTCTGAATGCGATCCAGCATCTCATTAAGGTGAGATAGATCTTCAGGGTTCATGGCCTGGCTAGAGGCTGGGCAGACTTGAAGCATGATCCGGGCGCTGCGTGACGTGAGCTCGTAGTGTTGGTCAGCCTGATCTGACTCTAGGCCATAGGCTGGGGAGATCGGATCCATACTTGACATAGGGTCCATGTTTGAATTCAGATTGGGGTTGGGGCTTGATTCGATGTTGTAGCCCTCGCCTGGCACGATAGCAGCTGATTCCTTAGATGGGACCGGACCCATCGGGAGATCGGATCTGAAATTTAGATTGGAGGTCAGCTTCGGGGTTGAGCCCGCGGCAACTAAGAGGTCCCTAATCTGGTTTGGAGCCTAGCCGGAAAGAACAAGCTCACCGCGGGAATCCGCGGTATATTCTAGGCTTCCAAAAGTGGTCATCTGGTCTGGAGGAAAGTTCTCAACGGGTGCCAGGTGGCCCGTCGAGTCAACGTGGAAAACCATGCTACCGAACACGAATAGTTGGCCAGGGACAAAGATGTCGTACTGGCTGGCATTGCAGTTGATCTGCAGATTAGCCATAGATCCTTTTTTGATCACATAGCATAACTCTCAATGAAAGCACCAATGTCAGTGGTAAAACAGGCAGAACTTGGGGGTAGGAGTCCCGAGCTGTGGATCTCGGATCGATGGTAACATGAGACAAGGGACACGGTGTTTATCCAGGTTCGGGCCCTCTTGAAGAGGTAATACCCTATGTCATGCTTTGGTTGTATTGATGGTTGTGTATTGAGTACAAGCTTGATCTACCTTGAGATCGTAAGTTGTGTTCTAACCCTAAGTGTAGGTGGATGTGATTATGATCGGATCCCCTCTACAGTAAACCCCTTGTCTTATATACACGCCAGAGGGGTACCTAGGGTTACATGATTGGTTGCAGATCTAAGGATGCGTATGGTGGCGGCCGAAGATATTCTTGGAGTACACGTCAAGTCTTCGGCATAGGCTATCTTGATCACGTCGAGATGCGAGGCTTCCAGAGTCCTTCCTTATGAGAACGAGGACCCATAAGCCTGGCACGAGGACTGTGGGCCAACTAGGTTTGTACCCCCTAGTCCAGGACACCGTCACATAGTGTTTCATGTTATACATCTTGCTATCACTTAGTTGTTTATCTTGCTTAGAATAAGTTGTTGGTGGACATAGGTGAGCCTAGTTGTTTTAGGTTTTGTGCATGACAAATTACATGCTAGTTTTATTCCACATTTATTCAAGCCTAAACCGTAAATATCTTAAAATGCCTTTTCACCCCCCTCTAGGTGACATCCATGTCCTTTTCACTTGGCCATGGCCGTTGAGCTCATGAACTTGACGCGGGCCCTGGATCTGGGCCTCATCTACGACCTCACGCTGGCATACCACATCCCGTACGTGTGCGGCCTCGGTTACGACAGGAGCTTCATCAATGACATCATCGCAACTGATGCCAAACGCGAGCTGCATGACGGCGGGGAAGATCAAGGCAGGGTTGGATCTAGGGCACCCCTACAAGAATGAAAAATAGTGTATATGGTAATACTTAACACAAATTTTGTAATGACTTAATGCTATGCTAGACTATTTGTTGCATTTATGATGCTATTTTAGACTATTTGTTGCATTTATGAAGAACTAGTATAATTTCAAATTATACTACTTTAGTGTAACTTCCCTAAGTTTTGTACCCATGTTTTGATGTTTGGCACCCCAATAATTAGATCATCTCTAACCAATCTCATATAATTTAGAGGAGTAAACCACGGAGTATCTTTTAACTCCCTATATTTGCTCCTCTAAAAAGTGTGGTTTTTAACTGATACCCTAAACTTAACTCCCTTTTTTGCCAAATATTTCTAGTTTTGTTTTACATACCGCATTTCAACTACATATTTTCACACATTTTAATCCAAACATAATAATTATGGTTCACACAATTCATGACTATTAAGAATTCAGTTTGCAAATGATACGTCCATTTTGCATCATGTTTTCCTACTGTTATTTATAATGTTTTTTATGCATAATAATGCTTTTTGGAGTAATTCTAATGCCTTTTCTCTCATAATATGCAAGGTTCACACAAAGAGGGAGAATTCCGGTAGCCAGAAATCTGGACCTGAAAAAGCTACGTCAGGCTACCTATTCTGCACACCTCCAAATGAGCTGAAACTTCACGGGGAATTTTTATGGAATAAATAAGAAATACTGGAGCAAATAACTGCCGAAGGGGGGCCACCTGGTGAGCACAAGACACCAGGGCGCGCCAGGCCCCCCCAGGCGCGCCCTGGTGGGTTGTGCTCAGCCCAGCCCACCTCCGGTGCCCATCTTTTGGTATATAAGTCATTTTGACCTAGAAAAAATAAGGAGAGGATTTTCGGGACGGAGCACCACCGTCTCAAGGCGGAACTTGGGCAGGAGCACTTTTACCCTCCGGCAGAGCGATTCCGCCAGGGGAACTTCCCTCCCGGAGGGGGAAATCATCGTTATCATCATCACCAACAACCCTCTCATCTTGGGGAGGCGAATCTTCATCAACATCTTCACCAGCACCATCTCCTCTCAAACCCTAGTTCATCTTTTGTGTTCAATCTTTGTACCGGAACCTCAGATTGGTACCTGTGGGTGACTAGTAGTGTTGATTACATCTTGTAGTTGATCACTATATGGTTTATTTGGTGGAAGATTATATGTTCAGATCCATTATGCTATTTAATACCCCTCTGATCATGAACATGTTTATCACTTGTGAGTAGTTACTTTTGTTCTTGAGGTCACGGGAGAAATCATGTTGCAGGTAATCATGTGAACTTGATATGTGTTCGATATTTTGATGATATGTATGTTGTGATTCCCTTAGTGGTGTCATGTGAACGTCGACTACATGACACTTCACCATACTTGGGCCTAAGGGAATGCATTGTGGAGTAGTTATTAGATGATGGGTTGCGAGAGTGACAGAAGCTTAAACCCTAGTTTATGCGCTATTCCGTAAGGGACCGATTGGAACCAAAAGTTTAATGCTATGGTTAGAATTTATTCTTAATACTTTTCTCGTAGTTGCAGATGCTTGCGAGGGGGTTACTCATAAGAGGAGGTTTGTTCAAGCAAGAACAGCACCTAAGCACCGATCCACCCACATATCAAATTATCAAAGTTGTGAACACAAATTAAACCAACATGATGAAAGTGACTAGATGAAATTCCCGTGTACCCTCAAGAACGCTTTGCTTATCATAAGAGACCGTTTTGGCCTGTCCTTTGCTTCAAAAGGATTGGGCTACCTTGCTGCACTTTTGTTACTATTGCCGTTACTTGCTCGTTACAAATTATCTTGCTATTAAACTACTCGCTACTTATAATTTCAGTGCTTGCAGACATTACCTTGCTGAAAACCGCTTGTCATTTCCTTCTGCTCCTCGTTGGGTTCGACACTCTTACTTATAGAAAGGACTACGAATGATCCCGTATACTTGTGGGTCATCAAGGCTCTTTTTTGGCGCCATTGCCGGGGAGTGAAGCGCTCTTGGTAAGGAAAAATTATTACTACGTTCTGAAATTTACTGTCACTTGTTACTATGGAAAACATTCCTTTGAGGGGTTTGTTCGGGGTATCTTCACCTCGACCGGAACCACAATTAGTCACCCCTCAACCCACTGCACCTACTGAAAATACTGAATATAAAATTCCTTCGGGTATGATAGAACAACTACTAGCTAATCCTTATGCAGGAGATGGAACCGAACATCTTGATATGCACTTGATATATGTGGAAGAAATTTGTGGATTGTTTAAGCTTGCAGGTTTACCCGGAGATGAAGCTAAGAAGAAGGTTTTCCCTTTATCTTTGAAGGGAAAAGCATTGGCATGGTATAGGCTATGCGATGATATTGGATCTTGGAATTGGAATCAGTTGAAATTGGAGTTCCATCAAAAAATTTATCCTATGCATCTAGTTCATCGTGATCGGAATTATATATATAATTTTTGGCCTCGTGAAGGAGAAAGTTGTTGGGGAACGTAGCAGAATTTTAAAATTTTCTACGCATCACCAAGATCAATCTATGGAGTCAACTAGCAACGAGTGAGAGGGGAGTGCATCTACATACCCTTGTAGATCGCGAGCGGAAGCGTTCAAGAGAACGGGGTTGATGGAGTCGTACTCGTCGTGATCCAAATCACCGATGACCGAGCGCCGAACGGACGGCACCTCCGCGTTCAACACACGTACGGTTGGGAGAGACGTCTCCTCCTTCTTGATCCAGCAAGGGGGAAGGAGAGGTTGATGGAGATCCAGCAGCACGACGGCGTGGTGGTGGAAGCAGCGGGGATCTCGGCAGGGCTTCGCCAAGCTTAGTGAGAGGGAGAGGTGTCACGGGGGGAGAGGGAGGCGCCAGGGGCTTAGGGTGCGGCTGCCCTCCCTCCCCTCCACTATATATAGGGGCTAGGGGGGGGGCGCATGCCCCCTCGGGGGGCAACGGCCCCCTAGGGTTTCCAACCAGGGGGGCGCATGCCCCCTTGGGGGGGCAACGGCCCCCTAGGGTTTCCAACCCTAGGCGCCTTGGGCCCTTGGGTGGGGTGCACCAGCCCACCAGGGGCTGGTTCCCACGCCACTTCAGCCCATGGGGCCCTCCGGGATAGGTGGCCCCACCCAGTGGACCCCCGGGACCCTTTCGGTGGTCCCGGTACAATACCGGTGACCCCTGAAACTCTCCCGGTGGCCGAAACTGGACTTCCTATATATAAATCTTTACCTCCGGACCATTCCGGAACTCCTCGTGACATCCGGGATCTCATCCGGGACTCCGAACAACCTTCGGATTACCGCATACTAATATCTCTACAACCCTAGCGTCACCGAACCTTAAGTGTGTAGACCCTACGGGTTCGGGAGACACGTAGACATGACCGAGACGACTCTCCGGTCAATAACCAACAGCGGGATCTGGATACCCATGTTGGCTCCCACATGCTCCTCGATGATCTCATCAGATGAACCACGATGTCGAGGATTCAATCAATCCCGTACGCAATTCCCTTTGTCTATCGGTACGATACTTGCCCGAGATTCGATCGTCGGTATCTCGATACCTTGTTCAATCTCGTTACCGGCAAGTCTCTTTACTCGTTTCCGTAACACATCATCCCATGAACAACTCCTTGATCACATTGAGCTCATTATGATGATGTCCTACCGAGTGGGCCCAGAGGTACCTCTCCGACACACGGAGTGACAAATCCCAGTCTCGATTCGTGCCAACCCAACAGACACTTTCGGAGATACCCGTAGTGCACCTTTATAGCCACCCAGTTACGTTGTGACGTTTGGTACACCCAAAGCACTCCTATGGTATCCGGGAGTTGCACAATCTCATGGTCTAAGGAAAAGTTACTTGACATTGGAAAAGCTTTAGCATACGAACTACACGATCTAGTGCTAGGCTTAGGATTGGGTCTTGTCCATCACATCATTCTCCTAATGATGTGATCCCGTTATCAATGACATCCAATGTCCATTGGTCAGGAAACCGTAACCATCTATTGATCAATGAGCTAGTCAACTAGAGGCTTACTAGGGACATGTTGTGGTCTATGTATTCACACATGTATTACGATTTCCGGATAACACAATTATAGCATGAATAACAGACAATTATCATGAACAAGGAAATATAATAATAACCATTTTATTATTGCCTCTAGGGCATATTTCCAACAGTCTCCCACTTGCACTAGAGTCAATAATCTAGTTACATTGTGATGAATCGAACACCCATAGAGTTCTGGTGTTGATCATGTTTTGCCCGTGAAAGAGGTTTAGTCAACGGATCTGCTACATTCAAATCCGTGTGCACTTTACAAATATCTATGTCTCCATCTTGAACATGTTCACGTATGGAGTTGAAGCGACGCTTGATATGCCTGGTCTTCTTGTGAAACCTGGGCTCCTTGGCAAGGGCAATAGCTCCAGTGTTGTCACAGAAGAGAGCCATTGGACCCGACACATTTGGAATGACTCCTAGGTCGGTGATGAACTCCTTCATCCATACTGCTTCGTGTGCTGCCTCCGAGGCTGCTATGTACTCCGCTTCGCATGTAGAACCCGCCACAACGCTTTGCTTGCAACTGCACCAGCTTACCGCTCCACCATTCAAAATATACACGTATCCGGTTTGTGACTTGGAGTCATCCGGATCTGTGTCGAAGCTAGCGTCGACGTAACCCTTTACGACGAGCTCTTCGTCACCTCCATATACGAGAAACATATCCTTAGTCCTTTTCAGGTACTTCAGGATGTTCTTGACCGCTGTCCAGTGTTCCTTGCCAGGATTACTTTGGTACCTACCTACCAAACTTACTGCAAGGTTTACATCAGGTCTGGTACACAGCATGGCATACATAATAGACCCTATGGCTGAGGCATAGGGGATGACACTCATCTCTTCTATATCTTCTGCCGCGGTCGGGCATTGAGCCGAGCTCAATCTCACACCTTGCAATACAGGCAAGAACCCCTTCTTGGACTGATCCATATTGAACTTCTTCAATATCTTATCAAGGTATGTGCTTTGCGAAAGACCTATGAGGCGTCTTGATCTATCCCTATAGATCTTGATGCCTAATATATAAGCAGCTTCTCCAAGGTCCTTCATTGAAAAACACTTATTCAAGTAGGCCTTTATACTTTCCAAGAATTCTATATCATTTCCCCTCAGCAGTATGTCATCCACATATAATATGAGAAATGCTACAGAGCTCCCACTCACTTTCTTGTAAACACAGGCTTCTCCATAAGTCTGTGTGAACCCAAACACTTTGATCATCTCATCAAAGCGAATGTTCCAACTCCGAGATGCTTGCACCAGCCCATAGATTGAGCGCTGGAGCTTGCATACCTTGTCAGCATTCTCAGGGTCGACAAAACCTTCCGGTTGCATCATATACAACTCTTCCTTAAGAAAACCATTAAGGAATGCCGTTTTGACGTCCATTTGCCATATCTCATAATCATAGTATGCGGCAATTGCTAACATGATTCTGACGGATTTCAGCTTCGCTACGGGTGAGAAAGTCTCATCGTAGTCAACCCCTTGAACTTGTCGATAACCCTTCGCGACAAGCCGAGCCTTATAGATGGTCACATTACCATCCGCGTCAGTCTTCTTCTTAAAGATCCATTTATTTTCTATGGCTTGCCGATCATCGGGCAAGTCAGTCAAAGTCCATACTTCGTTTTCATACATGGATCCTATCTCGGATTTCATGGCTTCAAGCCATTTGTCAGAATCCGGGCCCGCCATCGCTTCTTCATAGTTCGAAGGTTCACTGTTGTCTAACAACATGATTTCCAGGACAGGATTGCCGTACCACTCTGGTGCGGAACGTGTCCTCGTGGACCTTCGAAGTTCAGTGGTAGCTTGATCATGATCATTATCATTAACTTCCTCTCTAGCCGGTGCAGGCTCCACAGAAACATTTTCCTGTGCTGCGCTACTCTCCGGTTCGAGGGTCATCTCATCAAGCTCCACTTTCCTCCCACTTACTTCTTTCGAGAGAAACTCTTTCTCTAGAAAGGATCCATTCCTGGCAACAAAGATCTTGCCCTCGGATCTTAGGTAGAAGGTATACCCAATAGTTTCCTTAGGGTATCCTATGAATACGCATTTTTCCGACTTGGGTTCGAGCTTCTCTAGTTGAAGTTTCTTCACATAAGCATCGCATCCCCAAACTTTCAGAAACGACAGCTTAGGTTTCTTCCCAAACCATAATTCATACGGTGTCGTCTCAACGGATTTTGACGGTGCCCTATTTAAAGTGAATGCGGCAGTCTCTGAAGCATAACCCCAAAAAGATAGCGGTAAATTGGTAAGAGACATCATAGATCACACCATATCCAATAGAGTGCGATTACGACGTTCGGACACACCGTTACGCTGAGGTGTTCCAGGCGGCGTGAGTTGTGAAACAATTCCACATTTTCTTAAGTGCGTGCCAAATTCATGACTCAAATATTCTCCTCCACGATCTGATCGCAAGAACTTTATTTTCTTGTCACGTTGATTCTCAGCCTCATTCTGAAATTCCTTGAACTTTTCAAAGGTCTCAGACTTGTGCTTCATCAAGTAGACATACCCATATCTACTCAAATCATCGGTGAGGGTGAGAACATAACGATAACCACCGCGAGCCTCAACACTCATTGGAGCACACACATCAGTATGTATGATTTCCAATAAGTTGGTTGCTCTCTCTATTGTTCCGGAGAACGGAGTCTTGGTCATCTTACCCAAGAGGCATGGTTCACATCTGTCAAATGATTCATAATCAAGAGACTCCAAAAGTCCATCTGCATGGAGTTTCTTCATGCGTTTGACACCAATGTGACCAAGGCGGCAGTGCCACAAGTATGTGGGACTATCATTATCAACCTTACATCTTTTGGCATTCACACTATGAATATGTGTAACATCACGTTCGAGATTCAATAAGAATAAACCATTGACCAGCGGGGCATGACCATAAAACATATCTCTCATATAAATAGAACAACCATTATTCTCAGATTTAAATGAGTAGCCATATCGCATTATGCGAGATCCAGATACAATGTTCATGCTCAAAGCTGGTACTAAATAACAATTATTGAGGTTTAAAACTAATCCCGTAGGCAGATGTAGAGGTAGCGTGCCGACGGCGATCACATCGACCTTGGAACCATTCCCGACGCGCATCGTCACCTCGTCCTTCGCCAGTCTCCGCTTATTCTGCAGCTCTTGTTTTGAGTTACAAATATGAGCAACCGCACCGGTATCAAATACCCAGGAGCTACTACGAGTGCTGGTAAGGTACACATCAATAACATGTATATCATATATACCTTTGGTATTGCCGGCCTTCTTATCCGCTAAGTACTTGGGGCAGTTCCGCTTCCAGTGACCGTTTCCCTTGCAATAAAAGCACTCAGTCTCAGGCTTGGGTCCATTCTTCGACTTCTTCCCGGCAGCTTGCTTACCGGGCGCGGCAACTCCCTTGCCGTCCTTCTTGAAGTTCTTTTTACCCTTGCCTTTCTTGAACTTAGTGGTTTTATTCACCATCAACACTTGATGTTCCTTTTTGATCTCCACCTCTGCTGATTTCAGCATTGAATATACCTCAGGAATGGTTTTCTCCATCCCCTGCATATTGAAGTTCATCACAAAGCTCTTGTAGCTAGGTGGAAGCGACTGAAGGATTCTGTCAACGACCGCATCATCCGGGAGATTAACTCCCAGCTGAGACAAGCGGTTGTGCAACCCAGACATCTTGAGTATGTGCTCGCTGACTGAACTATTCTCCTCCATCTTACAACTGTAGAACTTGTCGGAGACTTCATATCTCTCGACCCGGGCATGAGCTTGGAAAACCATTTTCAGCTCTTGGAACATCTCATATGCTCCGTGCTGCTCAAAATGCTTTTGGAGCCCCGACTCTAAGCTGTAAAGCATGCCGCACTGAACCAGGGAGTAATCATCACTACGCGACTGCCAGACGTTCATAACATCTTGAGTTGCTGGGAAAACAGGTGCGTCACCTAGCGGTGCTTCAAGGACATATGCTTTCTTGGCAGCTATGAGGATAATCCTCAGGTTACAGACCCAGTCCGTATAGTTGCTACCATCGTCTTTCAGCTTGGTTTTCTCTAGGAATGCGTTGAAATTGAGGGCAACATTAGCGTGGGCCATTTGATCTACAAGACATATTGTAAAGATTTTAGACTAAGTTCATGACAATTAAGTTCATCTAATCAAATTATTTAATGAACTCCCACTCAGATAGACATCCCTCTCGTCATCTAAGTGATACATGATCCGAATCGACTAGGCCGTGTCCGATCATCACGTGAGACGGACTAGTCATCAACGGTGAACATCTCCATGTTGATCGTATCTTCTATACGACTCATGTTCGACCTTTCGGTCTCTTGTGCTCCGAGGCCATGTCTGTACATGCTAGGCTCGTCAAGTCAACCTAAGTGTATTGCTGTGTAAATCTGGCTTACACCCGTTGTATTCGAACGTTAGAATCTATCACACCCGATCAACATGTAGTGCTTCAAAACAACGAACCTTCGCAACGGTGCACAGTTAGGGGGAACACTTTCTTGAAATTTAAGTGAGGGATCATCTTATATATGCTACCGTCGTTCTAAGCAAATAAGATGCAAAAACATGATAAACATCACATGCAATCAAAATAGTGACATGATATGGCCATTATCACTTCGCTCCTTTTGATCTCCATCTTCGGGGCTCCATGATCATCATCGTCACCGGCATGACACCATGATCTCCATCATCATGATCTCCATCATCGTGTCTTCATGAAGTTGTCTCGCCAACTATTACTTCTACTACTACGGCTAACGGTTAGCAATAAAGTAAAGTAATTATATGGCGAATTTCAATGACACGCAGGTCATATAATAAATTAAGACAACTCCTATGGCTCCTGCCGGTTGTCATACTCATCGACATGCAAGTCGTGATTCCTATTACAAGAACATGATCATCTCATACATCACATATATCATTCATCACATCCTTTGGCCATATCACATCACACGGCATATGCTGCAAGAACAAGTTAGACGTCCTCTAATTGTTGTTGCAAATTTTTTACGTGGCTTCTATAGGTTTCTAGCAAGAACGTTTCTTACCTACGCCAAAACCACAACGTGATATGCCAATTTCTATTTACCCTTCATAAGGACCCTTTTCATCGAATCCGATCCGACTAAAGTGGGAGAGACAGACACACGCTAGCCACCTTATGCAACTAGTGCATGTCAGTCGGTGAAACCAGTCTCACGTAAGCGTACGTGTAAGGTCGGTCCGGGCCGCTTCATCCCACAGTGCCGCCGAATCAAGATAAGACTAGTAACGGCAAGAAGATTGACAAATCGACGCCCACAACTACTTTGTGTTCTACTCGTGCAAGATACTACGCATAGACCTGGCTCATGATGCCACTGTTGGGGAACGTAGCAGAATTTTAAAAATTTCTATGCATCACCAAGATCAATCTATGGAGTCAACTAGCAACGAGTGAGAGGGGAGTGCATCTACATACCCTTGTAGATCACGAGCGGAAGCGTTCAAGAGAACGGGGTTGATGGAGTCGTACTCGTCGTGATCCAAATCACCGATGACCGAGCGCCGAACGGACGGCACCTCCGCATTCAACACACGTACGGTTGGGAGAGACGTCTCCTCCTTCTTGATCCAGCAAGGGGGAAGGAGAGGTTGATGGAGATCCAGCAGCACGACGGCGTGGTGGTGGAAGCAGCGGGGATCTCGGCAGGGCTTCGCCAAGCTCAGCGAGAGGGAGAGGTGTCACGGGGGGAGAGGGAGGCGCCAGGGGCTTAGGGGGGGCGCATGCCCCCTTGGAGATCCCATCTAGAGGGGAGGGGGCGGCGGCCCCTCGGGGGGCAACGGCCCCCTAGGGTTTCCAACCCTAGGCGCCTTGGGCCCTTGGGTGGGGTGCACCAGCCCACCAGGGGCTGGTTCCCACACCACTTCAGCCCATGGGGCCCTCCGGGATAGGTGGCCCCACCCGGTGGACCCCCGGGACCCTTTCGGTGGTCCCGGTACAATACCGGTGACCCCCGAAACTCTCCCGGTGGCCGAAACTGGACTTCCTATATATAAATCTTTACCTCCGGACCATTCCGGAACTCCTCGTGACGTCCGGGATCTCATCCGGGACTCCGAACAACCTTCGGATTACCGCATACTAATATCTCTACAACCCTAGCATCACCGAACCTTAAGTGTGTAGACCCTACGGGTTCGGGAGACACGTAGACATGACCGAGACGACTCTCCGGTCAATAACCAACAGCGGGATCTGGATACCCATGTTGGCTCCCACACGCTCCTCGATGATCTCATCGGATGAACCACGATGTCGAGGATTCAATCAATCCCGTACGCAATTCCCTTTGTCTATCGGTACGATACTTGCCCGAGATTCGATCGTCGGTATCTCGATACCTTGTTCAATCTCGTTACCGGCAAGTCTCTTTACTCGTTTCCGTAACACATCATCCCGTGAACAACTCCTTGATCACATTGAGCTCATTATGATGATGTCCTACCGAGTGGGCCCAGAGGTACCTCTCCGACACACGGAGTGACAAATCCCAGTCTCGATTCGTGCCAACCCAACAGACACTTTCGGAGATACCCGTAGTGCACCTTTATAGCCACCCAGTTACGTTGTGACGTTTGGTACACCCAAAGCACTCCTACGGTATCCGGGAGTTGCACAATCTCATGGTCTAAGGAAAAGTTACTTGACATTGGAAAAGCTTTAGCAAATGAACTACACGATCTAGTGATAGGCTTAGGATTGGGTCTTGTCCATCACATCATTCTCCTAATGATGTGATCCCGTTATCAATGACATCCAATGTCCATTGGTCAGGAAACCGTAACCATCTATTGATCAACGAGCTAGTCAACTAGAGGCTTACTAGGGACATGTTGTGGTCTATGTATTCACACATGTATTACGATTTCCGGATAACACAATTATAGCATGAATAACAGACAATTATCATGAACAAGGAAATATAATAATAACCATTTTATTATTGCCTCTAGGGCATATTTCCAACAAAAGTATCGCTCTAGCTTGGGGGAGGCTTAAGTCAATGTTATATTCATGCCCCAACCATGAGATCTCAAGAGATATTATTATTCAGAACTTCTATGCTCGGCTTTCTCGTAATGATCAATCCATGCTCGATACTTCTTGTACTGGTTCCTTTATGAAGAAGACTTTTGAATTCCGGTGGGATCTTTTAGAAAGAATTAAACGCAACTCTGAAGATTGGGAACTCGACAAAGGTAAAGAGTCAGGTATTAAGCTTAAGTTTGATTGTGTTAAATCTTTTATGAATACCGATACTTTTCAAAAGTTTAGCACTAAATATGGACTTGACTCAGAGATAGTAGCCTCCTTTTGTGAATCATTTGCTACTCATGTTGGTCTCCCTAAGGAGAAGTGGTTTAAATATCACCCACCTATTAAAGAAGAAATTAAAGAACCGGTAATAGCTAAAGATGAAACTATTATTTATAATGTTGATCCAGTTGTTCCTACTGCTTATATTGGAAAACCACCTTTCCCTGTTAGGATGAAGGAACATGCTAAAGTTTCAACTGTGGTCAATAAAAGTTATATTAGAACACCTAAACCAGCTGAACAAATCAAGGTAGAACCTAGTGTTGCTATGGTTAAGGATCTCCTGGTCGATAATATTGATGGGCATGTTATTTACTTCTGTGACGAAGCTGCTAGAATTGCCAAACCTAATGAAAAAGATAAACATAGACCTGTTGTTGGCATGCATGTTGTCTCAGTTAAAATAGAAGATCACTGTTATCATGGTTTATGTGACATAGGTGCTAGCGTGAGTGCTATTCCTTTTACCTTATATCAAGAAATTATGAATGACATAGCACCCGCTGAAATAGAAGACAATTATGTTACTATTAAACTTGCTAATAGAGACACCATCACACCACTTGGGATTGCTAGAGATGTTGAAGTCTTGTGTGGGAAAATAAAATATCCTACTGATTTCCTAGTTCTTGGTTCCCCACAAGATGACTTTTGTCCCATTATCTTTGGTAGACCTTTCTTGAACACCGTTAATGCTAAAATAGATTGTGAGAAACAAACTGTCGGTGTTAGTTTTGGTGTTGAGTCTCATGAGTTTAATTTTTTCAAGTTTAGTAGAAAACCTCATAAAAAAGAATTGCCTAGTAAGGATGAAATTATTGGTCTTGCTTCTATTGCTGTACCTCCTTCTGATCCTTTAGAACAATATCTGCTAGACCATGAAAATGATTTACATATGCATGAAAGAAATGAAATAGATAAGATTTTCTTCAAACAACAACTTCTGCTTAAGCACAATTTGCCTCTTGAAACTCTAGGAGGTCCTCCTCCACCCAAAGGTGATCCTGTGTTTGAATTAAAACAATTGCCAGACACTTTGAAATATGCTTATCTTGATGAGAAAAAGATATATCCTGTTATTATTAGTGCTAACCTTTCAGAACATGAAGAAGAAAGATTATTGAAGGTTCTGAAGAAGCACCGAGCTGCTATTGGATATACTCTTGATGATCTTAAGGGCATTAGTCCCACTCTATGTCAGCACAAGATTAATATGGAATCTGATGCTAAACCCGTTGTTGATCACCAACATCGGTTAAATCCGAAGATGAAAGAAGTGGTAAGAATGGAAATATTAAAACTTTTGGAAGCACGTATAATCTATCCTATAGCTGACAGTAGATGGGTAAGTCCTGTCCATTGTGTCCCTAAGAAAGGAGGTATTACTGTTGTTCCTAATGATAAGAATGAACTTATTCCACAAAGAATTGTTACAGGCTATAGAATGGTAATTGATTTTAGAAAATTGAACAAAGCAACTAGAAAAGATCATTACCCTCTGCCTTTTATTGATCAAATGCTAGAAAGATTATCTAAGCACACACATTTTTGCTTCCTTGATGGATATTCTGGTTTTTCACAAATACATGTTTCTCAACCTGATCAAGAAAAGACCACTTTTACTTCTCCTTTTGGAACTTATGCTTATAGACGTATGCCTTTTGGTTTATGCAATGCAGGGCCGGTCCGACAAAATCCGAGGCCCTGTGCGACACTAAAAAATGGGCCCTGTCTCACTAGGAAAAATAACTAACGAACAATTATAATGTACTCCCTCCGTTTCTAAACATAAGCATTTTTTAAAGATTTCAATATGGACTACATACAGAGCAAAATAAGTGAATCTACATTTTAAACTATGTGTATATATATACATCCGTATGTAGTCCATATTAAATCACTAAAGAGACTTATATTTAGGAACGTTGTGATATATGATATATTGTCCTACATAACAATTGAATACATAAAAAATCATACCTATTCAACTCCCGGATGGATAATATTTATTTAAACAACATCATTCTTCTAGTATTCTTTGAAATGAAATCTTCAGTGATATCCTCGTAATCAATCTTCTCCCCATGACGATTTAAATCTATATTATTGTAACAGAAGATATAAAAGATGAATAAAATAAAATTGAAGTAATATGACAGCAGTCAGCATATATCAATTGAAGATTATGCGTCAATGTTGGTAATTACATGAACTGTCTAACTCACCTAGTCCCGTGTCCTGTCCGGATGAACTACTATACTGTGATCTTTTACCAAGAAGACAAGAACCGATCTCTAACAAAGTAACGATCCCTGCCAAAAGTTAATTATGATGTAAGAATTATGAGTAGGACTCTAGGAGCCCAAATTAATCAGGAGAACAAGCTAGCGGCGGCCGGCAGGAGTAGTTAAACACTTAAACTAGGGCCTGAACCATCACCATACAAGTATTGATGAATTGTTTAACTCCTGCCGGTATCAAATCAAGACAGGGAACCCTCCACGATCGATCCTAAACATGATCTCACATGACTAGCGTGGCCAGAGGAACATGTTTGGTTGATCTACATGTTTTGGTGATGGCGAGAGGAACATGTTCATTAGAGTTCAGATGAAGTTAACCGGAACTCGGAAGGCTCGTTGCCCCGCCAGTCGCCGTGTCGCCCGCCGCCGGCTTTGGATGCGATGCGATCGATTCCAATCTGGTCTGATGCGCCGTCTCGCCTGTCAATTTCCTCCGGATGCGATCGATCTTTCTCATCGAGGCATCGCATGGAGCAGGTCATGCAGAGTTATGCGGACACGCCAGGTGCTAGCGGCCCAGAGCCCAGGAGGAAATATACATAGGCCTACATAAAAATTTGGGGGCCCCAAAATTTACGGGCCCTGTGCGGGCCTCACACTTTGTACACCTATGGGCCCGGCCCTGATGCAATGCACCTCCTACCTTTCAAAGATGTATGACTGCTATATTCTCTGACTTTTGTGAAAAGATTGTTGAGGTTTCCATGGATGACTTTTCCGTTTATGGGAAGTCTTTTGATGATTGTTTAAGCAATCTTGATCGAGTTTTGCAGAGATGTGAACAAACAAATCTTGTCTTGAATTGGGAGAAGTGCCACTTTATGGTTAACGAAGGTATTGTTTTGGGCCATAAAATATCTGAAAGAGGTATTGAGGTGGACAAAGCTAAGGTTGATGCAATTGAGAAAATGCCATGTCCTAAAGATATCAAAGGTATTCGTAGTTTCCTTGGTCATGCTGGTTTCTATAGGAGATTCATCAAAGACTTTTCTAAAATTTCTAGGCCTCTTACAAATCTTTTGCAAAAGGATATTCCTTTTGTTTTTGATGATGATTGTTTAGAAGCCTTCGAAACACTCAAGAAAGCCTTAATTTCTGCACCTATTGTTCAACCACCTGATTGGAACTTGTCTTTTGAGATTATGTGTGATGCTAGTGATTATGCTGTTGGTGCTGTTCTAGGACAAAGAGTTGATAAGAAACTGAATGTTATTCATTATGCTAGTAAAACTCTAGACAGTGCACAAAGAAATTATGCTACTACTGAAAAAGAATTTTTATCAGTTGTGTTTGCTTGTGATAAATTCAGATCCTACATTGTTGATTCTAAAGTTATTGTTCACACCGATCATGCTACTATAAAATGTCTTATGGAAAAGAAAGATGCTAAACCTAGACTCATTAGGTGGGTTCTCTTGCTACAAGAATTTGACTTACATATCACTGATAGAAAGGGAGCTGAGAACCCCGTGGCTGATAACTTGTCTAGACTAGAAAATATTCTTGATGACCCACAACCTATTAATGATAGCTTTCCTGATGAGCAGTTAGCTGCAATAAATGTTTCTAATAGTGCACCTTGGTATGCTGACTATGCTAATTACATTGTTGCTAAATATATACCACCTAGCTTCACATACCAACAATAGAAAAAATTCTTCTATGATTTAAGACATTACTTTTGGGATGACCCACATCTTTATAAAGGAGTAGATGGTATTATTAGACGTTGTGTACCTGAGCATGAACAGGGACAAATCCTATGGAAATGTCACTCCGAAGCTTATGGAGGACATCATGCGGGAGACAGAACTGCTCACAAGGTATTGCAATCTGGGTTTTATTGGCCTACTCTCTTCAAGGATGCTCGTAAGTTCGTCTTATCTTGTGATGAATGTCAAAGAATAGGTAATGTCGGTAAGCGTCAAGAAATGCTTATGAATTATTCACTTGCTGTTGAACCATTTGATGTTTGGGGATTTGATTACATGGGACCTTTTCCTTCCTCTAATGGGTATACTCGTATTTTGGTTGCTGCTGATTATGTTACTAAGTGGGTAGAAGCTATTCCAACTAGTAGTGCTGATCACAACACCTCTATTAAAATGCTTAAAGAAGTTATTTTCCCAAGGTTTGGAGTCCCTAGATATTTAATGACTGATGGTGGTTCACACTTTATTCATGGTGCTTTCCGTAAAATGCTTGCCAAGTATGATGTTAACCATAGAATTGCATCACCCTATCATCCTCAGTCTAGTGGTCAAGTTGAACTTAGCAATAGAGAAATAAAATTAATTTTACAAAAGACTGTCAATAGGTCCCGGAAGAATTGGTCTAAGAAATTAGATGATGCACTTTGGGCTTATAGAACAGCATATAAAAATCCTATGGGTATGTCTCCATATAAAATGGTTTATGGTAAAGCTTGTCATTTGCCTCTTGAGTTAGAACATAAAGCTTATTGGGCAATTAAAGAACTCAACTATGATTTCAAACTTGCTGGTGAGAAGAGGTTATTTGATATTAGCTCATTAGATGAATGGAGAACCCAAGCTTATGAAAATGCCAAGTTATATATTTAAAGAAAAAGTTAAAAGATGGCATGATAAAAGAATCCAAAAGCGTGAGTTCAAAGTTGGAGAATATGTTCTTTTGTACAACCCTCATTTCAGATTCTTTGCAGCAAAACTCCTCTCCAGATGGGAAGGACCCTATGTTATCGAGGAGGTTTATCGATCTGGAGCTATCAAAAAAATAGTGCCGAAGGTACTAACCCGAAGGTTGTTAATGGACAACGAATAAAACATTATATCTCAGGTACGCCCATTAATGTTGAAAGCAATATTATCCAAACTATGACACCTGAAGAACACATAAAAGAAACCTTCCGGAACACTCCAGAATTGTGAAAATAAAGGAGGTACGTGATATGGTAAGTAAACGGACTCCGAAAAATCTGCAAAAATATTTTCTGTCCGTTTTGGAATATAACAAAAATTAGGAAAATAAGAAACAAACAGGAAGGCACCCCTGGTGGGCACAAGACACCAGGGCGCGCCAAGCCAGGCGCGCCTAGGTGGGTTGTGCCCACCTCAGGTACCTTCCGGACTCCGTATTTCTTCCGTTTGCTTGTTTCCCAAGATAAAAAAAAATCTTAATATACCCCCTGAACCTATTGACCTCCGTATCACGGAGAAATCTTCTGTTTTCTTTTCTTGCTATTTTCTGTCAGATTTGTTAAGCCAGGCATCATGTCTTCTTCTTCCTCTAACAACGTGGAAGAGGATGCTTGGTTGATGAAGATCGAGCTGAAGAGAGAGGAGCCCGTAGAAGCCGTCAAGGGGGATAAGAGTAAGGAGACTACCGGAGATCAAGCACCGGTGGTTGAGCAGGCCTGGCCTACCGAGGAAGAAGAGGAAGATATCCTTAAACCTTACTATGATCATCTCACCCCCACCGAGATCGAAGCCTTTCGGATCATCGAAACGGTTCGTGTGCAAAATAAATATCTCACCCGTGAAAATATTCTATTGCAAGAGCACATCATCGCCCTCCGGAGCGTCATCCGTAGACTGGAGAATCTCTTGATCATGAAGGACAAGATCGCTACCACTTCATCACCACCACCTCCTTCTTCATCACCAAAAGAAAATTGAGTATCGGGTATGGGCACTCCCCTTGGCTTACGCCAAGCTTGGGGGAGGTGCCCCGGTATCGTATCACCTCCACTATCTTTTGCCTTTACTTTTCTTAGTTCGGTCCATAGTTATCTTTTGCTTTAGATGAATAAAAGTTTAGTTCGATCCTTTCTTTTTTGAGAGTTTGCTTAGTGATCTATCTCTGTAATCGAGTGCGAGATATATAATAAAGTTTAGTTTGAGTTTTGCTTTCTTTACTTTCATGTTTCAATAAAAAGAAAGGAAATAAATGAAAAAGATCATATGCTAATCTTATGGTAAGTAATGACACCACATAAGGAAGAGTATAAGTAGAAAATTTTATTGAAGATTGACAAACATAGCATTGGTCAATGATGCAATTCATGAAAGAATTAATAAGGGAAGAGAAGATTCACATACAAAAACACTATCTTGGAAATCTTTTGTGATTGTGAGCCCCCATCAAAATATTATATGCCAAAATTGTTGACGTTGGACAAGGAAGACAATGTAATGATCTATGTTTGTTCATATTCACATAGAAGTTATACTGTCATAGATCCTTTAACATGTGGTGCTTGCCCTTATCTTTGCTAGCCAAAAATTCCGCACCAAGTAGAGATACTACTTGTGCATCCAAAAACCCTTAAACCCAAATCTTGTTTTGAGAGTCCACCATACCTACCTATGGATTGAGTAAGATCCTTCAAGTAAGTTGTCATCGGTACAATAAGGCAGTAAAAATTTCTTCTAAAAGTATTAGATCATTTAGTGAAAGAGAAAATTGAGCGTTGTACGAACTTGTGATGGCAAAGAATCAAAGCGATAGACTGCATAATAAAGGTTGCTATCATAAGGGGAAATATAACATGACGTTCCCTTGCACTAAGGGATTGAGCATGCAAACAAAAAGCGCATGGCAACCTCTGTTTCCCTCTGCGAAGGGCCTATCTTTTACTTTTATGTATTTACTTTTTATGCAAGAGTCAAAGTTCTTCTCTCTATTCCTTTTTATTTTCTATTTTGGCAAGCATCATGTGGTGAGGAAAGATCTAGGCACATATATCTAGTTGAATATGGGTAGCATGAGTTATTATTGTTGACATCACCCTTGAGGTGAGTACGTTGGGAGGCGAAACTTTAAGCCCCTATCTTTCTATGTGTCCGGTTGAAACGTTTTGCTCATGTGTATGCGGTGAGTGTTAGCAATCATAGAAGACTATAAGATGGTTGAGTATGTGGACTTGCCTAAAGGCTCCGATACGTGACCCTTCCTGAAAAGATGATGAATTGTAGTTGCAAAGTTGACTAAGAACATAGTTTGTTGGTTTCCAATAGAGTTTATGCTTTATACTTCAATGTTGTGATGAATTGTTACTTATTCATGAGAAGTCTATGATAGAAGTTCTATTATAAAAGTTTTATGTTAAAGTTTGTTGCTGCTATAATAATTTACATGATGCTTCTATGTCCGTATTTTGTTTTTATCGACACCTCTCTCTCTCTCTAAGCATGTGGACATGTTTTTTGATTTCGGTTTTCGCTTGAGGACAAGCGAGGTCTAAGCTTGGGGGAGTTGATACGTCCATTTTGCATCATGTTTTCCTACTGTTATTTATAAAGTTTTTTATGCATAATAATGTTTTTTGGAGTAATTCTAATGCCTTTTCTCTCATAATATGCAAGGTTCACACAAAGAGGGAGAATTCCGGCAGCCGGAAATCTGGACCTGAAAAAGCTACGTCAGGCTACCTATTCTGCACAATTCCAAATGAGCTGAAACTTCACGAGGAATTTTTATGGAATAAATAAGAAATACTGGAGCAAATAACTACCGAAGGGGGGCCACCTGGTGAGCACAAGACACCAGGGCGCGCCAGGCCCCCCCAGGCGCGCCCTGGTGGGTTGTGCTCAGCCCAGCCCACCTCCGGTGCCCATCTTCTGGTATATAAGTCATTTTGACCTAGAAAAAAATAAGGAGAGGACTTTCGGGACGGAGCACCGCCGTCTCGAGGCGGAACTTGGGCACGAGCACTTTTGCCCTCCGGCGGAGCGATTCCGCCGGGGGAACTTCCCTCCCGAAGGGGGAAATCATCGTCATCATCATCACCAACAACCCTCTCATCTTGGGGAGGCCAACTTCATCAACATCTTCACCAGCACTATCTTCTCTCAAACCCTAGTTCATCTCTTGTGTTCAATCTTTGTATCGGAACCTCAGATTGGTACCTGTGGGTGACTAGTAGTGTTGATTACATCTTGTAGTTGATCACTATATGGTTTATTTGGTGGAAGATTATATATTCAGATCCATTATGCTATTTAATACCCCTCTGATCATGAACATGTTTATCACTTGTGAGTAGTTACTTTTGTTCTTGAGGTCACGGGAGAAATCATGTTGCAAGTAATCATGTGAACTTGATATGTGTTCGATATTTTGATGATATGTATGTTGTGATTCCCTTAGTGGTGTCATGTGAACGTCGACTACATGACACTTCACCATACTTGGGCCTAAGGGAATGCATTGTGGAGTAGTTATTAGATGATGGGTTGCGAGAGTGACAGAAGCTTAAACCCTAATTTATGCGCTATTCCGTAAGGGACCGATTGGATCCAAAAGTTTAATGCTATGGTTAGAATTTATTCTTAATACTTTTCTCGTAGTTGCGGATGCTTGCGAGGGGGTTAATCATAAGTAGGAGGTTTGTTCAAGTAAGAACAGCACCTAAGCACCGATCCACCCACATATCAAATTATCAAAGTAGTGAACACAAATCAAACCAACATGATGAAAGTGACTAGATGAAATTCCTGTGTATCCTCAAGAACGCTTTGCTTATCATAAGAGACCGTTTTGGCCTGTCCTTTGCTTCAAAAGGATTGGGTTACCTTGCTGCACTTTTGTTACTATTGCCGTTACTTGCTCGTTACAAATTATCTTGCTATTAAACTACTCGCTACTTATAATTTCAGTGCTTGCAGACATTACCTTGCTGAAAACCGCTTGTCATTTCCTTCTGCTCCTCGTTGGGTTCGATACTCTTACTTATCGAAAGGACTACGATTGATCTCCTATACTTGTGGGTCATCAACAAACCAAATTATTCAAATTCTAACACACAGAAAGGGTTCAAATGAAGTGAAGAGCATGATAAAAGCACAACTATGAAGTGATATGGACACGCCACTGATGCTCAACAAGATCGTCTTGAAGCTAGGTATGAACTTCTCGGTTCTCGATGTGCTAGGAGGAATCTCTGTATCCTATTTGCATTGTGCTTCAACTCAACAGGATTCCCACTGGAGATGTATCAAAAGTTCTCGGGTATGCCTGTCTCATCTTGAATGATCATGTTATGCAAGATGATGTTACATGACATTATTTGACACAGAACCTTGGGGGTCCTATACTCGGCAGGGCCACGAATGATGCGAAACGCTTCTGAAGCACACTGAAAGCTCTCTCAACATCCTTCCTTACCGACTCTTGACACATTGCAAAGTGAGATCTCTTCGTACCTTTAGGACGCAAGATTGTCTTGACAAATGTGTCCCGTGGAGAATAGATGCCATATGCAAGGTAGTAACCCATTTTGTACTCATGGCCATTGACAACATAGTTGCAAGGAGGAGCATCTCCGGCAACAAGCCTAGAAAATAGTGGTGATCTCAACAACACATTCTGGTAATTACGAGAGCCGGGTAATCCAAAGAATGAATGAAAAATCCATAGATCCTCATATGCAACAACTTAAATAATGAATGTTGGATCTTTGTTGTGGCCTTTATAGTGACCTTTCCATCCCGCATGACAGTTCTTCCATGTCTAGTGCGTGCAGTCAATTAATCGAAGCATCCCAGGCCATCCTCGTTCTTCAGTCAATCCCAATAGCCTCTCGATGTCTTCAACAGTGAGTGCCCTCAAGTACTCCGACCAAAAGGTCGCAATCACGATTTTTTTTAACTTTCGAACGGCCTCCAAGATTTTATCTTCTCTGACGCAGATATAGTCATCAACGGTGTTGGCTGAACACCCATAAGTTAGCACTCGAACAACCATAATACACTTCATCAAAGGGCTCGCACTTATCTTTCTGACTGCACTCCTCCTGAGTTTGATCCAATCATCATGCTTCTCCCCAACTTTTCTAATGGTAAGAAAGAAACTTGTGTGCATCTGAAATGCCGCTGAAAATACTTCTGAGGACAGGTAGGATTGGGGTTGAAGTAATCTCTCATAATCTTGTCATGGCCCTCCGCGCTATCTCGATTTATGTGTATACGACCGAATTGTGATCCTCTTCTCCACCGCCAAAAATCCTCGTTCAAGATCATGCCAATGGCCATTCCAAAGTCGTCATCTTCTTCTTCCTCCTTCAACGACGAAGAGTCCTCAAAGATCATCTCCTTCAACCTCTTCATCTACACTAGAAATGACTCGGAGGTGTCACAGCTGGCCGGCGATGTTGAGATGAAAAGGCAAAAAAATCACCTAGGCAAACTGTCCAACACTTGAAGGACGGTGGAGGTGTCCCTGCCAGCCAGCAACGTTGAGTCGATGCACAAGCGGCTAGTGGTCCGTGGGTCTTCGAGATGGCCAGCAGTCGACGGAGAGGTTCGGAGGAAGAAGATCTGGTTTGTCCTTCTGGCAATGGGATTGATACTGCGGTAGTGGTGACAGAGTTCGATTCTGGCGACAGCAGCGACCAACGACTGTCTCGGGGTGGGGTAGGAGGGTGGCGGAGGCAGCAGGGTGTCGGTGGAGGCCTTAGATGGTTGTCGGAAGCAACCCCGCCTAAGATGCGGCGTGGGGTGGGGACGGCGTGAGCGCGGGGGAAAACTTTTAGTCCAGGGGTAGGCGGCCATGTATATATATTTGAGAGTCGAGGCACCTCGGGAGTAAAAATTATCCTCCTCTAACAGTGATAGGGTTCGAATATGTGCCTTGTCGAAAACCAAATTTATCCTCTAATGCCTTTTAGGGGATTGGTTAGAGATGCTCTTAGTTCCTAAGTCCGCCACTGATCCAAGGCAAGGATATGTCAGGTACCCCATCGGTCATGGTGACGCTCACGTCGGCCACACTGGAGACCGACGTACATCAGGGTTCCCTTGTTAGTGTAAAAGGTGGAGGTCGTCGCGATGAAAGGCATCACCGTCGAGAGCTCGAGGCGGCGACGAACATGCGGGCCTTAGGTTTGACGCCAGAAGAAGTTGCCAATGCCTCCGCAAATGGCATGGCCAAGGGGAGCCACCGGTGGGTCTCCGGCAAGCACTCCGTCCGCAGGGCAGCAGGCCCATCTCCGTGCTCTTCGAACCATTGCTTAACTAGCTGACTAGGATTGTCTTCCCAGCAAGACTTCTCTTGATTTACAATGCAACATCTTATGCTGGACTGCGTGATTGCACGGGATGTCTGGAATGTCGTCTGCTGGGCATTAGGCAAACAGGAGTGGACCCCGGCCGGGAACCAAGCACTCTCGGAGTGGTGCCAGGACGAGGTTGGGACCGGTCGGAATTAGAAGGATGCGCGCGCAATTATCATCTTGGTCTTGTGGGAGCTTTGGAAGCATCGGAACTCGATTGTGTTTGATGGAGCGACGCCCTTGAGGGACCGTGTTTTGGCGAGAGTTCAGGAAGAGGGTAGATCATGAAAGTTAGCCGGATTGCTTAGAGGAGAGGTGGGTGCCTTCCTTGGTGCGTTGACAAGTGGGCCTTCACGAGTAGATACGACTTGAGCAAGAAGAGTTGTGGGTGGAGTTGTTTTCATGTAATACGTAACTCTAACGTGGAGAGGTTCTCCCCATCTCCTTCTTTAATATAACTAGCAAAAGAGCCCATGCGTTGCAACGGGAGAGAAAATAACACATGCTTTTAACCCAATAACCATGACTCAAGACCCTAATTGGTCCACGTCCTTTATTTTCACATGACATCACATTTGTGTTGCCGATGGTGGCCTCAGCGCTCACACAACGAAAACGCATTTGAATGTGGTCAGTCCTAAGGCGTCTCTCTCTCTATCTCTCTCTCTCTCTCACGCACACTCCCTCGGAATAAGATGAGAAATATGTTGTTTTCCCCCATGAGGTTTCTCAGAGGTGTGCATGTGTGGTTATCGATGTTTCCTTTCCTCTCAATATGGTTTTAGTAGGTGTTTATTTGCAATTTGGATGGCCGCCAGTACGAAAGAAAAACGGACTGTGCACTATATATTAAGTTTGCACCAAAAATAATATTTTGGAAATATTTAACAGCTAACAATAATATCATATTTAGATTGTACACATTTTTCTAATCAAATTTCATATATAACATGTTAAAACCGGAGTTACAATTTAAAAGATATGAATAATTTTATTTTAGATAAGCTGCTGATTGATTAACCGAAAAGTCAGGGGTTTTCTGAGGAAATGCAAAAAAAGAGTTCGACTATGATTTAAACGTGTACTGCGGATTAATTTACAGAAAACAATGGAGATTTTTTTTAAATGGCACGACGGTGAACCGACAAAAGCACTCCGTGCTTTATTAGTAGGCTAGCAAAAGTGCCCGTGCATTGCAACGGAAGAAGATTAATATAAAATTTTAAGCAACAAAAACTGCATAAAAAACAGAAATAGGTGGGCAATGAAGCTATAGTTACATGTGTATCCATATTCTAATACACAGATAACTCCATGGACACACATAAGCTTGTGGTAATCCATAATCTCTCCGATCCATGCATCCTCCAAAATTATTTTTATGCATGAAAGATAGTAACAGCTTCTCGATGATTCCCTTCGATTAATCAACCTCTTCACACAGCTGCTCCACTTTTCTGCCAGGATAAACATAAAAAATTGTCAAAAACTTGAAACGCTGAACCTACATAACTCATATCCAGCTCTTCCTTTCAATTGTACACACTGTCCAAATGTCAAAATTTCTGAACGGAATGCAATACCCTAAAATGATTCTCTGAAATCCACCACATCAAATGTCCCTATGCAGCAGTTTTTTTTGAAGCACAAATGAAGCAAAATGCTGTGTTTATCTTAAATGATAAGCGTTGCCCAAAAATTCAGAAACCAAACTAAGACATAAAAGGGCACAGCTAAAAAACACATCTCAGATAAAGCTTTCCAACTTGATGCTGGGCTCAAAGTTGGCCATGGCGATCGTGCCCCCAGCGCAACAATTAATAAAAACGAACTGATTTCAGATAAGCTAATTTAGAGGATGTACTGTCGACAACTCAATTTAGATAAACTGATTTCAGATACTTGGATCACAACCCCGAATGTTTCCCCTTGAAACTGTAAGCATAAAACCTGATCCAAGTGCACCACAAAATTTGCGAGTTTTCTCAACATCAAGCTAAAATTTCAGAATCAAATTGCCAAAAAATATTTCAGAATTGAAAACACCCGGAGTACAATCGGATATAGATATATGTCCACGGTCCAACATTAATGATCCAACTCAATTTAAGGTGTATTGGAATTAGTGAGCGCTGCTTGTGGATGCAACTCAAACTAAGGCACAATATATATTTGGAAGCTTACACCAAGCTGAGCTTGACCTTGTACCATGAACTGTCCTGAAACCCACTCGCGTGCACACTGCGCCAGGAAGTTCTCCATCGTCCCCGCTCGCATACTGCGTTAGGAAGTTCTCCATCGTCCATGGCCCCTGGGCGGTTGCAGAACAACTCCACCATCACATCACGCAACTGGCTGCAATCGGAAGAACGGCGAGGGTCTCCTCATCGTTGATCTCTCTGTATCCACCAGCCGCACCAACAGGTGAGTGGGCACATGATACCCTGCTCCCAGATTAGTTTAAGCCAGAGAAACCAAAGCTGGGTTAGTAAGTTCGGAGTAAAAATATAACTGTCAGACAAGAACATGAGAGAAGAACAAATAAGTGATGCAGTGGACAGCTAATTTTCTGACATAGGAACATCACAGCAAAAACTGTGGGTATTACCTAGCACAAATTGCAATACCAGAAGGAAACATCTCAGATAGACCAATAAAATTTGGATAACAATGTGCACTCAGTTGCACATTAAGTGGCTCATGACATAAATGTCTGGAAAATAAACTTCCCGCCTCAGAGAGAAATGCAAATACGTAGAAATACTTCGGGTTTCATCATTTCATAAAAAGAAGATTATTGAATCATAGGTACTGAGGTATGGTTACCATAGAAATGTATTAGCTTTCACATCAGGAAGGACACTGCTACTAACAGTTCATTAATCCCTAAAACAGTGTTGTATATAGCTTCAGTTTCAAAATGTGACTCGTTCCCTGCAAAGAACTCATGCATGCATCCATCCAGTTCAATGAAAGAGCAACCAGGCTGCTTGGTCTTTCTGCTACTGTATATTCCTGTCCTCACTTTATTTGCATCAACCCACCTTGATGTGGTAGCATAGACAGTTGTTTGGCTCCAATACTTGGATCCTTTCTGCTACATATACTCTGCAAGTCCCACTTCTCCACAGGCTCTGCAGGCAAACAACAACGACCGCCACATTACCACATCAGGAGCGATGGGCATAGGCCGACAGGCTCGGCGTCGTCACCCAAATAGCAGGAAGGCGCAATCCTTGTATCGCAGGATGGCCTTCATGGAGAACTGACCCAAAGATGAAGTTGTAGATCTTGTGAATGGGCGCCCACCACAAGTCCAGTACTCCACCATCTGCAGCCGCCGCGAGCCCGCCAGCACTGGCCACACGCCCTACCGTAAAACGCTGCACACTACTGCCTGCAACGCTGCTAGACCCATAGCCTGCAGGCCACCATCATAGTCGCCACTAACCCGGGTCTTGACTTTGACCCTGCCCTTTTAATCAAGTTCATAGTTCCCAGATCTTTGGGTCTGAATGTGATGGCAATCTGCATCATGGTGAACATAATGACTTTGACCCTGCCCTGCTTGTTGCTTTTAGTGAACTCGGTGCGCTTGGCATTGGCGATGTAAATACCGTCGAGCCACATCTCATACTGGAAACATAACGAGCCCCACATTCATTTTTTATCTCGAAATAGATATATAGATGTGAAACAAAATTCTACACTTGGTTGCTCTACTTTTAAAAGATTTTAATCCAGATTGACCAAAATCAATACCATTGCAAAGCTTGTGACAAAGACTGCAATATTCAAGTTGGGGACATGAATAAATTATGAACCAATTAGTCCCAGATCTCAATGTAAACTACTGCCTTTATTTCCAAAATACCAACTGCATCTATTGTGTGCGATTTCTTCCAATCTACACATCAAACTATCATCTTAGGTATAATCTAGATGTTACCTTTGAAACGTAGCTGGTCAATTTGACTTCAACGAACTCCGATGAGTATTTTTCTCAGTGGATGCCTGCTTCTTTGTTTGGCGATGCACGCACACATCAGCCTGAACCAGCACCGCTAGGAGCCAGCTCCAGCTCAACCCGCAGCACACTAATGCAATCCCAGCAAAGGCCCCCCTCCTCCCCCAACATCGGCTCCCATAGCTGGCCCTATAACTCACCGTTGCGCTAGCCGAGTTGTGGTCGAGCTCTCCATGGGCTCCGGGGTTGTGGGACTCCGGAGGCGGCTGGCGTGTTGTGGGACTCCGTGATGCCGTCCATGGCCACAACAGCAGCTACCCCCAGCATCGCGAGATCCACGACGACTCAGGAAGGAGAGGGGCGGCATGTTCTAACACAACGTCGAGTTTAATGGCAGGGTGGTCCGGCCATGGACACGGACCCGTTGCTCCCCACCACCGCGCCGCAGTCCCTCCACCCACTGCCGGAGCACACGCCAGTCTCCAACTCCGACGCGCCACCCTCATCGCGCTGCCCGTCCCTGGCATCCTCCTAGAAGGACTGCCTCATCTTCAGGCCCCACCACCCACCGCCGCCGCCCTCGCCTCCTCCCCAGCCGCCGCCGCACCACTACTGCCGCGACTTTGATCCAAACCAGAGGCACGGGAGCAGTGGCGGAGGCAAAGGGCGGCGGCGCGGACGGCGGTGGGGGCGGAGGCAAAGGGCGGCGGCGCGGCGGCGGTGGTGGCGGAGTCAAAGGGCGGCGGCGCGGCGGCGGTGGTTGCGGAGTCAAAGGGAGGCGCGCGCGGATGGCGGTGGTGGCGGAGGCAAAGGGCAGCGGCGCACGTGTTCGTGCTACTGGATAGGACGAAGAAAGGAGCGCGGGCGGAATTCTATAAAACGCAGGGGTTAATTTGGAAAATTGAAACGTTTTCTCAGATCCACTTACGTAGGGACTGCGGGTTCCATTGTCAAAAAATATAGGGACGTTTTAAAAAAAACGCCGCGACGGTGAACCGACGGACTCAGTCCGTGCTTTATTGTTAGGGAGGGAAAAAAGTATGCACACTCGTGCGTATTCGAGGAAAAAAAAAGACTTCTCTTGATTTATAGTAGCAGCTCTTTCAGATAGAAGAGGAAAAATAGGTGAAGATTGATCAGTTTGGGCACTATGATGTTCAAACAGCACAAACAAAAATGGATGGCAATCAAGAATTTTACATGAAAGAATTCGAAGCCTGCCAGGCCCGACCGTAGGTGGGCACTTCGGCTGCATAGATCCAACCTATGTTATTACAAGATCTGACATGAAGCATAATTAATGGAGGATGTTCACAAACCATGCGAGAAAGTTGAATCTGATGAAGATTTTGTAGTGTGCTAGTTCTGCTACTGTACCAGTGCACAATAAGACCAAACTTGTGCACTCATGTATCATTTAGGCCTCTATACAGTATTCTGGCAGTTATACTGCCATTTTACAATCACTTTCTTAGCATTAGACAAGTAGGGCATAAACTCAACTTCACAACTCACAACCTGAAATCAGAGATCGCAGTTTTCCCATCTAACCCGATGGAGAAGTAATGCTTCACGTAATCTCTGACAAGGGTCTCCCTATACAGCGGCGGGTTCTCATTGGACACCAGCTCCTTGATTGGACCATACATCCTCGTCGAGGCAGGGTGGAACTGCGTGCTGAAGAAGCACGCGATGGATACCCTCGGTGCAGCGTTCTTCGCCAAAACTCTATGCTCCACACTCCTGAACCCGTCGTTGGAGACCAGCTGAACATTGTTTTAAACAAAACAAAACAGCTCAGAATGATCAGGCATGACACCCATATGTTGAACAGATAATTCAGAATGAGACGTACACAGTATCACAATATAGATACCTGTAAGAGATCTCCGATGTTCACGATGAATGCTCCAGGTGTCGGTGTGACATCTACCCACCGGTCATCATGGAGGACTTGCAGGCCACCTATTTCGTCTGGGAGAAGTATGGTTAGGAAGCCATAGTCTGAATGCCGGCTTGTCCCGATGGCAAGTTCAGGCTGGGGGCATGGAGGGTAGTAGTGACATACTATCACCTGTCCTTGGTTGCACTCTATATCTGTCAGGTAACTCGGTTTGAGCCCAAGAGCTTCTGAGAGCAGATCGAACAAAGTTTTCCCCAAGTTCTTTACTTGCTTGGCATATTCAAACAACACCTCGCTGCAAATCAACATGTTAGCGGCAGCGCCAAATGATATTTTTAAACAGGTAATTTAGGTAAACTTTCCCTAAAATTCACAACAAAAAGGGTGGAAAGTGATTTCACTGGACAATTTAGCTCTCGACATGTTTTCAATGGTCAAGGAAAAACTCACACTAACAATACATACTCCATTGAGATATAAACTAACCATTAGTACTAACTGTAGATTGCTCCTGTGATAAAAAGTTAAAAACACAGAGAAAGGCAACAAACGACATTTGCAATAGTATCTATGATAAAAAATTAGAATACATATATTAATAGTATATCAGTAAATCTCATTAACCTACTAATTACTACGGTTCAACAAGAACGAATTTCGTTTCAATAAGCAAATATCACATCACACTCCAATGGAAGTAATATCCTTAGGTACACACACTACAGCACTGTTCTTAAGCATTAACAGAAAAATGTGAAGGTGGTTCCATTCCCACCATGAAAATCATGCTACCATCTGTACTAGCTGCATATATGGTGTGGTTCCACTCCCACTCCAATTCTAAAGCAGTAGCATTTGTTGGGTTAGCAGTAGAACAGAATTAATATATCACTATCACGTAAGACTGTCAATTACAAAACATGGCCTACAGAGTTGTGTGCAAAAATTGTTTTGTATGTTTGTCAGAAAAAACATTTACATGATGTATGTAACAAATTCAACTGAGCATCGGGTAGATTTGGGGTCAAACTGAACTCGTTTATGTTTGTGTACATGAACAGAGTGGTTAGAATTCGAGGTAAAACAAGGCATCATTTTGTTCCGAATTTTTGTGTGGTTCTAAGAATTGTCTTACTAAATAAGTCAGCATATAATATCTCGTTAATAGCATGCTAATAGTAAATTTTAAGGCTGGCGCTATTTTGCTATAGTGTGCTATTTCTTCCATGGGTTTTGGTTCCACAAGATATGTTTTGAGATAACCAAAAATGATCTACTGCATGCGGATTTGCTACACATACTCTCAAGCACACACAATTAACCTGCAGATAATCTAAATCTCCATGGAGGAAATAGAGTTAGGGAACCTGCAGAGCACTCACCGGCAGCTGTCCGGTAGTTCGCCGTCTTCGGGCAGGTCGGGGGCCATTCGGAGGTAGAGCGTGTCGCGCCAGTTCGCCACCGGCGACTGGTGCAGGTCGAAGTTGCAGTGGTACTTGACCGCCTTGTCAGGCTCACGCGAGTAGAGCCTGGCCTTGTCGCTGCCCTCGCAGCCGTCGGCTTCGTGGAATCCCCGGGCCGCGTCGGTCGCCGCAGCCATTGACTCCAGAGGCACGCCATGACCCGTCACCTGGAAGAATCCCCACTCCGCCGCGGCCCGGCAGACGGCAGCGACCATGGCGGCGCGGTCGGGGCAGCCGAGGTCAATCACCGGAATGTTTGCAGCAGAGGGTGATTCTTGGAAGAGAGCTTGCGGTGGCGGTGATTCGTGGTGGTGGTCGGGGACGCGGAAAATGCGGGGGAGGTGCGTGATGCCGGAGACGGCAAGGCCGCGGACGCCGGAGCAGGTGGTGTCCAGCGCTCGGAGGTCGGCCGTGCGGTCGTACGCGGCGGACATGGCTGCCGTCGTCGAGGTATCGTGGGCTCTGGATGACTGGATGGTCTGCTTGCAATTGCCTCCTCTCTGCTTCCTCTGCATTTATACTGGAGTTCTCCGTAGTAGTACTTCGCTGTCAACTGTCACCAAAGTTTCAAACATGGACTGCTAATCTTCTAGAGTACTCCGTAGTATTATATTATAAAATTCCTAAATAGAAAAAGAAATATATTTGGTCTAGTTTTGGTTTGTATTCTCGCAAAAAAAAAATAGTTTTGGTTTGTAAGCTTAAAAACCGGACAAATCAGAGACTAGGCATTAAAACCAAACAAATTTGGTCCCTTTAGACAGTCTGACAACCCCATCAAACAAAAGAGGAAAAAAAAGTTAACTGGGAAAAGGAAAATATGGTAATATTGAAAAAGGCATGAATCTTTGCGAATAATTATCAAATTATATATGGTTGGACCCTCCTCCTCTTCCCGGGCTTTGGGACCGGCAATGAATAATATTGAGCATGTGCTCAAAATCATATATATCCGCCGATTATGATCATGACTTCTTGAGTCTAGCCTTTGATTTAAGGTCTGTTCTGTACACGCAATTTATGTGAATTTAATTCTTTTTTGTGTTCTAGTATCTTTTCGAATGTTTGAATGGTAATTTGGATAGTTATACTTGTGCGGCAACATAGTGAGTTTGGTTCCAGGACTTCTGTTGTCAAATCTCAACTGTATTTTTTTTCTGTGAAAATAAATATTAATGCATTGCTTATTAGTTCAGTTTGAAGCTACCTCTCTATGACTACTATATTCGCAATTTCACTTCATTATAAATGTGGACTTGAGATTCAGAAGTTTGGTGCTATTTTTTTTATGTTTTGTATTCGAATACCCGATTGTTCGGTGTTATTTTGTATGTTGTGTACTCAAACAGTTGATTGTGTGGTCCTATTTTATATGTTGTTCTCCGGTTCCTCACAAAAGTTCTAGCTCCGCCACTCAAACACCCCATGTGCTTAGGTTCAAATTGATGAGCATCTGCATTCATCTCAAAGTCATCCGGTAGTGTGCTGATAATAATCCATTATGTTAACGGGGCATGAAAAATAGTAATGCACATGTCTTCAAATTATTCTCTCTTTGCGACTAAAAAGATAATGTTCTCCCTTTGTTTTGCTCTCATTTACGTCATATGTCATATCTTTACATTGATATAACCAAGGCTTTATTCTTTCATCTTTCACAAGACAATACTACCATGTGGCTACCGTTTCATCTGCTAGTCATGGCCTGGCTTCATAATTTAATCCTGGTGTTATCACCAACCGATTTCCTATTAGCCGATGCTTATTTGCTACGTCCATAAAAGTAAATTTCAAGCAACATCCATATCAAGTACACATGAAATCATCGATCCTCTTAAATTGTAATAAGGTGAAAGAGTAAATCATCTATATATTGAAAAAAAATAAACCATTAGCTGCTTCTTTGTGTAAGGTTTGGGAGAGGCGATTTATGGCACGCACATGCAGCGACATGGACATTTTGGGCCCCATGATGCCATCAAAATTTGAAAACGTGTGCATGTGTTTAGGGCTTAATTACTTCGGGTGTTGTTCATGCATGCAGTTTTTGGCAGCTTTTGGCAAAGAGTGATACTCCACCCACCCCATCTCACATGTTTTTCTTCTTACTTTTAAATTTGTATCTCATGTATCTTTTGGACCAAAAGTCCAATTTATATTTCATTTGTATATTTGTGTTCCTTGTGACGAGGGCTTTGAAACTAGATATCTCTTGAATACGTTTTGACAAGTTTTAAAAACTACACCAAGTTTCAACTACTAAAACTTGATATGAACGAATGATAAATTCACCAAGCTTCAGAAAGTAAAACTTAAACACTAAACCCTAACCTCTAACCTCTAAACTATAAGCCCTAATCCCAAAACACTTACCCTAACCCCTAATCCTTGAAAGAAAATGAAATTTGGTAAAAACTTAATTTTACACCTATCAAGTTTAAATACCGGCCGCGCTACGCTCGACTGGCGGATCTTTCTAAAAGAACTGCCGCCTCGGCAACCATCAGTTGTACAACTATCCAGCATCCAACGCCGTTCTCATTATTGCAACAAGGGTAGTGTTGCAGAAATACTTTGCAACAAAGTTTGTGTTGCAAAAATCTTTTGCGACATAGTTGATGTTGCAGTTTTTTTCATCACTATTTTTGCAACATGGTGTTGTTGCGGGAAACAAATTGCAACAAAGACAATGTTGCAAAAATATTTGTCATTTTTTTCGTCTTCATTTTTGTGCAACATTGATGTTGTTGCGGAAGGCAATTTTGCAACACACATGATGTTGCAGAAAGAGAGACACGAAGGACACCCGTACATGCGTCACAAAGAGGAGGTGGCGGCGGCTGAAGGCAAGAGTTTCTCTTTAAATATTTAAAACTTAGTAAAATTTTAGAAGTTGTCAAAAATGTATTCAAGAGTGCTCTTTTTTGTTCTTGTCACAAGATTCAAAAATATGCAAATGAAAACTAAATTGGACATTTGGTTAAAAAGACATAATAGATTCAAATTTGGAGAAGAAATAAGAAAAACATGAAAGGTGGGATGGATGAAGCATGCAACTCTGCCAAAAGCTACATGCATGACATGTAGAACACATGCAAATGACCAAATGACTTTTTTGGATATTGAAGTAAACGGGTGGCCGCATGCATGTGTGCACCGCCGTGCGTGCCCCTAGGAATATAAGGTTTGGGTTACGCTTAAGTCAAGTCTTCTCTAAAAGAGATGAGACGTATACCATAGGTAATTTGATCTAGTTTGAATGACGTGTATATTGTCTTACATATGACCTAGAATGCATTGGAATCAACGTCACAACAATGCATGTGAGTCACCATTTGTTGGCTGACGGCCCAACAAATAAGACAATGCGTTTGTATATTTAGCAATAGGTAATTTATCGTTCTGGCAAAAAAGCAAGTAACATGTCGTGATGCCAGCCAATTTGTTAGTTTGGTTTGATTGGGAGGTTCACGGTCTACACGATGCTACACAAAGGCCGCATACAACTCACCTTTATTTGCAGAAGTCTTAAACTAATTAACGGGATCGATGAGTCATGATAAACACACCATGCTTGCATAATTGAGTAGTTAACTAGCACGACGTCTTTACAATATTACTAAGTTCAAGTATTTTAAAGACCAATGGACCGGAAGTCCTTGTCTTTTATTCAGTCGTCTACTCCCAATCAAGCCAAACAAACACATTTTACTAAGTGCAAGTATTTTAAAGACTAATGCACTGGGAGTCCTTTTTATTCAGTCGTCTAGCCCCAGTCAAGCCAAACTAACAATTTTACTAAGTGCAAGTATTTTAAAGAGCAATGGACCAGGAGTCCTTGTCATCGATATTTTGTCAGATCAGGCTGGTATGTAGTACTACCACCGTCCTGGTTTATTGGTCCCCTTCATATTTTGTGTCAAAGTTTAACCATAGATCTAACTATCAAAATGTTAATGCATGTTATGAAAAATTGTATCGTTGGATTCGTATTTGAACATATCTTCGGATGATATTATTTTTTCTATGTATGACTTATATTTTATTAGTTAAAATCATGGTTAAAATATGACCCTAAATACAAGGGGACTAATAAACCATGATGGAAGTAGTAGTATATCAAGAAATAAGCACATGACCTACTCAAATTTGTCTCACCTGGTAAGCTAGCTGCTTTGTATAAAGCGGAGTGGAGCCCTTTTTCTCTCATTTGCAAATGACATCATGGGACATGACGCCATGTGAAACATACACTCCCACCAGTCCAATGAATGTAAGGCGCACATGCATCTCAAAATTTATCTTTGATCAGAAATAAGACTAGTATATAGTTTTGTGATTCCAAAATTATACCTTTAAAATCTTTTTTAAATATGAATTCAATGGTATAATTTTATCACATATAAACCATATTTGATTGGTCTAATTTCTGGTCAAAATGAATTTTAAGATGCATCCACACACCTTATTCATTACAATAGAGGGAGTATATATGAGGAATATTGGGTGTCCTTTTGGTTTTTGTGGACGAGCAAGCTGCCCTGTTTCAAGCTGGCATGGTCTCATTAGAACGCAGAAAAGAAAATGTGCCTCGTGTCGAGAGTTCATTGGTGTGCAGGGTCCATGGTGCGTCACATCATCTACAGCAAAGAAATGAAGCAGAAAGAATATCATAACGCATAACGCATAACGTCACCCACAAAAAAAAGCATAATGCATGTGTCCGTGAGGCCCTAATATGTAAGTGTGCGCAAAAGAGAGCCGGCACTGCTGTACTTGGCGACTGGCGGAGGCAGGCTGCATCTCACGGACACGGTGGAAATCACAATTCATTACTGGAAACTGGAAATAGCAGTTTTCGCATCTAACCCGACGCCGTAGTAATGTTTGATGTCGCTGATTTCTCCCTGTACAAGAGAGAGTTCTCATTGGTCATGACCAGAAAATGGCAGTAATGTTTGAGTTTGCAACCATTGTACGATTACTTGGTGGTCATGACCAGGAAATGTTCCAAACTTCCAAGGTCACAATAACATATGCAAGTGCAGCTTTGGTTTAGCTGACGGCCCAACAAACAAGACGATGCATTTGTATATGGCAGTAGGTAAACCCGTTGTGATGCCAGCCAAGCTAGCTGCTGTCCGCATGATGCTTGTCGATTTTGTTTGACATTGCTCATCGAGCTATGTGTTCTTCCTTTTGGCAGAAGTACCTTCAAATGAATTAGTTAATGTGACTCAGCTGTACAAAGACTTTGTGTTAACTTGACTGAATAGAAAACCAGGACTCTGCGTTGGTCTTGAAAATATACATGCACTTGGTAGTGTAAAAACACTAAAATGCTTAATAACTACTACTCAATTATGCAAGCCCGCTGTGTTTGTCATGACTCGTGATGCAATTGGGAAGTGTTTTAATTTCATACATACCAAACGATTACAAAATAACCAACATATTGTTGGATAAATTCTCCACCGAATACAAAATCATACGGGTATTAATAAGCAGCACTGCCCCATGTTCTTAAATGGTAATCGACCTTCTAATCAAATTAGGTTGAGATACTAAGAAATACGGACCAAGATTTGTTTATACATATCAATTAATATCATTGCATACTAAGAAATACTCCACCCACCCCATCTCACATGTTTTTCTTCTTACTTTCAAATTTGTATCTCATGTATCTTTTGGACCAAAAGTCCAATTTATATTTCATTTGTATATTTGTGTTCCTTGTGACGAGGGCTTTGAAACTAGATATCTCTTGAATACGTTTTGACAAGTTTTAAAAACTACACCAAGTTTCAACTACTAAAACTTGATATGAACGAATGATAAATTCACCAAGCTTCAGAAAGTAAAACTTAAACACTAAACCCTAACCTCTAACCTCTAAACTATAATCCCTAATCCCAAAACACTTACCCTAACCCCTAATCCTTGAAAGAAAATGAAATTTGGTAAAAACTTAATTTTACACCTATCAAGTTTAAATACCGGCCGCGCTACGCTCGACTGGAGGATCTTTCTAAAAGAACTGCCGCCTCGGCAACCATCAGTTGTACAACTATCCAGCATCCAACGCCGTTCTCATTATTGCAACAAGGGAAGTGTTGCAGAAATACTTTGCAACACAGTTTGTGTTGCAAAAATCTTTTGCGACATAGTTGATGTTGCAGTTTTTTTCATCACTATTTTTGGAACATGGTGTTGTTGCGGGAAACAAATTGCAACAAAGACAATGTTGCAAAAATATTTGTCATTTTTTTCGTCTTCATTTTTGTGCAACATTGATGTTGTTGCGGAAGGCAATTTTGCAACACACATGATGTTGCAGAAAGAGAGACACGAAGGACACCCGTACATGCGTCACAAAGAGGAGGTGGCGGCGGCTGAAGGCAAGAGTTTCTCTTTAAATATTTAAAACTTAGTAAAATTTTAGAAGTTGTCAAAAATGTATTCAAGAGTGCTCTTTTTTGTTCTTGTCACAAGATTCAAAAATATGCAAATGAAAACTAAATTGGACATTTGGTTAAAAAGACATAATAGATTCAAATTTGGAGAAGAAATAAGAAAAACATGAAAGGTGGGATGGATGAAGCATGCAACTCTGCCAAAAGCTACATGCATGACATGTAGAACACATGCAAATGACCAAATGACTTTTTTGAATATTGAAGTAAACGGGTGGCCGCATGCATGTGTGCACCGCCGTGCGTGCCCCTAGGAATATAAGGTTTGGGTTACGCTTAAGTCAAGTCTTCTCTAAAAGAGATGAGACGTATACCATAGGTAATTTGATCTAGTTTGAATGACGTGTATATTGTCTTACATATGACCTAGAATGCATTGGAATCAACGTCACAACAATGCATGTGAGTCACCATTTGTTGGCTAACGGCCCAACAAATAAGACAATGCGTTTGTATATTTAGCAATAGGTAATTTATCGTTCTGGCAAAAAAGCAAGTAACATGTCGTGATGCCAGCCAATTTGTTAGTTTGGTTTGATTGGGAGGTTCACGGTCTACACGATGCTACACAAAGGCCGCATACAACTCACCTTTATTTGCAGAAGTCTTAAACTAATTAACGGGATCGATGAGTCACGATAAACACACCATGCTTGCATAATTGAGTAGTTAACTAGCACGACGTCTTTACAATATTACTAAGTTCAAGTATTTTAAAGACCAATGGACCGGAAGTCCTTGTCTTTTATTCAGTCGTCTACTCCCAATCAAGCCAAACAAACACATTTTACTAAGTGCAAGTATTTTAAAGACTAATGCACTGGGAGTCCTTTTTATTCAGTCGTGTAGCCCCAGTCAAGCCAAACTAACAATTTTACTAAGTGCAAGTATTTTAAAGAGCAATGGACCGGGAGTCCTTGTCATCGATATTTTGTCAGATCAGGCTGGTATGTAGTACTACCACCGTCCTGGTTTATTGGTCCCCTTCATATTTTGTGTCAAAGTTTAACCATAGATCTAACTATCAAAATGTTAATGCATGTTATGAAAAATTGTATCGTTGGATTCGTATTTGAACATATCTTCGGATGATATTATTTTTTCTATGTATGACTTATATTTTATTAGTTAAAATCATGGTTAAAATATGACCCTAAATACAAGGGGACTAATAAACCATGATGGAAGTAGTAGTATATCAAGAAATAAGCACATGACCTACTCAAATTTGTCTCACCTGGTAAGCTAGCTGCTTTGTATAAAGCGGAGTGGAGCCCTTTTTCTCTCATTTGCAAATGACATCATGGGACATGACGCCATGTGAAACATACACTCCCACCATTCCTATGAATGTAAGGCGCACATGCATCTCAAAATTTATCTTTGATCAGAAATAAGACTAGTATATAGTTTTGTGATTCCAAAATTATACCTTTAAAATCTTTTTTAAATATGAATTCAATGGTATAATTTTATCACATATAAACCATATTTGATTGGTCTAATTTCTGGTCAAAATGAATTTTAAGATGCATCCACACACCTTATTCATTACAATAGAGGGAGTATATATGAGGAATATTGGGTGTCCTTTTGGTTTTTGTGGACGAGCAAGCTGCCCTGTTTCAAGCTGGCATGGTCTCATTAGAACGCAGAAAAGAAAATGTGCCTCGTGTCGAGAGTTCATTGGTGTGCAGGGTCCATGGTGCGTCACATCATCTACAGCAAAGAAATGAAGCAGAAAGAATATCATAATGCATAACGCATAACGTCACCCACAAAAAAAAAAGCATAATGCATGTGTCCGTGAGGCCCTAATATGTAAGTGTGCGCAAAAGAGAGCCGGCACTGCTGTACTTGGCGACTGGCGGAGGCAGGCTGCATCTCACGGACACGGTGGAAATCACAATTCATAACTGGAAACTGGAAATAGCAGTTTTCGCATCTAACCCGACGCCGTAGTAATGTTTGATTTCGCTGATTTCTCCCTGTACAAGAGAGAGTTCTCATTGGTCATGACCAGAAAATGGCAGTAATGTTTGAGTTTGCAACCATTGTACGATTACTTGGTGGTCATGACCAGGAAATGTTCCAAACTTCCAAGGTCACAATAACATATGCAAGTGCAGCTTTGGTTTAGCTGACGGCCCAACAAACAAGACGATGCATTTGTATATGGCAGTAGGTAAACCCGTTGTGATGCCAGCCAAGCTAGCTGCTGTCCGCATGATGCTTGTCGATTTTGTTTGACATTGCTCATCGAGCTATGTGTTCTTCCTTTTGGCAGAAGTACCTTCAGATGAATTAGTTAATGTGACTCAGCTGTACAAAGACTTTGTGTTAACTTGACTGAATAGAAAACCAGGACTCTGCGTTGGTCTTGAAAATATACATGCACTTGGCAGTATAAAAACACTCCAATGCTTAATAACGACTACTCAATTATGCAAGCCCGCTGTGTTTGTCATGACTCGTGATGCAATTGGGAAGTGTTTTAATTTCATACATACCAAACGATTACAAAATAACCAACATATTGTTGGATAAATTCTCCACCGAAAACAAAATCATACGGGTATTAATAAGCAGCACTGCCCCATGTTCTTAAATGGTAATCGACCATCTAATCAAATTAGGTTGAGATACTAAGAAATACGGACCAAGATTTGTTTATACATATCAATTAATATCATTGCATACTAAGAAATACTCCACCCACCCCATCTCACATGTTTTTCTTCTTACTTTCAAATTTGTATCTCATGTATCTTTTGGACCAAAAGTCCAATTTATATTTCATTTGTATATTTGTGTTCCTTGTGACGAGGGCTTTGAAACTAGATATCTCTTGAATACGTTTTGACAAGTTTTAAAAACTACACCAAGTTTCAACTACTAAAACTTGATATGAACGAATGATAAATTCACCAAGCTTCAGAAAGTAAAACTTAAACACTAAACCCTAACCTCTAACCTCTAAACTATAAGCCCTAATCCCAAAACACTTACCCTAACCCCTAATCCTTGAAAGAAAATGAAATTTGGTAAAAACTTAATTTTACAGCTATCAAGTTTAAATACTGGCCGCGCTACGCTCGACTGGCGGATCTTTCTAAAAGAACTGCCGCCTCGGCAACCATCAGTTGTACAATTATCCAGCATCCAACGCCGTTCTCATTATTGCAACAAGGGTAGTGTTGCAGAAATACTTTGCAACAAAGTTTGTGTTGCAAAAATCTTTTGCGACATAGTTGATGTCGCAGTTTTTTTCATCACTATTTTTGCAACATGGTGTTGTTGCGGGAAACAAATTGCAACAAAGACAATGTTGCAAAAATATTTGTCATTTTTTGGTCTTCATTTTTGTGCAACATTGATGTTGTTGCGGAAGGCAATTTTGCAACACACATGATGTTGCAGAAAGAGAGACGCGAAGGACACCCGTACACGCGTCACAAAGAGGAGGTGGAGGCGGCTGAAGGCAAGAGTTTCTCTTTAAATATTTAAAACTTAGTAAAATTTTAGAAGTTGTCAAAAATGTATTCAAGAGCGCTCTTTTTTGTTCTTGTCACAGGATTAAAAAATATGCAAATGAAAGCTAAATTGGACATTTGGTTAAAAAGACATAATAGATTCAAATTTGGAGAAGAAATAAGAAAAACATGAAAGGTGGGATGGATGAAGCATGCAACTCTGCCAAAAGCTACATGCATGACATGTAGAACACATGCAAATGACCAAATGACTTTTTGAATATTGAAGTAAACGGGTGGCCGCATGCATGTGTGCACCGCCGTGCGTGCCCCTAGGAATATAAGATTTGGGTTACGCTTAAGTTAAGTCTTCTCTAAAAGAGATGAGACGTATACCATAGGTAATTTGATCTAGTTTGAATGACGTGTATATTGTCTTACATATGACCTAGAATGCATTGGAATCAACGTCACAACAATGCAGGTGAGTCACCATTTGTTGGCTGACGGCCCAACAAATAAGACAATGCGTTTGTATATTTAGCAATAGGTAATTTATCGTTCCGGCAAAAAAGCAAGTAACATGTCGTGATGCCGGCCAATTTCTTAGTTTGGTTTGATTGGGAGGTTCACGGTCTACACGATGCTACACAAAGGCCGCATACAACTCACCTTTATTTGCGGAAGTCTTAAACTAATTAACAGGATCGATGAGTCACGATAAACACACCATGCTTGCATAATTGAGTAGTTAAGTAGCACGGCGTCTTTACAATATTACTAAGTTCAAGTATTTTAAAGACCAATGGACCGGAAGTCCTTGTCTTTTATTCAGTCGTCTACTCCCAATCAAGCCAAACAAACACATTTTACTAAGTGCAAGTATTTTAAAGACTAATGCACTGGGAGTCCTTTTTATTCAGTCGTCTAGCCCCAGTCAAGCCAAACTAACAATTTTACTAAGTGCAAGTATTTTAAAGAGCAATGGACCGGGAGTCCTTGTCATGGATATTTTGTCAAATCAGGCTGGTATGTAGTACTACCACCGTCCTGGTTTATTGGTCCCCTTCATATTGTGTCAAAGTTTAACCATAGATCTAACTATCAAAATGTTAATGCATGTTAGGAAAAATTGTATCGTTGGATTCGTATTTGAACATAGCTTCGGATGATATTATTTTTTTCTATGTATGACTTATATTTTGTTAGTTAAAATCATGGTTAAAATATGACCCTAAATACAAGGGGAGTAATAAACCAGGATGAAAGTAGTAGTATATCAAGAAATAAGCACATGACCTACTCAAATTTGTCTCACCTGGTAAGCTAGCTGCTTTGTATAAAGCGGAGTGGAGCCCTTTTTCTCTCATTTGCAAATGACATCATGGGACATGACGCCATGTGTAACATACACTCCCACCATTCCAATGAATGTAAGGCGCACATGCATCTCAAAATTTATCTTTGATCAGAAATAAGACTAGTATATAGTTTTGTAATTCCAAAATTATACCTTTAAAATCTTTTTTAAATATGAATTCAATGGTATAATTTTATCACATATAAACCATATTTGATTGGTCTAACTTCTGGTCAAAATGAATTTTAAGATGCATCCACACACCTTATTCATTACAATAGAGGGAGTATATATGAGGAATATTGGGTGTCCTTTTGGTTTTTGTGGACGAGCAAGCTGCCATGTTTCAAGCTGGCATGGTCTCATTAGAACGCAGAAAAGAAAATGTGCCTCGTGTCGAGAGTTCATTGGTGTGCAGGGTCCATGGCGCGTCACATCATCTACATCAACGAAATGAAGCAGAAAGAATATCATAACGCATAGCGCATAACGTCACCCACAAAAAAAAGCATAATGCATGTGTCCGTGAGGCCCTAATATGTAAGTGTGCGCAAAAGAGAGCCGGCACTGCTGTACTTGGCGACTGGCGGAGGCAGGCTGCATCTCACGGACACGGTGGAAATCACAATTCATAACTGGAAACTGGAAATAGTAGTTTTCGCATCTAACCCGACGCCGTAGTAATGTTTGATGTCGCTGATTTCTCCCTGTACAAGAGAGAGTTCTCGTTGGTCATGACCAGAAAATGGCAGTAATGTTTGAGTTTGCAACCATTGTACGATTACTTGGTGGTCATGACCAGGAAATGTTCCAAACTTCCAAGGTCACAATAACATATGCAAGTGCAGCTTTGGTTTAGCTGACGGCCCAACAAACAAGATGATGCATTTGTATATGGCAGTAGGTAAACCCGTTGTGATGCCAGCCAAGCTAGCTGCTGTCCGCATGATGCTTGTCGATTTTGTTTGACATTGCTCATCGAGCTATGTGTTCTTCCTTTTGGCAGAAGTACCTTCAGATGAATTAGTTAATGTGACTCAGCTGTACAAAGACTTTGTGTTAACTTGACTGAATAGAAAACCAGGACTCTGCGTTGGTCTTGAAAATATACATGCACTTGGCAGTATAAAAACACTCCAATGCTTAATAACGACTACTCAATTATGCAAGCCCGCTGTGTTTGTCATGACTCGTGATGCAATTGGGAAGTGTTTTAATTTCATACATACCAAACGATTACAAAATAACCAACATATTGTTGGATAAATTCTCCACCGAAAACAAAATCATACGGGTATTAATAAGCAGCACTGCCCCATGTTCTTAAATGGTAATCGACCATCTAATCAAATTAGGTTGAGATACTAAGAAATACGGACCAAGATTTGTTTATACATATCAATTAATATCATTGCATACTAAGAAATACTCCACCCACCCCATCTCACATGTTTTTCTTCTTACTTTCAAATTTGTATCTCATGTATCTTTTGGACCAAAAGTCCAATTTATATTTCATTTGTATATTTGTGTTCCTTGTGACGAGGGCTTTGAAACTAGATATCTCTTGAATACGTTTTGACAAGTTTTAAAAACTACACCAAGTTTCAACTACTAAAACTTGATATGAACGAATGATAAATTCACCAAGCTTCAGAAAGTAAAACTTAAACACTAAACCCTAACCTCTAACCTCTAAACTATAAGCCCTAATCCCAAAACACTTACCCTAACCCCTAATCCTTGAAAGAAAATGAAATTTGGTAAAAACTTAATTTTACAGCTATCAAGTTTAAATACTGGCCGCGCTACGCTCGACTGGCGGATCTTTCTAAAAGAACTGCCGCCTCGGCAACCATCAGTTGTACAATTATCCAGCATCCAACGCCGTTCTCATTATTGCAACAAGGGTAGTGTTGCAGAAATACTTTGCAACAAAGTTTGTGTTGCAAAAATCTTTTGCGACATAGTTGATGTCGCAGTTTTTTTCATCACTATTTTTGCAACATGGTGTTGTTGCGGGAAACAAATTGCAACAAAGACAATGTTGCAAAAATATTTGTCATTTTTTGGTCTTCATTTTTGTGCAACATTGATGTTGTTGCGGAAGGCAATTTTGCAACACACATGATGTTGCAGAAAGAGAGACGCGAAGGACACCCTTACACGCGTCACAAAGAGGAGGTGGAGGCGGCTGAAGGCAAGAGTTTCTCTTTAAATATTTAAAACTTAGTAAAATTTTAGAAGTTGTCAAAAATGTATTCAAGAGCGCTCTTTTTTGTTCTTGTCACAGGATTAAAAAATATGCAAATGAAAGCTAAATTGGACATTTGGTTAAAAAGACATAATAGATTCAAATTTGGAGAAGAAATAAGAAAAACATGAAAGGTGGGATGGATGAAGCATGCAACTCTGCCAAAAGCTACATGCATGACATGTAGAACACATGCAAATGACCAAATGACTTTTTGAATATTGAAGTAAACGGGTGGCCGCATGCATGTGTGCACCGCCGTGCGTGCCCCTAGGAATATAAGATTTGGGTTACGCTTAAGTTAAGTCTTCTCTAAAAGAGATGAGACGTATACCATAGGTAATTTGATCTAGTTTGAATGACGTGTATATTGTCTTACATATGACCTAGAATGCATTGGAATCAACGTCACAACAATGCAGGTGAGTCACCATTTGTTGGCTGACGGCCCAACAAATAAGACAATGCGTTTGTATATTTAGCAATAGGTAATTTATCGTTCCGGCAAAAAAGCAAGTAACATGTCGTGATGCCGGCCAATTTCTTAGTTTGGTTTGATTGGGAGGTTCACGGTCTACACGATGCTACACAAAGGCCGCATACAACTCACCTTTATTTGCGGAAGTCTTAAACTAATTAACAGGATCGATGAGTCACGATAAACACACCATGCTTGCATAATTGAGTAGTTAAGTAGCACGGCGTCTTTACAATATTACTAAGTTCAAGTATTTTAAAGACCAATGGACCGGAAGTCCTTGTCTTTTATTCAGTCGTCTACTCCCAATCAAGCCAAACAAACACATTTTACTAAGTGCAAGTATTTTAAAGACTAATGCACTGGGAGTCCTTTTTATTCAGTCGTCTAGCCCCAGTCAAGCCAAACTAACAATTTTACTAAGTGCAAGTATTTTAAAGAGCAATGGACCGGGAGTCCTTGTCATGGATATTTTGTCAGATCAGGCTGGTATGTAGTACTACCACCATCCTGGTTTATTGGTCCCCTTCATATTGTGTCAAAGTTTAACCATAGATCTAACTATCAAAATGTTAATGCATGTTATGAAAAATTGTATCGTTGGATTCGTATTTGAACATAGCTTCGGATGATATTATTTTTTTCTATGTATGACTTATATTTTGTTAGTTAAAATCATGGTTAAAATATGACCCTAAATACAAGGGGAGTAATAAACCAGGATGAAAGTAGTAGTATATCAAGAAATAAGCACATGACCTACTCAAATTTGTCTCACCTGGTAAGCTAGCTGCTTTGTATAAAGCGGAGTGGAGCCCTTTTTCTCTCATTTGCAAATGACATCATGGGACATGACGCCATGTGTAACATACACTCCCACCATTCCAATGAATGTAAGGCGCACATGCATCTCAAAATTTATCTTTGATCAGAAATAAGACTAGTATATAGTTTTGTAATTCCAAAATTATACCTTTAAAATCTTTTTTAAATATGAATTCAATGGTATAATTTTATCACATATAAACCATATTTGATTGGTCTAACTTCTGGTCAAAATGAATTTTAAGATGCATCCACACACCTTATTCATTACAATAGAGGGAGTATATATGAGGAATATTGGGTGTCCTTTTGGTTTTTGTGGACGAGCAAGCTGCCATGTTTCAAGCTGGCATGGTCTCATTAGAACGCAGAAAAGAAAATGTGCCTCGTGTCGAGAGTTCATTGGTGTGCAGGGTCCATGGCGCGTCACATCATCTACATCAACGAAATGAAGCAGAAAGAATATCATAACGCATAGCGCATAACGTCACCCACAAAAAAAAGCATAATGCATGTGTCCGTGAGGCCCTAATATGTAAGTGTGCGCAAAAGAGAGCCGGCACTGCTGTACTTGGCGACTGGCGGAGGCAGGCTGCATCTCACGGACACGGTGGAAATCACAATTCATAACTGGAAACTGGAAATAGTAGTTTTCGCATCTAACCCGACGCCGTAGTAATGTTTGATGTCGCTGATTTCTCCCTGTACAAGAGAGAGTTCTCGTTGGTCATGACCAGAAAATGGCAGTAATGTTTGAGTTTGCAACCATTGTACGATTACTTGGTGGTCATGACCAGGAAATGTTCCAAACTTCCAAGGTCACAATAACATATGCAAGTGCAGCTTTGGTTTAGCTGACGGCCCAACAAACAAGATGATGCATTTGTATATGGCAGTAGGTAAACCCGTTGTGATGCCAGCCAAGCTAGCTGCTGTCCGCATGATGCTTGTCGATTTTGTTTGACATTGCTCATCGAGCTATGTGTTCTTCCTTTTGGCAGAAGTACCTTCAGATGAATTAGTTAATGTGACTCAGCTGTACAAAGACTTTGTGTTAACTTGACTGAATAGAAAACCAGGACTCTGCGTTGGTCTTGAAAATATACATGCACTTGGCAGTATAAAAACACTCCAATGCTTAATAACGACTACTCAATTATGCAAGCCCGCTGTGTTTGTCATGACTCGTGATGCAATTGGGAAGTGTTTTAATTTCATACATACCAAACGATTACAAAATAACCAACATATTGTTGGATAAATTCTCCACCGAAAACAAAATCATACGGGTATTAATAAGCAGCACTGCCCCATGTTCTTAAATGGTAATCGACCATCTAATCAAATTAGGTTGAGATACTAAGAAATACGGACCAAGATTTGTTTATACATATCAATTAATATCATTGCATACTAAGAAATACTCCACCCACCCCATCTCACATGTTTTTCTTCTTACTTTCAAATTTGTATCTCATGTATCTTTTGGACCAAAAGTCCAATTTATATTTCATTTGTATATTTGTGTTCCTTGTGACGAGGGCTTTGAAACTAGATATCTCTTGAATACGTTTTGACAAGTTTTAAAAACTACACCAAGTTTCAACTACTAAAACTTGATATGAACGAATGATAAATTCACCAAGCTTCAGAAAGTAAAACTTAAACACTAAACCCTAACCTCTAACCTCTAAACTATAAGCCCTAATCCCAAAACACTTACCCTAACCCCTAATCCTTGAAAGAAAATGAAATTTGGTAAAAACTTAATTTTACAGCTATCAAGTTTAAATACTGGCCGCGCTACGCTCGACTGGCGGATCTTTCTAAAAGAACTGCCGCCTCGGCAACCATCAGTTGTACAATTATCCAGCATCCAACGCCGTTCTCATTATTGCAACAAGGGTAGTGTTGCAGAAATACTTTGCAACAAAGTTTGTGTTGCAAAAATCTTTTGCGACATAGTTGATGTCGCAGTTTTTTTCATCACTATTTTTGCAACATGGTGTTGTTGCGGGAAACAAATTGCAACAAAGACAATGTTGCAAAAATATTTGTCATTTTTTGGTCTTCATTTTTGTGCAACATTGATGTTGTTGCGGAAGGCAATTTTGCAACACACATGATGTTGCAGAAAGAGAGACGCGAAGGACACCCTTACACGCGTCACAAAGAGGAGGTGGAGGCGGCTGAAGGCAAGAGTTTCTCTTTAAATATTTAAAACTTAGTAAAATTTTAGAAGTTGTCAAAAATGTATTCAAGAGCGCTCTTTTTTGTTCTTGTCACAGGATTAAAAAATATGCAAATGAAAGCTAAATTGGACATTTGGTTAAAAAGACATAATAGATTCAAATTTGGAGAAGAAATAAGAAAAACATGAAAGGTGGGATGGATGAAGCATGCAACTCTGCCAAAAGCTACATGCATGACATGTAGAACACATGCAAATGACCAAATGACTTTTTGAATATTGAAGTAAACGGGTGGCCGCATGCATGTGTGCACCGCCGTGCGTGCCCCTAGGAATATAAGATTTGGGTTACGCTTAAGTTAAGTCTTCTCTAAAAGAGATGAGACGTATACCATAGGTAATTTGATCTAGTTTGAATGACGTGTATATTGTCTTACATATGACCTAGAATGCATTGGAATCAACGTCACAACAATGCAGGTGAGTCACCATTTGTTGGCTGACGGCCCAACAAATAAGACAATGCGTTTGTATATTTAGCAATAGGTAATTTATCGTTCCGGCAAAAAAGCAAGTAACATGTCGTGATGCCGGCCAATTTCTTAGTTTGGTTTGATTGGGAGGTTCACGGTCTACACGATGCTACACAAAGGCCGCATACAACTCACCTTTATTTGCGGAAGTCTTAAACTAATTAACAGGATCGATGAGTCACGATAAACACACCATGCTTGCATAATTGAGTAGTTAAGTAGCACGGCGTCTTTACAATATTACTAAGTTCAAGTATTTTAAAGACCAATGGACCGGAAGTCCTTGTCTTTTATTCAGTCGTCTACTCCCAATCAAGCCAAACAAACACATTTTACTAAGTGCAAGTATTTTAAAGACTAATGCACTGGGAGTCCTTTTTATTCAGTCGTCTAGCCCCAGTCAAGCCAAACTAACAATTTTACTAAGTGCAAGTATTTTAAAGAGCAATGGACCGGGAGTCCTTGTCATGGATATTTTGTCAAATCAGGCTGGTATGTAGTACTACCACCGTCCTGGTTTATTGGTCCCCTTCATATTGTGTCAAAGTTTAACCATAGATCTAACTATCAAAATGTTAATGCATGTTAGGAAAAATTGTATCGTTGGATTCGTATTTGAACATAGCTTCGGATGATATTATTTTTTTCTATGTATGACTTATATTTTGTTAGTTAAAATCATGGTTAAAATATGACCCTAAATACAAGGGGAGTAATAAACCAGGATGAAAGTAGTAGTATATCAAGAAATAAGCACATGACCTACTCAAATTTGTCTCACCTGGTAAGCTAGCTGCTTTGTATAAAGCGGAGTGGAGCCCTTTTTCTCTCATTTGCAAATGACATCATGGGACATGACGCCATGTGTAACATACACTCCCACCATTCCAATGAATGTAAGGCGCACATGCATCTCAAAATTTATCTTTGATCAGAAATAAGACTAGTATATAGTTTTGTAATTCCAAAATTATACCTTTAAAATCTTTTTTAAATATGAATTCAATGGTATAATTTTATCACATATAAACCATATTTGATTGGTCTAACTTCTGGTCAAAATGAATTTTAAGATGCATCCACACACCTTATTCATTACAATAGAGGGAGTATATATGAGGAATATTGGGTGTCCTTTTGGTTTTTGTGGACGAGCAAGCTGCCATGTTTCAAGCTGGCATGGTCTCATTAGAACGCAGAAAAGAAAATGTGCCTCGTGTCGAGAGTTCATTGGTGTGCAGGGTCCATGGCGCGTCACATCATCTACATCAACGAAATGAAGCAGAAAGAATATCATAACGCATAGCGCATAACGTCACCCACAAAAAAAAGCATAATGCATGTGTCCGTGAGGCCCTAATATGTAAGTGTGCGCAAAAGAGAGCCGGCACTGCTGTACTTGGCGACTGGCGGAGGCAGGCTGCATCTCACGGACACGGTGGAAATCACAATTCATAACTGGAAACTGGAAATAGTAGTTTTCGCATCTAACCCGACGCCGTAGTAATGTTTGATGTCGCTGATTTCTCCCTGTACAAGAGAGAGTTCTCGTTGGTCATGACCAGAAAATGGCAGTAATGTTTGAGTTTGCAACCATTGTACGATTACTTGGTGGTCATGACCAGGAAATGTTCCAAACTTCCAAGGTCACAATAACATATGCAAGTGCAGCTTTGGTTTAGCTGACGGCCCAACAAACAAGATGATGCATTTGTATATGGCAGTAGGTAAACCCGTTGTGATGCCAGCCAAGCTAGCTGCTGTCCGCATGATGCTTGTCGATTTTGTTTGACATTGCTCATCGAGCTATGTGTTCTTCCTTTTGGCAGAAGTACCTTCAGATGAATTAGTTAATGTGACTCAGCTGTACAAAGACTTTGTGTTAACTTGACTGAATAGAAAACCAGGACTCTGCGTTGGTCTTGAAAATATACATGCACTTGGCAGTATAAAAACACTCCAATGCTTAATAACGACTACTCAATTATGCAAGCCCGCTGTGTTTGTCATGACTCGTGATGCAATTGGGAAGTGTTTTAATTTCATACATACCAAACGATTACAAAATAACCAACATATTGTTGGATAAATTCTCCACCGAAAACAAAATCATACGGGTATTAATAAGCAGCACTGCCCCATGTTCTTAAATGGTAATCGACCATCTAATCAAATTAGGTTGAGATACTAAGAAATACGGACCAAGATTTGTTTATACATATCAATTAATATCATTGCATACTAAGAAATACTCCACCCACCCCATCTCACATGTTTTTCTTCTTACTTTCAAATTTGTATCTCATGTATCTTTTGGACCAAAAGTCCAATTTATATTTCATTTGTATATTTGTGTTCCTTGTGACGAGGGCTTTGAAACTAGATATCTCTTGAATACGTTTTGACAAGTTTTAAAAACTACACCAAGTTTCAACTACTAAAACTTGATATGAACGAATGATAAATTCACCAAGCTTCAGAAAGTAAAACTTAAACACTAAACCCTAACCTCTAACCTCTAAACTATAAGCCCTAATCCCAAAACACTTACCCTAACCCCTAATCCTTGAAAGAAAATGAAATTTGGTAAAAACTTAATTTTACAGCTATCAAGTTTAAATACTGGCCGCGCTACGCTCGACTGGCGGATCTTTCTAAAAGAACTGCCGCCTCGGCAACCATCAGTTGTACAATTATCCAGCATCCAACGCCGTTCTCATTATTGCAACAAGGGTAGTGTTGCAGAAATACTTTGCAACAAAGTTTGTGTTGCAAAAATCTTTTGCGACATAGTTGATGTCGCAGTTTTTTTCATCACTATTTTTGCAACATGGTGTTGTTGCGGGAAACAAATTGCAACAAAGACAATGTTGCAAAAATATTTGTCATTTTTTGGTCTTCATTTTTGTGCAACATTGATGTTGTTGCGGAAGGCAATTTTGCAACACACATGATGTTGCAGAAAGAGAGACGCGAAGGACACCCGTACACGCGTCACAAAGAGGAGGTGGAGGCGGCTGAAGGCAAGAGTTTCTCTTTAAATATTTAAAACTTAGTAAAATTTTAGAAGTTGTCAAAAATGTATTCAAGAGCGCTCTTTTTTGTTCTTGTCACAGGATTAAAAAATATGCAAATGAAAGCTAAATTGGACATTTGGTTAAAAAGACATAATAGATTCAAATTTGGAGAAGAAATAAGAAAAACATGAAAGGTGGGATGGATGAAGCATGCAACTCTGCCAAAAGCTACATGCATGACATGTAGAACACATGCAAATGACCAAATGACTTTTTGAATATTGAAGTAAACGGGTGGCCGCATGCATGTGTGCACCGCCGTGCGTGCCCCTAGGAATATAAGATTTGGGTTACGCTTAAGTTAAGTCTTCTCTAAAAGAGATGAGACGTATACCATAGGTAATTTGATCTAGTTTGAATGACGTGTATATTGTCTTACATATGACCTAGAATGCATTGGAATCAACGTCACAACAATGCAGGTGAGTCACCATTTGTTGGCTGACGGCCCAACAAATAAGACAATGCGTTTGTATATTTAGCAATAGGTAATTTATCGTTCCGGCAAAAAAGCAAGTAACATGTCGTGATGCCGGCCAATTTCTTAGTTTGGTTTGATTGGGAGGTTCACGGTCTACACGATGCTACACAAAGGCCGCATACAACTCACCTTTATTTGCGGAAGTCTTAAACTAATTAACAGGATCGATGAGTCACGATAAACACACCATGCTTGCATAATTGAGTAGTTAAGTAGCACGGCGTCTTTACAATATTACTAAGTTCAAGTATTTTAAAGACCAATGGACCGGAAGTCCTTGTCTTTTATTCAGTCGTCTACTCCCAATCAAGCCAAACAAACACATTTTACTAAGTGCAAGTATTTTAAAGACTAATGCACTGGGAGTCCTTTTTATTCAGTCGTCTAGCCCCAGTCAAGCCAAACTAACAATTTTACTAAGTGCAAGTATTTTAAAGAGCAATGGACCGGGAGTCCTTGTCATGGATATTTTGTCAAATCAGGCTGGTATGTAGTACTACCACCGTCCTGGTTTATTGGTCCCCTTCATATTGTGTCAAAGTTTAACCATAGATCTAACTATCAAAATGTTAATGCATGTTAGGAAAAATTGTATCGTTGGATTCGTATTTGAACATAGCTTCGGATGATATTATTTTTTTCTATGTATGACTTATATTTTGTTAGTTAAAATCATGGTTAAAATATGACCCTAAATACAAGGGGAGTAATAAACCAGGATGAAAGTAGTAGTATATCAAGAAATAAGCACATGACCTACTCAAATTTGTCTCACCTGGTAAGCTAGCTGCTTTGTATAAAGCGGAGTGGAGCCCTTTTTCTCTCATTTGCAAATGACATCATGGGACATGACGCCATGTGTAACATACACTCCCACCATTCCAATGAATGTAAGGCGCACATGCATCTCAAAATTTATCTTTGATCAGAAATAAGACTAGTATATAGTTTTGTAATTCCAAAATTATACCTTTAAAATCTTTTTTAAATATGAATTCAATGGTATAATTTTATCACATATAAACCATATTTGATTGGTCTAACTTCTGGTCAAAATGAATTTTAAGATGCATCCACACACCTTATTCATTACAATAGAGGGAGTATATATGAGGAATATTGGGTGTCCTTTTGGTTTTTGTGGACGAGCAAGCTGCCATGTTTCAAGCTGGCATGGTCTCATTAGAACGCAGAAAAGAAAATGTGCCTCGTGTCGAGAGTTCATTGGTGTGCAGGGTCCATGGCGCGTCACATCATCTACATCAACGAAATGAAGCAGAAAGAATATCATAACGCATAGCGCATAACGTCACCCACAAAAAAAAAAGCATAATGCATGTGTCCGTGAGGCCCTAATATGTAAGTGTGCGCAAAAGAGAGCCGGCACTGTTGTACTTGGCGACTGGCGGAGGCAGGCTGCATCTCACGGACACGGTGGAAATCACAATTCATAACTGGAAACTGGAAATAGCAGTTTTCGCATCTAACCCGACGCCGTAGTAATGTTTGATGTCGCTGATTTCTCCCTGTACAAGAGAGAGTTCTCGTTGGTCATGACCAGAAAATGGCAGTAATGTTTGAGTTTGCAACCATTGTACGATTACTTGGTGGTCATGACCAGGAAATGTTCCAAACTTCCAAGGGCACAATAACATATGCAAGTGCAGCTTTGGTTTAGCTGACGGCCCAACAAACAAGACGATGCATTTGTATATGGCAGTAGGTAATTAAACCCCATGTGATGCCAGCCAAGCTAGGTGCTGTCCGCATGATGCTTGTCGATTTTGTTTGACATTGCTCATCGAGCTATGTGTTCTGCCTTTTGGCAGAAGTACCTTGTGATGAATTAGTTAATGTGACTCAGCTGTACAAAGACTTTGTGTTAACTTGACTGAATAGAAAACCAGGACTCCAATGCTTAATAACTACTCAATTATGCAAGCCCGCTTTGACTGTCATGACTCATGATGCTATTGGGAAGTGTTTTAATTTCATACATACCAAATGATTACAAAATAACCAACATATTGTTGGATAAATTCTCCACCGAATACAAAATCATACGGGTATTAATAAGCAGCACTGCCCCATGTTCTTAAATGGTAATCGACCATCTAATCAAATTAGGTTGAGATACTAAGAAATACGGACCAAGATTTGTTTATACATATCAATTAATATCATTGCATACGTAGCCTTAACTCGTCACACACCACAAAAGGTCACATCTCAGTGTGTGAAGCAAATGGGCAAAGCTATCCCTTTTCAATCATTTATGTACTAGTTGTATCTCACTACTCAGTTTTTTTTTTTGACAGCTGTAACAGTAGGGGAGCCCCTACTACATCTTTTTATATTAAAGGAAAAACTGTACAGATTACATATTTACGTGAAGGCCCACCACCCTGTTGGGTTTGGATGAGCAGAGGCTTAAAAACTATCTAGAAGTTCATTCAAGGGGCTGTATTAAGAAAAGAAACAACAATCTGCTTCTTATTATCAGAAGTTCTATAGACTAGGTTGGAGAAGTCCTGTCTAAATCTCTGTTTCCAGGATTCAATGGAAGGAGTGATCCGGCGGAGTTAGTTGTTGGTGCGTTCTTTCCAAAGGCTCCATGCCGCCACCAAGAATATATCCATGAACATGGGTCTCCTCCAAGCTGTCTTAGCCTGCTCAATTAGATACAGTCTATCTCCTGTGCAGCCCAACACATCCCAAGTTTCTGCCAGCATTCATCACTAAAAGAACAGTGAAAAAAAGGCTTTCCATTGTCTCTTCAGTATGATTTTCACACAACAGGCAGTCCAGGTTATTTCCCACTACTCAGTTTTGACATTAGAAGCTCAACTGCTTAAAAATGCCATCGCTTCGTGAGAAACTAGCTAAAATATCATTAGACACTTAACAAACGCCATTGTTTCGTTAAATGTTTGCCTAAAAATGTCACTAGACAATGTTACTATCAGGTCAAGCTTGTTGACCATGTTATATGACCAAAGTACCCCTAGTCCCACATGTCAGCTCTCCCTAGATCCCAATGATAAGTGTGGGCCGCACTTGTCAGGAGTAAGCAAGCGAATAATTTTAGAGGAAATAAGAACATTGTTGGGGATCAAGTGGGACCCACACTTATTCATAGTGAGATAGAGGGAGAGCAAACGTGTGGGTTCATCGGTATTTTGGTCATATAACATGGTAAACAGGCTTTGAGCTGACACTAATGGTATCTAGTGGCATTTTTGAGCTTGTGGTTAACGGAGTGATGGCATTTTTTGAGCACTTGAAAATTCTAGTGGCAAAACTGAGTAATGGGACAAAGCTAGTGGCATAAATGATAAAGTTTTCAAAAATGACACATATCTATTATAAAGATTTATTAAAAGTATAAAGTACCTCAAATATAATAAAATTACATAGAGGGCCATGTACGATCGAACGATCACTGTCATCGCCACAATGAACTGCCAACGCCCCGCTATCACCACTCCGGTCTAACCTTGTCGAAGACATCGAGGAAGTCTTCGTGCATGCCCTTAAGGACCAGCACCCTGGAGCCACAGTCGTCACCATTGAAGCCTTGAATTGATCTCTAGAACCTGACATCAAATCTCGTTGTCATGTACGCACGGCAAAAGATAACACTCTCGCTGCCCCGAGGAGCTGGCAGGAATCTATGTCAGAGCTCCATCTAATCGACTAGTTCAAGCGGAGGCTTTTTCCACAAGGTTCATCTTGTTTTCAGGTGTACCCATATTTTAGGACACAGTAAAAAAATGTATTCTTAAGCTTTATTTTTTAAAAATATCAAGCACATAGGTATCATTGACAAGCTTGCCCATCCCAATTTTGGTAAAATAATATGACCATATGTAGCCTGATGAGAAATCAAGGATTCAAGTTTCAGAAACTTTAATTTTGCATAATATAACAAACAAAAGCATTGATATTCAAATGTGTGGCCTTGTGTCCGTCCAGATCCAGGGCAGAGTGATCTCGTGGTTGTCGGATTTCCATGCAAAGCCCCTGGCCAAATCCGATGCCCGTTGGGCAGGACCTTTCTTTGGAGTTTGACTAACAGTTTTTATGGGTGTTTGACTAGTAGGTTTTCTTTTTTTTTAGGGGTGTTTGGTCACTATCAGTTGTAAAATCTGGTGGGGGTGCCGGCGAGGTGAACGGAAAATTAGTTGGGTTTCTTGGGAGGTGATGACAAGACCGAAATACCAAGGAGGGTTGGGCTTTCGAAATATTGAGCTATTCAATCTTGCTCCACTTGCCAGGCAATCATGGTGAATTTTGTAGTTGCCAGACACCCTGAGTGAGAAAATTCTGAAGGCACGCGGAGTTCCTTGATGCCGAGCTTGGCAGGCAACCCTCCCCAAAAATAGCAGGGCAATCATGGAGGGTAAGGAAATACTTAGTCATGGACTGACCAGTCGAATTGGGGATGGCAAATCAACATTCATTTGACTAGAAGGTAGGCATAGTTAGTAGGTTTTTGGGTATGATAACACGCCGTCCTGGCTGCCATGACGTAGTATGAGCTGGAGTGTCACGGACATGTCGAATCCATGAGGCATTTGTTCGACCTGGCAAGGGGAAAATCCTATATGACACATGTTGCGTCAAGCTGTCGAGGCTTCGCACAGGCTTCACGAGCAAGCGACGCGATCTGGGCCGGCCCGTGAATGGTTGCAGTGATCTCGGTTTTGGGAACCTTCTAGATGTTCCCAGACGATTTTTTCTTGTTTTCGAACCTTCTAGGAGGTTCCTGAACATTTTTTTTTCTGTTTATGTTTATTTTTTTATTTTATTCTTTCATGTTTCTTTTTATGTTTTTCTCTCTTTTCCCCCTCTTTTGTTTGTTTTTCTTTCAATTTTTGTGTTCTTATTTTTCTTTTCCCAATAGTTTGTTTACATGTTTGGGTTTTTCAAAAATTATTCGCAAATGTCTAAAAATGTTTGCGTTAGCAAAAATCGTTCATGTTTTCAAATTTGAAAAAATGTTCACGTTTGCAAAAAAAAATTTCTTGTTTTCAAAAGTTGTTCGCAATTTTTCAAAGAGGTAATATCACTGGTAGTCACTAAACTTGCATTGGATGGGCAGTTTGGTGCTACAACTTCAAAAATACGATTTTTTGATCAGTTAACTTGCGTTTAGGTGCACATACGGTCAGTCCGTTCGTCTGCACGCGTATGTGCCGCTGGCGTGGCACGCCACGCGAGCAGAGGCCCACTGTCAGCGACTGGGACTGCTCGGAGGCGACGTGCGCATGGGTTTTTTCATGGATCCCCCTGTACTTATTAGCTTTTGCGCAAAAAAGACCCTGCAACCGCGGGAACAGGCAACCGTGCATATTTGCGCAGCGGTACCCCAACATCGCTGGCGATTCAGTTTTTCTCCCCACAGCTCGTGTTGGCGATCAAACAGAGGAGGAGGCAGAGGAGGCGCTACGCCACGGCGGCCGTCGTCGCAGGAGATGAGTGAACCCCGCCGGCGCCGTCCGGGCGAAGCAGCGCCGTCCTATCGTACGTCTGCTCCCCCTGCTGTCCGTCGTCTCCTTTGTATCCTCTACCCTCCGACGTCCTCTGCTCTCAGGACGATTTGTGCCGCGTTTCGCCTACCTAGGGTTCATGTGGTATAGCGATTCGGTTTGATAGAATCTCATCTGGACGTAGTACGCATTAGTTTTTCAAGGCCTTTTGTCCGCTGTTCGCAAATCCAGCTAGGGTTTATGAAAGGAGGCAGCTTTATGTGTGAAACAATCTGATTTCAGTATGCTTTATGGTCCTGATTGGTTCTCTGAACCTATGAATCTGCATGCCTTAAAGTGAATTATGTGACATTGAGATTTTGTTCTCTGAACCTCTGAATCTGCATGCATTAAATGGAATTATGTGACTACAAATTGTTAACAGTAATAGTTATCTGCACATTATGTGCTGTTTGACAAGTGCTAATTATCTGCTGTTATGTGACATAACAACTTACTTCATTTTTGAGGTCTCTACAACAAGTGTTAAGTGCTAACTGAATTTTTCTCTGCTGTACAGCAAGTGTTAAGTGTTAACTAATTTTTTTTTCTGCTGTACAACAAGTGTTAAGTGCTAACTGAATTTTTCTCTGATGTACAGCAAGTGTTAAGTGTTAACTGAATTTTTTTTCTGCTGTACAACAAGTGTGAAGTGTTAACTGAATTTTTCTGTACCCTTTTTAGACTTCCTTAACTGAATTTTTTTGTACCCTCACAATGTAGGTGATTTTGATGGCCTGTTTAGTGTTGAGATCCATCATAAGGGTTTTTTTTGTGGAAGTGAAAGCAACGTGACTTATATGGATTATGAGGTGGACTGGTTTGACTTGTGTGACAGTGACACTTGGTCAATGTTATGGATTAATGATTTTCTTGGACAGCTGGGATATGACAAGGAGGCCTCCAAAATAGAAGTTTACTGGTGCCAACCAGGGAAGTCAGTTGCTGATGGCCTGAAGATACTAAAAAGTGATGCAGATATGGTGCTCATGATAAGTGCTGCAGTAGAGCACAAGAACCTACTGCTTGTAGTGGACCATGGTGAAACTATGCAGTCACAAATGGATGATGATGTGCTGATTACTGGAGTGACAGAGCTGCCAAAGGTTATTACTCCCACAAAACCCAATGGAAAAGACAATGTTAGCTGGTCAGAGAAAGGAAATAGTCCAAGAATTAAGGTATCAAGGAAGTCAAAGAGGAGGATGTCATATGGTGAAGGATCTAGTTCAGGGTGTGCAGCTCAAGTGGAGGAGGAGGAATGTGAGGAGGATGGTGAGAGCAGTGAAGAAGAGGGAAATGTTGAAGATGAGTTAACAGATGAGGATTTTTATGAGAGTGACTTTGATGTTAAAGATGGTGATGATGACCTGTTTGAGGCAAATGTTGACAAAGAAGTAGATGATCACAGAGAGAAGAATGAATTTGCTGATTATGAAGAAGAACTTCCAGAAGATGCATTGGAGGACAGTCATCTCAATATGTCAACAGAACAGAAAGAGAAGTTGAAGCACAAATTCAGTGTTTTCAACCCTACCACAGACCTGAATGCACCAGTGTTTAAGCTAGGCATGGTATTTGCAGACATGATAGAGCTGAGACATGCTCTCAATGCATATAGTGTCAGAAATAGAGTGAAGGTGAGGAAGTTGAGAAATACAAACAAGTCATTAGAGGCTATATGCAAGGATGATTGTACTTGGTACTTGAAGGCAGGCAAAGACAATAGATCCAGCAGCATTCAGATTAAGAAGTATACTGAGAAGCACACTTGCACAAAAGCTTGGGATCTGAAAGTTCTTACTGCTCCTTTTCTTACTAAACAGTTCAGAGAAGAGTTCAGAGACAATGAGAAAATGCCCTTAAGGAAATTTTCAGAGAAGGTGGAACAAGAATTTAACTTAGTTGCTCACAGGAGTAATTTGGGAAGGGCAAGAAGAGCAGCTGTGAAACAAATCAGGGGAGAAGATGGTGATCAATACAACACTCTGTGGGACTATGGGCAGGAGCTGAGAAGGAGCAATCCAGGGAGCCAATTCTTCTTGTGCACAAAGGAGGTGTTTGATGAGAAGACGCAGATGACAAAGGACCACTTCTCAACATTATACTGGTCTTATGATGCATGTAAAAGGGGTTTTTTGAAGGGCTGCAGACCAATAATTTTCCTTGATGGTTGTCACATCAAAACAAGATACGAGGGAAATATACTCACAGTAGTTGGGATTCATGCAAATGATTGTATTTTCCCTATAGCATTTGGCATATGTGAAGTGGAGTCAACACACAGTTGGGAGTGGTTTCTAGCCTCTATGAAGGATGACCTAAATATAACCAACACTTCACCCTACACCATTATGAGTGACAAGCAGAAGGTGAGATATATGAAGTAGAGTTTCTATGTTCTTTTGTTTGTAAATTGTTCTATTCAAATGTTCTGCAACTAACCATGAGAGTTGTTTCTATTGTTTTGTAGGGTTTGATAAATGCAGTGCAGAAAGTTTTCCCTGATTCGGAACATAGGAACTGTGTTAGGCACATTTACCAAAATTTTCACAAAGTACACAAGGGTGAACAACTCAAGAATGACCTCTGGGCCATAGCAAGATCCACAAATGAAGCTGCCTACAATAGGAAGATGGATAAGATGAAAGATCATAGCCTTGCAGCATTCAATTGGGTTGAGAAGTTGTCTCCAAGAACTTGGATCAAAGCTTTCTTTGACCCTTTTTGCAAGTGTGATATATTGCTAAATAACATGTCTGAAGTGTTTAACAGGTTAGTTTCATTGATTGCAAGTCTGATAGATTAATTCATTTCTGCTACATTTGCTTCCATTCATTGTGTTGACACATTTTGTGCAAATCTGCAGCTATATTTTGGATGGTAGAGAACTGCCGATTAAATCAATGTTGGATTACATTTTCTGGAAGATAACAAATAGGATTGTTGGTAAGCAAAGGGAGGCAGAAAAGTGGACAGGCAGGCTTTGCCCCAAGATACAGAAGAAGCTGGACAAGTATGTGGAGTGGGCAAAAAACTGCATGGTGAGGGAGTATGGAAGAGGTGTATTCCAGGTTATATCATTGAACAACACTTACATTGTTGAACTGAACATGCATAGCTGTAACTGCAAAAGGTGGGAACTATCTGGCATACCTTGTCATCATGCAATTGCTTGTTTTAGGCATGAGAGAATTGAGCCAGAGAGCATGGTGCATTCATGCTACACTATTGAGGAGTACAAGAAGTGCTATGGCTTTAATATGATGCCAATGAGGGATCCAAAGCAATGGGAAAAGTTGCATGGCATTGATGTTTTTCCACCCATATACACCAAAGTAATGGGCAGGCCAAAGAAAAATAGGAAAAAAGATCCAGAGGAGAAGAAGGATAAGAAAGGAGTGAGGAAGTTGACCAAGCATGGTGTCACTATGCATTGCTCTGTATGTGGGGGTGCTGATCATAACAAGAAAGGCCACTACAAGCATGTGAATGAACCACCTACAGAGGAAGCACATGGGGAATCAGAAGAAGAAGATGATCCAAGCATAATTGCTGTAAGTTTACTTCTTACATCTTTTGTTAACTTCTGTTTTTTACTCATGCATGCACTAAATTGATACATTACTTGTACTTCTGTAGAACATCATGCCACACACACTTTACCCACAGCTTGATCCAACACAAACTCCAGACTCTATGGTTTACAAGATGCAGCAAAGGGTAAAAAAAATCTATACTGTTTTTTAGGATTATTTGTTTCTCTGCTATCAATTGCTGACAAGATATGTTCTCTGATATAATTATGATGGCAGGAAAAATTTACATGCCCAACACCTATGGAGTTTGGTCCCCTGCCTGAGTGTAGCTTCATTGCTAATGCTAGGGACACAATCCCTATAGGCAGGGTGACAACAGCCATGTCCAGGGGCAGGGTGAGAAGGAGTGCAGCACAATCAAGTGAACAAGGAAGCAAAGGTGGTAGAACTGCAAGCAATGCAGCAAGAGGAGGTAGAAATGCAAGCAATGCAGCAAGAGGAGGTAGAAGTGGAAGCAATGCAGCAAGAGGAGGTAGAAATGCAAGCAATGCACCAAGATCCTTCAGAGCTCCACGTGCAACCAATGAACCAAGTGGAAGTAATCCTCCCAGAGGAGCAAGGGCAGCTGCTCCAGGCTTCTACAACTTGCTTTTCGGAAATGATGGACAAAGTAGCCAGCAACCACCACTTTTTATGCAGGGAGAAGAAGAGGTACTTGTGAGTCAGAATGCACCCCAAGGTGGACTGTTTGGTGATGGCTGGCCTGAGGACCTGCATGATTTCCTATCTCTGTAGTGTCATAAGCAGTGATCAAATTCATGAATGAACTTTTGTTAGGAATAGTTCATCGATGAACTGCTCCTTTTGTTGGGGTAAAGAAGGAAAAAAGCCCTTGTTCTGTTTAGGCTTATTTTGTCAAGGAGCTACTCCTTTTGTCAGTAGTAATATCATGCACTATGTCCCTGTTTACGGATGATATTCAAGATGACTGTTTCTGGACCTATCTATCTTCCTGTAATATAGCTTCAGTTTATATTTTTACTGAGAATTTCATGCCAAAATTATGTCTAAATTCAATCTGCTGCTATGTTCAGTTTGGGCTCATGTAAATAGCTTCAGTTTATATTTTTATTGAGAATTTCATGCCAAAATTCTGTCTAAATTCAATCTGCTGCTATGTTCAGTTTGGGCTCATGTAAATAGCTTCAGTTTATATTTTTGCTGAGAATTTCATGCCAAAATTCTGTCTAAATTCAATCTGCTGCTATGTTCAGTTTGGGCAGTTTGAACTGCTCCTTTTGTTGGGGTAAAGAAGGAAAAAAGCCCTTGTTCTGTTTAGGCTTATTTTGTCAAGGAGCTACTCCTTTTGTCAGTAGTAATATCATGCACTATGTCCCTGTTTATGGATGATATTCAAGATGACCGTTTCTGGACCTATCTATCTTCCTGTAATATAGCTTCAGTTTATATTTTTACTGAGAATTTCATGCCAAAATTCTGTCTAAATTCAATCTGCTGCTATGTTCAGTTTGGGCTCATGTAAATAGCTTCAGTTTATATTTTTATTGAGAATTTCATGCCAAAATTCTGTCTAAATTCAATCTGCTGCTATGTTCAGTTTGGGCTCATGTAAATAGCTTCAGTTTATATTTTTGCTGAGAATTTCATGCCAAAATTCTGTCTAAATTCAATCTGCTGCTATGTTCAGTTTGGGCTCATGTAAATAGCTGTATATCCAAAAAAATAAACTGTACATTAAAAAGTGTGGTCTGGGATTCAAACCCACGACCTGCTAGATAGAGCACACATCATCTAGCCACTTGGGTAGTAAGAGGTCTCTGTTCATTTAAGTGCAGTAACTCCTTTGTATATTCGTCTGAATCATCTCTCTCCTCTGTTCAGTTATGTTCAGTTAGATGGGAACAGAAGCAGATCTAGCCGCCGGTGACCTTTTCCAAAGCTCGTCGCCGGCCAGCCTAAACCACGGCTCCCAACCACAGCTAGCACCAGCCGCCGTCGCCCCGCCTAGGGTTCTCTCCAAAGATCTGGATCGGGGGGTTTGCAAACGAGTCTTACCAGGCTTGGTTGGGCTACTGTCAGCAGGGATTTTTTTCGCAAAAAGTAATAAGTTCAGGGGGGGCTCCGTGTAAAATACCCACGCGCGCGTCGCCTTGTAATGGGCCCTGTCGCTGACAGTGGGCCTCTGCTCACGTGGCGTTCCATGCCAGCGGCACATACGCGCGTGGACGAACGGACTGACCGTATGTGCACCTAAACGCAAGTTAACTGATCAAAAAACCGTATTTTTGAAGTTGTAGCACCAAACTGCACATCCAATACAAGTTTAGTGACTACAAGTGATATTACCTCTTTTTGAAAACTGTTCATGTCTTCAGTTTTATTCAGGAGAGTTTCACAACAAATGTGCACGTTTCCAAAAAGTGTTCACATTTTCAAATTTTGTTAATACTTTAAAAAAATCTTCATACATTCAAAAAATGTTCATACTATTATAAATGTTTGAGTTTTTTCAAAATTGGTCTCAAAATTTGAAAAGTGTGCGCATTTCGTAAAACATTGATTTTTTTGTAAACATGAAAAAAATGTTCGTGTTTTGCAATTTGTTCGACAATTTCAAAAAATGTTTGAGTTTAATTTTTTTCGCATGTTCAGATTTTTTGGGGGATTTAAATAAATGTTCATGTTTGGAAAAAATGTTCAGGTTTATAATTTTTTTTCACAAATTCAAACAATGTTCAGGAATTTCCGAAAATGGTCCAGTTAAAATTTATTCACAAATACCCAAAATGTTCATGCTTTCAAAATTTGTTTGCAAATTTATAAAATTCTTCAAATTTTGGTTATGATTTTGAAAAAACTTTTCTATTTTCAGAAAATGTTAGTCTTATAAAAAAATTGCTCACGTTTTCAAATTTTGTTCAGAATTTCAACCTTGTTCACCGATTCAAAACAGTTTGGTGTTTTCTGAAAATGTTTAGTTTTCTAAATTTTTGTTCACCGATTTGAAAGATTTTTGAGTTTCTAAAAATATTCCCTTTTTGAAAAACGGTTTCCATTCGAAATTTAAAATGTTTCAGGTTTGCCGCTACCGTTAGTTCTTACAATCTCGTGCTGATACGTATTCAAGAAGCCAGATTGGCTCCCGTGGCTGGCAACACTCGCATATGAACATGAGATCCGGTGATCAAATCCAGGTCAGATCATTACATTTTGCAGATTTTAGCGCTACAGTTCTGAAGCTGGTATACAGTAGCCTGCTCGCGGCAGCCTCTAATGGGCCAGCCCAATCACGCTCGCCCTGGTGCGTTGCGGCTTTGTTTGACGCAAAATGCGTCAAATAGGAGGTCCCTTGGCAAGGGGCGTGGCGTGAGACTTCCTATACGACACTCTTTGTGTCAAATCGCCATCATATGGCACAGGCGGGACCGCGGGAGTGACCGGGCAGGCCCGTTGAGCTCCATTTAGTGCGTAGGCTCCTGTTTCACATTTTTCTGTCGTACACTATAAACACTGTAGTGACTCGGAGCACTGGAGCCACACGTTGGACACCGTATCACGCTGTTTTATGGTCGGTTCTGGAAACTTCATTTGAAAATACAAACATTTGTTTTATCAAACTGGAACATTTAATGACATTTCGAAAATATTCTAAAAGCATGTCATTTTTTAAAAGTCCAGTCTTCTTTAGAAATTATTTTTTATAAAAGATTACATTTTTGAAACTGCAGACATTTTTTTAAAATTTCTAAACATTTTATAAAAAACACGAACATTGTTTCAAACTGGGAGCAGTTTTAGAAAATTTGAACATTTGACGAAACAGTAACAGTTTTACATAAGACGGAAATTTAAAAAAAATTCTTGAACATTCTTTTACAAAACACAAACACTTTTGGAAAATGCAAACATATTTTGCAATCCCCTACTTCTATTGAACACAACGATTTTTTTATAAAAGGCAAATTGTTTTTAAAAGAAGAAATTTTTTCAAAAATTCCATATTTTAAAAAATGCAAACATTTTTATGAAGTTTTAAATATTTTTTGAAATTTAATTATTTTTTGGAAAAAAAATCTCTTTTTATAAAAGTTGAACAATTAAAAAAAGTAAAATAAAATTTGCAATTCTTTTTTTATTCTAATCATATTTTGGGAAGACAATCATTTCTATAAAAGGCAAACATTTTTTGAAAATACGAACATTCTTTTAAAAATGTGAACATTTTTTGAAAACCTGAACATCATTTTGCAATCCCAAACATTTTTTAAAACATGAACATTTTTTGAAAACAAATACGCTAAAAGTAGAAACCAAAGAAGACCATAAAAGAAAAAAAAGAAAAGAAACGGAACCTGAACAGGATGAGAACCTTCTGGAACTTACCCAAAATCAGCGAAACTAGAAAGAGAACCTTGCTATGTCCACCTCGTCTTTTGCGCTTATTGTCGTGTTTATTTCCAAGAGGAATCTGCTTTTTCGCCAAAAAGAAAAGAAAATGGGGAACCTGCTGGTACGACGAAACAGACTTCCTGTCATTGAACGCCGACATTAAAATTAATTAGCAGTCCTCATATACCCAATCACTTCGGTATGCAAGTGTTTTGTTTTCAGTTGGTTCCTTCAAATGCCACGAGGTCCAGCTGATTTTATCACTCGACTTATGCAACCGTGATCTTTCAGGAAGTATAATGAGGCACAACTTTTGCAAGGTGGAAACTTTAATTAATTATTCCGCGGAGCTGGAAGATCTGATTTCTATATACCACATTGATATCCAAAGTTTGCTTGTCATAATTGGAGAAGAAAATGTGCTATCATCGGGTTAAAGGATTAGTGGTTCTATATTATCTTAGAATCTGTCAAATGAGAATATATAGTAATATAAGTGGAAAGAGTTCCACAAGCGATGGAACTACTACACATCCTGTGAAAACTGAGGAAGGCCCTGATTGCGGAAATTATACAGATCCCGATGGAATAAATACAGATCCTGTGAAAACTCTTTACTATAGCAGAGCCTTCCTCTGTTTCCACTGTTTGTAAAAACTCCTCCTTTTAACAGTAATTAAGTGGAAAAAAATTCACAAATGGTTGAACATATACTGATTCCATGAAGATTTTTCGAGTCTACTATTTGTTCTGATATAGTAAAATGCACCAGGACACCAAACTGGTGCACTCCTGTAGTACCATTTAGGTCTGCATTCAATATTCAATATTCTGTTACTTGTACTGCCATTTTACCAGTCACTTTTCTTAGCATTACAAACTGCTCAACTATACATGATCCAGCTAGACTGATATAGTCTATAATATGCTACCAGTACCCAAACTCTCCTTCACAATTCACAAACGGACACCAGAGATAGCAGTTTTCACATCTAGCCCGATCGAGCAGTAATGTTAGATGTAATATCTGTCAAGCGTCCCTCTGTACAATGAAGGGTTCTCATCTCTGACAAAGGTCTCACTGCAATGAAGGGTTATCATCAGACAACAAGTCCTTGATCAGACCATACAACCTCATCAAGGCCGGGTGGAAATGCATGCAAAAGAAGCATGCGATTGAGACCCTCGTCTCATAGTTCTTCGCCACCACCCTATGCTCCACGCTCTTCAACCCATCACTGGAAATCAGCTGAATTTTCTTTTTTAAAGTGTCCTGCTGAAATTTTTGAACAAAACAATCAGTTTAGAATAATCAAGCATGAAAAAAAAAAGACTTGGGAGAATCGCAATGTATATACCAATAAGAGATCACCGATGTTCACGATGAATGGCGTGACATCTACCCATCGGTCCTCATGGAGCATTTTGAGGCCTCCGATTTCATCATAGAGAAGTATGGTCAGGAAGCCAGAGTCTGAATATGCTGGCTTGTCCCAACAGAGAGTTCAGGCTGGGGCAGGGATGGCAGTAGTGGCAGAGTGAATTGTTCTTGGTTGCACTCTATATTTCAAGTATCTTGATTTGAGCCCGAGAGCTTCCAACGTATACAAACAGCCCATCACTACAAATCAGCATGTTAGCACTGACTGTTTTTTTCCGCAACAGGTGATTTAAGTACCCTTTCTGAAAATTCACAACAACATAAATCCTATAGAAAGTAATTTCACTGCTAGTTCCTGTGATGTTATCATTAACCATATAGCTATAAATTATTCCATTAGTACTAACTATGCATTGCTCGTGTTGTATAAGGGCACAGAAAGAGAGCAACTGACACTATTGTGGCAAGAGGAAAAATATTTGCACATCGACTCTATCATTTAGAAAATAGAGAATAGATAATTATTAGCAAATAAACCAGTAATGTTTTTCTATGATTATAAATCAGTAATATCATTAGCCTGTTATGGATGAACAAGAAGTAATTTCATTTCAACAAGAGCATACTCCAATGGAAATCGCACACTCAGTTCAACCCTTTCTTATAAGAATATAAAGGTGGTTCCACTCCCACCATGAAAATCATACAAGCATCAGTAGTTCAGTACTCACTGTAAATCAAACACATTAGCGCTGAGTGAGTTTTTTGGAACAGGTTTCACCTTTACTGCAAATTCACAACAAAAAAAGTGTCCTATAGAAGTACTTTCACTGCACAATTTAACTGTGCCAATTTTGTTAATAACGAAGGAAGAACTTACACTAACATTGCATACTCCATATAGGTATAAATTAACCATTTGTAGAAACCCATGGAAAGTGATCAATTGACATCTGTTTCGGCAGGAAAAATAATTTGCACATAGTCTGTCTCCCTCATCAAGGAAAACACAGAATGGAGAACTAACAGTAAATCTCATTAAACTATTATGTTCCAGCAATAATAAGTTATTTAATGTCAATAAGAAATACTCCAATAAATAGCACGGTCGAATGGATTTACTCAAAGATTTGCTACAGATACTATCAGGCGCGCGCGCACACACATAGAGAGTTAACTGGCATAATTTAACTGTGCTAGGAGAAATTACAGGCAAAGAAGTGGCGGAGCACTCACCGGCAGCCATCCAGTAGGTCGCCAGCGTCGGGTGCCATGTGGAGGGTCCAAGTTGCAGTGGTACTTCACCGCCCTCGCCCTCGCCGGCTCGCGCGAGTAGAGCCTGGCCCTATCTCTGCCCTCGCCGCTGCCGGCCTTCTGGAATCCCGACATCGCGTTCGTCGCCTCGGACGCCGAAGAAGGTGGCCTTCAGCATGCGGATCTCAGCCGTGCAGTCGTAGGCCGCGGCCCTGGCAGACGCCATCAAGGTGTTGTTATCTTTTCTATTGGTGTGGCAGGCAATGCGGCCAAAGACGGCTTGCGAGTTTGCAACCGTCTCCGCTACTCTGCTCTGCTCTTCCTCTGCAATTTCTCTCTGGTATAAGCCTTTTCAAACTTTGATTGTTGATCTTCTACCAATGATGTTATAAGATGCTTCAAAAAAGAAATATATTCCTAATCCTGCAAAATACACACTCAACACCGACGGTTGTTATCTAGTTTCCGTTTGTATGCTAAAAAACTGTAGAAATGACAGACTAACAATGAAAACCTAATAAATTTGGTGCCTTTGAAACATTATGATGGAGATGTGTGTCAATGTAATGACAACCCCATCAAAACAGAGATGAGCAATAGGATAAGAAAAAAATGACAGTATTAAAGAGTCATGATTTTTTTGGTTAAACAAGAAGTATACATGGTTGGACCCTCCTCCTTTATCCGGGCTTGGGACCGGCTATGAATATCATAGGCGGAGTTCCCCCACCTCCCACACCCCTAAATATTCCAACCAAAGGCTGAATCCCAAACAAAAATAAAACTAGCAAATTGCATAAAACCTAAAACCTATATTTTTTTGGATTTTCTTTGCTTGAAGCAATATGACTCTAGGCATTACAAAGCCAAAAATACATTTTGGTTTACAAGATATTTTAAAAACATTCATTAATAATTGAGAAAATAAAATAGATAGACATACACATATTTTGGAAAAAGCAAGCCCATCTTAAGCGAGAAAAAAAAGCACACATAAAACTAAAAAAAGATTATTTTTTGTATTTTTTCATACACTCCCCGCCCCTCTCCCACTACCTCCTTTTTCTGTGTTTAAGACAAGTCAGCTCAACAAATAGTGAGTGGATTTTTTTTTTGTAATTTTCCTGTTTTTTGGCATTTTTTTCTCTAAACCAAGAAAAAAGCTCAAGGAATAGCAAGTGTCGTCTATCGATGTTTCCGTCGGCCATATTGCAGACACGCGCGAGTCTCCAGTAAACAATGAGAGCCTACAAAAGAACACGTCACAAATATAAGCATGGATTTATGAATAGGAGAGGCAAGTAAAATATTTGCATGTGGTACGTATATATACATGGTGTGGGATCTTTAAATGAGTTATTTTCTAACGGAAAAACAAACTGTATATACGTTACAACCTGCAGGCTGGTTCTTCACTCTGACACCGACTCATCGTCGTCCCTGTCGTTGTCTTGGGAAGAAAAAAAAAGAGGGAGCAAAGGTTGATCAGTATCTATCTATCTAGTCTATCTAGGTACTAAGCTCCCGTGAAATGGAGCCCTGAGAGAGCTTCGGTTTTTTTTTTTTTTTTTTTTGTGATGGGCCTCGTTGGCCAGGGTCAGGCCGCATTTTCTAGGGAGCACTCAGCCATTTGGATTTTGCCTCCGCCGTGGTGTGTCCTGTATGTCAGTGGGTCGGTCAACCCTTGGTTTGCTTCGGCTAGCTTGTTTCGTCGCAGCTGTGCACCTTCGTGTCGGCTATTTTAGGCCTTTTCTATTTCCGTGTCACCTGTGCAGCCCTGTTGACTTTGTAGAGGGGAAAAGTGAGTTTACAGTGGCCGTGGCCCTCGTCGTGCATGTGGACAGTAAGGTGAGAGAGAAAAGGGTGGAAGCGGCAGAGATGGGGGACAGCCGTGCGAAAGGAGAACCGGTGGCAGACGGGAGGTCCACACGATGATGGCCTCTGGACGTTCGCAGGCGCGTGCTTCTCCTGCGATGAAACCGGCTTCTGATCTCCGACCGTCGTGTGCGAGACGTTATTGGCTACGGGTTGCCAGCGGCCCTGGTCGGCGGTGTGTACAGTAAGCGGGGACGCCGGAGTGTCGGCTAGGCAGCTCCGCATGCCGCCCGTTATGGGGGAGCGGCAGCATCGCATGAGCCTGGTAAGAGTCGACGGCGCAGTGGGGTAGTAGGCGCACAAGCTAGCACACACACGAATCTGATGGACCTTATCGCTGGTTGGAAACACATGCAAACATGCAAGCTCGCTTTGACTGAATTTGCCATTCGCGGTGTCCATGTCCTTGACCACCTTGACAGTGTGGAGCGCGGGGTGGAGTCAAGCCCGGACGTGAGCTCATCCGGCAGCACCCGGCCGGGTCGTGCACGAGGCGCTGATGGACAACCTCTTCCGCTGGCCTCTGGGCATGTCGGTGACACTCCATTTTTAGATGTGCTGCAACCCGAGTTCGGTCATGAACTCCCTGATCGCCTCCACGGTGTGTAGCCGCTACTGTGCGCTGTACTGGATGACGACTGCCGCGACCGGGGGTGGGCATAAAAACCGAACCGAAGATGAAACCGAAAAAACTGAATTTTCGGTTTTTGTCACTGCTATAGAAAAATTCGGTTTTCACATGTATAAACCGAATTTGATTCGGTCAGTTCGGTTTTAAACCGATTACCGAACAAAAAACCGAAGTTACCCTCTGCTCACATCGCTCGCGGAGTCGCAGACGTACTATGTAGCATGGTCGCGCAATGTCTCCCGGGAGTCACGCGCCCACGATCGCAACCAACGCACGGACTCGCTTTCCGCTGCTTTTTTTTCGCGTTGGGTTTCCGTTGCTTTTTTTTTTAGGGGTGATAAATAATTTTATTCATCATCAAAAACCACAGTATGTGGGATACATGAAGCATCATGAGGTTGCAAAAGCCACACATGGCGCCCCTGAGCTAACCTAGCAGAAAATTTTGCTAAACTATGAGCATCATTATTGGATAAACGTCCTTCATGAATGATTCTGCAGTTGAAACTTTCAGCCCTGGCTTTGATTTCAGCAATGATCGAACCATAGCTGCCTCTGCTGTTCCTGTTTATATCATCTACTACTTGCTTCGCATCCGAAGCAATGACAACGTCATGGAGCGCCAGGTCTTCAGCCAGCGCAAAAGCTTCGCGGCAAGCTATTGCTTCGAGGGTGGCTGCATCGTGCAGACTGCCGATCACTAGTGATGAACTTCCCAGATAATTGCCTTGATCATCGCGACATACCGCAGCCGCCGAGCCCCTTCTGTTGAATCTGTGGATTCCAGCGTCCACATGTATCTTGGCAAACCCCGGCGGAGGAGCCCTGGGCCGCCTGTTTACAACAGCTGTTTGTCTGTGCTGTCTTCCTGAAGACTTATCTTCGATAGTTTCGAGCTCCGCCATGAAACGGGTAATGAAAGCATGAGTGGCCTGTGGGCTCTGGAAGATCCCTTCGTGTATCGCCTTTCTTCGCGCAGTCCATGTGGCCCATAGTGTAACAGACAGCTTCAGGAAAGCTTCATGCGATAACACGTGCATCATCGAGAATAGCCAGGCTTTAGCAGCCGGTTCGCCGGACGCCCTCAACTGATCTGCCAGCTCGCCATCAACTAGGGCCCAAATACACCACGACATTGTACAGTCCAGGAGGGAATGCTTCCATGAATCTGGAGAGCCACAAAGCCCACATGAGCTAGTTTCTGACATGTTTCGGTGTTCCCTTATGTCCTCGGTCGGCAACGAATGTCTCGCGAGTCTCCATAGGAACATCCTTATTTTCGCTGGAACACGGACATGTCATAGGTATTTCCATGAGCTCCTCTCTTGCGTCATGTTGGATGCACCCGCCGTTCCTTCTAGCCATGCCTCCCGTCTCTGCTTGGTGGTGACAAGCATCTTATAGGCTGCCCTGACCGTGAAGAGCCCGTTTTTCTCAAAATTCCATGACCAAAAGTCGGACACCACCCTGGTGCATAGAGGAATGCTGGTTACTGATGGGATGTCGATCGGCAGCATCACTTGGCGAATGCGATGCATGTCCCAGGTGGCTATTGTATGGTCGATCAACTCTGCTACATACTGTGGAGGATTGTGAATCAAACACCCGTATGGTTTCATCATCTCGTCCCTTGGCAACCAATTGTCACTCCATATATTAGTGGATGAGCCATCACCAATTCTTCTTATCAAACCCTGTTTGAGAATATCCCGTCCTTCCACGATAGCCCTCCATATTTGGCTAGGGTGCCCGCCTAGTTCTGCCTCAAGTATTGTTGTCATAGGAAAATAAACACTCTTGAGTACTCTTGAGCTTAGGGATTCTGGATTCTGCAAGATACGCCATGCCTGTCTAGCAAGCAAGGCGAGATTGAACAGCTCGAAGTCCTTAAAACCCAGGCCTCCCATATCCTTTGGCTGTGTCATATCCTTCCACAATACCCAGGCCGGTTTCCTCTTGCCATCTCTGCTGCCCCACCAAAATTTCCGTATCAACATGTTTAGGTGCTCACATAACCCTCTTGGGAGTTTAAAACAAGACATGGAGTAGACAGGAACCGCTTGAGCTACTGATTTGACAAGCACCTCTTTGCCTGCTGTCGACAGGGTTTTCTCAATCCAGCCCTGGACCTTGTTCCATAATCGGTCTTTTAGGGACTTGAAAGCACCGTTTTTCGATGATCCCACATCCGATGGCATCCCAAGATACTTCTCACTTAGGGTTTCATTGGGAACATTTAGCAAATCTTTTATTTCAGTTCTTACATTGTCAGGAACTCCTTTGCTAAAAAAGATTGAAGATTTATCATAGTTAATCCTCTGACCTGTTGCTTGACAATAGATGTCCAACAGTTGGTGCACCTCCGATGCTCCCACTCCATTTGCTCTGAAAAACAGCAGGCTATCATCTGCAAAAAGTAAGTGGCTAACCGGTGGCGCCGAAGGAGCCACTTGTAGACCACGAGTGTTTGATGACTCTTCTCTGGATTTTATAAGGCACGAGAGGCCCTCTGCTGCTAACAAAAACAAATAAGGAGAGATGGGGTCCCCCTGTCGGATCCCTCGTGTGGGTTTGAATTCCTGCAGTCTCTTTCCATTGAATAGGACTGAAAATTTCACAGTTGATATCATGTTCATGACAATTCCAACCCACCTTTCTGTGAAGCCTAATTTCAACATTATTGCCTGAAGATAAGACCACTCCACCCGGTCATAGGCCTTCATCATATCTAGTTTCAATGCGCAGTGTTGGTTTTTCTTTGCTTTGTTCCGTTTCATAAAATGAAGACACTCATAAGCAGTGATTATATTGTCAGTAATCATCCTCCCTGGAACGAAGGCCGACTGCTGCTCTGAAATAATATCTGGTAGCACCAACTTCAAGCGATTGGCGATAATCTTTGAAGCTATCTTGTAGAGAACATTACACAGGCTTATGGGACGAAACTGCGACAATAAAGTTGGGTTCTTTACCTTCGGGATCAGAACAAGGATTGTGTCATTTATGCATTCAGCTGACTCCGTTCCATCCACTATTCTGAGCACTGCTTTTGTAACTTCTCCCCCACATGTCTCCCAATGCCGCTGAAAGAAGTGTGCCGGGAACCCGTCCGGGCCTGGTGCCTTCAAAGGAAACATTTGGAACAAAGCTTTTTTGACCTCTTCTTGGCTGTACGGAGCATTGAGGGTGGCTTTCATTTCCGGAGTTACCTTTCTCGGGACAATGTTGATCACATTTTCCATGTTTTGCACCCCCTCAGATCTGTACAGATTGTCATAGAACTCGGTAGTTGCAGCTTCCATTTCTTCCTTGTTCTCGGTGACACGGCCATCCGGGAGCTGTAGCGCTTTTATCTGGTTCTTTCTACGTCGTCTGCTGGCTCTTAGGTGAAAAAAGTAAGTATTCTTATCCCCGTGAGCCAGCCACTCCAGGCGTGCGCGTTGCCTCCACAGTATTTCTTCTCGGTGGTAGAGCTCTACCAGCCTATCCGTGATCTTGGTCTCTAGATGAGATGGAGCAAATCTGCTTGGAGACGCACGCAATGCCTCTAGTTCTTTCTTGAGTTGTCTAATCTCCCGCCTCACATTCCCAAAATGGGTGCGCTCCCATGAAGACAAGTCATCAGACAGACTTGTTAATTTATTGTGTAGCCCTGCCACGCTATCTGTCGCTGTCGCACTCCAGCCAGTGCCCACCACCTGTGTAATGTCCGGGTGGCGTTCCCAAGCAACCTCGTATTTAAATGAGCGTGGCCCAGGTTTGCATGCATGCACGTAGTCATATCGGAGCAACAGTGGTACGTGATCAGATGAGGCTGCGGTCTGGTGTTCCAATATTGCATTTCGATAGGCTAGCATCCAACTTGGGGTAGCTACGCACCTGTCCAGGCGCACCCGAGTATATGTACCACCCGTCACCTTTTTCTCGAATGTCCAGCTGTTTCCTCTGAACCCTATATCAACCAAACCACATGTATCAATCGCGTCCCTGAACGCATACATCTGTGCTTGACTTCGGTTGCCGACTCCGTCATGCTCATTGGCCTGCAAAACCTCATTGAAGTCCCCTATTACTGCCCAAGGGAGATTGCTGGCATTTGTGATACCCCGCAACATATTCCAGGTCTTGTACCTTTCTGGGACTTGAGCTTCACCATATACAAAAGTAACTCTGCTTTTAACATCAACAAGATTATCTGCAATCACATCAATGTGGTACTCAGAATACCCAATAACTTTAATCTTTATTGTATCATCATTCCAGAAAATTCCTAGTCCTCCACTTCTACCGGTGCTACTCACAGCAAAACTTTTATCAAAGCCTAAAGTACCCGCAAGATTCTCCACTCGGGAGCCCTCTATTTGAGTTTCTAGAATACATACGATAGAGGGGGCATGTTGCTTCGTCATATCACAAAGCTCTCGAACTGTCGCGGGTTTGCCAGCCCCGCGGCAGTTCCACACTAGGAGACTCATTGCGCTAGGCGCGACCCCACTTGGGGGCCCGCCAAACGCGCATCATTATTTAAACTTGCAACAACAGTCATCACGGTCCCTTTGTCCTGTCCCGGCGGTGTTGGTTTATTCCTCTTGGGTTCTTGCTTGGAAGTAGGGCTTGGAGGCACTTGTTTGCCGGTGACCTCCGACGCAGTGTTCTCTCCATCTGTTATCATGGGCATGGGTCCCGGGAGTGGTAAACCCATCTCAGCAGCCTGTCCAGCCCCTCTCTTTCTATTTCCTTCAACTTCTGGCATGACTGGCTTGTGAGCGTCCTCGTCCATATCTGCCTCCTCGGACCAATGGTTCCACCCCTGGTTTGCTGAGCCACCCGGGCCAAACTGATTTGGCTGAGGTCCACCACGTCCTGCTCCTCGGCCAGCTCGGCCGCGGCCTCGGCCTCTGTTGGCTCCTCTACCCTCCCCAGGTCCGCTACCTGGACCTCTGAACCATACCGCTCTTAGATCCTTGAAGACCATAGCCTTTGGAGGATGAATACCATTGCCACACTCCTTTAAACAGGTGCCCAAGATTTCCGCACACCGCACACCAATCAGGCAGCCTTTCATACTTGACCCGGAAGATCTCTCTCCTCCCTTTCACAACCAATGAAACCGCGTTCTTTAGGGGCTTGGTTACATCAATCTTCACCCGGACTCGAACAAAATTTCCTTCAAAGTCCTGTGACTTGGGCTCGGCATAGATATATTCCCCCACTGTTGCAGCGAGGGCTTTCACTTTGGAGAAGAAACCATCCGGAAAATCATGAATCTGCATCCATATGTCAATCTTATTCAGCTCTATAGACGACGGCCTAGTGAAACCATCATAGCGCTCTAACACCACAGCCTTTCCCTTGAACGACCACGGGCCTTCATCCATGACCCTCTCCCAATCACCTAGGCATGAGAATTTGAGTGTGTGTAAGTTATCCTCCAGAGGCCGGATTTTCACCTCCTGCGCTAGATCCCACGCAGCCCGCATATTCCTATAAAACCAATACTGGCTATATGGCTTTGGCGTGTGCACCCGGGCTACTGCCATCCACCGAGTAGCCTCCTCCTCAAGCTCATCATCTTCCACAACCACGTCCTGGAGATCATCCTCTTTCAAACCTAACTCAGCCATCATCGCCTCCAACTCGGCTGCTGCCTTGCCCAAGCTCGAAGACGTTTCGTCCATTGGATCTCTCGCCCGAGATCGATATGTTCCGCGGGCGGTGAAACCCTAGTTCCTCCCCGTCAAACCTGCCGCTGCCGGGATGCCCAAGGCCCCGACAGACCCAGCAGGAGAAGAGGGGGGGGGGGGGGGGGGTGGGAGAGTCGAGTTCTCTATTCTCTACGGTGGTGACGATCGCCGATCGCCGCCGCCGAGAGGAGGTCTAAACCCTAACGAGAGGGGAGATGCTCTAGTCTACGCAGGTCATTGGACGGGGCTTAGCTCGAGCAGGTCTCCGTTGCTGCAGCACGTCTCACATAACGTGAGTGGTGGGCCTACCTGGCCAAGTGGCCATAGTCCATGCAAGGAAGCAAGGCCCAACTCACGTGGGATTTTTGGTGGAGCTTGTGCTTGCCCGTACGATCCTACGAACAGCCGGTCAGGAAATTTGGTTCCTTTAGTCCCACCTCGCCCGACTGAGAAAATGAGGCAGATATTTTTGCCTATATAACAGGGTACCACTGCTGCAGTCTTAGCGCAGAAATACTTGAACGTGGCACTTCGGTATAAAACCGAAAACCGGACCGAATATTCAGTTAACCGAATTTTTGGTTACCTATTTCAAGCCACCATTTTCGGTTTTTAGTTTTCCAAACCGAATTTAAGAAAAAACTGAATGGTAGAAACCGTATTTTCGGTTTATACCGAATGCCCACCCCGCCCGAGACGTTGGATGGACGGTCAGGCAGGAGGCCACGAACGGTGTCGTCTGTAGTATGTGAGGTTTTTCTTTTCTTTTGCAGGTATGTAGTATGTGAGGTATATATGACTTTGTATCTAAACTATCTTTCGGTAGTTTTGGACGATCTGTAAATTGTAGAAGGTTTATGATGTGACCAGTAGACAGTGTACTTTGACATTTCAAATATCCATAGAGAATCTAATAGATTACCGACTTTTACAATTTGCATCAATATTTATTCTTGGAATTTTCTTAATTTGTGTTTTACGGCGCTTGTTTCCTATTTGCATGAATATTGATTCTTGGAATTTTCTTAATTTGTGTTTATGGCGCAGCATAGCGCGCCTATGCTTCTAGTATGAAGACAAGCATTAAGGAAAGACAAGCATCATGACACTATTTAGTTACGTACCTTCTACAGTGACGTCAAACACGGGGCTGTTAGGATGGGCACGGAGTGCAGCAATCAGTGCAGACTTCGCTTTATCGGCCTCCCTTTGCAGTAGCAAAGTGCAGAACTGGACATGGACACTCCGAAGCGAAGGCAGGTTCCCGATACCCGTGTCAAACCAATCACCACCGTTGTTGCCGGCTGCTTCCTCTTTTGCGACTGGCAGACCGGTAAGGAGCACCACCGTTTCCACCTTGGGCAAAGCTCCTGGCTGGAACACGACTTGGCCTGGCAAACTGGAGTACAAGGCGAATCGTGTAAGACAACGGAATCCATCAGCTTCGACCAGTAGCGGCCCGTGGTGGACGCTCAGCAATACGAGAGTATGAAGAGCCGGCAACCTTCCAAGCAGTCCCAGATCCACCTGTTGCACCTCCTTCAGGCCAATTTGTAACCTTGAGAGCTGCGACATCTGCGAGGGGTTCTCTCTTATCCATGCTGGCAGCCTAGAGAATCTACATACTCTGTCACCACGTGACTTCAATTCCCGGAGGCCTCGAGGGGGGACCCACTTTTCCCCCAAGAGATCCATCATTTTAAATCTACCATCAATACTAATGGTTACACTTTGGATGTTGGACATTTCCCCTAGTGACTTCACAAAAGCTTCCTCCAACCCCAAGCTCAAATGCTCAAACTCAATTTCAAACTTCCTCAATCTTCTCATGTTGCCCATCTCTTCCACAATGCTTAGAGAGTCACCATGGATAGAACTCAACTCTTCCATTGCTGTCAGATTTCCAATCCCATCTGGAAGCCGATTGCATCTACTCTTATTAAGTAGGCAGATCAATCTTCTCAGTTTAGTAACACTCAATGGCAGTTTTTCTATACCACGGTTTCCACTCAAATCCAGCACTTGCAAAAGTTGCAACTGTCCAACCTTTTCCGGAAGCTCACAAAGTCTTGTATTGGATAGACCTAGGTACCTCAGGTGAATTAAACTCCACAACCCCCCAAGGTTATCATAATCAACCCAACATCCACTCAAATTCAATACACGTAAAACAACAAAGCTTGATAAACGAGGCATCAGATCAATAGCAGGTCCAAATGTAGCAATGGACCTCGCTTGTACCATACTCACGGATTCAAGAGGTGTGGTTTCATGTTCTTCTTCATTAATCTTCTGGAGGGATAGCCTGCGGACATTGCCCTGAGATGACATGCTACCATTCAATATACTAACAAAGTTCTCTTCTCTTGACAAAAGACAAATTAGATCCAACACACTGTCGTGTACACGGCAGGCATGTACAATGCCGCGATCATCGTATACCGGCTGGATAAGGCTTCTGTTCACAAGCTCGTTGAAGAAAGTTTCTCCAATCTGAAACATACTAGATTTTGCTGTTTCACATTGGATAAAACTTTCGGCAACCCACATCCATATCAACTGATCTTTGTCGATCTCGCTATCTTCCGGAAACATGCTTAGATATAATAAGCATGTCTTGAGATGACAAGGCAGGTCATAATAGCTGAACGATAGTATCCTCAACATCTCCTCTACACTTGGGTCTTCAGTAAGTCCACGCCCAATAGACTCGAGCAAAACATGCCACTCATCATGTGAATTTACTTTTTGATCACTAGCCAAAACACTAGCTATTGTAATGATGGCTAATGGCACACCACCACATTTCTTCAATATATCTCTAGATACTTCTTCAAATTCACGAGGACATCCATTCTCTTGAGAAAATATCCGTTTATGGAAGAGCCTTTTGGAATCATCATCACTAAGAGGTTCCATTTGATAAACTAAATCATTAGTAGTCGAGCAACATAATTTAGATAAATCGACTATACGAGTTGTCGTGATTAGCCGACTACCAGCATTATTACCCTTGGAGAATGCATAGTTGATGATTGTCCATAATTTTGCATCCCATATATCATCAATTACAATGAGGTACCTATATCAATTACGACCACATTAATGTTATTCATGTGTAAACATGGTATGCCTAAAAGTGTCCCGTTAAAGATAATCTAGCTTTATGAACGGGAGATTTGACTCTGGAAGAAACAATTTTAAATAGTTACGATGCAATGAAAAAATGAACTAATTGATGGAACTCTCAACTGCATTTATGTACATATTTTTTGATATCGCCACAATGATAAGACCAGTCCTCGAGCTTGAAGAACCCCCAAGTAAAATACTTCCCATACAAAATCGTCATGTCAAAGCAAAAGCCACAAAGGAGACCATCAAGAAGCGGGGCCCTGGCAGAGGGCGTGCTGGTGGCGGATGTGCTGGCGGGCGAGTGCGCAGATGGTGTCGCCCACCCTACAGGCGCCGCCATGGCCGGAGCATTACAAGGCTCCATCCTACTACACCGCGAAACCGATGCCATGCTCGAGGAGAAGAAGGCAATGCTCCAAGAAAAGAAGGTGAAGATCACAGCCACTGCGGAGGACGCGAAGATGTTGTCCTTGAAGGTGGAGTCTTTGGATGCCGATGCAAGAATGATCGTGCAAGCCGTCCACTACAAAATGTTGCAGCGACAACATGAGGAGTTAGAGGGAGCGGACAAGGAGGAGGAGCAGGCGGTGGAGACGGACATGGCGGCAGCGGCACCTTGAGCAAGGAGGAGGGTCGGATTACCAGTCTGACATAGCATAAAATCTCAATTTTTTGCACGGACTGTCGGGCTGATGTTCTTTTGTGATCGGGCATGTAAAAACTTGGGCATACTTGCCTCTTTTTGGATGTGATCGTGCATGTGATCCGGCGCTGGTGTGATACGGCGCGCCCTATGTATCAGACTTTTGTTTGAATTTCAAATTGCCTTATACTGGCAGACATATACAGAACATCATTGGATGGCGGCCTCCGGTATCAGTGTTCGTGGACTGGTCCTTTCCTATCCGCGAACTTATGCCAGAGAGAATTGCGGGTCAGCGTTGGAGATGCCCTAATGTCCATATATCTATATATGATATAAGGGCAGTCCCAATGCTCCATCGTAGTCTATATCTTAGTTATGATGCATAAACAATGATAATTATTTAACAGTTTTGCTAAAGCACATCTAGATGTGCCTTAAGTATTGCACATCTAAGTTTGATGTCATTGATTTTACGCGAAGATTCATGCATATATACTTTTTTTTTTCTTTCCTAGTTTGATTGAGTGGTTTAGATGTGCAATAACTAGGGCACATCTAGATGTTCTCTAGACTTTATTTAATGAGTAAAGAGAGAGTTGCCGTGTGTTAATCTAATATAGTTCTTAATATCAAAAGCAAGGCAACTCAAACGTTTTCACTCATGAAATAAATTAAAGAACTTTTATACAATGCATGGGATGAAATATTTAATTCATATGGGATAATCTAAGATATAATGCATTGGGAGTGCTGTAATACAAGGTATATTCTTCAGGTTAATTATGTGGCACAAATGAGTCAACTAAATCTTTGGCATTATGTACTCCATCCGCCTTAAACATGATTACTTCTTATAAAACATATAGGCAAACACATCTTTATTTTATAACACTAATCAATAAAAATTGCTATGTATATTGTAGGGATTATGCTATTATATTTTTCATGAAAAATACTTTATTTTTATATGACTACTCGCTTACATATAAATGGAAAAATTAACTGTCAAAGCTGGTCATATGAGAGTATGCAGAATATTAACTGGCATACATCTGATCAGAACATCGATCGGGAGTATCTTCAGAATTAATTTACACATTATTCCCCAACTACCATAGCAAGAATTAGCTAGTTACCATCCTTAAGGAGAGAGGTGAATATGAGTATACCTTTCTCTCTCGAGATATTCCCGGAGTTTGTTGACAAGCTGTGTTTCATCCAACAATGTGAGTTGACTTCCTTCCACATCAAGATCAAGAAGGATGTCCATCAGAACCTTTTTTGGATCAGCCTTTCGACCGACAGAAACAAAAGCCCATGCACTTGAAATCTCCCTTGATCTTGTCATAAACAGTTTTGACAAGAGTGGCTTTGCCCAATCCTCCAAATCCAACAACAGAGACAATCTTCAACTTCTTGTTGGACACATTGTCTTCGTTTGAGAGCAACTCCATTAGCGCTTGGTCCCTTTTACCATCAATACCAACGAGCTCTGTCACTTCCGTGTACAAAGCCTGAAGGAGAGGATTGACTGTCACGGCTGCAGGCCTGATGACAATATTGTCGAGACTGTACCTTGCACGCCTTTCAGCAACCTCTTGGACTTGCTTATTGATGTCCTTGATTGCGTCGGCGATCTCATGGCGAGCCTTCCCCTTGGTGAACAAGCCGGCCATCTTCTTCGTCAGCCATTTGAGCTTGTTAGAGTTTGCTGCAGGCTTAGAACCCTCGTCGACACGCACCAGGAACTTGTCGATGACGTCCTCCATGTCGAAGGAGAGCTCCCTCACCTCCCCTGCGGCCCTGCCCAGATCTTGACCTGCTCGTCAAGCTGGTCCCGCGGCACCTCACCCACCTTGCGGAGGGCAGCTTGCATGCTCCTCATCTCTTTCTCGAGAGACTCGACGCCTTCCCTGACCTTCTTCTTCAGCTTGTACTCGTCCTTGATGAGCTCGAGCAGCTTGGGGAGCAGGGCTCCCATGGCCCCCGTTGCCAGGTCCATGGCCATCGCCCGGCGCCTCCCCCGCACAATCTCCTCGGTCTCGCCTGCTCGTTACGAGAGACTGGGGAACTGGCAGATGAGTACGAGAGCTCTGTCGGCGTCGCGTGTGCTTTTTCTGGATGGTCAGCTGGATGAGGCCCCAGGCGTTTAAGAAGAACATGCACGTTCGCAGCGTCCTCACGTCCACACACCTGCATCTCATCTGAGATTCTCATGCCTTATCCTAGCTAGCTCGACCCATCTATGGCTGGCTGCAGCTAGGCCAACACCTCGAGTCCGTCAAAGTAAGCGCTATACTACTTTTCCGCCTTGGTGTCGTTGTTTGAGCTGGACAAGCTTGTATGTTGTGGCGTGTCCAGCTTCGAATCAATCCTACTTACGGGTCAAACACTCATCAACTGGATTCGGACAGTGATCTTCTGCCTAACTCGACCGGTTTCGACGATGCGGACAAACATCAGTGTGTGGAGCGGTTTACTGATCTAAGATTCTCGTTTTCCACTAGGAGACCAACTTGGTGTACCACTAGCTAGGAGACCCGCTGCCGGGTCTGCATGCACACTGTGGCTGAATCGGACCACCACCTCCTTCTCCTTCCTGCTCGCCATGTCAGTGAGACAAATGGTCGACTGATGGACGAGATGGAAGCAGGAGGGGTGAGATCCGGCGCCAGCTCGACAGCCGTACGGTACGGGGATCCAATCCGGACTGCCAACTTGACCCACCCGGACGCAGGCACGCCGATCCTCTTCAATGAGACCACCGGCCGGCCGAACTGCTTCGACCGGGCCGGCGCTCTCCTGACCTTTACGGGGCGGCAGCTATATCAGACGCAGCAACGATGCCAGCAAACATAACTGAAGATTGAACAGTTTGGCAATTCCTATGTTGCCCAACAGCTAGCTCAAACCAAAACAAATGGCAACCACGAATTTTGCGTTAGAATCACTCCAATACCCCTACCCGCAGGAATTGGCGAAAAATATACAAATGATGGACAATATACAAATTTCATGAAGAAATACAAAATGGCAGCTGCGTTGGCAGCCTCCACTCCTCCCGGCAATGGGGATGCATGAGGTCGCATGAGGAACAGCGACGCGACTGGAAGTTGCACCCCTTTGAGCGATGCAGAAGAAGAAGGACCGACGGGAGGGCGGCGAGAGAGGTCCGATGGGGAGGAGGCGCTTGAGGAGAAGGAGGAGATGTGGCCGCGGTGCAGGAGCTCGAGAGGCACGGCTGCCGCTGCCGTCTTGTCTGCCTGCTGCACTGGCGAACCACCACCGTATTTAGGGAGTGGGAGTGGAGAGGAGAGAGGCAGCCATGCACGAAAGGGGCGGCGGCCGGCTGGGCGAAGGAGATGGCGGCGGCGTGGGTTTGGCGGCAAGAGAGTGGAGGAGGAGCAAGCGGGGTGCATGGCTAGGGTTTGACCACGGGGTTGCTGATAGAACGGTGATGCTGCCTTTTATACCACCGTAGGTGAGATAATGAAAATGCCCTGGTGGGAGCATAGATATTACAAAGGGATGACATTGAAATTTTATCAGACGGTTGAAGAGGGATCGAGTGAATATCTGACGGTCCAGGTGATCCGAGCCCAAGATCCGTCGTCCTGGATCACAGAGGAATCCGTCGTCCGGTTTCACTCAGCTCTGTAACTATGGGATGGGATGGGATATATGACGCATGCAAGAACATGTTGATCTCCTACTGCCCTGTCGAGAGTTCAATGGTTGTGGTGCAGGGTCCATCACATTACGGAGGAAGCAATTGATGGCGTACACTACACATCAGCCAAATGTCACGGCGAGTGTATGCGCGGGTGGGCCATCCTACGGTGCATAACAGTATCATAGCAACCATTCATGCGTTGAACCAACCTGTGGTTGGTTAGGAGGACAGTGGTATCCCCAGCCCATCAGAGTTTAAGTCCTAGACTTAACACTGGTGCTCGCATTTTCCTGGATTTATTTCAGGCCTTCCGGCGATGTGTGTTTAGTGGGATGAGACGTTCCCGTCGACTACGAAGACGTCTGAGGCAACTTCATCAATCTCAAGATGATGTGCCAGCTCAGTCTCTCATAGGTGTGACGGAGATGAATCCGGCTGATCTCGGGTAGGGGTCCCGAGCTGGTGATCTTGGCACTATGGTAACAAGACAGAGAGAGGACACGATGTTTACCCAGGTTCGGGCCCTCTCGAAGAGGTAAAACCCTACATCTTGCTTGTGTTGTATTGATTGTGGATGGGGTACAGAGTACAAGTTGATCTACCTCGAGATCGTGTATGAATTAATCTACCTCAATGGGCTACACCCCTCGGCTTATATAGATGCCGGGGGTACCTAGGGTTACACATAGGTCGGTTGCATCTGGAGATAAACACGCCGAAGATTGCATTCTTGCCTTGGAGTATGCGCCAAGTCTTCGAAAGATTCCATCTTGATTCCTTCAGGGGGCCCGAAGAATGCGGCCCACTGGTTGGTTGCCTGGGGGTCCTCGGCCTAGCCCATGTCTGGGAGCTGACGTGGCTAGCGCCCCCTTATCTAGGACACCATCAGTAGCCCCTGAACTGGTCTTCCAGCCGAGGACACTACTCGACCTCTTCAAGCTGTTCGTCATTTTCTGTCTTCAGCCTTGTAACTGGTTCAACAATTTCTTCGCGTGCCCTCGTCCAAAGTGGTCAGTGTCTTGCCCGAGGAGTCACATACCTCGGCCATCCGAGGAGCCCCAGTTGAGCCTTTCAAGCGATATTTTCCTATTGCCGGATCCGAAGACTCCTGAGTGCAGAGTTATCTTAACGGCAAAGTTTTCCCGTGTTGGGATGAGGGCGCCGGTTCGGTCGTGTTCTGACAACTTAGACCAAACTCAAAATGGCACCATGTACTGCAGAACCGAAAGGTCTTCAGATGTTATTATGTCATGTTTGCACAACTCGAGGCTATTGCCATTGGCATGCCTCATCAATAAAGAGATCGTGCCCCGGATTTTCGGCGGCATTAGCAGTGAATCCCCTCGATTTGCGCATGCACATAATGCATATCGCATCGGGAACTCATGAAATTACTGCCACGCCGTACTCCCCTTTGGTGTTTATATTGGCTTATAAAAGGCACACTGTAAAAATGAATCAATCTTCACGCCTTCCTCCTTGCTCTCACACCCATCATCTCCAAGCTCCAGCGCCTAAAGAACTTAGCCAAAGAACTCCCGATCCCCTTTTTCCCTCCTTCCATTCTCAAGCGATGGCTGGGAAGGGAAAACGTGTCGCGGTGGCGCTGACCTCGAAGGGTGATCTGAAGGCCTCCGCGTCGAGCTAGGAGGCTTTTGCTGATGCAGAGAAGGTGGCCATTAAGAGGGGGCAGTGGCTCCCCTCCGGAGACATCGCCGAGCTCCAAGGGCATGGCTACCTTCCGGCGCTCGAGGTTGCCTGGTGCCATTCCGCAATCATCAGAGGGTCATCAGGCCACTCCTCGGCCCGCGTACCGGAGCCCCGTGAGGGCAAACGCGTCGTCTTCATCTCCCACCTCATGCGAGGTTTGGGATTCCCTATGCACCCCTTCCTCTGAGGTCTGCTGTATTTTTACGGCATCCAGTTCCACCATCTCGCCCCCAATTCTATCCTCCACATCGCCTAATTCATCATCTTTTGTGAGGCCTTCCTCTGCATCGAGCCCCACTTTGGGCTCTGGCTCAAGTTGTTCTGTGTCAAGCTGCAGACCAACGGGGGCCAACTCACAAAGTGCGGAGCAGCCATGGTCAGCAAGATCCCGGGGGCCAAATGTCCGCCCAGCAAATTCATCGAGACAGTCAAGCTGTGGTAGGAGGAATGGTTCTACATGGCCGACGTGTCATTGGAGGGCCGAGAAGGAGTCCCCACTTTCTCGGCTGCACCTTTGGAGCGGCTGCATTCCTGGAACCCCAAGAACCTCACTTGGGGGGATGATGAGGAGGTGGAGGCCCTACAAGTTCTGGTGGATTTCTGCATCGGCTAGGGTGTTACCCTTGTCGACGTGGTGCACGCCATGTTCCATCGCAGAGTTCAACCTCTCCAAGCCTGAACTTCTCCGTTGTGGAAATTTGCTCCCGGCGGTGAGACCTCGGTTATCCGAGGTTTCTACAGGGGGAAGGACATCGGCAGGATGCAAGCCCTCCTCTTCAAAACCAAGTGCCAGGTCTTCTAGACCAAGGGGGACAACGTCGCCTACTGCTCGGATCGCCGAGCTCCTAGGGTTAGTATTTTTCTCTCGAATACGCAAAGAGCGTATCATTTCATTGATAGAAGGAGAGAATTACATGTGGTAAGCAAAGCCACACATTGCGGTGGCTAGGTTAGCAATACATTACAAGAGTAGACGAGGTTCAAGGCGGTTCGAAAATGAATACACGTAGCCCTTTGGCTCCTGCCATCGCCCAAAACCTAGCCTCGGCGAGGGCGGCTTGAGTGGCCTCGGCAGTGGAGGGCTGAGTATTGTCGAAGATGCAAGCGTTCCTGTGTTTCCAGAGGGTCCAGGCCACGATGATTCCGAGCGAGGCAGTGCCCTTGCGAAGAGAGGGCGGGGCAGACGTAGTGGCCTGCTGCCACCAATCGAAGAAAGATTCATGCCCAACGGGCATGGTAGCAGTGAGCCTAAGCTTGGAGAAGATGTCATGCCAGACCGTGCGGGAAAAAGGGCAGCCGATCAGGAGATGTTGCATAGACTCGGGGGCCTGGTCGCAGAGCACGCACGCGGGGGTATGCGGAAGGCCGTGACGTGCCAGTCTCTCGTTTGTCCAACACCGGTCTTGCAAGGCGAGCCACATGAAGAACTTGACGCTGAGAGGGGCCCAAGTCTTCCAGGTGAGAGTAGCTTGCGGGGACCTGGTGGAGCCAAGGAAGAGTGCCTCATAGCAGGACTTGGCGGAGTAGAGGCCGTTGGCAGTCCAACGCCATCGAAGATTGTCAGGCTGGTTCGTAAGAGTGATCGGGCGCACGCGCCGCCAGAGCTCAATGTATTGCACCGTGACAAGAGGGCCCAGAGCGCCCACAATGTCTTGGACCCAAGCTCGGCCCGCGAGGCCGTCAGCAACCAGGCGAGTCCTGCGGTGTCGCTTTGGCACCATGGCGTAGATTGTGGGCGCGATCTCGGCAACAGATTGCCCATGAATCCAGTGGTCCGTCCAGAATTTGCACGAGCGCCCGTCGCCAAGCTCCCATTGCGTAGAGGCATGGAAGATGGGCAGAACCTCGGGGTCGGAGGGGATAGATAGATGGCTCCAGGGACGCGACTGGTCCATGCACTGAAGCCAGAGCAAGCGGGTGCGGAGGGAGATCCCGGTGCGCCACAAATCCCGGACGCCAAGTCCACCAAGCTCGAGAGGCATGCAAACGCGGCGCCAATTGACTGCGCAGTGGCCCGCTGTAGAATCCTTTCTCCCGTGCCACAGGAACTCGCGGATGACCCGATTAACCAGCTTGAGAACGTGGGCGTTGCGGATGATGGCCGCGAGAAGGTGCCCGGGCATGGCGCAGAGCACATGCCGGACCAGGGCAAGCCGCTCGCCTCGGGCCAACAGAGATGCCCGCCAGGTGGACAGCTTCTTGCGGATCCGGTCCACGAGCGGTAGAAGATGAGAAGAATGGATTCTCTGGATCGAAAGCGGCAGTCCAAGGTAGGTAATGGGAAACGGCTTGACCGGGCATTCTAGCTCATGTGCGATAGTCACCTCATGCCCGGGAGAGCATTGGATGGGAGTAGCAGAGCACTTGGCAAAGTTTGTATGAAGGCCGGAGGCGCCACCGAACACGCGCAGAAGCTCTCAGAGCGCGGCGAGGTCTTGTCTATCCGGGTGGCAGAAGATCACCACATCATCCGCGTATAGAGAGATGCTGGAGGCCATGTGGGTAGGGTTAAGCCGATGCAGAATCCCAGCTTGGATCGCGCGCAGGATGAGGGAGTTTAGCACGTCCATGACGATAGTGAATAGCATTGGCGACACCGGGTCACCCTGGCATAGCCCCTTGGCATGGATGATCGGGGGGCCTGGTGATCCGTTGATGAGGACACGAGTACTTGCGGTAGACAGCAGAATTGTGATCCACTCACACCAACGGGGGCCGAAACCGCGATGGCGTATGACTTGGAGCAGGAAACGCCATGAGACCGAGTCGAAAGCCTGGGCGATGTCGAGCTTGAGGAGCACGAGAGAGAGAGAGCTTGCGGCCGTGGAGGTGCTTAGCTATCTGTTGGACTAGAAGAAAGTTGTCATGTATGCATCTGCCGGCGATGAATGCACTTTGGTTGACAGAGACAATGTCGGGGAGCCTCGAAGCGAGCCGGAGAGAAAGCACCTTGGCGAACAGCTTAGCCAAAAGATGTATAAGACTGATCAGCCTGAAGTCGGTGAGGGAGGAAACGTCTTGCATTTTGGGTAGTAATGTGATCAGTGCCTCGTTGAGCTTCCCAAAACCCCTGCCATTGAGCGCATATAGCTTGTCAAAGGCCTCGCAGATGTCCTTCTTGATCACCGGGCACGCGGAGCACAAGAACTCGGCGGTAAATCCATCTGGCCCGGGCGCCTTCCCATGGGGCAGCGACTTGATAGCAGTCCAGATCTAATCTTCGGAGAAAGGCGCGTCGAGCCCAGAGAGGTCAGAGGTGCTGACACCAAGCATGTGAAGATCTAGTGTGAAATCGCGGTTGTCCATAGAGCCGAGCAGGTGCGTGAAGTGAGCGTGGGCCGCCTCAGCCATAGCCACATCGTCGGAGAGGAGCTGCCCATCCTGCTGCAGCCCGAGGATCCTGTTCTTGTGCAGATGCCGAGAGGCATGAATTCTAAGGAAGGCCGAGCTGGTCTCGCCATTGCGCAGCCAGGAGAATCTAGATCGCTGGCGCGAGATCGTCCGCTCAAGCGAAGCGAGGCCGAGGTAGGTGCACTTGAGACGGCAGCGAAACCAAGTCTCAGTGGTGGAAAGCGGGCGCCGGTCCTGGGCCTCGTCGAGACGTGCGATGAGCTCGCGCGCAACGGTAATCTGAAGCGAGATGCCCGAAAGGCGCTTGGTTCCCCAGCTCCGTAGGCGGCGAGCAGTGGCCTTAAGGCGGGCATAAGTGCGCCTAAAAGGGTCGGGATCGGCGTGAATGGAATTCCAAGCGTCGCCGACCACGTCCAGGTAGCCATCAAGTTTCGGCCAAGAACGCTCGAAGTGGTAGCGTTTGGCGATGTTGCTGTGAGCCGTGCAGTCGACGAAGAGGGGACAATGGTCCGGGGCCGCCGAGGAGAGACAGCGGAGGAGGCAGGTGGGCTGCATCACGTCCCAGCTGGAGGTGTAGAGAACTCGATCGTTGCGAACCAACGTGGGGTTGTCTTGCTCATTAGACCAAGTGTAGCTGCGGCCATGCAGGTAAATGTCACGGAGCTCCAAATCAGAGATGAAGCGACGGAAACGGCTCATGGTCCTATGGTTGAGACGGTTGTTGTTCTTGTCCGCTGCGGATGTGATCATATTGAAGTCGCCTCCAATAAGCCAGGGCCCGCGCAGGTGTCTCGGAAATCTTGCAGCTCGCTGAGGAAAGCAATCTTCTCAGCGTCCCCTTGGGGGCCATAGACTGTGGTCAGCCACCAATGCTGATCGCCCGCAAGGGGGGAAACGAGGGCCAAAACATGGTGGTCTCCGATAGTCGGCCTAGACAACGAAATCAGCTCACTGCACCATGCAAGCAGAATGCCAGCACGGGTGCCGTCAGCAGGAAGGAAGAAGAAGTCCAGAATGGATGCGCCAAGGGTCTCGAGGACCAGGGAGGCCGATACGTCTGCAAGCTTCGTCTCCTGTAGACAGACAATGTGCGGGGCAGCCGAGGAAATGACGCTACGAACTGCCGAACGTTTCGCACGGGAATTGAGACCTCTAACGTTCCAGAAGATAATTTTGAGGTTTAGATCCATAAGAAGATGAGAGGGGGCGTGGGGCTTGGGCCACGGCAAAGATCATATTTCCATGAGGCGTGGGCCTCCGGTGCGCTGCGGCGAGCCTCCACAAGGAGCGGAGGGGATGCGCCAACCGTAGAAGTCCGCGAAGGCCTGTATGATATTCTCCGCCAGCGGCCGCTCGAATAGGGCAGCGTACTTGGCAAGAGTGGCCTCGTCCGCCGGGTCGTCATCCTTGAGTAATCCCAGACGGCGAAGGAGGACATGCTTCGCCTTCATCTCAGAGTCCAAACCTCGGTCAGCCTTGGCGATCCTACCACTGCGGCGTGGCGTAAAGTTGGGGGGCACCTCGTTATGCCGCCTACACGGTGCAGGAGTAGGAAGGACGCGATCAATCTCAGCCTGCACGGCGTCGATGAAAACGTTTAAGCTAGAAGCAGCAGATCGAGCGGGCGGGGCGAGCAGCTGCATGGGCATGCAGGGGGGAGCCAATGCATGATCGCCAGAGGGCATGCATGGAGAGGCAGAGGCAGGCAAGATCGGCCTGGCCTCGGGATCCGGGGCGCACAGGCCCGTGCCCAGGGTAGCACCAGAGTTGTCGGCCCGCGCGGGAGGATCGTCCTTGGAAGGCGCGAGAATCGGGCCAGCAGCAGGCGATTCGCTAGGCTTGGCATTGGTTGGCGATTGGAAAGCGGATAAAGTCGGGGCCGAGGGGCCCACCGGCAGCATGCTTGCCCCGGGCGAGCTGTGGGCCTGCGGAGAGCTGGCAGGGTCAGGGGTGTGGGCATTGTCGCGGAGCAGAGAGACGCGCTCGACAATCAGCCCGTTGGAGCTTACGGAAAGGACAGCATCGCTGGAGTGCGGGCAGAGGTGGACAGCTGGCGAGGAAGGAGTTGGAATAGCGGTCAAGGCATCCGCGCCGTCGTCAGCGGGAGCGTCAAAAGCCTGGGTAGCGGCGCTTTCCAGAAGCACGGGCCGGGCCACGACCGGATCCCAAGCATCCGAGGCGACCGTGGCGGAATCACGCGGCGAAGCCTGGGCGGGCCCAGCCACATCGAGGAGCGAGGTGGCCCCGAGGCGCAGCCGAGCTGGATCCCTGGGGGCCGCAGCAGAGATTGGGGGGTGGGGCCCCAGGATGCCTTGCCACTCGTGGCAGGGTGGCGGCGCACGGCCGCGCCGGCGACCATGGTCACCACGCCTCGAGGTCCGACGGCGAGACGCGTCGGGTCTACGCTCAGGGAACTGATGAATACGCGGCCAGGGGTCAGGCACGGGAGGCGAGCCAGGGGCGTCATCACTGCCGGCGGCCGGAGAGGGTGGCGGTGGGGGTGTGGGGCGGCGGTAGTCGACGGAGCTGACGACATGGACCTCGATGGGGAACCGCGTCAGTCCAAGCGCAAGGCTCTCCGCCCGCGCCAGGTCCGCCTCGTCGTCGACGGCATCAGGCTCCGGCACGAGCAGCTCCGATGAGCGCGGGATGCCATCGGAGTTGGTGGTCCAGGCCATGAGGCGAAAGACCGACATGTCGGACGCGTCCCTGGTCTCTGGGGCGAGGCTCTCGACTCGGCAGAACGGCGACAGGAGGAACTCAGCAGAGGACCGGTGCCAAGCATGATCGGGGATGCCCGTGATCTCGATGGAGACGAGGAAACGCGCCTTCACCGGGACAGCGTTGCGGGAGCGGCTCCAAGTAGTGAAGAGCAAGCGAAAGCCACCGGTGCGCAGACCACCAGCGGCGACACGCACGCGCGAAGTGGCGGAGGAGAACTTGATGAGGAAATCATCAGTGGCGTGGATGTGGACGGAGAACTCGTGCGCGGCCAGGCCATAGCGCGCGCGGAGAGCATCGAAGATGGCCTCGTGGGTGACGCCAAGGCGCCGGCCGGCCACCGAGGCGAGCAGCGCCCGCTCAAGATCCATCTCCGCCGGCTCCAGCTCCGCAGACCGAGGAAGGTAGCAGATGGCGCCGGCAGGGCGACGCGCAGGGTGACCCGAGAGCGGGGTGGCCGCCGCAGAGGCAGAGCCGGCCGGCGATGCGGAGGTGGTACGTGGCCTGGAAGACACAGGCACAGAACCGTTGGAGCGCGACCGCCCAGCGCTGGCCGACCCGGAGGACGCGGGGCGGCCGTACGAGCCAGAGGAGGAGGGACGCGCAGAAGGCGAAGCGGAGTCCGCCAGGCCCGAGCCAGAGGCGAAACCACGACGGCTCAACGGAGGGGGGGAGGCGCCCTAGGAGGAGGAGGAGGAGGTGGCCGAGCGCAGGGGGCAGCCGCGGACCTTGTGCCCGAAGAAACGGCAGCGACCACATCGGATGTCCTTGTGGCACTCCGAGCGCGGGTGGCCGGGGCTGAGGCACCTGGGGCACTCGCCCTCCCGGAGCCATGACGGTGGCTTGCGAGGGGCATCTCCAGGCCCGCGACGAGGACGCCGCGGCCGGGAAGGGCGGTGGCGCTTCCGCCCCCGGGCGAGGAGCCAATTGTCATGGGCGCCGTCCACGGACACCCGGCAGATCTCGGAGCGCAGGGGAGGGCGCGCGGCCGGCGCGGGGGGGGGGGGGCTGGCCCCCGCCGGCGAGGGTGGGGCGCTGCAGAGCGCCTGGAGGTAGGAAGACGGCCGGGGGTCTGCGGTACCGGCAGAGGAGGGGCTCGACTCGAGCCAGCGGTCCGAGCGCGAGCGGCCCCCGGCCGGCGGAGAGGGGGAGCGCATGGCTGGGGGTGGGCGGCGGGGCCGGAGCGGCCGTCGACGCAGAGGGGTGGACGCCGGAGCTGGGGTGGCTGCCGGCGGGGAGCCTAGCGCAGAGCCTAGGGTTAGTATTTCATCTTTTCAAAACAACTTTATCTTGTCGACTTCGGATGAAGGATTGAATCCATATCGTCTTATTGCAGGATTGGCGCACCTTCTCAGCTGAGATCAACTCGCCGGCTCCTCAGCCTGGAGGGCCTGCGAGTGCCGAGTTGCCGAGGCTGCTGACCGTGGACCCTTACGTGGCCCAGGTCAAGCCCAAGAAGACCAAGGAGACCAGGGCCTCAAAAAGCCTGGCCATCCGAGACAGCGCCCCCGGGCTACCTGTTGGGAGTCAACAGAGCTTGGGGTCTGAGTCCAACGCCGATGCGCTGCAGGAGGAATCCAGCGAGGCCCCGCCTGCTCGACGTGGGAAGAGGATTCGAGTGGTCCTCTCGGGCGACGATGAGTCATCGTCACCTAAGGGCGACAAATGCCAGAGGGAACCCGATGTCCCGACGGCGGGCCAGTCCTCGACTCCGAGCATCCAGGAACTCGATTCAGACTCGTCCGAGGAGACCTGACCTACTGGCTGGCAGCGCCGTGTCCGTCCTCCTCCCGACAAGTAAGTTTTAAACAAACTTTAGTTTGATAGTCGATTTCGAGCGTGGGTTTCATCTTATCATTCCCCTTGTTCTTTTTACAGAGAGCAACACGATGCCGTGGACGAGACCGCTTCTGGCCTTCCGGAGTCCTCACCGCAGGCTAGTGCAGGGGGGTCTCCGGCCACCTCAGAGACAGAGGCCGAGCCCTCCCTCGCGTGAGCCGAGGTACCAGAGGGTACGTCTCACCCCCCACCCCCAGCGTCTGATGTTGAGGGTGGGATTAATCCTTCCACGGCCGAGGTCCAGTCCTCGGATGCGGAAGACCAGGACATGAACCAGGGGGAAGAAACCCCCCTGTTCTCGAAGAAGGAGTGATCACCAGCCCGGCATCCTCCGCTCACATGATCCCAGACCCACGTGACGTGAGTATCCGGCGACTGCCCTGCCTTCTAACAGCGGGGCGCCGAGGTCTCTAACTCAGGCTTCAGTAGTCTCCGAGGCCGAGCTGGTGGAGCGCCGACGAGCGGCGGAGATGGCTCTATCAAGCCCCTCTCTTCTCCTCGACCAGCGCGCCATCCTTGGTGCCGCTCTGATCCAGTTTTAGTCTGCCGAGGCTGGTATAATGGAGGCGTTCCTCGGCCTTGCCAAAGGCTTGGAGGTATGTTGCCTATTTTTTGTTTCTCTTGGTCTAGTACCGAGCACTTAAGATCTGCCCAGTAGCCCCTGCCGAGGAGGTGAAAGCGTCGTCCGGGGACACCATAGAAAATAGATGTTCACTTTCTAATTTGAACAAAGTAAAAATGAAATTACGCTGCTTTATTCTATCAAAGAGAAACTGTAATTCCCAGTAGCCCCCAAGCCTTAAGTTAGTTTTACAACAACTGGCTTGAGGGTCGATTTATTGTAAATAGCTTGATGCCGAATTGATCATGAATTAGTTAAGCGCAAATATCCAGTAGTCCCCGAGACTCGTGTTGGTTCTCAAAGGAACCAACATGAGGATCGAATCATGTCGGATATGGGTTCTGTATTCAGCTTCTTTTTTTGTTTTGTGTAGGGCCCCGCCTCCCAATATTTGGCCAGCTCTTCGGAGTAGGAAGAAGTGAAAGGCCGGCTTGCTCAAGCTGAGCAAGAATCACTTTGACTGAGGCAGGAGGCCGAGGCCGCACGAGGTAAAGCGATTGGATTTATGTCACTTATGTTTTCCTCGCTTGAACAAGTTTTTGTGCTTACTTGTTTGTTTTATGTAGCAACGGATCCGTGCATGGCCGATCTTCAGGCCGAGCTTGAAAAAGCTCAGGCTGAGGCCAACCAGCTGAAGATGTTGGCGCAGAAAAGCGCCGACCTGCTCGCCAAGGAGCAGGAGACCTGCAAGGCCGTCCAGGCGCGGGCGGCTGAGGTGGAGGCCAACCTCTCAAACTGTGTCACTGAGCGTGACACCTTGAAGGCTGCCAAGGAGACGGATGCCAACGAGATCAAGCGGCTCAGCCGAGAGTGCCAAGAGGCGGCCTCCCAAGCTTCTGCGGCAAAAGAGGGACTGCGGTAGGCTGCGGAAATCATTTCCGATAAGCCTTATCTTTTGCAGTGTGTCTTCGGCGGTGGATCCTTCACCGGGCTGACGCAAGTGTGGCGTTTGTTAGCTGCATTTCCCGACCTTCCTCGCAGTGCCGAGGAGGCGTGCCAGTTCTTCAACGCCAATCCCGATGCGACCGACGAGCAACAAAAGCTCTTCTGGCTGCAGTTCCAGGATCTGGTGTGTTTCGTCCTTCTCGGCGACAGGCTGAAGCAGCTGGAAGAGCTGCAGAAGATGACTCGCCATGCCATGGAGGACCTCCGCAGGGCCCTTTGGCGCAAGGACCCCATGGCCACCAGCTACTTCGGGCTGGTGCACCGCCTGCAGGAAAGGCGCGACCGAGTCGATAGGTGGAGGGCGTCGGCATGTACAGAGGTGCGCGGCAGGCCTTTGGAGCCATCCAGGCATATTATCCGAAGTTCGAGCTGGAGCCTATTGCCGAGAAGCGCCCTCTTAAAAACGGCAAGGAGGTTAAGCTTAAGCACTACTTCAAGAGTGTAATGCCTGCTGCTCGGCTAGCCGAGAAGGATTGTAAGTTGGGGGATATCATAGATAACCTATGATAGACCTCTATTATGTAACCTCGGAATGCCGAGTAGTAAATGTACAAGAGAAGTTCTACTTTTGGGGTTGCCATATGTGCGGGCAAGTTAAGTTTGCCTTGTTTTCCTTACTAATTTTGACTCAACTATGACGTTTTAAATGCGTAGTTGGCCAGTTTTCAGCTTCTTCCCCCGAGTAGAAACTACTTAGGGTGTTTTTTCTGATTATAGCCCTTAGCCGACGTCTCGGTGCCCGGAAGCGGCTATGTCAGAAAAAACTAGGCAATCCGACCTATAAGGCTTAAACATACACTTAGTCGTAGGAGCGTGTGTTTGTTGAGGGCGAATAAATAGCCCCCGGTATAATTCAAGGCCTCGGGAGTGCCGAGTTTCGGATTATGGATATGTCGGCTTTTTCAAAGAAAAACCTCCGCTTAACGCAGTCAACCCTTATAGTTGTTAATTTTACATTCTCCCGACCTGCCGATCGATTTAGCGCATTTTGTGACAGTCAGCTTTCGGCTTCACCCACCTGAGGTACTTTACCAGTTCAACCAGAAGTAACAATCACAGAGGTGCTCCCGATACACCCTTAGCCGAACTTAGTGGAAACGTAAGGGGTAAACATAGGATCTAAGCAACCCAGCTATTGACCCAAGACACAAGTCAAAATCGATGCATATATTGGCAAGAGGTCCGAGGAAGTCATCGATGGCTCCATGGAGCACTTCGGCGTTAAGTGGGTTTCGCCTATGGCAGCCCCCAGTACCTTTCGTTGGCGCTCAAGGGTGTCCGACGTGGTACATTATTTGGAAACAATAGTTACAGCTATCAAAAATTGAATGAGAGCAAGGATGCACCATGAGTGTGTACGCAATCCGAAATTTGGGTGTCTCTTTATTCAATAATTCATAAGGTCGAGCCTAATATTCGAGCTATAACTAAAGATACAAGTTTTGAGGATTTTACAGAGTCTGCCCGAGGGGGGAGCACGCCGAGGTCCAAGCTTTCAGCTTCATGTCCAGTGTTGTTGTGCGCTCTCCCATCTTTCCTTGTCTAACCAAGGATCGTAGCTTCTGCTTTCTCCTTTCAGCGGGAGTCGCAATACTTGCTCGTCCAAGCCGAGGAGTGATGCCTCTGGTGATTTCAACAGTTGTTCGATGATGAACTATTGTACTTAGGCGCATCAAGATGTGCATGTGTGGTGCTGATTGTAATAGTGTAAGCTGTGTTCCAGTCCCCTGTCAGCCTTCAAGCTTTGAGATGCTATCGGTGTTCTCTAAGGGATGCCCTGGTGTCTGCAGCTTTGGCTGAGATAAGATGTTGTTGGGCTTCCAACAACATGGGGCTGCATACATATTGGTGCCATCGTGGCACGGGTCAATTCCGGGTCAATGATTTAATATCTTACCCGGGCTCTGAGTTCTGAGCTGTAACGCTCATCTTCTGAGGACTTTGACATGGTGTCGGTTGATCCGACGTGCCGCTTCCGTTGTTTGCTTCACTATCTGTAACACCCCCAGTGGTTAACTACAGTAATCACTCTTTTGATTATGCCATGTCATCATGTTTAACAGTGCATGATCATCATTTGCATCATAATGCATTTCAACTTCTAACTCAAATTCAAATTAAATTAAAGTGGAAAATAAAAGTTGTCCAACATAGAAACTAAATTGTTCATTAAATAGCAAATAAATCAGAGACGATTCTAAAATTGAAACCAACATCATTGGAGTTGGGTAAGTGACTCAAACATCTTCAAACAGCGACTAAAACCAATATTTAATAACCCTTTATTAAATCTAATTTAAGTATGAAATGATGTTTTGCCCAAACTAATTTTAGGTGTTAGGAAATAAAGCACTGGTATTTATGGACCAGGTCACATGTTTTACAAAATTCAATTTGAGCCCTAACTATTTACAAAACAGGGGTATGGATAAATAAAAAGAGAAAAGAAAATAAAGCCCCCCCCCCCTCGCTGGGCCTCGGCCCAGCTGGCCACTGGGCTAGCCGGCCGGCCCAGCTGCCTCTCCCCTGGCCTATAAGGCCTCGGCCCGATCCCCAGGCCGAACCCTAGCCTCATATCCCTCGATCCCCTCCTTCCTCCTCCCCGGCGCCTGACGCCGCCGTTCGCCGCCCGGAGCTCCGCGGCCGGCGCCGCCTCCTCCGGCCCCTCCTCCCCGCGCCCGCTGCCCCGTGCCCTACCGCCGCTGTGAGGAACCCCCCCCAGATTACCACGACAATTGTCGAGAGGTCGTCCCATGAATATATAAATTCTTAAGCTGGGAGATGTAGCTGGAGCGTTTGTTAAACCAAACGACATGAATGTGTACTCGTAGAGCATAACGAGTAACCAATGCAGTCTCGGGAATATCCTCTTCGCGACACGGATCTGGTGATATAACCCCAACCTCAAGGTCGAGTTAGAAAACACGAAGATCCAGCGAGTTGTCTGTCATATAAATCATTGATCCGGGGAGCGGATATTTAATTCTGGATGTGCCTGGTTGATAGGACGATAATCTGAACCAGCCGGTTAGTTCTTTCATCCTTTTCTTAACAAAGAGAGAAGGTGCTCCCCAAGCAGAGAGAACTATGGCAGATGAAACCACTTCCTTAAGAATTATCATTTTCCTCCTCTTAAGCTCGATGAGGTGGTGCGGAGGCATCTTGTAAGGACGCTTCGCAATAGGAGTGGTGCCAGGCTCAAGTCGATGACGAAACTCGAACAGCCCTACAGGGTATTCCTGGAAGTTCTTCGAAAAACATCCGGGAGATCACAGACAACTGGGATACATCTCATCCCATCAAGCGGAGAAACATTCAACGCATTCAAGCATAATTGAGCCTCAGCGTTCTGAGTGATAGAGCATGGTAATTCACCATCTCATTCGAGGGGTGCAAGAGGTGAACACTTTGGTGGCACAATTGATTGAGGCATAGTGGGCCTTCAACCAATCCGTTCCCAGAATAAGGTCAATCTTGGACGATTTCAGAATAATGGGAGACGCACTGAACTCCAACTCTCGATTCAACGGGAACATTATAGCTAACTGTAAAGGTTCGGCAACCCCCGCGGGGGTGTGTACCAATAAGGGTGGTTCATGTTTCGCATTTAATGTCATGCATGCTTGCAAATGTTCGACTGAAGGATGCGATGCTCCTGAATCAATAAAAAATGCTGGTAATGAATTAACGAGAAGTGTACCCATCACAGTATCTGGTTATCTGAGCTTCAGACATGTTGACGTGGTAGTACTGCCCACGACCGTAAGAAGGTCTGGCATTATTGTTGCGCTGCTGAGGATACCACGGCCCATCCATCCACGTCCAGCAGAAGGGAGAGCTAGTTGATTCTGATCTGAGAACAATCTCTAGCACGGTGACCTGGCTTGCCACACTGAAGCATAGTCCGCTGTGCAGACGGGGTGCTGGAGCTCGAGGTGCTGGAGCTGGCAGGGGCTGCGTCGTGGTGGAGGAGGCAAGTCGTGGAGCAGCATAAAAGGGTTTGTTCGCAGGAGCTGCTGACACGGACATGCCTTTGGGGAACCAGATGGCGTCGCTTCTGGGAAGACGAGCCCGAAGAGAGGCCCGACTCACGGGTGCGTCTGGACGCTTCCTGTGCTTCTTAAGTCCAGTTCAACCATGATGGCCTTATTCACCAACTGTGGCGAAATCATGATCATCCTCTGTACAAGCAGTGCAACTGTATGTCAATATGCAGTCCTTCACGGAACTTCTCCTGTTCTCGCTCATCAGAGGAATGTCTTTCTTCAGCATAGCGAGATAAGTCAAGAAAACTCCGCGCTGATAGTACTTCCACGGTCCTTGTTGCCCTGAACAAGGCTACGGAACTCGGCTTATTCCGACTATGACAAGCTTGAGGAATGTAGCGGGCACGGAATGCAATCTTGAATTCTGCCCAAGTGACGACAGTACCAGGCGGCAGAGTCTGCGGTGAGTAGTTGACCCACCATTGGGCTGCGGGAACCCTTAAAGAGATATGTCGCAAAAGTGACATATAGTTATTCGGCGACACTAGCAGACTCCATCTCATGGGAGATGTCACGCAGCCAGTCATCGGCCTCCAATGGGTTGACTGTGTTGCGGAAGAAGGATGGGTGTGAGCCGCATAAATTCTGGCAAAGTGATGGAGAAAGGCTGCTGATTACATCAGGACGAAGGAAATGCTGCATATTCCCGTCATAAACTGCGGTTGATTTCAAACACTGTTGCACACATCGCTGCCATAATAATCAGGTGGTGGCGGCGGTGGTGGATTGGTTTTCAGCCATCCTGCTAATTCAACAGGGGTATTTCACAAAGCTTATGCAAGTGTTTAGCATAAACATGATGAACTCGACATTTTTGAAGTAGGCACAGATGCTGAAAAGTAGTCATTAAACATACAGATCCATACATAGTCGGTTTACATTCGGGCAGCATCAACGGCGCAAATGAAAAGCTAGCATGTAGGGGCGGCGCGCAGGCACGCGGTAAGAAAGTACACAACGGGACATAGCAAAGGCTACATCAGCCGTCGGAGAAAAACCACTGGTAAACGGTGGTAACGCAAGTGCGGACGATGGGACGTTCTGTCGCAGAAGGATCCTGCGCTCCATGGGCACTCTGATGCGAAACCCGGGTCTCGAGAAGAAAGAAGAGGTCCACGTGCAGGCGTGTGACTCCCACAGCAGGCCAGACGATCCTGATGGCATCTCAGTCCCTGCTCGGGTAAAGAATGTACTCGGATGCATCCCTGCACGAACAGCTGGTAGCAACTGTGTCATAGCCTCGTAAGTAGCGTGCTCGAGTGGCAAACAACTCAACAGCAAGTGCACGAACAGTGCGATCCAAAGCCTGAGTTGCACTGATCAGAACCTGCGGGTCGTTAGCGTCGAGAATCGTACGGGGCACAGATAGCTGTGTAAAATCCAGTAGCATCTCAACAGGTTGCATACGGAATGTACCGAAAACAGTATATCCAAGTTAGCACTGTGCTCTTCCTCGAGTCTGAGACGTGCGACCAGAGTAGGCGGCATCATGGACTGCCATTCTCAATCGTCACGCCTATACCGGTGAAAACGGTGAAGCTCAGTGTCGAGTTATCCTGCTGATCGTAGATGCGAATACCATTCAGCATAGTACTTTCTGGTTGAACTCACGATAAACCTCATAGACCAGTACTCGGGGCACCAGCGGTATCCCAGCCTGATCAAGAGGGCGATTCAGAACAGCGAAACCCAGGGACGTCTCGAGCACAGGTGCGAAGCACGAGCATGCGTCGTAGGACGAGGGGGGAAACAGTCGATCCATCTGAAATAAGAAGTTCAGGATTGTCGTTAAGACAATGAGAAATAAACCGATCTCAAAAGGAAAGGTTAAAACAAAACAATGGAAAGGAAATGATTATCAGACTAATCAGATCAATGACAGGGAAATCGCACTGAATCCAGTTTCTCCGGGTGGATAGAATTAACGAGAACCTAAATGTCGGTGTTAGTAAATTATTAAACCCGAAGAAGAGAGTCAGAGTCCCAGAGTAAAGGCGAGGAGTAAAAGATCCTAATACCACCCAATGGCGACGTGGGCCCGTAAGCCACACAACCAAGTTAGTAAAAATTTTTTCTAGACTCAACTTCGGCCAAGGAGTGAAAGGGGTTTCCTACAGCAGTCGGCTCTGATACCAAACTCTGTGACGCACCGGCAATCGTGCACTAATCATACACGCAAATGCCACGATCAAGCCTAAGGACCTCACGAAGATATCACAACACAACTCTAAAACATAAAAAAGTCTACAAGCTTATATTACAAGCCAGGGCCTCGAGGGCTCGAATACATAAGCTCGATGGCAACAAGCGTCAGCGGAAGCATTAGATATCTGAGTACAGATATATTACAGAGAGAGAGATAAGGCCTTCAAGAGGCGGGAAAAATAAAAACTACGATCGAAAGGCACAGGCCTCTGCCTGGACCCTCCGATCCTACTCCTGGTCGTCGAACGTCTTCGTAGTAGTAGTACTTCGCCAGGCGGATAGTAGTACGATCGTCGGGGGCTTCTGCTCAGGGGCTCCGTCCTGTGGCTCAACTGGAAAAATGGGGGAAAAAGGAAAAAAGCAAACGTGAGTACTCAGAAGTACTCAGCAAGCAAGGATCTACACTACATATGCACATTTGTCAAAGGAGAGCTTTAATATGTGGACTGGGCTGCAGAAATGCCAGATAGAGAGAAGGCCTAGTCCTATCGAAGACTAGCATCTTCACATCTTCGAAGTCTTGCAGCATAGGAGAGAGCAATGAACATAATGTAAGTAGTAGTAGTAATAATCATCAACCTCGCCAGATCCTTCTCGACTCCCTGCGAGAAAGCAATCCCAGAGCCCGTACTATCAGTGTCATCCAATGTTCTAGTTGTACCGATCGGATACAACTCCGAGTGTCCTTTACCGTAGGACAGGCTTCGATAGAAGTTTCTTCCCTGCAGGGGTGCACCAACTTACCCACCACGCTCACTTAACTCTGGCCGGACAACTTTCTGGGTCATGCCCGGCCTCGGCTCAGCAACAACGCCGCAACCGACCTATCTAGAGAGAGGTCAGCACGCCGGCTAAACCTAGCCCAGGGTCTTGGGCCATCGCCCCGGGAACTCCGCACGTTACGGGGCCACCGAGAGCAACCTGCAACCCTTATACGCGCGTTTGCGTACCAGTCCAACTCGGGCTGCGCCGCTCCTTACTGACGTCAAACAAGCTTCGGCTGATGTGTACGACGCAGAACGCCCATACTATATGCCCACGTGATGGTTAGTGCTATCGGCCAGAGGCCCCTCGGATCAAATATCCAAACGTAGTGGATTAGGACGCGCGAAACGAGCAGAGACTCACGATCGATGTGACCCCGTCGCCCCTCTCGAGGACTTGCGGCAAGGGCTAAGAATGCCCCGGCCAGCGCCTCGTAGTTACTCGCGGGCACCATCAGGTCAACCCGACTCCACATCACTTCGCTTAAGCTCGCGCGGTACCCCTCAGGGCGACCCGTCTTTAGTACATAGTAGGTGCAAGTCATATATCCAAGGTACTGTGTGTCTGACACGAAGGGAACCCGAGGAATCACCCTCGATGGAATTCCCGCTCGATGTATCATCAAGGTGAACGAAGGAGGAATCACCCTCGAGGTCCACCTTGAGGTTTGCGCGAACGACGCTCGTGATCGGGGGTGGTGTAGAAGGAAATCAACCCTCGCTTACCACGACCGAGTAACTAACCTACAAGTTACATCAGAAGTGCTGACGAGGTATCCTCACCCTCGGCACGCGACGTAACCCAGTAGCGTCGGCAACTAAGGGGGAAGTGATGTGTCGTGTCAGGGTCTGGTCTTCATTCCCGTATCGGGTCTTGATCGTATCCAGCAGGGCAGTCGGGATCAAGTGGGGGTCCTCGGTCGTGTCTCTCCCACCCTTATACTAAGCAGTCTAGGATAACCAGTAAGGTAGCAAGGCAGGTTACAATAAACAGGCTATGCAGCCGATAGGAAAACAGTAGCAGTAGCAGTTCTAATGCAAGCATAAGAGAGAAGAGAGTAGGCGATATAGGCATGCTCAAAATGGGGGTGCTTGCCTGTTTGTCTCTGGGGCAAGGGCAATGGTCTTCAGTAGTATCGTCGGGACGTATCGTACTCCTGTGCGGCGTCTGCCTCGGGAGCTACGTCAACGTCGGGGCTACCGAGAGAGAGAGAGGGGAAGAAACAGGTAAACATAATGCAAACAAATGCAACACACGGTGCGTGTGATGCTATGAGCAGTGCAGGGTTTGCCTGAATATGCATCTAAGTCATTTTTAAGTTATTTTTAAATTATTCTGGGATTTAATATCCGACGTGTGTGCCTATTCATTATGCCGGATTCGGGTCCGGAGTTACGAGTTCTTCTACGGGAGGTTCCGATGGAGAAACAGACGGCACGATCATACTCGTCTCGTCGTTCTGAGCAACTTTCATGTTTTAACTTTTTGATCCGAGCTACGGTTTAAAGGTTATTAATTTTTAAAGATTATTTGAATTTCTGGAATTATTTTATTTACACAGAAAATGAATTATGACGTCAGCATGGCGTGCTGCTGACGTCAGCAGTCAACAGACGGTTGAACATCAAACTGACATGTGGGTCCATGGGACCCACATGTCAGCCTCTATTTCTTTAATCAGTGATTCAGTTTAATTACCAGGATTAATTAGGGGGGTGGACCCCACATGTCAGTGAGACATTAGGTTTAATTAGTTTATTTTTATTTCTAATTGTTTTAACTAATTATCAGGGAGGTGGGGCCCACGTTGTCAGCGACTGGGCCGTCCAGTCAGCAGGGCTGACCGGTCAAGCTGGCCGGTCGGGGCCCCTGGGGCCCACGGGTCAGTGACCCAGGGGTGGGCCCCGCCTGTGCCAGTCAGCGGGGCCGGCGGCTGGGTCGCCGTCGACCAAATGCCGGCGGCGCGTTCGCCGGAGTTGGCCGGAATCGAGCTATAGGGCTCGGTTCGAGCCGGGCTTGGGTGCGTTCGAAAGCCAGGGGACTCGCCCGTCCGTTGGGAGGTGGTCTCGTCGCCGGAATCTACGGAACCGTCGACGGTGACTCGCGGGCGGCGCCGGAGTTCGGGGTCTGGACGGATCGCGGCTGCGCGCTCGAGGGGTACGTGCGAGTGGCGCGTTTCGACTCCCGGGGTTTGCCAGGAGCACATCGGTGCTTAGCCAAGCACGAAGCGGCCATGGCCACGAGCTACGAGCTCGTCGGCGGGCGGCCAAAGCACGACCACGGTGGCGGCTAGCTACGGCGGTTCCTATGCGCAGCGAGAGAGAGGAGGGAGAAGCTCACCGTGCAGGCTCACACTAGGCCCGCGAGTGGTTTAGTAGGCTGCTGCGGCCGGAATCGAGGAGAGGCGCCGGCGACCGAAGCAAAGGGGCGGAAGAAAAACACGCCTGTGGAGCTCCCCTGCCCACCAAGAGCTTCAGGCGACGCGGTCGACCACGGCGGAGGCGAGGGACATCTCGACAGAGCGATTGCGAGGCCGGTAGCCGCGAGACGTCGTCGACGGCGGCGGCGCCGCGTCCGTGACTGCTCCCGGATCTGAGGGGAAGACGGGGCCGGAGCTGTAGCGAGGGAGAGAGATAGGGAATCCAGGGGAAGCCAGGGGGGTCGGTGTGCTCCGGCCTTATCTCCTCCTCTCCTGTACGTCGGTGCGCCGCGGTGGCTTCGCCCCGACTGGCGCGCGCCGCGCGGCGGCCAGGGGGACGACACGGGAGGAGGGAGACGAAGTGGCCTGCTGGGTCCTCGACTCGGGGCACTGTGCACTAGGCCCAGTGCACAGTGTCCCCTTTTGATTTTCTGTTTAGCTTCTTCTCTCCATTTTCTTTTATCCTTTTCTTGTTTCAATGTTTAGGGCACTTGTGCACTTTTGAAAAATGTGGGAGTTTGCCCAAATATTGCAATGCAATATTATCTCTCACCAAAAAGTGGTTTGGAACAAATTTTGGATTCCATTTGAGTTTGATATTATTTAATAGATGTAAATAGTCTGTTTTGAGTGCTGTTTCAGGTTGTTTCACCACTTAGCTACTCCAAAAATATGATTTATGATTTTGCCATGACCACTGGATTATTTGCTATTAAATAACATTTCTCCAGCAGAGTTTTGATCAACTTCATTTGCACTTTGGAATTTAATTTGATTTCAGATTTTGAATTTGAATTGGATTATTAACCCAAAGATTTGGCACTCGCAAATGATGATGACATGGCATTATTAACAGCTGATCACTGTGGCCATACAAAGGGGTGTTACAAGGGTTATTCTTGCCGAAGTCACATGGAAAGAGTTTTTGCAAGACCGGTGGTCCCAAAACCACTGATGAGCAAAATACATGATGGAGATTCCACCCATTCCTTGTGTTTGGATTAATCATGTTTTCCATGGTCATGTAAAACAACCAATATGTCCAATACTCCAACGATGTTGTCGAGTATAGATCCAAAGTGATCAAAAGTACTGATCTAAGACCACAGTGAAAAAGGGGTCTTGAGTGCTAAAGAAGCACTGATGAGATGTATGCTCGCAAGCGGTAAAATCATGAAAGTCGTGTAAAGGTTACAATTTACATATCGATACATTCTTCACTTTCTTCCATGCGCTTTTTGATTTAAATTGAGGTTTTGTGTTACACACAATATGGTGGCACAGTTTAGTTGGAAATTGTTCCAAACAAGATATTGTGGGCGAATTCTATACCAAAGGCTAAGTATGTGACGCTTTAGAAGCGACAAAGAAGTTGTTGATATATATTTCAATTCATGAACTTAGTATGATTCCAAAAGGCTTTGGTCAGTGGGACACTATTGAGATCTTGCTCCATAGCTCATCTAAGGAATCAGGTTTCGACCAATGATTCACATATATACAAAGCCAAGCCACGCAAAATATGAATTTTGTGGAAGCGTGAAAACGCGAGGATATGCAAAGATACACACGACTAGTCGTCATATTCCGTTGGACATCAGGCTATACCACAAGCGAAGCATATTTACAACTGGTGTGCCACAGTTGTAAAGTGCATTAGCATTAACTAGATTATTGACTCTATGGGCAGTGGGAGTCCTTAGAGATAGCCCTAGAGGCCATAATAAATGTTATTGGATTTCTCCCTGTTCATAATTATGCCTCTGTTCCATGCATAACAGCTATGGTCTCGAGTCTACAATAACACAGCTCGTGGAAGACCTCATTGCATCTGTGTGGAATAATAAACGGTAAATGTATTCCTAGTCTGGCCTCTAAGACTAGCTTCAAGTGTTGCATGATGGTTCTGTTTTCTCCTGATCATGGGCATGTCTATGGCCAGCAACTTTTGAGGGCAAATGTTAGAAAGAACATTGTGTTGAAATCGACCCCGAATTGATGTTTTATGCTAGAGATACATTTGTCACATAGTTAATGGTTAATAACACAAAGATGGTTAACGTTTTGCATGATTCCTAATACCAGTAGAGTATCGAGTTTTCTTCAGCTTGCTTCAATTAACTTTGGGGTTTGTTAAACGTCATCCGTAAAATGGGTGGTAATTATGGCGGCTTACGGGTTCATTGGAAAGTATGTCAAGTAACTTGATAGCTCAAGATTGGATTTGCTTCTCGCGTGGAGAGATATATCTCTGGGCACCCTTTCGTTGTTTATGGTAATCCAACATCGTCTGCCAGACACTTTGTTGATTTGATCACGGCGATGCCCGAAACACTGTAATGAGAAAGAGAACAAGACCGGTAACGAGGTAACTGGCTAGTGGACAAGTTGTTGATCTCAACGGGGATCATTATCTCACCTCGGGTACTTTGTAACATATCGCGAAGCAACAGAATAGCACCGGCAACTAGGGGTTCACATCCTCGAAGATCATATCGTGTGGTATAGGGGTCAGAGTAAGTCGCTGAATTACAATGCGGGGTGATATGAAGCACGAGATAATAAAATCTTGAACCCATACTAAACTTCGTCATAGCATACCCCCCGTGCAGATCATTCTGCATTGCCCTTCCGTCTGCGAAATTCATCTTCTTTTTAACTACGTGGAATTCAATGACTGTTAGCACTTCGTTGATCATCAGATCGCGGATTGCCAGACATTGAAACTCCACATACGTTATCAGATCAGAAATTGCAAATTCAGGGAGCACAAGACATCGGGTAACAGATTTCATCTGCTCCCCGCATCAAATAATTTTCAGGTAATGAACTCCTCTATTACCTATTATATTGTGCAACACCCTACATCTCATGTATTCTAGAATCGCAACCTGCATGTACGGCATAGCAACGGCTCATTGCCCTGTTGGGGTACGCAGCAGAAAACAAAAGTTTCCGACCTACGCACCACCCAGGATCACTTGGAGATTGCATACAGGGTTTTTTGATCATTTCGTTCCCGCCTCGTAGCGCAGCGGAATTAGAGTCGATGACGATAGTGCGGTCAGACCCCCCGCAGCTAGGATTTACAACTCTCCCAACCGCGAGATTATTCCCACATCTACCCTCTGACAGCCCCTCCGGGATGCGTCGGACAGTCCCTCGGACTTGACACTGGACAGCCCTTCGGGAGGACCTCGAAATCGGCGGTTATCTCGGACAAGCCCTTCTGGGAGGTCACTCGAACAACCCTCGGGCAAGGACAAACTACGCCTCTCTTCTAACTGGGTTTGCACACCTAGGTGTCATCTCTCCGCAGGGCTTCTCCGTCCAGAACTATTCCCACCGACCACCCAGACAGCCTTTCGGCACTACGAAACCTAATTTCGTGTGAGGGAGAGAGAAGACCAGATCATGCATGGCTTGTGTGAGAGAGTTGGAGTGAAGGATGAAAAGCTCCTCTCGCCACCTCCTTTTATAGGGGAAGGAGGCGGTGGGGGCTGAAAATTTCAGCCACAAACATGTGGGCCCCCCCACAAAACAGCTCCCACCAAGGTGGGTAGTTGTCTCATGGGGCCCCCCTTTGGCCCCATGGCTGGCCCCCATTAGGGCTGCCACTCCTCCCACCTATCCATAATTGTGGGGTGCTGCACCCCACCATGGGGGCCCCCCCCCACACCCTTGTCCAACCAACAAGGGGGCTGCCCCCTAGGGGGCCCCCCCAAAAACAGCCCAAAACAGCCCCCACGAAACGTGGATCCTTGTCCCCCCCCCGCTGGGACAGATGTTTTCCCGCGTTTATTTCCCAGAAAATTCCCGAAGGTCCCAGAACTTTGCCGGCACCCTCTAAAATTATCCGACTTGCTCCGTAACTTCTAGTATGTGTTTAATTTACAACCATCTTCGTTTACCGGTAAACATTCCGCAGCTCCTAAAACTTGTTTCGGTTTTTTCCCAGAAAAATTCCAGACACTACCAGACCTAGCTGGCAACCCCCAAAATTCCTGGCCTTGCCGAAAACCTTTTTGGATCAATGTTTTCTCCGCAACAACTTTTTGGTTTTACCGAACTTTTTTCGGTGTTCCTCATCCGGAACTTTTCCGTTGTCTCTGAACTTTTCCAAGGCTTTCTTTCTCTCGGACTTCCTTGTCCTAGTGTATTCATCCGCAGATAGATGACCCTAAGCGTGTGACCCCATAAGGTTTCTGGTGAAGTATAGACAACCGGAAACACTTTCCGATCAATGATCAGATCGGAGCATTGGCACCCATATTGACCTATACCCACCACGAATGAATATTCGAGTGAACCCTACCTCCAGTTGCCCGTGGCTATTCCTGTTGCTTCGCTATATTTACAATACCCGAGGTGAGACTGTTGGCATTCCCGTTGGATCAAACAACTTGTCACTAAGCCAGTTCCCCTCGTTTACCGGTATTGTTCTCTTTCTCGTTCCGTGTTCCGGCATCCCGTTATCAAATCACCCTGTGTCTGCCGACGTGATGGATACCGTAACACCGAGAGGGCCCAGAGATTCTCTCCATCACCGGAGGAGCCATCCCAAATCTTGGTAGCTATCAATTTACTTGACACACTTTTCCATGAACCCGTAAGCCGCGTAATAGCCACCATCTTACGGATGACGTTTAACAAACCCCAAAGTTCATGCTCAAGCATGTAAGAAAACTCGATACTCTCATGGTCCTGATGATCATGCAACGTTAAACTAGCTCTGTGTTATTAACCATACTCATGACGAATGTATCTCAAGCATACATCAATTTCGGGTCGATTTCAACACGATGTCCTTTCCTACATTGTGCCCCTCGAAAGTTTTGCTGTCATAGACATGCCCATGATTGGGAACAAATCATCATGCAACACTTGATCAGTCTTAGAGGCACGACTGGAATACATTTTACCGTTTATTTCCACACGTGCACATGGGTTTTCCCCAGAGCCTTTAATGGATATACGGCTTGGGAACCATAGCAGTTTTATCGGCATGGAATATAACCTTAATATGAACAGGGAGATAATTAATAACATTTATTATTGCCTCTGTGGGCTAATCTCTCTACAACTGGCATAGTTGGACAATCGTTGTTGATTTCACGGGATCCGATTAATCTCACCTCGGTATTTGTAACATAATCGCGAGCAACAGGAATAGCACAGTCTGCAACTAGGGGTTCAGTTCACTCGAATATTCATTCGTGTGGTATAAGGGGTCAATATGGTGTCCTGGCTCCGATGCTGATCATTTGATCGAAAGTGTTCCGGTCATGTCTATACTTCACCGAACCCTATGGTGTCACAGACGCCATGGTCCATCTATCTGCTGAATACTAGACGGAGTCCGAGAGAAAGTCCACCAGAAAGTTTTTCGGAGGCACGAAAAATTTCCCTGAGAGAACACCGGAAAAAGTTTCGGTAAAAACCGAAAAATTTGTTGTTTGGATAAAACCATTGATCTAAAGGTTTCGGCAAGCACCGATCTTTTTGAGGTTGCCAGATTGGTCTGGTAACTTCTGGAATTTTTTTTCGGAGAAAAAATCGGAAAAATTTCGGAGGTGCCGGAATTGTTACATAGGAACGAAGATGGTTTAAATTAACACCAGACCGGAAATGTTCCGGAGCGCGTCCAGATAATTTAGAGGTGCCAGAATGTTCTGGGACCCTTCCGGATTTTTCATAAGTAATAGTCCCGGAAAAGATCGGTCCCGCCACCAGCGTGAGGGGACCAGATCCCACGATACCGTGGGGCTGTTTTGGGGGGGGCCCCCGCCCCCCCCCCCCCCTTGAGGGGCACCCTTGTGGCTGACAAAGGTGTTGCGGGGGCGCCCCTGTGGGGGGCAGCCCCCTAAATTGGTGGAAAGTGTTGTGATGTGGTGGGGGCCCCATGTGGGAACACCTTGGACAAGGGAACATGTTTTCCTTCCATGTTGGTGGGAACATGTTTTCCTTTTTGGTGGGTGCATGTTTTTTGTGGGCTTGAATTTTTCAGCCCCCCTCCACCCCTTCGACCACTATATAAGGAAAGGAGAGGACTCTCCACTCTCTCACACAAGCCATGCATGATCTGGCATTCTCTCTCCCCTCCCACCAATAGTTTTGTAGTGCCGAAAGGCTGTCTGGTTTCCGGTGGGCACTATTTTCTGGACGCGAAGCCTGCCAGTAGAGACACCATATGTGTGTAACCCCGTAGAGAGGCCGTAGTTTATTTCCTTTCTTTTGCCGAGGGCTGTTCGAGTTGTCCTCCCGAAGGGTTGTCCGGTTAACCGTCCCAGTTTCGATGTTCCTTCGAATGCTTCCGTGACACGTCCGAGGGAACTGTCCCCCCCCCGACCGCCTCCCGGAGGGCTGCCGAGGGGCAGCGAGGGAAGTACAATCCTCGCGGGGGGGTTTTTTTTTTTTTTATGGTAGTTTTGGTGTAAAATCCTATCTGGCGTTTATCTACACCAGCCGATCGTCATCGACTCTACTTCCGCTAACGCTACGAGTCTGTAACCGAAAAGATCAACTTGTATGCAGTCTCCATAGTGGTTCCTTGTGCTGGTTCGTAGGTCGGAATTTTTTTATTTTCTCTGCGTTCCCCTACAGGGTTCCTCCTCCGGCTGCCCGCTTACCACTCCCACTCCCCCCGAAGCATCGCGGCCGTCGTCAATGCCGTATCTGCCGCGCTATGGTACATGGCTACGCCCTCCGTGGATCGCTGCGCACCTCTCGAACGGCTGGTGCTTGACCCCAACGGGTGCCGTGCCAGCCGATCCCGGCTACCGGCCATGCCGCGCCTCATCGAGAATCAACCGCCGCCGCGCCCCCAGCCTTCCTCCAGAACTCCTTCACAGTTCCACCTACGCCGTGGACTCCCCTCTTTTGGGCACCTGGTTTCCGTGACGAGCACGTATCTGCGTCAACAAACATGTGTTTTCTCGGCCGTGCTCCGATCCCGCACGGGTGCACTCTGCTAGCCGTGCGCGCACTCCTAGCCCGCCCGCGGTCGAGCGGCCGTGGCGCGGGGACTTCCGTCCCCTCGCCGTCCCGCCCCCACCACTCTCCACCATGACCGCCGAGGAGAAGGAGGAGCTGTTGAGGAGGGTGATGGAGGACTCGGTGAGGGAGCATGACCGCGCCCAGTGGAAGGCCTTGACGGATTTTGGCCCTGTCGGCCGCCGGCTACGTCGCCATAACCATAGAGGAGGTCAAGGAGGAGGTTGTTGGAGGAGCCCCCCGTCGCGGCCTGAACCCGTCTTGGTGGGCCAGTCATGGATGTGGTCGTCGACGGCGCGGGAATGGCCTCGTGGGTGGCGCCGATCCATGGTCACCATCACCGCCACAGCACCAGTGCCGTAGGAGCACCCGCCGATCTGTGGCAAAGCGCCCAGGGGCCCTGCAGGAGCCGCAACAGCCACGCAAGAGGGGCCGCCCGCCCATCTCTCCTCCTCGCACCACCGCCGTAAACGTCTACCTCACCATGACGACATCGCGAGGTAGGATGGCGGTGACTAAAGAGGCCCACTCACTACACCAAAGTGCCCTTTGCTAGTTTTTTTTTTTTAAATTTCATGTTTTCGTTTCATGTGCTGCGGCCGTGATTTTTCGTGGACATTTTAAGTTTATTTTAATATAGCTGGTTTTACTTATTTTGCAATGCTTTTTTGTTTTAATTTGAAGTGCCCAAGCCGGACATATCTTTGAAATGCGGCGGCCAGTTGGGCGGCACTACTGGCGGACGACCAAAATCCGGACCACGAGCGTCCGTTTTGCCGACGCAAAAAACACATAAACGTCCGTCCGTTTCGGTAGCGCGTTGGAGTTGGGACGGACGGACGTTTGGTCCTGTTTGCGTCCGTTTTTGCGGTCAACGAAAATTGGACAGCGGACATACGACGCGTCCAGAAAGAGCATATGTACCCACGGTGCCCCCATTTGGTTAGTTTGTCCGCCCGTGGCATTTCGTCCGAACACCTAGCAGGGGGCGACACCGCCGGCGTCGACGACGAGCACGCAGCGATTTAGGGCTGCCGAGGCAGGCCGAGAGCAAGAAGAGGGAGACCGCCGGGCTGTAGCAGTAGCATCCAGACGATTCGCCCGCCCGCTTGCCGTGCCCTCCCGCTCGCCCGCACCCGCCCGCGGGCGCCCGCCGCGGCTCGCCTGTGCACGCACGCGCGGGTGCCCGCGTCTGGCCATCTTGCGGCGGCCCGTGGTCAGCAGAACCGGGCGCCTGCTCCGTGCTGGGCGATGAGGGGCGGCTCCCGGCGCCCCGGCCTTTGTAGTTGGAGTTGGTGGGCGCGCCCTGCTCTGATCCATCCGCGTCGGCCCAACTGCCCTCCAGCGCGGCCCCTGCAGTAAGTCCTTGCCGTCGCCGAGCGCCCACGGAACGCAAGCTGGGCGGTGCGGGACAACGGCCGTGGCGCGTGTGCTCCGGCGAGGAGGCGTGGTGCGGACGGCGATCGAGGTTGAGGCGCTCTGTTGCGGCCTGGCGGCACGATGGTTGGAGGTCGCTCGAGACGATGGCGCACGGGATAGAGAGAGACGTGTTCAGCGGTGGACACGGGCGGACAGAACTAAAGAATGACGTCGCGGTTTGTGTCCGTCAGTGTCCGTCTAGAACAACAATCCGGCCCAGAGTTACGTCCAGATGAATACTAAATGGACACTAGTTAACACTGCTCCCGCGCCGTTGGCCATCGTTTTTGTCTGGTTTAAATGCTAACGGACGCTCACGGACCACATGGGTCGTGCGTTGGAGTTGGCCTCACTCGGCAATCTTCCCTGCAGACGAGCGAGAATGCCTCGTCGGGGGGTCGCTGATAACGGAATCCGCGCTCTCACGATTTTCAGATCGCAGCCCGTTTGTCGCTGCGGCGAACTTGTCGTACGCTGTTTGTGAGGCACGCCCCAGACGTCACAGGTGCACAGGTTACCCGGCGAAGCGTCCGGGTCTGCATAATAGTGCCACTCACGTCCCATCTGACATCGGGTACCAGCCAGTTATCTACTCCCTGCCTGTACGTGTTGTGTGTGGCTGTGTTCAGATGATGGCCCCACCCCCCTTACTTCCTATTGAACAATGTGGGTCATAGACTTCCTGTGGGTCTTCCGGCAAGCACTGTCCTTCCGTAATTAATTTGAAATGTGTCAAAAATCTGAAAACCTTTGTGATTCTTTCAGATTTCTCTTTTTTTTTCTCAATGTATATTCGAGTTTGGGATGTTGAAATTTTTGGGGAATGTAATACAATGGCTTGGTGAACATTTGCACCAACCTTTTTCAGTAATTTTTGAACATTTCAAGTAATTTTTTAGACATTAGAGGCCTGGGATCCCCCCCCCCCCAGCATTAAATGCTGGAGTCAACATGATATTCTCTCCTCCCCCCAGCCCTCGGCGCCACTCTGTTCGAACCATTGCCTCTAACTTATTAGGATGATCTTCCCAAGCAAGAGCTCTCTCGTTTAGAGGCCCGTTTATTTGGGGCTTTTTTCTTCTGCTTTTTCAGCCTTTTCACTTTGGTCAAAAGTCAAGAAAAGCTTCTAACTAGGTGCTTTTGGAGTTTTTAGGACTTTTGATGAATCAATATACCAAATGTAGCTCCAAAATCCATAAAAACTCTAAAAACACATATTTAAGGAGTTTTTAATGGCTTTTTGGCCAAAATAAAAAAGCTGTCAATAAAGCAAAGGCCCAAAAAACAGAGCGCTTATATGGAGTAGCAGCTTTTTTTTTCAGTAGAGAACAATGCAGGAATATACTGAGAGGTTCAACAGTGGCAATTCCTATGGTTGTTCACCACTCAAACAAAAATGAATGGCAATCAAGAGTTTTTAGAGGAAACAGTTCGATGCCGCTGCCCCGCCTGGTGCGGGGCTTTCAGGTGCATAGATCCAACCTCTGTTTACCATGATTGACTGAAGGCATAATTAAGTGAAGATGTTCACCAAACCATGGACCAAAGTTTGATTTCATGGGGCATTTGTGTAGTACTTTCTTCTGTTCCAGTAAAATACACCAAGAGATGAGATTAGTGCACCCTGTACCATTTAGCCTGGTACATTAATATACCTTACTACCAGTCTACTGTCACTTCTTAGCTTTTAAGGCAATTACAACTGGAGTAGGGGGGCGTTTTGACGCCCGGGCACCCTGTAGCTCGAATCTGGTCGTCCTAGAGCGTTTTTTTTGGAGATCTATCCTCTGGCATATTGGCTGGCAATACGCAAAAGTAATACGTCCATTTACAGTGCTACCGTGGGCACTTAATATGGATCGCATTGCCTGCGGGCAAAACAACTTCGGGATATGATGGCCCATGTTTAACAATGTCAAGCGTGTAGTCCGTCTACATGCTCCCTTTTCCTTCCTGTCACCTCCCTCTCTCATCTCCGTAACTGAAGGCGCTGCTGAAACCAACTTGACGAAGATGAGATCGGGCCACGTTTGGTGTTTGACGGTTGAGCTCAGCGGCAGCGGCCCCTCGCATCATCCTCCGTCCCATCGGGCCCGTGTTTTTGGCTGTTGAATTTTGCTCGAACCGTATGATTCCACTATTACCATCTCTGAGCACCCAATTCTATTTTTGATTACTTTTTCTCCATCTGAAAGCATTTGCTCTCACTTCACTCTGTTCAGCCAAGTTTTCTTGCCAATTTTGATCAGCTAAGTTTTCTGGCCGAGTGCAATCGTTCATGGCATGGCGTATGGTCCTCTTATTTTAATGTTAGCACCAATTGTTTTTTGATCCATTGGGATTTCTTTTGCGGGAAAAAACAATTCCGTTACTGAATCAGGGAGTACAATCATCATGAATGACATGTTTGATCTTCTGGGAAGCATATTCCATAGCCAAATTCTTGTCATGTTGTGGGTTCTACAAATGGTTTCTCCGTACTGATTTGTTTGGGTGGATTTTATAAAAAGGCAAAAACATGTATTTGTGCACAATAATGTGACTCTAGACTGTGGACCTGGAAAATTGGTAAACATCACCGATAATTTATTGTGCAATTTTAGTTGTACATGGAAGAATTTTGTCCAGAACTAAACTTTAATCATCGTTTGGCAAAAAGGAAAAAATTGTCCATTTGCAATTACTATTGTGAGATATTTTGTCAAATCCCAGTACATCTTGTTCTCGCCGCAAAAAAAGTACAATCTTGTTCTGAATCTGCAATCCTGTTTTTTTGGTGACAGACACAAGATACTTTTTGGGTCACTCTTTGAAATGATATTTAGTGCTAAATCCTCATTACATTTGAACCTATTGTTGATGTTACTCATATGAAGGTTTTTTTTTTCTTAGAATGTAATCAGTAGTACTAAATTGGTTTGTTTTTTGAGAAATCGTGTACTAATTAACACGTGATTTTGGTACAGTCC